>OZ023283.1:13337250-14537250 GCA_964007245.1 Hypomecis atomaria
ATACCTTTGCTTATGTAAACAATGATTCTTACCTTATTTTGGTAAGCCAAGCCCTTTTCAAATAGCTTTAGAAAGATATATTGTGTCCATTTGTAGTACTGAGGATCACATGTGGATATTTCTCTATCCCAATCAAAATTAAATCCCAATTGCAGCAGTTGTTTTTTCATCGAACTTATGTTTGCCTTGGTCCAAGTATGTGGAGCAATATTTCTCTCTATTGCAGCATTTTCAGCTGGTAAACCAAAAGCATCCCAACCTATGGGATGTATGGTACTGTTGCCATTGAGTTTCTGAAACCTGGCTAAGGTATCAGATATTGAATAAACACGAACATGTCCCATATGCAAATTACCTGAAGGATATGGAAACATTGGTAAAACATAATATGCCTTCATTCTCTCTTGAGATCCACTCTTTCTTGAGACTTCGTCATGCCAATGTTTTTCGATATTTACTTTAATTTCTGTACTGATATCTTCATGCTGTAACAGAAAGTATTCTTACTAGGCAGATTTTTCATCAATTCTCATTATATATAGTATAATTATTATATAGGATACAATTATTATAGTTGCTGTCGTTACTTACCCATAAATTCAGACTGCTTTTCGGTCTGCTTACCAGATGGATTCTAAGATATTTGGTGGTTGGCGTGGTTTTAAGGTGTTGGCAAAGAAAGTGCGGTTTTAGAAATTTCCCTATCATGGTAGTGGTTTGAAACCTACTCTCAGAATAGAGACATTAATTAAATATTTTTTAACTTAGCATCGATCGCTGTAAAAATTGCGGTCCTGGTTTGTTGAATTGTGATATGTCTAAAACATACATTGATCTTAATACTATTCTTTTGTTTACTAGCAGCAATTATTTACCACTTGACTGCACGAGCACTCAGTATTTATTTTATTATTTCTAAATAAAATTATACATAACATAACCTAAAAAACAAACAATCACAATAGCAGTTAGGGATGTGAACTGGTTTGAAAAACCAGTTTTTCCAAAAATCGATTTTCACCGGTTTTTTTTTTGAAAAATTGTTTTGATAAATATTAAATCTCTTTAGCCTGTCTATCTGAGAACCATTCTGGTGGCGAAATCAGGATGGCTTATTGCATAATTGAGACATATTACGCTCTCATCAGTCAGTCATCAGTGTCTCCATCTCAAGTCGAAAGTTTTAGACCTTTTTGAGTTAGTAATGTTTTAAGGCACAGAAACGTGGTCTCTTACTCTGTAATCTTCAAGTAATTAGCCTAACTAGCTTTGGATAGGACTATGCTCGGAGTCTCTCTGCGAGATCGAATCAAAAAGGAGGAAATTCGTTTAAAAACTAAAGTTATCTATATAGCCCAATGGATTGGCAAGTTACAATGAAAGTAAGCAGAGCTCATAGCACGGAGGACTTATGATTGATGTGTGGAGAGTTGGAGACATAAACGTGAGTGAGGACAGATAACCTTGTAAAAGACCGCAGGACTGCGCAGTAAATAGCAAGACGCTTAACAACCAGTCTTATTGGCGACGTATATGCGGGGCTATGTCCAACAGTAAAAGTCATATATGGCAAGGAAGATGAAAAAGACGCTAACGTTGCGTCCAATAATGCGAGTATGTTCTTAGACATACAATTTTAAAGTCTGTTTTGACAAATCAGCTTCTTCGCCAATCTGAACTATTACACTATAATCTGAACAAGGATAGATTTCTTTAAATGGGAAAACCTATGGTTTGTTTGACCACTAATGGACTCTTTGACGGGATTATTACTTTGCAATTTTCATCCTGTCAAGGTAAAGGTTCAAGCGTTATTACAATAAAATTAATACTGCATATGGTCAGAAGTTTTGCTGGATTATTGTGTCAGACAATAAACGTTCCTTAATATACATTTACGAACGTATTTAACATCATAATTGTCATAATGTAACCTCTACAGAGATTTTAACAACTTGATGTCTTGTCAACTTTGATGTATTTCATTAATAAAATAACATGAACTTAAAAGATGTTGATTATATAATATTGGCGACGATTTAACGATTTTAAAATGGATGCGAACCAATTTCGCGAGTTTTTGAAACAGCAACAACAACTAACGGAAGTAGTGCGTATGTTAGCATTGCAACAAACCGAACGAATACCATCGACATCAACAAACATCAACCATGATCTTAGTCGGAAGATAAGTAATTTTTCAAAAGATACATTTAACCCTGAAACAACTTCGATAAACGACTTCATAGAATATTTCGAGGCCAAGTGCAATATTTATGGAAGCGAGTACAAGAAAATTCAAAAAGACCTACTCGTCACATGTCTACCACCTGAAATATTTCACAAAATTAAAACGTCATTCATGAACACTTTCGAAAAACGCTTCAAAACAAAGAAGTTAAAGCCAACATCCTGGCAGAACAGTCTCCAAATTACCGTCCGGGAAGTAAAGTTTTTGTTCGAACAAAGGAAGAGGCAAAATGGAAACCAGCAACTATTGAGAAAAGAACTCATAAATATTCATATGTGATAAAAACACCTGAAGGAATTTTAAGGAGGAGGCACGCCGATCACATAAGGCCAAATAACACTCAGCAGTCTCCACAAACTGAATCAACACCATTTCAGACACCTCGAACAAATTCACCTCAGACGCAACCTTCAACTGTACCAGACCCGGACCCGACTGTAGCAATACCTCCCGCAACACCATCCGCAACACCTCCCACAACACGCAGAAGTATGAGGAACATCAGGCCACCTCGCCGTCTCATCGAAGATATGTGAATGGGGAGGAATGTCATAATGTAACCTCTACAGAGATTTTAACAACTTGATGTCTTGTCAACTTTGATGTATTTCATTAATAAAATAACATGAACTTAAAAGATGTTGATTATATAATAATAATCATTTTACATCCTTCCTTCCTTCCTTTCAGCCATAGGACGTCCACTGCTGAACATAGGCCTCCCCTAAAGATCTCCAATAAGACCGGGTGGTAGCGGCTTGCATCCAGCGCGAACCTGCGGTCTTGATGAGGTCGTCCGTCCACCTTGTGGGTGGACGTCCTACGCTGCGCTTGCCGGTACGTGGTCTCCACTCGAGGACTTTTCGACCCCATCGGTCATCAGTCCTCCGCGCTATGTGTCCTGCCCATTGCCACTTCAACCTGCCGATCCGCTGGGCTATGTCGGTAACCTTGGTTCTTCTACGGATCTCCTCATTTCTGATTCGATCGCGTAGGGAAACTCCGAGCATAGCCCTCTCCATGGCTCGTTGGGCTACTTGAAGCTTACTAATAAGGCCCATAGTGAGAGACCACGTTTCTGTGCCGTAAGTCATCACTGGCAACACACACTGGTCGAAAACTTTCGACTTGAGGCACTGAGGTATGTCGGACGAGAAGACGTTACGCAATTTTCCGAACGCTGCCCAGCCGAGTTGGATTCGGCGATTGGCCTCTTTCTTGAAGTCGGACCTACCTAACTGGACTACTTGTCCTAGGTAGACGTACGAGTCAACGACTTCAAGAACCGAGTTCCCAACTGAAATGGGGGTGGGTACAACATGGGAATTACACATGACCTTTGTCTTGTCCATGTTCATTTTAAGACCCACCTGCTGAGATACTCGATTGAGGCCTTCGAGCATCGTACTGAGTTCCTCCATCGACTTTGCCATGACTACGATATCGTCGGCAAACCGAAGGTGAGTGAGGTATTCGCCATTGATGTTGATGCCGAATCCTTTCCATTCCAGGAGCTTAAAGGCGTTCTCCAGAGTAGCAGTAAACAGTTTCGGAGATATAACATCTCCCTGTCTTACGCCTCTCTTCAAAGGGATCGCCTTGGAGCTCTCTTCCTGTACTCGGACCGACATAGTGGCGTTATTATACAAACACTTCAACACTTCGATATACCGATAGTCAATACGGCATCGTTGAAGAGACTCAAGCACAGCCCATGTCTCGACCGAATCAAAGGCTTTCTCATAGTCCACAAACGCTAAGCAAAGTGGCTGGTTATACTCCTCAGTCTTCTGTATAACCTGCCGCAGCGTATGTATGTAGTCCATGGTACTAAAGCCTTTTCGGAATCCGGCTTGTTCGGAAGGCTGGAAGTCATCAAGCCTGCGTTCGAGACGATTCGTAATGACTCTTGAAAACAACTTATAAACATGGCTCAGAAGCGAGATGGGTCTGTAATTCTTCAATAAGGTGTTGTCACCTTTTTTAAAGAATAGCACCACCACGCTTCTGTTCCATGCTTCTGGCGTTATGCCCTCGAGGACGACGGTGTTGAAAAGCTTCTGAAGGACTTTAAGTACCGGTTTACCACCCGCTTTCAGAAGCTCTGAAGTGATTCCGTCGTCACCCGGCGCCTTGTTGTTCTTAAGTTGGTTCAGGGCCATTCTAATCTCGTACAGGCTGATGTCCGGGATGTCTTCGGTGAAGTGTCGGGTCAGCTTGGCTCTTGGGTCTCTAGCCGCGCTGTTTACAGGCTTTGCTACCGCGGCGTATAGCTGTCCGTAGAACTTTTCGATCTCCTCCAATACCTCTGCCTTGGTCGACGCTGTACTGCCATCTTCTCTCTTCAGCTTTGTCAGCTGGCTTTGCCCAATAGACAAATGCCTTGCGAACACTTTGGAGCCTTTGTTCCGCTCTATCGTCTCCTTAATATGTTTGGTATTAAAGAGACGAATGTCGCACCGCACTGATTTTGAAATTTGTCTATTGAGCCGCCTGTATGACTTTGCATCATCGGAAGACTGCAGTCTTAGCGAGCGTCGTTCGGCCATGAGATTTAGAGTATGATCGGAAAATTTCCGAGGTCTATCAGAACGGCGGGGTCTAAAGAACTTAGAACCCACCGTTTGGACAGTTTCTACGAGCCCGTTATTGATCTCGTCCACAGACGCAAAGTTCTCCAGGCAAGCAAAGCGATTTGAGAGCTCGAGCTGAAAGTTCTCGGGGTTTTGTATATGAGCATGAGTAGGTCGGAGCGTAGACTTCATCAGGCGGGACCTTTCGAGTTTAACGTTAATATTCAGTTTGCCTCGCACGATTCTGTGATCACTACCGGTTTTTATCCTGTGGATCACGGAGACATCGTTGAATATCCATTTCTCGCTAGTCATGATGAAGTCTATCTCATTTCTCGTAGAACCATCGGGGCTCATCCAGGTCCATTTCCTGTGAGGTGGCTTCTGAAAGAAAGAGTTCATCATGAAGAGTCCCTCTTTCTCCAGAAAATCTGCCAGCCTCTGGCCCCTGAGGTTCCGTTGCCCATATCCAAATTGCCCCACTCTCAACTCATCATCGCTTTTTTTGCCCAACTTTGCGTTGAAATCTCCCATAACAACCGTGAAGCGGGTCTTAGACGTATGTATGGCCCGACTTACGTCCTCATACATAGCCTCCACTTCATCATCTGGGTGTGACGAGGTCGGTGCGTATACCTGAATGACCTTCAACGAATATCGTTTAGATATTCTGAGTATTAGGTATACAACCCTGCTCGACACACTTTCAATGGTAATGATGTTGTTAACGAGAGACTTGTGGACGAGAAAGCCGACACCACCTTGGGACCGTTGGTCACCTTCCCGGTAGTAAAGTAGGTTGCCGGATTTCAGGGTTATCGTGTCCTCGCCCTCTCTACGGACTTCAGACAACCCCACAATATCCCATCGCAACCTACTCAACTCTTCTTCCAGTTCCGAAATCTTCTCGTCAGTCCTCATTGTGCGCACGTTATATGTTGCCAGGGCCAGTTGTCGGGTGGGGTGGCAGCCGGATCTCTTCCGGCGATTCTTAGCACCCCGTGCTCCGCCGTTACCATGGCCGCTGCCGGAGCCAGGAATAGCGGCGCTGCCGGGGACTGGGGGCCTGGTCTTATTTTTACTAATCATAAAGGGGGTTTTGCCCGTAATTGCCGCGCTGGGCAGGCGTGTTGGCAATCGCAGTGCGTAGCTCTCGCGACGGGGATGCTGCTGCCCATCCCCGCCCTGTTGCACTTGAGCTACGCTGTTTTGGATGGATATACCGCCATCTGTCGGTTCCGTAGTACCTCAGTCGGCTCTTACGACACCTGGTACAAGAGGGGGGTGTTATTCTACTCTGCCGGCACCCCACGGCATTTTACATAATTTGACAGATATTGACAGGAAAATGCAAATTACAGATTTAGGACGGAATTTTTCAGTTTGTCACATAGGTACGAGTACAGTGAGTACAAATCATCTAGTCCGATCTAAACAGGGCACGTATACCCGCGCAGAAGCAAAAATAGGTATCAGCGGGGCCCCCCTAGCGGGGAACATGCCACATGACCGCCATTGACAAATCACGGCGTAAAGTGTATTTCATTAGTGTGTGTGTTTTCGTTATCTGTGTGTCGTAGTCACGTTCGCTAGCTCCACCCACTGAGTACAGTCGCGCGTGATATTTTTGTTATAAAAACTGTTTGTTAAGTTTTTTTGTTGAATTTTCGTTTTATGTTATTTTAAGGTGGCAGAAATTTTTGCAACATAGAGGGTGTACAACCATTAAAATAATATTCGTTATTAAATTGTTTTATTTTCATAACATAAGCATGATTATTTTTAGGCTTAAGTTACTCGTAGTCAGGTTACCTTTATACTTTAGCACCATTCGATAGGAATCTAGAACAATATGTACTTAATCCCAATAGTCAAAATAACAATTAAATTAATTATATAAAATACTAGTTTTTGCCCGCGGCTTCGCCCGCATGATATTTCGAGGCCCTACCTTACCACCCATAAAGGAGGTGGAAAATAAAAAACAAGATTTGAAATTTGTTCGATTCGACAGTTCTTTTTTGACATTTCTTGGAGCGCACGCTATAATAGCTCGCAGATGGCAGAATTTTTCTTACTTACTTAACACTTATTGTTATAAAATGGAAAATTTACGCAATATCATTATAATTTATAGCCTATGTGTAATTCTGATATATAAACTATATAATTGCTAAGTTTCATCTCAATCCGTTCAGTAGTTTTTGCGTGAAAGAGTAACAAACATCCATCCATCCATCCTTACAAACTTTCACGTTTATAAAATTAGTAGGATAATTCGTACATAACATTGTTGCACTTGACTGTACCGACGCGGGCCGCCATGGTGCAACTTCAGTCTCTAGATCGGACTAGATGTTTTGCGATTACTGTATGTTTGGCTTAAGCCGTCTTTTCATACATTTTCGGCTGGAATTTTTGACATCAAAACTATTTTAGGACGTATACGTTATTCCGTACCGTTTTAAGGCCGCTGCATACGTGACAGGTTTTTTGACGGACACGACGGAACGGGACGGAACGGAAAATTTTGGAAATATCGTTTCATACAAAATGTATATGGAAGCGCATATGTCACGGAGACACGGACGGGACGAGGACGTGGCACCGACGGGGCGGGAAAAATATCGTCGCCAACGATGTTTAGCACGTCCCGCCCCGTCCCGTCCGTGTTTCCCCTACGTATGCACAGTCACTCCGCTCGTTCCGGACAGAAAAGTAGTGTTGGACGTTTGCATAACCGTCGAAAATGGACGACGAAAAACTAATCAAGTGTATACGGTCACACATCTAGCATTTTACCTTTATAATTTAGCTAACTCAAAGTATTTTTTCATTTTTAGGGTTCCGTACCCAAAGGGAAAAACGGGACCTTATTACTAAGACTTCGATGTCCGTCTGTCTGTCTCCGGGCTGTATCTCATGAACCATGATAGCTAGGCAGCTGAAATTTTACAGATGATGTATTTCTGTTGCCGCTATAACAACAAGTACTAAAAATAAAATAAATATTTAATGGGGGCTCCCAAGCTCCCATCAAACAAACCTGATTTTTCAGACGTTTTTCGCTCTATAATTATAATGGTAACAAGTAGATGCTTGAAATTTTCGCAGAATATTTAGTTTTATATTTACTTCAATAATAAATTATAAAATTAAATAGATCATCTGTGAAAATTTCAGCTGTCTAGCTATCACGGTTCATGAGATACAGCCTGGTGACAGACGGACGTCTTAGTAATAGGGTCCCGTTTTTACCCTTTGGGTACGGAACCACAGCCCGGACACTCCGCGATTTTTCATACAAAATCTGCTGTCTTACGCACACCTACACAGTACTTACTCACAGACATAAAGTTGTTCGTTATATTTGTTAGCAGTTAAAATTCACTGCTAGCAAAATTTAGCATATTCAACCTGCTAATTTTTCATACCACGACCTGCTATAATATTTTTCACCTGTTTATTTTCGCTCGCCACTCGCCCGCCTGTTGCCGTCCGCCACGCAACATAGCTTAGCTGGCACTAACGAACGAAAATTATTCATACCGCGAGTCCGCGACCTGCTATAATATTTTTCGCCACTGCCAGCGCCACGCACACATACATAGCTGGCACTCACCCATCTAGCGTAGTTTTCAAATATTATACAATAGAGTGCGATCGATAGTGTTGTACTTGTATGTAATAAGAGACTCGAGTCTTGGAGTGTTATTAAATAGAACTTGAGCTGTTTTTGAAGACTCGAGTCTATGTCGTTTTACGTAAGAAAGAAAGAAAGAAAGAAAGAAAGAAAATTTGAGTTACTTTGAGTCTTTTGTAAAAAGACTTTAATATCAAAAAGGACTCAAAGACTGAGTTTTTTAAAGACTGAGTCCTCAAAATCCATAGTTTGAAGTAAATAAAATAGCAATGAACAAATTATTGATTTATTACGTACTAAGCAACCATTATTTCAGTCGGATGATGACTCGGATTCATATTCTAACGACTCGAGTCCTAGTCCTCGAAAAACAACTCAAGTCTCGAATGAGTTTGATACAACACTATTTGAGTCAACACCTATCTAAGTCGTCCCTCTGAACATCAACAGATGTCGCTAGATGATAACGCATGACCTGAATTGAAAATAATATCACTTCAAAAATCAACCTTATTATAATGACATAGTGTATTCGCTAAAATTTGGAATATGGAACGGACCTGTTAAAAATATTATAGCAGATAAAATATTAGGCGATTTTATTTTCGCATATTCAATATATTCGATTTCGCGATTTTAGCCGTTGGGAACACCTTTGCACAGACAACACACTTACGCACGGTCGCTACACGCGCATTTGTGTGCGGAACGTCTATGGCTGTCAGCGATCACCACAACGTGACGACATGCCGCGTGAGTGAGACAGTTGCGTACTTAATTTGCAAAAATGAATATTAATCTAGTGCTTAAAAAAGTATAACAATTACTTAATTTGGAAGCATTTTAACAAAAAGTAACCGATCTACTTCTTTTGTAAGATAATATCAAGAGGAAGTTACCAAATAATGTAAAATAAGTTCCTATTATTTATCCTTAGGGAAACATTAAAATTTCTTGCTTTGTTACGTATCATTGATATTCAACCATACACAGTACAAGTGTTCCCTATTGTACAGTCTAGGTAGTTTTTATTAGAAAATCCACCGGCCAGTGCAGCCCGCGCGCAGAGTACACGATGCGGTACGTAGCGCGGGGTGGAAGTGAGGAAGACTCAAACGGGTGGGGGGTAACGAGTGGCCGTTCTATACGTAGTATTATTATATATTCTTTGACGGAACCCAAAAAACCTGAAAAAAAAACGGTTTCTATGAAAAATATACGGTTTTAAACCGGTTCACATCTCTAGTAGCAGTGTTACCAAGTATTTTAATCTAATTCAGTAAAAAAGTAAGTATTGAAAATCACTAAAACCACGAACCGCGACCGGACCTATGTGCGCCCTTCTTAGACAACCAGTACAATACAGATGACCGCTCGCCCGCTCCGACCGCCCCTGTGTGCGGATCGCTTTAAATAGATTTACCTATCTATAATAAAAAAATAGGTGGACGTTTTTTTTATATCCCTTTCCTAACGACTATATAATAAATTGATAAATAACGATTTTTGGTAATTAATTCGTACTATGTACCGTTTAAGGAAACACATATATTTTTTTTAGATTTTTATTAGTATTCTAGGTATTGTTTTCAAAACCTGGACTTTTTAGTACCGTCAGTGACTTTTGGTAACCAAAATGTCCAGGTTTTTGTAAAAACATTAGACATATTTTAATTCTAATTTTTACCACTTTTTTACAAAATTTATATGCCGTGATACTCTGAAAAGCAATTTTTTTTCTCATTTAGACATAAAAATACATTGCAGTGAGAGCATTTTGTGTGTGGCTTGGACTGAATGTTTTTCATACTGCAAACTTCACAACGTCCTTTATTTTTCTCAAAGCGAGGCCAATGGCTTCCTCTTTTACCCATCATTACATCTTTTAGGGTAGAAAATCCCGTTATGCGGTGCTTTGACTTTAATTGACTTGGGCTTGGAGTTTGATCTCTTGACAATCTCTTTTTCTCCGACATTGGAGGCTCCTTCTTTGACATTAGGCCTTGTGCCACAGATCTTCGAAAGTCTTTCATGGGCGTTGTCTCGCAGAAGGCCGTGTACAATGAATGCATTGCTGTATCCGTCTTGCCCCAGAATAAGCGATGCCACCATTTCGGAGACTTTCTATCTACACAATACAATGCTCGAAGACGATCTGCGGTATCTACTCCTCGACGTTGGGGCAGGTTACTGTGGATTTAGAACCATTCTTTTCTTTTCTTGTTGCTGTGGCTTGCTCATTTCCGTAAAATATTTGAGACAAAATGTACTACTTTATTATCTTTCCATTTCCAAAATCCAATGTCTATCTGGAACTATTTGGAAATCTGTAGTCATATTCTCCTCTTTTCAGTTTATTGTCAGGCTTCATGTTTGTTGGTAGTCCTTTACGGTTAGACCTGATAGTTCCACACCCAAATGTCCCTTCAGTCAATAATTCCTCTCTATTTTTTTTATTTCACCTTTGCTCTACTTCAGGTCTTTTTTTTGAAGACAAACAAACCACTAGTTGATGGAATGACTGGTGTTGCAATTCCTGGCATGTCAGCAACATTCAAATCAGTGCTGGATGTAAGAAGTATAGTTTGTGTTACCTGTTGAGAATCACAGGATTGCATTTCATTGTCCAAATGTGGCTAGTCACTAAGATGAAGCTCTCTTTCCAAGACCTCTTCAAAATATGTGTCGATATCCCGTAGCAATGGAGGTTGAACATCTTCTGGAGTTTCCTTGTCGGATTGTTCAACATCAGATTCCGCATTACAGTTAGGGAGGTCTTCTAAGAGCCACGCTTCGATCAGTGCTTTGTTTCATATCATCCATCGTAAGAAACCTGAAATAGATTGAATAAACTCTTTATACCTACCCTCAATGTAACTCAAATCTTACTTGAAAAAAAAAACACGAAGTTTCTGACGGTACTTTTCGGTCCTCGTCAAAATTTGTCATTTTTTGAAAAGAAACAACAAAAAATATGTAAAATACTTATCATTTTAGTAAAAGTAACAAATTAATGTGACTATTTCATTTAGAAAATCTTAACTTACCTCGTGAATTATATTTTTAAAATTTTTTTGAAAATCTCCTACTTGAATCGCTTCTTCGTCAGTGCAGGTCTCAATTTGCAAGCTTCACGGATTGGTTGTTGTTCGTCATAATTCAAATAAAACTATCTAATTGGCTAGTTAAATGGTACTTCTAAGGATCGACAGTAAGACTTGAAGGTTGCGCGATCAAATATTGGAAATAAGAGACGATAAATAGGGTGGTACAAATTAGTACCGTCAGATAGGAAAGGGATATCTCTGCCCGGGTAGCATAGCAAAGGGACAAATTGTCTTTCCATGAATTGACAATGACAACTGACATTAAAAGTGGATAAAATGGTTTTCTCCCTTTGCCGTGCTACCCGTGCTGTGAGGTGTACCTTACACACAATCGGATTTGATCGTAGTCAGGCGATTGGCTCAAATCAGAACTAATAGGTAACAAAAAAACAGCGATCTGTACAGACAAAAACATGGTAACTTTAAAGAAAAAATGTCATGTGATTTGAGCTGTCATTGTCATTTGTCTAAAACGAAATTGAAAGTAAAGATTGAAAAATAAATCGAGAGCTGTGAGCCGAGTCTTATTGGTTTGTGGAGCAGAGTTTGATAATTTGCTTGCTTTGTTTTGCCCGAATTTTAGCAAAATCGGATATTAGTATCGTGAAGTCGATCTTTTCAAATTAGAAAACATCTGAACATGGCTAGACCGAGAAACGAAGACCCAGCTGAAGACGCAAAGAAAATCGTCGATGATGCAAAGAACTTCATCGAAAAAGCAATATCAGACATCGGGACTACATCCGCAACAAAGCAGCTAATATTAGGAACTGCGTCAGGATGGTAAGAATGCAATTCACTGCTATTTTGGGAAAGAAACCACTTGATAGTAATTGGAATGTCATTAGACTGTTCAGAAATCGTTTTCCTGGTTTCTTTGGTTGTATGAGAAATGTGACATTTGTTTTAACTTGTCTTTGTAATCTACATTAAATTAGGTACTTTAATATATTATTTGCATAGTGTGCATTACACACTAATAAAATACAATGTAGTACCTAGTTACATTATAGGAGGGTCTCTACACCTATAAGCATATGTAGGCACCTATGGGAAATGCTTAGTAATAATATCTCTAATAATATCCAGCAATTTGAAGGATATTTATATAATGGAGGATTTTACGGACTTGATGGACCCTATTTAACAAAATTAACATTGTAATATTTATTTATACCTAATGTCTAACTATTCTTTTTTTTATGATAGGTAAGGTTTTAATGTTGCCTAATGTGAGATTATTCACTGTATAATGTGTGATGAGATCATCATGTCAATATCATTATCCTTAAGTCTTATTTAGTGATTCATTTGAAAAACTAAGCAACTAAAGATCAATATAATTATGTAATAATTTGCTTTCTTTAAAGGATCACTGGTTTCATTTCCATGAAAATTGGAAAGGTTGCTGCTGTTGGCTTGGGTGGTAGTGTTATATTATTACACATTGCAAGTCAGAAAGGGTACATTGATATAAACTGGGATAAAATTAACAAGAAGGTTGATAAAATCACAGACAAAATTGAAAAAGAGGCGACTGGAAAAGGACCCAACTGGAGTGAAAAAGTAAGTGTGAAGTACTCATTACCTTAACATCACTATATTATGCTTTTTAATATGTAATATAAACATAACCTGGCCATACATTCTGTATAGAAGCTATTACAATATACATACCCCAATGTCACCACCTTCAAAAGCTGAGTAACACTCCTTAAAACAATGTTATCAATGTCTTGAAGAATTAGATGGGTGTTTAATTTGATATCTTTTGTATAAACACAGTTTATTTATTTATTTTTCTGTGTGAACACTACAGTTGCACAGTAGATATATATTAAATAGGCATCTATAGTTTATTAGTTTTATTAGTCTATAGTTTATCTACTGTGCATCAACATTTTTCACATATTGATGATGGCAGATTTTGTCACAGCTCCCATACATAAGGGGGCAGTGGTTGTGGAAGATGGCAACCTTTTTCTTCCATAAATCTCAGAAAATAAAAGCAAAACTTTACACAAAGAAAAAAGGATTAATTATGGGGAGCAGAGTTTTTTTTACATATAAATACAAAATAAAGCATGCTAATAAAACACCACTTGTAGGTATATAGCTGATATCCTAGTTTGCATCAGGCATGAGCTATATTATTTTCGTTGAAACTTTCAAATCATAGAGTACCTATGCTGGTTTCTGGTTATTTTAATTTCATCTTCACTCATGGGAGTGGAATAGCCCAAAATACATTTTTATTTTGTTGCAGGTCTTATTATTTATCCAAAAAAATTCATATTACTCAGCAGGCTTTACCGGAGGATTTCTGTTTGGCATTGCATCTTCATAAACTTATTAGAATTAAATGTAAAAGGCGAGTGACTTTTTTCTAAAAATATTATTTTTTAGCAATCGTACTTCAACTTGTTAATATTTATCATGCCTTTATTTTATTACCAAGAGAGTAACAAACAAATATGGCATGGATATCAGCTATGTTCCTTGAACTATTTTGTTTCCGCACTTAAGTATCTACAAAACATTTAGTTTATCATTTCCTAGGTAATTATCTAATACACATATTATTTAGAATATTTACTAACAAACACCAATTTCCTTGCAATGTAGTAAAAAGCATTAAGAAAACTCCAGCTGATAACAATAATGTGAACTTGCTTAGTATTTTTAATTGTTTATGACAATTTTATCTACATTTTTTGCTTACTAAAATCATAAAACAATATGAATGTGTTTTGATGTCTATTTGTAATTTTCTAGCATTTATTTTATGATTTTTATAAATATTCCAGTAGCGTTTATTGCTGTACTAAGACATGTATTTTTTTTTTCAGTTGGAGCGTTTTGTAGACAGAAAATTGGACAAAGCAGAAGAATTATTGAAGAAAAAAGAAGTGAAAGCAAAAAAATGGTATTCTAATTTCACTAGCGATGATCACTACCATGCCACAGAAAGCCATGTTTTTATGGCATCCTTTGTTGCTGGTATGGCTTTAGGGCTTCTGTGTGGTAAATAAACCGACAATAAAATCTATAAAATATTACTCCACTACCAAGTTTAGTATTACTATTCCAATTAGAAACAAATAAGGTAAATAAGCACACAAATTAAAATTATTGCTATTGATTGATGTGTATTTTAAATATTTGTCTCGAAACATTCTTTAGATGAGAATTCTACTTTTATGCCTAAAGTATTAAAAAAGTAACATTAACTCATTTCAATGATAGAAGACTCTGCATAGTGTCTTCATAAAAAGCTTTATATTTATCATGGTAAAATAATATTGCATAAATACCTATATTATGTATTTATATGGTTAGCAATACATTATTAGTTGACACCAGTTGCCCTTTCACAAAACATCACTGAATTAAGTATTGTGAAATGATTCATAGCTGTCTCAGTGCTGCTGTTGTAATCCATTGATGTAGTACAATAATAAACAATTATTATCAATTGTGTTGTTTCATTTTGATTGGAATATACCTTACAGCTAGAAGTCCACAACATGCTAGAAGTAATATGAACAGCTAGAATGTGGAACTCTATGTGAGTCCGTCTTTCCACAAAAGTACAACATAGGAGTCTTCAAATCTCAAGTAAATAGGTACCTTCTAGGTAGGTATACTTACCTACTTATTTAATATAGGTTTGCATTTGACATACTGCCTGATATTAAGCAGATATGTGGTCTAGGATGTAGTACTCTATCAGGCAGTATGTCAAATGCAAACCTATATTAAATAAACAAAAAAAAATCTGTCAGATATTATTATGAACTAGCTACGCCCTGCGGTGTTACCCGCGTTAGCCCAAAATAAAAATATTTTTCTAAAATAAACGTAGCCTAATTTACTCCTTATTACATCAGCTACCTGCCAGTAAAAGTCCCTTCAAAATCGGTCCAGCCATTTCAGAGATTAGCCGGAACAAACAGACAAACATTGTAAAAAATGTTGTTTTGGTATATGTCCCGTATATATATTTATATACATGTAATAATAATTATTTTTCACAAAAAATGGCACAACCGCCTTCCATCGTGTACAAAATTCGAATGTTTCGCTCGAATTGTTTACATTATTCTTGATTTATCAAAAACGGCTTAGCCGATTTCTGTAAAATTTAAATGGGACCACCTTGAGAGTATACCCTTTCGAACTAAAAAATAATTTTTCGATTCGGTTCATAATTGGCGAAATTATCGATGTTCATCGTGTACAAAATTCGGATATTTCGCTCGAATTGCTTACATTATTGTTGTTTTTTTCAAAAACGGCTCAGTCGATTTCCGTAAAATTTAAATGGGATCACTTCGGAAGTATACTCTTTCGAAATAAAAAGAATCTTTCGATTCGGTTCACAATCGGCGAAATTATCGATGAACATACACAAAAAAAAAATACATACATACAGACATAGAACCTCCTTCTTTTTGGAAGTCGGTTAAAAAACGGTTATATCAATATTACAAACACAGAGACACCAATTTTATTTATATGTATAGATGTAGACAGAGAAGATTATGAAACTATGATTTGTAACCAAATACTATTCTATCAAATAGTTTTTTTTGCTGTGCTATGTCCCAATAAATAAGTCCTTTGTGAGTAGGATTAGAATCACCAATTTAATGATATTATATAGTAAAAATTAAGGTAAATCTTTTAGTCAGAACTTTATTATAATAATGATCGACTCAGACATGAAGTAGTTTTATTTTTAGTGAAAAGTTTTAATATAGTGATCATATAGTTGCTGTCGAGACAAGCTTTCTAAATATTTTGTATAATTCTTTATATATTCTCTTTTAATCGTGCGTACAGCTAAATTGTAGTGGTTTCTATATTTTTTAGGTAGTTCTGACCATCCTATATCCTCTGGGCGTTTTAGAATTTCATACAGATCTTTGCCATAGCTGCAACAATATTCACATTGATTACTTATTTGTACATCCTTATCAGTTTCAGAACAAAAGCTCCTGAACTAAACTGAAGGCTAACATTCCCGTTATTTGGTGGAAATTGTAGTAAAATTATTCTGCACTGTACCAGGCTTTTTAATAGTCCACTGCAGGACGTAGGTCTACCCACAAAGGGTGATTGGGCCGTATCCACCACTATGCTGGCCCAATGCGGGTTGATGGATTCACATTCACACACACAATCGAATTTCTTCTACAGTCATATGCAAGGTTCATGATGTTTTCCTTCACCGAAAAGCCAGTGGTTTGAAATTCGGTACATACGTTCAAAAAGAAAATTATTAAATGCAAACATAAATACCTAATATAATCCCACCGCTTAACTTAGTTCTCGCCTGCGCGGTACAGGGGCGCCGGGGGAGATGACAAAGGGGGACCGAGACAGGTGCAGGCGCCGGGGCCCGCCGCCCGCGCCTGTGTCAGTCCCAGTGTAAGGTTATAGATCAAGATTATAATTTTGCAAACTTACCTAAGTGTGGGTGGGGTTGGTTCTATCAAGGGCACAGATCTTTGAATACTGCTTACAGTACTTTGTGTCTCTAGTGCATCTTCCAATTTGTCACTGGAATATTAAATATCTGATACATAAATAAATAATTTTGGCAGTTATATTGCATCTCCCAAACTTGTATATGATAATAATGTTGATGCCCAGTTTTTGGGTTACAGTTGCAAAGTAATATGAAATATCAGCCAAATTAAACTTCTTCACGGCTGTGATGTTACCTACAGGCTGCAGATAACCCAATCCTGACTGAAGTTCACTGCACAAGGATTGAGTTTTGTAAAGCTTATATTGAATTTCACAGCTGCCCAGAAATTTGATTTGGCTTATAAAAAACTAATTTGGCATATACTCACTCTCCATTATGTGGAGTCTGGTCACACAAAGTAGGACTTGCAATGTTAATTTCTTGCATGTCAGTATCTGCCAAGTTTGTGTCATTTGTATGATTTATTGGGCTAAGCTCAGGTGCTGGTCTTTCTGGTTCACTTATTTGTGATACCCTAGAATCTTCTAACATTGCATTACTTCTGTAACATTAAGTATGTTTGAGTGTGGCAAACCATGTGGCATTACCAGTGCCTATATTTTGTGACCAATCAGAAAATTCAGAATTGAATGTATAGGATTATACATTCAATTCTGAATTTTCTGATCGCTTAACTTAGTCGTCGCCTGCGCTATAACTAAGCTACTTACAACAAACGCAAAGACTTGCGTGCTCTCTAATCAGCGGATGTATGAAAAAGACACCCTCAGCTGCTCTCGAAATCATCTTAGGGCTCACACCACTGCACCTGCATATACAGCAGGAGGCGATGGCTTCTGCCCTACGGATTAAATCTACAAATCAGTGGAAAAGTAAGGGTGCCATGACAAACCACTGCAGAATAATAGATCGGGCGACAGCAATCATTCCCGAAGCAAGCCGTGGCACGGATAGAATAGCTAAAACTCATCTCGACAACAAAAAGTATGAGTTGATAATAGAGAACGATGTGTCAAACGATGTATTGCCATCTTGGAATGTGTACACGGATGGTGCAAAAAACAAGGAAGGGACATGTTGCGGATATTACTCGCCGGAGCTTGGGCTCCGAGAGTCCTTGGCCGTGAGTAAAACTACAACAATTTTGCAAGCGGAGGCCCTGGGCCTGCTACTAGCCGCGAAAGCACTTGAACCCTTAAATAAGCTTCTGACAGCTACTGGAAACAGAGAGGCCAAAGAAGTCATCGTGTTCACGGTTGACAGTGCTGCAACTATCTACGCACTCAAAAGACCTGTAACAACCAGTGTGAGTGCGGCCTCGATGAAGGAAACGTGGACCACATATTTTTCAGCTGCCCCTTAACTCAGTACTCTTTGTATGATGCCATCCCCCCAGAAATCCCTCGTCCCACCTCCTTCAAATCCTTACTTTCCCTTGTACATACCCCATTTGTAAATATATTATGTAAATATATTAAAAATAATAATATTAAGTTGTAAATAGTATTAACTATTAATTATATAGTAGTTTAGTATATTGTGTGTTTGTGTTCGTCCTATATGTTTATAGATTATACTGTTTGTTCCAGTGGTGAATGGTATAAAATCCAAAAACTGTTGCCTATCCAATACAGGTAACACATCAAACATCGTACAAATTCTCTACGTTTGATGGCAGTACCTCACAAGACATTGGCAAAATTGTGAAACACCTTCGCAGAAGCCACAAATCAAGAATTGATTGATTGACCTGTAACAAGGTCTAGAGTCATTGCTGAGTGTCATACAACACTCCAAACTCTATCAAGTAAGCACAGAATCATCGTGCGTTGGACAAAGAGTCACGGTTCATGCACGGGCAACAACATAGCCGACACCCTTGCCAAAGAGGGTACGAGAAAACAGGTTAGGGACGGGGCAACAATACACTGTAAGCCGTCAGCGGTGGAAGTACGTGAATTGTTGCGCCGTCACACTGAAAAAGAACAACAGAATATGTGGAATATGTGGAACAAAAGGGAGGATTGCAAGCATTCTAAGACTGCCATTCCAACCCTGAATAAAAACATCACAAACGACCTATTGAAGTTGCAGCGACAAGATCTCCGACTTATGGTAGGCCTCATAACTGGTCACTGCAACTTAAATAGTCATCTGTATAAACTGGGAGCCACTGACAGCCCACTTTGTCGTGGCTGTTTGGAAGTAAACGAAACTGTAGAGCATGTTCTGTCGCATTGCAAAGCCACAGAAGACACTAGAATAGCTAACGGGTTGCATGACGCTTCTGCATTGACATTATCATCAGTTTTGTCATCCACATCGACATCATCTTATTCACCATCTAAGCTACTGGAGCAGTTATGCCAGCGGCCCAGAGCCACGCTCCGCTACTTTAAGGAGCTGGGCTGGCTCGGGTAGACGCTGGAGGGGGAAATGCACAAAACACCCCATGCGGGACGTCAGTGCAGGACTTATCGCCCCCATATCGAATAAGAATAAGATAATGTTGATGCCCAGTTTTTGGGTTACAGTTGCAAAGTAATATGAAATATCAGCCAAATTAAACTTCTTCACGGCTGTGATGTTACCTGCAGGCTGCAGATAACCCAATCCTGACTGAAGTTCACTGCACAAGGATTGAGTTTTGTATAGCTTATATTGAATTTCACAGCTGCCAAGAAATTTGATTTGGCTTATAAAAAACTAATTTGGCATATACTCACTCTCCATTATGTGGAGTCTGGTCACACAAAGTAGGACTTGCAATGTTAATTTCTTGCATGTCAGTCTCTTCCAAGTTTGTGTCATTTGTATGATTTATTGGGCTAAGCTCAGGTGCTGGTCTTTCTGTATCACTTATTTGTGATACCCTAGAATCTTCTAACATTGCATTACTTCTGTAACATTAAATATGTTTGAGTAAACCATGTGGCATTACCAGTGCCTATATTTTGTGACCCATCAGAAAATTCAGAATTGAATTTATAATCCTATCGCTTAACTTAGTCTTCGCTGCGCGGTACAGGGGCGCGGGGGAGATAACAAAGGGGGATTGAGACAGGGACGGACAGAGCCGTGGATCCGCCGCCCGCACCTGTCTCAGTCAAGTTAAGCGGTAGGATTATAGTTACATGTTTCTTTCTCTAGTTACAACATCTACAATGTGTTTGTCTACCGGTGTCGCGGTCACTTATATGGCAAATTTGGCATAACATTTACTGTGGGGTCAACTCTGAAAACGCAAAAAAAACAGCTATTCCACACTTTATGTCCAAAAATCTATAAAATATTGTATGGAATAAGTAATTTTTTTTCGTAAGTTGGTCCCTTAGTATGAGTTGTTCAAAATTTGCCATAGATGTCACCGCTTAAGGCTCTGACACCGGTAGACAAACACATTGTATAATACTTGAACATTCATATTAAGAAAAGTAGACTACATAACCTTCAAGCAAATATCAATAGAGTCACAATCATGCAAAAAAGTGTCGAGCCAAAACCCTGCCCAAGATACATAGTGGGAAGGCTTTTTAGTTTTTTTTTTTAGTACATAATATATTAGCTTACTCTGTTTCACCATTGTTTTCCTCTCTGCATTGTGATCCATTTTCCATTGAATAACTTTCATCTATAAATGTACCTCTTTCCTGCTGTTCAATTTCCATGCCACATTCGTCATTATTTTTTGGGTATTTTTTTTTCAGATAAATCTTTGATTTACTTAAACCATGTGTATAGCTTAGTACTTTTTTTTTTGCAATTGTTTTATGAAATAACGTTTTGCTAGAAAGACTGAGAGCTGCCCAAGATTTTCTAGCTTCTGCTCTAGTTTCCTGTAAAAAAGTTGTTAAATAGATATTTGCATCCATCCTTCCATCAGCCATATAACGTCCATAGGATCATCATAGGATATATTTGTATATTAAGTCTGTTAGGAAATGAAGAAAAAGTTGATTTCTATAACAGTTGAAACATAAAATCATTGATTTTTAGTAGTTATGGGGACTCTATGCTACTCATTGTTATGAATGAAATAAGAATCACATTATACAAGTGCTGCACTTATAGAAGCACTTCTCGAGTCCCGTGGCAGTTGCCAAACAGTAGCTTCTTTCATGTTTAAGAGAACAAAATTTGAATACAGGAAACTTACTTGATCCTTTTTACCCTTTCTTTCACAATATAATTGTAAATAAAGGTCATAAGCACGAGAAGGTAGTTGGTCAGCTTTGACTTTTTTTTCCATCATCGGCGACTGTATCTATTTCAGAATCAAGTTTTTAGGCTGATTCCCAAAATTCAAAAGGTTTACACTTTGGTGACCAGTTAGCTCTGTAAACAATAAAGAAGTTAATATTATATACCTATAATAGTAATAATCAACTGGGACTGCTCTATTATCACCAACCGGACTATTGTCGCAAATAGGCCGAATAGGCAAAAGTCGTAATTGGCGAGCCCATTGCAAAAATACGGCATTTTTGCAATGGGCTCGCCAATTACGACTTTTGCCACTCGCAGCATTGTTTTGGACGTCCAGAACCTAAGATTTTCTGCACTCCTAGCAAGAAGTAGATGGAGCGTTCTATTAAGATTAGAATGCACTTGTTTAAAATATGATGTTATAATTATTTGCCAGCAGCCCAGCACCCATATGTGTTGTGAAAAGAGAATTATAAGCAGAGAACAATATCAAGAGACATTGGAATTTTATAAGATTAAATATAAGACATTGGAAAGGACATAGGTTGGTTAATAACATTTACCCTTTCTCTCGTTATGCTTGTTAACTTGTAAAATCACTTCTACTAGACTATAACCACAAATTCAGCGCGGATTACATATGCGAAATGCGAATATTTGTTTTCGGACTTTCGGACCAGCTAAAATCCCCAACTGTCATTTTTTACTTTTTTTATTTTAAATTGTCCTGGATACTTGTCTTTTTTTAGCCACTTTTGTATTTAAATACATCATCTGATCGACTGAATTTGACATTTCCTTTTTTTTGACAGCAACAGTAATAAAATAATGATTTTTTTAAATAATGCGCCCATTTTTGGACAGGCTAAAGCTTTTAAGGTCATACCGCCACTTCGTATATATTGTAATCTATAATGTAAAAAATCATTGTAATTTTTCTGGTGGTCTAATATTAATTTTAATTAGTGAGATGAAAACAGCAAAAAATCACTATGTTTTTGAAGCACATATCATTTTTAGAAATGATGTTTTGTTTTCTAGTTTTCTACCTACTTGCAAAAAAAAAAAAACGACAGGTCCATTCGCTGCATGCTGCATCCTTCTTTTAGGTTTAGTGTCTTACGTAGTATTGGTATACTCTTTGGTTTAGTGAGTGAGAATAGGGCTTGCTTGCCCTGTGGTTGGGCTTTACCGAGATATTTTCATTTATGCCCTCGCGTATATAGTATCTATAATAGTTCGTGTCTCGCGGTCGTGTTTAGTCCTTTCGCCTATGGCCTACACCATTTTCGGCAATCACAATTAATTTAAGAACTAAAACGTCATTGGCTGGACTTCACAGGACGTCAACCTAAACGGTCGGACACATCACCCAGCGCTTCATTTACTTGTGCATTACTACTCAAAAATGTCTAGTAAAAAGTATGATTTCCTGCTATAGTGTTATTTAACATTCCCTCAAAATGATCATTTTGGTAGGTCGTAATAGCATGGGAAGTATTTATTTATTACAAGTAATTTTTGTAGATATGGTTTGCTTCTACCTGAAAAGGGAAAACAAGGTCCAACTTTTCAAGCAGCAAGAAACGTTTTTGGAGACGATTCAGATTCTGATAAAGAAACCACAAAAAAGCCAGTATTGCTTCGTCCAAGTGATAATATCAACAGACAGGTAAACCATGATCAACTAAACAAATGAAAGTGCCTTGGGACTTTGATAACTTCTATCCTAAATAGTACAGGCCAATCCAAACAACTTAGTGGCTGTGAGTTAGCTATAAACTGCTGATTACACCATCCTAGCTTTTAAATGAGTTTCAGTCAGGATTAGGCTATCTGCAGCTTATAGCTAACATCACAGCCATCAACTTGTTTGATTTGGGCTATATGAATACATTTTCGGTTTTATTAGTTTCAGTAAACTGTATTTCTTTACTAACTTACCTACTTAAATTACATTGCTTGCTAATACTATGAACCTATCAAATTAGTATTAATTTGTGAGTTATAAAAAAAAGTATGTGCTAATTTTTTTTTGTGCAGGCCAAAATAACACAAGAAAAAGCAGTAATAGAAGATCCAACAGTGTACCAGTATGATGAAATCTATGACGAAATGGTTGGTACTAAACAAAAAGAAAAAAATAAGAAAAAGGAAGACGTGAAACCTAGATACATTGAGAATTTGATGAAATCAGCTAACAAACGGAAAATTGAAAATGAGCGTCGTATAGAAAGACAGGTAAGAAGATATAATAGAACAATATTTAAACTTTACTACCGGGAAGGTGACCAACGGTCCCAAGGTGGTGTCGGCTTTCTCGTTTACAAGTCTCTCGTTAACAACATCATTACCATTGAAAGTGTGTCAAGCAGGGTTGTATACCTAATACTCAGAATATCTAAACGATATTCGTTGAACGTCATTCAGGTATACGCACTGACCACGTCACACCCAGATGATGAAGTGGAGGCTATGTATGAGGACGTAAGTTGGGCCATACATACGTCTAAGACCCGCTTCACGGTTGTTATGGGAGATTTCAACGCAAAGTTGGGCATAAAAAGCGATGATGAGTTGAGAGTGGGGCAATTTGGATATGGGCAACGGAACCCCAGGGGCCAGAGGCTGGCAGATTTTCTGGAGAAAGAGGGACTCTTCATGATGAACTCTTTCTTTCAGAAGCCACCACACAGGAAATGGACCTGGATGAGCCCCGATGGTTCTATGAGAAATGAGATAGACTTCATCATGACTAGCGAGAAACGGATATTCAACTATGTCTCCGTGATCCACAGGATAAAAACCGGTAGTGATCACAGAATCGTGCGAGGCAAACTGAATATTAACGTTAAACTCGAAAGGTCCCATCTGATGAAGTCTACGCTCTGACCTACTCATGCTCATATACAAAACCCCGAGAACTTTCAGCTCGAGCTCTCAAATCGCTTTGTTTGCCTGGAGAACTTTGCGTCGGTGGACGAGATCAATAACGGGCTCGTAGAAACTGTCCAAACGGTGGGTTCTAAGTTCTTTAGACCCCGCCGTTCTGATAGACCTCAGAAATTTTCCGATCATACTCTAAATCTCATGGCCGAACGACGCTTGCTAAGACTGCAGTCTTCCGATGATGCAAAGTCATACAGGCGGCTCAATAGACAAATTTCAAAATCAGTGCTGTGCGACATTCGTCTCTTTAATACCAAACATATTAAGGAGACGATAGAGCGGAACAAAGGCTCCAAAGTGTTCGCAAGGCATTTGTCTATTGGGCAAAGCCAGTTGACAAAGCTGAAGAGAGAAGATGGCAGTACAGCGTCGACCAAGGCAGAGGTATTGGAGGAGATCGAAAAGTTCTACGGACAGCTATACGCCTCGGTAGCAAAGCCTGTAAACAGCGCGGCTAAAGACCCAAGAGCCAAGCTAACCCGACACTTCACCGAAGACATCCCGGACATCAGCCTGTACGAGATTAGAATGGCCCTGAACCAACTTAAGAACAACAAGGCGCCGGGTGACGACGGAATCACTTCAGAGCTTCTGAAAGCGGGTGGTAAACCGGTACTTAAAGTCCTTCAGAAGCTTTTCAACACCGTCGTCCTCGAGGGCATAACGCCAGAAGCATGGAACAGAAGCGTGGTGGTGCTATTCTTTAAAAAAGGTGACAACTCCTTATTTAAGAATTACAGACCCATCTCGCTTCTGAGCCATGTTTATAAGTTGTTTTCAAGAGTCATTACGAATCGTCTCGAACGCAGGCTTGATGACTTCCAGCCTTCCGAACAAGCCGGATTCCGAAAAGGCTTTAGTACCATGGACCACATACATACGCTGCGGCAGGTTATACAGAAGACTGAGGAGTATAACCAGCCACTCTGCTTAGCGTTTGTGGACTATGAGAAAGCCTTTGATTTGGTCGAGACATGGGCTGTGCTTGAGTCTCTTCAACGATGCCGTATTGACTATCGGTATGTCAAAGTGTTGAAGTGTTTGTATAATAACGCCACTATGTCGGTCCGAGTACAGGAAGAGAGCTCCAAGGCGATCCCTTTGAAGAGAGGCGTAAGACAGGGAGATGTTATATCTCCGAAACTGTTTACTGCTACTCTGGAGAACGCCTTAAAGCTCCTGGAATGGAAAGGATTCGGCATCAACATCAATGGCGAATACCTCACTCACCTTCGGTTTGCCGACGATATCGTAGTCATGGCAAAGTCGATGGAGGAACTCAGTACGATGCTCGAAGGCCTCAATCGAGTATCTCAACAGGTGGGTCTTAAAATGAACATGGACAAGACCAAGGTCATGTGTAATTCCCATGTTGTACCCACCCCTATTTCAGTTGGGAACTCGGTTCTTGAATTCGTTGACTCGTACGTCTACCTAGGACAAGTGGTCCAGTTTGGTAGGTCCGACTTCAAGAAAGAGGCCAATCGCCGAATCCAACTCGGCTGGGCAGCGTTCGGAAAATTGCGTAACGTCTTCTCGTTCGATATACCTCAGTGCCTCAAGTCGAAAGTTTTCGACCAGTGTGTGTTGCCAGTGATGACTTACGGCACAGAAACGTGGTCTCTCACTATGGGCCTTATTAGTAAGCTTCAAGTAGCCCAACGAGCCATGGAGAGGGCTATGCTCGGAGTTTCTCTGCGCGATCGAATCAGAAATGAGGAGATCCGTAGAAGAACCAAGGTTACCGACATAGCCCAGCGGATTGGCAGGTTGAAGTGGCAATGGGCAGGGCACATAGCGCGGAGGACTGATGACCGATGGGGTCGAAAAGTCCTCGAGTGGAGACCACGTACCGGCAAGCGCAGCGTAGGACGTCCACCCACAAGGTGGACGGACGACCTCATTAAGACCGCAGGATCGCGCTGGATGCAAGCCGCTACCACCCGGTCTTATTGGAGATCTTTAGGGGAGGCCTATGTTCAGCAGTGGACGTCCTATGGCTGAAAGGAAGGAAGGAAGGATTTAAACTTTACCAAGTCATCTATTAGAATAGTTTATTGTTTTCTATATATTTATATATAGAAAATTTTGCCAGAAAATATGTATAATTATGATGTATTTTAGAATATGTTAACAGTATTTCCTGTAAATGACTGATATAGGCCAAATCATACAAGTTGGCAGATGTCAAGTTAGCTACAAGCTGCACAATATCCAATCCTGACAGCTCGCATAAAGCTGCCTGTGGATTGAATATTGCACAGCTTGTAGCAAACTTCACATTCACCAACTTGTATGATTCAACCTATACTGGCTAAGAGTTAAAAATAATCCTATTGTCTGTTATCTTTATCTCAAGTATATTTTTTTCCCAAAACTGGAGCTAAATTATTGAACTGATAGAAACTTAACTTTTATATACTCATATACTTCGCTATCTCTTTCACACTAACACAAATCTTCAATGCTCGCTCCTGCTCTTAGGGATAATTCATATTATGGCATGGCACCGGGCGCATGGCGTGTCCCGTCCAGGCCATGGACAGGTCACTAATGTGAGACATTGCATACATTTTGTATGAAACTGTTTATATAATGTGGTGTCTGGGCCGGGACGGGTCATATCTACGCCACGGAATAAATGGATGCATATGGATGTTATCTTTTTTTAAGTTGATTGACCTATTGAAATTCAACAGATTCAAAAGGAAAGAGAAAAGGAAGGAGAAGAGTTCAAGGATAAGGAAGTGTTTGTTACTTCTGCTTATAAAAAGAAATTAGAAGAAATGCGGGAAGAAGAAGAAAGAGAGAAACGAGAAGAATACTTGGAGAACATTGGAGATGTTACAAAACAAAGAGATCTAGGTAACAAGACATAATCTTTTGCTTTGCTCTTTAGAGTTCTGTACCCAAAGGTTAAAAACTCTATTACCAAGACTCCGCTGTCTGTTCATCTGTCTGTCACCAGGTTGCATCTCATGAATGGTGATAGTTACAACGTTGAAATTCTCATAGATGTCGTTCTGCTATAACAAAAAAACTAAAAATAAATATTTAAGGTAGCTCCCATACAACTAACCTGAATTTTTAGCCATTTGTTGCTCAGTATCAATAACGCCAAATGACGCCACGAAGTATGATTTTAACCTATAATTCTATTTCTTTGTTTCAGGTGGATTTTATCGACATTTATATGAACAAAAGTTAGGAGCAGAGAAACCCCTCACAGATACCAATAAAGCTACTACTAATGAAGCTAAAAAAGAAGCAAACATTTCTGATAAAAAATCTGAAAAACCAAGTACTGCTCGTAAAGCAGATCCAACTAAGAGGAATTACAGGAAAAGAAAATCTACAGAAAGCAAGACTCATCTATCTGAAGGTGAGATTGAAGATTCCGATGAAGAAATCAACAGATTAAACCTTGATAACATCAAATTAGCGAAGAAAAACAAAGCAATCGATGAAAATATTGATGCAGACTCAGATTTCTCAATTGACGAGTCTAGTGACGAGGAAACTGATAAGAAATTAGATGACAAACAGCCAAAGGAAATACAAAACGAGACCGAAAAAGTATCTAAAAAGTCCAGAACCCCGGAGAAAGATGTAGAAATAAAAAAAGAAAAGGATTCACAGAAATCGGACAAACCTAAGATTGTGGAGGAAGTGAAGCCAAAAATAGATATTTGGAAAAAGAGAACTGTAGGTGTAGTGTTCACTGAAGCTCTCAAAAGGTATTACGAAAGAAAGGCAGCCAGAGGGATTTAATAACAAATTTATTGAATAAGACAAATTGTTTTCTATTAAAATAAAGATATTACAATAAAAACACTTATTTCTATTTCATACTGCAACATAGTGTGCTTTGCAGTGAACTGAAACAAAAAAGAAACAAATTTAATCTGTTGTCTGATTGCTACTAATTAATTAGGTATAATATTTATATGAAGATTTCCTCAAGATACAAGTTATATAGGCCGAAACAAACTTAATGTATAATGGCATCTGTAAACATGAAGCGAGTCCTATCGCGGTAGTAAATTCATGTTATTTACATCACTACATAGTATAAAACAAAGTCGCTTCCGCTGTCCCCATGTATGCTTATATCTTTAGTTTTAAAGATAAAAAAACTAACTTTAAAACTAAAGATATAAGCATACATGGGGACAGCGGAAGCGACTTTGTTTTATAATATGTAGTGATGTAAATAACATGATTTTTTTTAACTACACAACGGATTTTTATGCGGTTTTTTAATAGATAGAGTGATTCAAGAGGAAGTTTTATATGTATAATATACCTGTGCGAAGCCGGGGCGGGTCGCTAGTATATTCATATGTTCGGTTCGGAGTGGGGATTTGCACAGCTTTTAGCTAACTTTACATACGCCATTAAGTTTTAATTTGGCCTTTACTACCGTCGTAAACCATAGAGCGGTATTTAAAACAAAAAATTATAAAATTTAGTCCATCAGATGTGTAATTTTCAAGCATGCAGATGCGCGAAAAATTAGACACCCAAAATTTGTTTAGATGCCGCCCTTGGGCTTATGAAAGCATACTTCAAGATGATAGTTTAGCGAACTATAAGGCTTTTGAGTTGCTCAAAGGAAAATTAAAGCAACATAGTGCCCCACTTACTGTCACGCCAAATGGACGATATCCATTCGATGTTACGAGTCTGCGACTTCGTCGTTAGAAATTGTGACTTCAATGGTTTAGCCAGCGCTTTAGCGTCAAAAATAGTTTTGCAACTTGTCTCATTACCCTCAAACTAAATCATCTGTGGATTTATCTCTGTGTACATTGTATATCTGGTTACCTATATCTTCAAACAATGTTTCTGTAAAAAATGAAGTCTAAACTAATAATCACTAAATTGGCAACATTAGCCACATTCATTTGGATGTCATCCATTTGGAGATTTTGGAGTGATGGTCAGTGGTTTCTATTAAAAAATAACGGTAGGTAGCTAAGATCTTTACCTATGAATTCAGATACCGGGTCGTTCTCGCCTTCAGCTCTCATGGTGCCAGTGATCTCTTCGTTTTCAACCATGGGTAGCACAAGTTGCACAAACTCTGATGTATAAGGCGGCGCTATCGCGTCGAGGACCTAAGAAAAAGTATGTATGTTTCAGCAAAAAATCTACATTTAAAAATAAATAAATTTGTTCTTAGGTGAGTTTAAAACTGGTCACACATTTATAAATATTCAACGCGTATATTCAATATTCACACGTATATAACCAAATAATAAAATTGACTTCCTTTACTTTTACTATTTTACGATAAGAAATGTTTTTCTATTAAGGTCATATATTCAAGTACATATAGTCATAATAGTCATTTATTCATAATACCATTTGTTACAAGCCAAAAAGTAAACATTACATTAGGGCACTATATGTACTGTATGTTCGTACATTGCTTGGATTGCTATCAAATAGCATTCTAGATCGCCAAGCCACCTTATATGTGTGTGGTTTCAAGAGTTTTAATTATTATCAGCAGCTCAACACTATTCTTGAGTTTACTAATGTGGTCCATAATGTGGTTTCAATAAAGTAAAAAGACCCCATAATATCAGGTCTAATTGAAATCATTATATTTTTTAATTTCATATAGGTTTGCGTTTGACTACACACATACGGTCTAGGATGTAACCCTCTTACACTGTACTTAGCGGGAAGACAGATCCTGGCAAAGCGTTCCACATTCTGGCGGTTCGTATGAGGAATGTGGACTCGAAACGCTTGGTTCTAACGCGCGGAATGTCCACCATAAAAGGGTGGCGCTTTGGGCGCGTCCGTCTAGCCGTACGACATACTTTACTTTCATATAATGATGACTTATTGTATTACCTCAGTGATGAAATATCGTATCAAGGAGATGTCGGTGTCGCCTCGCTGCCAACATTGCTTGATGTACCGCAGCACGGGCACCACGCAGCCTCGACTCAACAGGTTCACCATGCGATCCAGAAGCATTTTTCTTAACTCCAACTGTAAGAAGGAGCATCAATTTTCATTAACACTTTCACTGCTGAGGTACTTTTTTTAAGGTGCCTGCTAATTCTAAAACGCACACGCAAGGCGCGGGAAGACGCTACCGCACACGCCTGGTGTGTGTAGTAGCCGCGGGGCGTGAGAATCGAAAACACAGACGTGTGTGTTTTCAGCAGTGAAAGTGTTAAACATGTGATTATTATTGAAATAAAACTCAGGTTAAATAATTTTCAACATTAATTTGCAGCATTAGTAGCACTAGCTAACTGAAACCGTTAAGACATTATGAGAACTTTTTGTAGTGTGATAGTTCTCATTGACATCAGGTGTATTTTAGACCACACTATGGAGAATCTACTTCTGTAAAACAACCCATGTTATCTATTAATATCTCGGTAAAATGTGTTATAGGGCGAATCATACAACTTGGCTGCTGTGATGTTAGCCACAAGCTTCGGATGATCCAATCCTCGCGCAGCTGTTAAAACGTTCAAATTGGGCTAGTCGCAGCTTGTAACTAACATCACATCCGCTAAGTTGTATGATTCGGCCTATTATACCTACATAGTCCGTTCACAGTTAATGTACTTCTGACATTTCTAGCTCTCTTTTCGCTGTCTCTATCAAGTCATTACACACCATCACAGGTTACACAGAGACAGCAACATAATTATGTCAGAGGTAAAATAACTGTGAACGGACTGTCTGTAGTCACTAGCGCCAGTATCTAGTTTAAGCAGCAGATGATTGAACAGTTGGTGGCAAAACGCCATTTGGTCCATATGACAAGTGGCAGCAGTATGTGTGTACAGTACATGTTACCTGTACTAGTATCTCGAGCTCGTCCTGCGGCGACTCGAAGAGGTGCACGAGCAGGCGCAACAGGCGGTGGTGCAGCAGCGGGTGGCAGGACGCCACCTCGTCCAGCAGCGCGAGGTGCACGGGGCAGTGCTCGGTGCACAGCTTGAAGTACGACGCCTCCGTCACCACGCACTCCACCCACACCAGCACGCCCATGCCCACCACGGGGAATCTGCGAATGCGAAACACATTAAGCATGATGGCTACGGAAATATAATTAGTCCGTCAGATAGATTTAAAAAAAATATTAGACACGTATTTTTTCTTTTGTCAATTAAACAAAGATTGACGAAGATATAGCCTGTTAAAGTTCCGCATGACGTCACGAGTGGTAGACAAATGTACAGACTACATCGCACTAGTGACGTTACTAGGGGCTAGTAACGTCACTCCCAAACTATAACAAGGTTTATCTTTGTCATTTATTGTTTGATTGACAAAAGAAAAAATACGTGTCCAATATTTTTTAACAATCTAACTAACGGACTAATTATAATAATGACTTTTTACCCAGTTATCATGCCTGTACTCTCAGATTAAACGTCACGTACTCGTATGTACGACGCGCAGATATTGTAGACTCATACGAGATATATTATGCAGTGATAGAACATAGGCAACTCGGTGATAAGATCTATGGAGCGGACGGCGTGCACCTTTTCGATGGCCTAAACAGTTGAGCTCGTCCTTGACGGGACGTATGAATGACAGTTACTGTAGGTTTATATGTGATACCTGATGCAGTGATAGAGCGTGGGCAGCTCGGCGATGAGGTCGCTGGAGCCGGCGGAGGAGCAGCAGACGGCGTGCACCTTCTCGATGGCCTGCACGGTGGCCTTGAGCTCGTCCTTGGCGGGGCGGGCGGGCGCGGCGCCCTCGCACACGCTGGCCGCGTACGCCAGCAGGTACATGTACTTCGACTTGTGCTCCGGGTTTATTTTGCTGCCCAGCTTGAACAGGGCGTCCACTAGCAGCTCTGCAAAATACAATTTTGCAATTGGTAATAACAGAACTATTATTGCAATGCATGTTATTATTATATGTATGCTATTTGACAATTAGGAATGAATGTATGTAATAGTAAGTCTAGTCTATACACCACTACTTTTTATGAACATCTAAAAAAATTTGGGGGTATCAGTGCACGATACTAAACATATATATACAATAAAAAGTTAATAAATCAATATCCTAAAATTATCCCTTAAAAATTGAAATAATTGGTTATTCTAATCCATTAGACTCCAACTACAGCTGTTTTGCGTAAACAAGACCGTAGGTACTTATCACCATTGATAATTGATACATGAATGAAATTGACATTATGTGCATAATTTTAGTCTAATTTTCGGATAAAATAAAACCTAAATAAATAGGCTACCTAAGATCTTTTTTAAATTTTAACTGTACACATATGTTTTACATCGTGTACTGATACCTACATTTTTTTTTTAGATGTTCATAAAAAGTAGTGGTGTATAAAGTCTTAAAAGTAATTTACACCTAAAATCAGTATAAACTTTTAATTATGACTACGTGAAACTTTAGTATACATTTTTAGGTTTTGGAAAACCCTCACGTCACTCGCGCCTCAAACTAAAAATATCTCTTGTGTACTCCCAGTTCATTTTCGGACTCAATGTGACACTTACAGTGATCATTCTTTCTTCCTCTTTTTGAGATACAGAAGCCTATAACTAAACGGCACATGGCAGAAGCCGCTAGTAGCCAGAGTTTGGGGGGTGGATGGGTCTCACGCAACCACCGTTGGATCGGTAGCCAGGTGGCTGGCAGGCGCGGGCGGTCCGAGTACCTAGGAACTGCGGGATGCGCAGCAGGTGCACGGGCGGCGGCTCGGGCTGCGTGTAGGCGCGGAACAGCACGGAGATGTCGGCCGGGTTGAGCGCGCCGCGCGACAGCATGGCCGCCAGCGCCGTGCGCGCGCCGCGCCACGCCTCGCCCGCCGTCAGCGCCAGCGTGATCGGCGTCACGTCATGACCGCTGCAAGGGACATTACGCTGCTGTTACTATTACGCTATACTTTTGGACCATAGAACAAGTTTAAATTGACTAGGAAATAATTGTCATGTATTTTTTTAACCTTTCGGTGCCAAAGTCATTGCATTTGTATCTTTTGGCGCCAACGATGTCTAGTCGTTAAAACACCGGGCGCCAAAATATGAAATTAAAAAACATTCGAGGCGTGGCGGTCAAAAGATTAACAGTGTTTTGACTGCCTAATATAAAATTATTAAATGTATTAAACATTTATTTTAATTACTGCTTTTGTATTCATCACCATCATCCATACCCTTTTTAGGGTCCCAAAGGGTAAAACGGGACCCTATTACTAAGACTTCGATGTCCGTCTGTATGTCTGTCACCGGGCTGTATCTCATGAACCATGATAGCTAGGCAGCTGAAATTTTCACAGACGATGTATTTCTATTGCCGCTACTTATAACAACAAATACTAAAAACAGAATAAAATAAATATTTAAGGGGGGCTCCCATACAACAAACGTGATTTTTAGTTTTTTTGCTCGCTATTTATAACGGCAAGAAGAATGGGGCTCCCGTACGGTACGGAACCCTTCGTGCGCGAGTCCGACTCGCACTTGACCGATTATTATTTGACTGCTGAATATATACTTCTCTTGTTTTTTTATATGCATTAGAAATGTGCTGTCCATGGGCATAACGTAACACATTAGACGAACACATAGATCGTCTCGTCACTCCATCATAAAATAGAAAAATGTTTTGAAAGATTAGGTTTACATGAAAATTTGTATTCAATACGAAAACATAAATAAAATGTAGTGTAAGATTCTATTTCTATATTATAATCATCTCATGTTTGTCATCCCTCTGCTTGTAAAACAAACAAATCTATACATGGATTCAATCCTAAGATTACATCTGTAGTAACTAGTAGTAAGATACCTTTGTTGTGCACATCGGGTTATTTCTTGACTAAGACGTTTCATGATAGCACCTCCCCTGGGTTCTTGGGCCAGTATGTGCACAATCACTTGACTATACACATAAGTATGGGCTCCATGGCATACCATTTTCTGTAATATAAGCAAAAAATAAATGTATTTAGTAACTGCATAAAAGCCAAAAATAAATGTTTTAAGCTACAGATACACTGATCCTAGACGAAATTTTACTATGCAATTTAGAAACAAACGTTAAGTCGCGAAAACCGCGTCCAATGCGTTACCGACCTGTGGTCCAACCGCTATGTCCAACAGGTAAGTAAAACTATTCATGGTCCAACGGTTGGACTACTGGGAATTGAAATTATGTATCTGTATTCAATATTCATACAGTTTGACATAGCCATTGGACCAATTCGTTCTCTGATGTCAGAGGGCAAGAATTATTTTGGGTTCCTGCACCAGAGAAGCTAAGTCTGGAAAAGTCATCATCATCATCAGAGACGTCCACTGCTAGACATAAGCCTCCCTTATGGATTTCCAATAAGCCTGGTAGGAAGCGGTTGGCATCCAGTACGTTTCTGCGGTCTTAATAATATCATAGGTCCACCTGGTCGGTGGATGTCTTATGCTGCGCTTGCCGGTGTGTCGGTCATCAGTTTTCCGAGTTATGTGCCCTGCCCATTGCCATTTCAATTTACTAATCCGCTGGGCAGATTAGCAGTCGAAAAGTTGCCGACATAACTTTGGTTCGTCTGCGAATCTTCTCATTCCTGATTCGATCTCTCAGTGAGACTCCGAGCAATATCCTCTCTGTAGCGCGTTGCGCTACCTTGAGCTTATACATAAGGCCCACAGTTAAAGACTATGTTTTAGTTCCATATGTCATTACTGGCAGCAAGCTGGCAACACACAACTGTCGAAAACTCTCGACTTGAGACACTGAGGTATGTCGGATGAAAAGACCTCACACAGTTTTCCAAACACTGCCCTACTGAGTTGGATTCGATTGAACTATTTCTTGAAGTTGGACCTACCTAACTGGACTACTTGTCTTAGGTGATGGCAAAGAATATATATTAATACTACGTATAGAACGGCCACTCGTTACCCCGCACCCGTTTGAGTCTTCCTCACTTCCACCCCGCGTCCACGGACAGAACTTGCTATCTGAGCGCGGGCTGCACAAGCCGGTGGATTTTCTAATAAAAACTACCTAGACTGTGACAATAGGGAAGACTTGTACTGTGTATGGTTGAATATCAATGATACGTAACAAAACAAGAAATTTTAATGTTCCCCTAAGGATAAATAATAGGAACTTATTTTACATTATTTGGTAACTTCCTCTTGATATTTTCTTTAAAATGAAGTAGATCGGTTACTTTTCGTTAAAATGCTTGCAAATTAAGTAATTGTTATACTTTTTTAAGCACTAGATTTGTATTTATTTTTGCAAATTGAGTACGCAACTGTCTCACTCACGCGGCATGACGTCACGTTGTAGTGATCGCTGACAGCCATAGGTCACATTCTGATTTGCCGTATTTTAAGGGAAAAATTACTAAAATGCCGTATATAATTTAAAAATGTTTATTCCTCATTTATTTCTTCTCCATAAAGGTTTCTTATCGTTTCTATAACTTCAGATTCATGTTTATCTAGTGTGTACTTGTCCTTGCTTCTCATTTTGTCACACATGTCGCGCGACACCTTAAACTTCGTACAGTTCCCTTGATTTTGAATAACTTGAATGATTTTGTCTCGCAATATGGAGTCTTCGAATTACTCATCTTACTTCATTTTATAGTTGCATGTCATAATTAAGTGTTACAATCAGTGAAAAAGTTTTCAAATGATTCGCCGGCTTTCGTTTTCGTTAACGAACGAACCGAACGAAACTTATACCTTTCAAACACCTCGTTAACACGTGGCGATACATAGTTTTCGATGGCTTTTGTAACCTTGTCGTAAACTTGCGAATCTTCTTGCTTAATTGGCAACGTGAGCGTAACTCTGGCAGACTTATGCCCATCATATTTCTCAAAAGGGATAACTTAACTTTGTCGGCGGGTTCTTCTTGTCGCGTCACCACGAGAAAATCTTTAAAAACCAAATTTATGATCGCAATGTACCTTTTCGCCGTTCAAAAGTTTTCAAACATAAAATCAATAACACACAAATACCTTGTGAGGGGACATACCCAAAACGAGGGCGACTCAATCCATTCACAGATTGAAAGGCAAGTCAGAAGAGACCTGCGCGATGGCCCCATGTACTCTCCAGATGCATTCATCAGCGCTATTAAGACTGCGTGTAAAAAAAGCGAACCATTTCGAGTACTTGAAATGTGTTATGAAGACTTTTTTGATTGGAAGAATGCTGCAAGTCAAATGGGATTTGTTTTACAAAAAGATAACGACCACGAACCTGTGAAAATAAGTGACAAAAAGATAATAGATATTTTTTTAAAAAACGTATCGTTTCACTTACAGCCATTTGCCGTATTTTTTGATACGGCATTGAAAGGCCTGCCGTATACCGTATTTTGTAAAAATAAAACGTGGATTACCGTATATTACGGCAATTGCCGTATCAATAACAACGCTGCATAGACGTGCCGCACACAAATGCACGTGTAGCGACCGTGCGTATGTGTGTTGTCTGTGAGTAAGTAATTGTGTAGTGTGCGTAAGACAGCAGATTTTGTATGAAAAATCGCGGAGTGTCCGGGCTGTGGTGATGGACTGGAAAAATAGTTCTTATTTATTACTTACTGCACATTCATTGACACTATTCTGCCAATCATCAGAGCTTTGTAGGAATCCAACAATCGCTGACTTGAGCACCCTTGAGAATACTTCAATCTGTTGGGCTGCTGTGGATATGCTGGTGATTTCACCTTGGAACCCGGCATCTGATATCAGCTACAAAACATTTTTTTTATAATTATTCATCAAGAAAACATCACATTGAGTTAAATGATGTGTTATTGAGTAGAGTAACTACAACATCACTGATAATGACTGAGCATTAAGTAATTGGACAAAGCAATTACTAAATCACTTTAGAACTCATTTATATCATATTATCTAGTCATTATTAATAATATTAAGTTAATTATTGTCATGTAATATTATAATTATTTTGGTTGAATTATAAAAATTACCTGTCAGAAAGGTATTCTGATATACTTTAGTCTACTCTGTATTTTACTTAATTCCAAATAATTTGATAAGTGGAACTGATTATTGATTTTTGCTATTACTTTAGTAATAGGTTTATTTAAAGCACAATACGAATTGTAGATAATACTTGATACTTGCCTTTATGGTGAAGTTGAGCATAAGACAATCGGGATATTCTTCTGCTAATCTATAGATTAATGATCTCCATGTGGGGTGCTCAATCATTTCAGTCAACCAAGCCGGGGTCTACAATAAACATTGTACTTATGAAACATGATTAGCTATTATTTGTTCATTGGTTGGATTTATTACCAGAACATTTTCAAAAATTACATATTTTGAGAAAAGTATGGGAATTGGTTCCTACCAATTCACATACTTTTCTCAAAGTGTAAATAAACTGTTAATTGTAACCCTTCGAATACTCAACATATTCTTTTTCTAAAATGTTCCAGTAATTAATCCAGCCGACAAAATTTGCATTGAGTCACTGTACCAGACTTTTAACAGTGCATCTGCAATTAGATTTGTCCACAAAAAATGATTGGGGGATATCCATTGTACTGGCCCAGTGGTGTTGGATTCACATCATTTTTTTCATAGGCCTGGCTAGAGGGCTATTAATAAACATGCTGTTTACTTGATAGGATACAACATTATAGAAAGACACTACTAACCTCACCCTCTTCTGTGAAGATTGTATCAGCCTTCTTAGGGTCAAATGTTTTTAGTATCATATCTTTCAAATGATTTTCCACCATTGCCTGTACTTCTGTCACTTTTACTCCTAAAAATGTCAATAGATAAGTAATATTATACAAAACAACAACAGCACAAATATAATTTGTAGGACCATACAGAATGATTCATCATCTCACTCTTTCATTGATTTAATAATAAATTAATAGCCTTCATGAGAGAAGCAGTAATCATGTAATTTTTTTGATAGAGAAAGATAATTTCCCGTATAAAAAACTGACCTCCAAGAATAAGCCATTCCGCCAGAAGATTGGCCATCTGAGCTACAGCGCTATAATTAATTGACAGCTGTTCAATTACTTGCTCAGGATTGCCTCCAGCTTGAAAGTATCGCTTAAGTTGTCCAAATATTCCTGGTTCCATAATATAATCTGGAGTTTTGAACTTTTCCAAGCATTCCAGTAGCACTTCTTCTGGGTTTTCAATAACATCTTCACTGCCTTCCTCCTGTAAATTATGTACACACTGTTATTGAGGTAGATGTAGTTATTACACTTGTCAGTATTGTGACCTAAGTTTTAGGATTTATTATTAAATACTAAAGATATATCTTACTTCATATTGATTGTGAGTTGGAGCTTCCCAGACGCGTTCTTCTTCGTACTGGCTAGGCATTATCTCACACTTGATTTCTTCACTGACTGTTATAAATTGTATTACTCAGTAAAAAATAAATACATTACTAGATTTCAACAATCAAGTCGAAAATAAATAACACGCTCGAATAAACAAGAAAACAAACAAGTAAATAGGTACCTACCAAAGCAAAGCAACCCAACCAATCAACCAAACTGAATGAATGAATGCCCACACAATCACAAACTAAAGGATACTGTAAAGGATACTACGTATCAGACGACCGACTGCCGAAGATTTTTTTAGGCCGTAACGTTATCTGTGGTGTGACAATAGAACCTCGCCCGCCGCATACTTCACCCCTCGGCCAACAAGGCCATACATACTATTACTTATTCTGTGATATCAAAAGGTATGGCTATGTATAGGTACTTATAGTTATAAATCTATCTATAAGTATAGGTTTCTATATATTATTTGTATTTCTACTTAATATTTTGAGAAACTGAAAAGACTACAGGCGAAAATAAAATGAAATTCACCACTATTTTGCACTGCACTTTATTATTTCCTAGAAGTAAAAAAAAATACACACTGCATTGATGATTTTTCATCCAATTTATGTAGATGAACCGGTCATCTCGAAACACGTTGAATTATCTTGAAGTAAGTGACTGAAGACACTAGACATACACACACAGGAAGAAAATTAATCGAGGATGGCGATATACATAGCTTTTCGAAGTTTTCATGGCGTAAAACTATTGTTTATTAATATTTTCCGTAAAACAACAAGAGAAAAAATGGCGGATGGCGAGGGAGATTTTTTTCTTTTGCGCAGCCTATATTACTTACTATTACTATCTCATTCACGCATCACACTATTTCTCTCTTTCATTCTTACATGTCATTACGTCCATCCGTCACTGTCTCACAATTCGTGATGCACGGCGGGTGACCTATGACCACGAAGTTTTAGGTAAAGGTGGAGAGTGCATTCCTAATACCTTTAATTCCCGAAAATGGGTAAATTTAATTTCAAAGTTTTGAGTTTATCAATTTCATCCAACCCCTAACTATGATTTATATGAATTTATGATTTATATGAACTATGATTTATACGAATGTTTTTTTTTTTTTTGTAAATAATTGTAAATTATGTGTTTATTAATACACTATTATAATTTGAATTAAGTACATTGTTTTTGATTACCTTTTTAGGGTTCCGTACCCAAAGGGTAAAAACGGTACCCTATTACTAAGGCTCTGCTGCGCGCTGTCGAATTACATATTATGCCATCAATAACAGGCGCAGTATTTCATTATAAAGCATATAAATCCAGAGCGTAGCTAGTTGTACACATTTATTGACTTGCAAGATTGAAGAATTTATTGAAGAATTCGTTTTTGTATATCTGCGATGCCCTATAGAACAAGGTCCTTAAGTTTACTTTGTATTGTTCATTTACCAATTGTGTATTTTCATATAATGGTTTACTCAACATTGTGATTAATAAAATCAAAATATCACTCAAATAGATAATAGGAGTGCACTCTCCACCTTTACCTAAAACTTCATGCCTATGACGTCACAGCTTTGACGAATGAACCTTGGAATATCATACTTTTTGTTCATTCATTCTGAAGGAAAATCTAGTCGTCACAGTTCGCCTTACGGCGAGTTTTTTTTATAGGCGAGTGAGCCGGGAGCACATAATACCACAGATTCCATTTTGTCAATCAAACACTAGCAAACGTCCAGCGTTACCAATGCTCATGTCCCTAATTCCCCAAACACCGAAGTTAAATTCCCCAAATCAGGGATCAAAATTATATTAATTTCCCGCAAATTCCACACTTTTAGGATTATTGAAAAGAAAAAATAAGAATTCGTTTCGCCCTATTGCACATACATACATTGACACTCACACTCACACATACTTCTTAGTTTAAACTGAAAATTGAATTTGTTTGACGTTGAAAAAGATAAGATAACTTTGTTTCAGTGTTTATTTACTATAAATAGTGTTTTAGTGCCTTTGTGTTGATTTCTTACTTTATTGTTTTAAGTACCCACTAATTGTGGAAGACACTGACTGCTGCAACACTGTTAACGCTAAAGCAGCAGGCAGTTTCTATAATAATTTTGTTACTTGTTTTTTTAAACAATAAATTATTTTGTGTCTGTATTTGTATATTTTTTAAGACTGAAACAGGCAACTTTATGCATATATTCAACGTGCTCTTCGCGTCCTTCACGGCGCTAAAATCTCAATCGCAAATTCGCAATCCGGGGTTTACCAGCGCGCAGCCTGGCTTCAGCAAAACTACCTCGCAAAATCGCAATCCTACGGTCTTAGGGGACGTCCTAGCGAACTATCAAAATGTGTCACGTTCCGCCTGAGCTGAGCTTGCAAGCGAGAGTGCAGAACAAAAGATAGAGAGGCAGGATCGGCCTAAGTGTTCAGTTTGTTTTATTTGTTGATTAAACAATGTTGTTATGTGACGTCATTACGTAAAATTATCATACGTAAACCGACTTTACAGACAACCAAATTTTTTACTAGGTTTTTTTTATTTTTCATTGGATTTAATCATTTTTCTTTGATTTCTTCGTGTTCCCCGCATTCAATAAATCCCCGCAGCAATAGAAGCCCTACAGAGGTAGAATTCCCCGCAATTTGGGGTTTTTCCCACAAATCGGCAGCCTTGCAAACACCCTGCAAGCGTCACAAAAATTGTTATTTTAAAAAATAAAAACCTAGGTAGTTTTTTATTTGGATTCTTTAACAAGCTTCTCCTAGACAGCTGCGGGCAAAGCTGCGGTTTGGTTTTCGCCCAACAGCCAACAAAGTCCGACTAGGTATATAAGGTCAAGATCTTTGATTGGTGGATGACTAGGTCGAGGCCGCGTCTGTCTGGGGGAAGCTTTATATGTCGGCTGTAAGTACACGTAAATGGTCACGTGGCTATGACGCTGTATCTGCGGAATGTAGGGACGTTTTTCAAAAAAGATTATACGTCCATGTTGATTTGTTGATGGGCAGTGAACGATATTTAACCTGTGTCAGCGGGAAAACAAAAATGTAATGCTAATGGCGGGAAATAGTTTTCAAAAATATATTTTCATGTCCATGTCATGTCATATTTTTTATAAGATAACTAATTAAGATATTAAATGTTAACTGGATTGTTTTTAACCATAAAGTGAGTGTGTTCGTTTAATTTAATATAATTATCTTAATCATTAATCAATGTAAGCAGATAAGTAGGTACTTAATAAAATAGGTATAATCCGCGCCACACTAGTCGGCGGATTTGAAGTTATGCGCAGAACGCTGCGCAAATAGCAAAATATCGGTATGCGCGGGGGCCAGAGAGACGAGACGCCGGGGCACACCCGCCCGCAAACATCATGCCCGTGCGCTCCCTACGCCCGTGCTCACTACTTCGCCACTTGCGTAGTCATTGTGCATACATGCGCAATAATTAGCGAATCACGGCGAAGTGTCATCTGTCATCCGCCGACTTGTCTGGCGATACCTATTGTTACCTATAGTAGCCCGAGATTCCACCACAGGACAAGGAAGTGTTCTCGTATTCAACTTCCTTGCCGCAGGATCTTTCCGCTCATAGCGTATACACGGTTCAAACCATTTTTTACAAAATATAATTTACTAGCGACCCGCCCCGGCTTCGCACAGGTGTATTGTACTTATAAACCTTCCTCTTGAATCACTCTATTAAATAAAACCGCGTCAAAATCCGTTGCGTAGTTTTTAAGATACAAGCATACATGGGGACAGACAGCGGGAAGCGACTTTATTTTATACTATGTAGTGATAGTGAAGACTTGAAGAGATATTTAAACATTTACCTTGCGAAATGTGGCCGCAAGTATTTAATATTGGGGGCATTCCACGCGAAGCGGACAGGTAAAATATTTTTTTTTTTTACTTGAATTTTTACAAAGTTAGAACATTTGGATTTTTTTACATTTTGTCCAAACATAGCTAAAATTGCATAGTATATCCTTGCCAAGTTTTATAATGGGTGTGAAACTGGATTAGGAGCTAGACTGGAAATACTGCCGATACGTGGTGTCGGTCGTCCATCGCATCGGTATAGGGTGGTGTCGGCGTAAATTACATTTACCAAGTCATAAAATTATTGACAGAAGTAATTCAACCACTTGGTTACATCATTTTATGAGCTTTTTTATTGTATTTTTGGAAAAGTAAATAAATTGTATTCATTAAAAGTACAAATATTTATTAAAAGTATATAATTATATAACTTGGTAAATGCAATATTATAAATAAGAAATAAATAAATAAGAAATTAAAATAAAACATCAAAACACCTATTCACTCGCTTTATTATAATATATGCAATAGGTACTTAGGTAGGTACATAATTAAGCAATTGTCATGTTTTAGAAAATCTAATACTTAAACGATTATTTAAATTTTGGCCAAAAAGCCAGCTTTATTTAGTAAGTATATAATAATGCTTTTTGAAATGATAAAGTCACCTATTGTGGACTACTTGGTCTTTATACAAATTGCCTCAGCAGTATTTTGTTGCTGTAGGTAGTCTAGGCTATCTAATTAACATACCTACTTAAATATTGGCGTTTCCATACTTCAAACATAATTTTGTGTTTCATACTGTGTAATTTATCATGATTGTGTAGCTATGTACGAAGTATGTACCTAGTACCTAAATATATTATTCTTCAAGTTCTTCTTTACAAATGCAACTAGGTACACGTAGGTAAGGTTTTTGTCACGTACATTTGGAAGAAGCAAAAATTCAAGGTGGAATGATTTTAATGTAGCTTAAGGTATTAAAATATTGTAAAAATGACCTAAAAATGAGATGATTTAGCGTACACACGTGTCAGCCAGTACATTTTCAAGTAAATAAACATTAAATTTTTATTAGGCATCCACTTATTAGTATTACAAAAAGAACAATATTTTCCAAGAGTATGTAGATAAATATAAGTACATTCTTCTAAGCACAAGGAGCATGGTGCGAAATACCCCATCAGTGCCTCTGGTACTCCTTTCATAACAACCTACCGATAGAAAATTGACGTAGGTAATACTTAGATATTCTTAAAATAGTAATAGTTCCCATTTTCAACTGATAGAAACGCTTCCGGCCAGTATTTTATTATTTCTCACACAGTTAATTTGAAATCCAACAAAAACATTTTCATGTGAAATGAAGCCAAGTCTAAATCACAGTTCCCACTATCAAAAAGTTGTCAGATCTCACGTAAAGCCAAGCTTCTAACTCTACACGCCTTACGCTACAAGTCCTTACTCCACGAACTCTACAGCTTAGTCAATATATGTGACTTGGCCGTTTCATTACAACAAGAACTGTTTGTATAACAGAATTAATGAATTAATCTTCACTTTACGCCTATGCGCAGTTAGCGAAACAGCCAAGCCGCATATTTTGACTAAGGTGTAGAGTTTGTGAAGTAAGGACTTGTAGAGTAAGGCGTGTAGAGATAGAAGCTTGGCTTTACGTGAGATCTGACAACTTTTTGATAGTGGGAACTGTGATTTAGACTTGGCTTCATTTTACATGAAAATGTTTTTGTTGGATTTCAAATTAACTGTGTGAGAAATAATAAAATACTGGCCGGAAGCGTTTCTATCAAATACTGGCCGGAAGCGTTTCTATCATCGATATACAATTTTTCATCACCCAATTTTAGGGGTTGGGGGCTGAATTATTAAAAATCTTGAAATACGTGTTTTATTATTTCTAACATGTAGTCTTTATATCAATTTTTAGACTCATTGCATGAAAATTTGTGGAAGTGTCATACAAGCTTTCATCCCCTATTATACAAGGTTGGGGGGTAAAAGTTCAAAGTTTTAGATTTTTTCCTTTGTATATGTCTGATAGTCTACCTTGATGCCAAATATCATGTTTCTAGGTAATCTGGAAGTGGGTTAGGTTTTTGATCTATAAGTCAGTGAATCAGTGAGTGAATCAGTCAATGAAACCCCGGTTTTTAAACGTTAATATTTCATTAACCGTCAGAGCAAAGTTAATGAAATTTTGTATTGTAGATAAGCTAAAGAACTTTAATAAATATGCTAAATTTCATATATATAGGTTAAATAGTTTTCGAGTTATGAAAGGGTCAAAAGTGGCTCGTAATGGTTCGTGTAATATTACACACGTCGCGTCGCCAGTTCCTTTTTCTTAGACTTGACTGGACACGCTTCCGCGTGTCTAGATACGAGCCGTGACGCAAGGTACAAAAATGTCAAAAATTCTATTGGTAGTTATTATGCAAAGGGCACAGATTCGTATTGTGATTCGAATAAATATTTTATTTTTGTCTGTATATAATTTATCTATGAAATGATGTAGTAAATAGGTAAAATTAAAAATTATTTATTATTAAGCGTATCACATTTTCTCTAAGGTCTAACAGTTAGGCAAAAGTAGGTCCCATTGTACTTACGTTTTTATTTATTGAATTGGTAAGGTCCACCATGACAGTTAACTAGGTAGTAACAGTACACAGTACCTACTACAGCGCCACCACCTTAACTACACCAGTGGTTATTTGAACTACAAGATCTGAAACTCTGTACCAATGTAAGTACGTGTCCGGTCTGTTTGGACTGAATCTTATTTTGTAGGTACAATCAATATGAATTAATTACCTACTGATTGGTTCATTCAGATAGTTTTCTAAAGATTTTTCAGCAAATCACGTGTGATGTTATTATTGAAGAAAAACAATACAATTTTCAAAGACTGTTCGCGATGAGTCGCAATTAGGTTATACAGGGTCATAGGTATTAAACGCAAAACCTTGGGCGGGTCTAGTCCATCTAGATAAACAACTTTTGTACTACACCTTTTGAAAATTCTCAAAAAAAAAATTCGCTTCTCCATACATTTTGCCGCGAATTGACGATCTTTTTGTATGAAAAGCTGATTTTTCTTCGTGATTTTCCAAAAGTCCTAAGAACAAAAGTTGTTTGTCTAAGAACTAGACCCGCCCTTAAAGGGTTTTGCGTTTAATACTTATGACCATGTATAATTAGCTATTATTACAAACTAGATTTCATAGTAGCGTTTTCGCAAGGAAAAAAAAAAAGAAAATAAGGTATTTTTTTTCACAGCATACTTATTGCTTAGCGTTCCGGCGGGCCTAGAGGTGGTGGAGCTATAGGTAAAGTTTTTACAAAGAACGAATGGATGGTAACTAGGAAATGTCTCAGTAGGTAAACCTACTGCAATCAACAGAGACCACCTAAGTATTATCAACTACAAGTAGGACTCAGTGATTCGTTACTACAATTTCAATAGAAAGATTAGATAGATCGCTAATAAAATAACTTTTAAAGAGACAGACAATTGTTCTATTTCAATAACAATTTTAATATCTTATCTATTCAATTTGAATCCCAGGCAATGATTACCCTGCTTTTTATTGAGAAACATGTCCAAAATCGTAAAATTGGTTCGAGAAAAGGGTTTTCTAATAAAATATGTACCAAACCACGCGAGTAGATACATCGTAATAGGTACGTTTCACTTAGCAAAGTGAGTATACACATTTATACAATTTTTAGGCTTTTATAGTACTTACCTGTCTTTCTAAGGGTGTTTCGGTACCTTATAATCTCGATAAGTAAAGCCTATTCTTCTGTGCAATCAGGAAAACTGAAAGTTTATCACAGTTTCTTTGTCAATTCTGTCTATAATCTAATTGAAGATAAATAATTACACACATTATAGGCTATTATTAGGCCGTGACTGAAATAAAAATATGTACTTACAGTAGGCAAGTAGGTACTTAGGTAGGTACGTAACGAATGAGGAAAAATACATATTCATTGTCTGAAAAATACTAGCTAGCCTCTATATTTTGTTCCACAGCAATTATTTATATTTAGGTGCCTATATGACTTTGATGCGAACAATAGGTAATATAAATTTTCTAATTTATTCTATAATAGTAAATATCTAACTTATCTACTTATAAAATATTTACAACGTAACAATAATTTAAATTCCTTTGGGATCTTTTTAATAAATTAAATTAAAGCACCTACAATGAAAACGTCTCCTATTCATTAAAGCAACCCTCTAATTAAATTAAACGAGTTAAGCGTAGGATTTCAAATTAACTACATTATGTACTTACATAGCTAAATAATTTAAAAATTGTTCATAACCGAGTGGAAGTGACAGTATATTATTATACCACAATACTGGCTCGTTGTATAATTTTATTCGATTTATTCAAGATTTAAGACACACTTCAACCTTTATTCTAGCGTAACTTACAGTTAAATACTATCTAACCTATGATTGCTTTTTTCCTTTAACAAAGCACCTATCTACCAGGAAATTTTGTGATTGGACAGCATTTTGTGTCATTATCTTGCTATTATTGTGCGGAGAAGGCCAACGTGGGATATCTGTCGGGGTAGCTCCCGCGGAGCCGCGTATACGCACGCGCTAACACTCGCTCGTCCTGTAACGACGCAATCATCAACTACTTACCTGCTTACTTTCTAAGGTCGAAATGAAATAAAACAATCTTTACATGAACTGCTGGAGGGTGGCGCCATGATTTAACGATATTTTTTTTGTTATTCGTTTTCGGTTTTCCACCTTAGTTACACTTTCATACAGTCAACAAACGGAATTCATTTTTCAGGGCTCTATAAATCCTAGGAGGAAAAAACTAGCAGTTGGAAATATTACAATATGGATATCATCAGCACTAAATGATCATTGGGTCACAAAATAGTAAGAATGTGTACAGATACCTATTAAATCATGATCATCCAAATGTGAGATTGATAGTTTCAGTCAGTCTTAACATTCAGAAAAGATTGTGAAAAGCGGCATCAACTAGGTACTATCGAAAAAATCTGTTACTTTTACGACGGACGAGATAATGAATCCGGGTTATCCCCGTAGCAACCCGTAGTTTAATTCTGGATGGCAGTCGATACTGTACAGTGTACATGGCTGGCTGGATTGAATTTTTATTTTTGTATGCTTGTTTGATCAAAAATTTACCCATAGGTTACTATGTACATAGTAAGTACATGTACCCCAGCAGGAGAAAAACTGCAGCTGAGTCAAACATTACCAGTAAGCATCATATTGGCTCGTACGTGAAAAAGTAATAATCACAATGACTCAAATGTAGTGAAATGGCAAGTATTGCGTTGTTATACCTAATGGATTTTCCTACGTATATTTCGATTAGACGTAGGGAGCCCGTTATGAGCGGTAGGTGTGCGCGAGGCGGGCGGATGGCGGGCGGCGCTCGCGGCCGTCACACGTCGGGGCGCAGCAGGTGCAGGTCGACGGCGACGTCGCGCTTCTGGTGGCGCACGAGGCGCGGCGGCGGCGGCTCGCCCAGCAGCGCCGCGTCCTCCGCCACGGAGTCTCCCGAGCCGTACCCGCGCTCCTCGACCTCCGCCTCACCGCCCTCGCCCCCCTCGCCCTCGCACCACGACCCGGAGCCCGAGCTGCCCTCTTGAGACGCGCCCCCCTCGCCCTCCGTCTCCACTTCCACGGAACAGCTTGCGCATACTTCTGGAATAATACCATCGTGTCGTTTCGAGCGTGACAACTCTGAGGACTCTTTTATGAAGGCGCAGGGCGTTGGGCGGCCCATTGGCGTCGTCTTCATAAATGAGCCATATATTACTAACAATTTCTAATATAGAGACGGTCGTTAGAAGAGACGCGGATAATTTTAATTCTAATGGATTTAAATTTATTGAAAGATTCAACATTGTTGAAGTTAACATATCTTCTAGCATTTAAATTTACAGTAGGAAATTCAAACAACTTGCTGCAGATGTGTTAAACTACCTCTAATGGCATCATGTGCTTACTCCTTCGTCATCCAACAAACCATCACTTGAGGAGACAATGCAGCATTTGGGTTTAGGGTCACAATGTGTTCATCTTCGCTTGCAGTTGGTTTTCTAAAGTCTTTGAAAAAAGTACCTATTTCTCTCTGATAAAAAAATAAATATGTACAGGTCGCATGACAAGTCTAGCGCTGAGCGAAGTGTGCAGGGTATGGCAGTGCATGAGTTTAGTATGGTCAACATGTGCAGCCATCCCCTCCACAGTACCCTCAGCGCTAGACTTACGTGCCGCTACTTGTTCTTAGTTAAATAATAATTATTTTTTGCAAAAAACAGCATGACCAACTTCACCCGTGTACATAATTCGCGTATATTTCGCACGGATCTTTGTAGCATTTTTCACATTATTGTTGATTTATCAAAAATGGCTTAGCCGATTTCGATAAAATTTAAATGGGACCAATTTCGAAATAAACTCTTTCTTAATAAAAAAAGGATTATTGAAATCGGTCCACTACGTAAAAGTTATGCGTGGTTATACATAAAAAAAAAAAAAAAAAAATGTCGAGTATCCTTTGGAACAACTTTGTCAGGGTTAGTGTGAAATTAAATGCTGCGTTATCGCCTTAAGCGGTGATATTTCTGGATAACTGGTATTATTTTTTGTTTGTTTATATTTAAGATTACTAAAATTGCGATCAAAATGTTATTACTAATGGCTAGTTTCACCGTCGAACCCTTAATTTAGCAAACCATTAAGTCATACCTTGTCGTCTTTTAGTGATTCTAGATCAATGATATTAAATTTAGGGTTCAATGATGAAATCGAGCATTAGATGTATGTCATCGTTATTATACTGTAGAGTGTAGTATTGATAACTACGAACATGTAGTTGTGGGGCAATATAGTGGTCAGTACCGTTAATGTTCCAAGTTAAGATAGAAAAAAATCTGTTCTATTTTTGAGAATTTAAACATAATAAATAGAATGCAACATCTTTAAGAGGTTACATTACCAGTTATGTAAGAACTTACTACGTAGAGTTCTAGTACACGTAGTAGGCAAACAGGTACATAGGTAATAGAGGATTGTATAATTAAAGGTATCAAGACAAACATGCTGATGCAATCATAATCATATTATAGTAGGTATGGATAAAAAGCCAGATAAACATTGTTGCATATAAAAATTTACTTAATAATGCATAAAAACGACAGAAATATTTTTTTAATGCTTCAGTAGTTACTATATGAATGTGGGTATTCGTAAATAAAAATGATATTTATTTTTATTTTACTATAAGATAAGTATAGGTATGTATAGTCATTTATAAAGTTTTTTTTTCTCCGGTTTTCTTTTAATAATATTGGTAAAGTATGTTCAAATTGTGAACGATATTAGGTAGAGTAAGAGTAAAGAAGTAAAATAAATAAACTATGACTTGAAATACGATTGCTGATAAAGAATGTGAAATAGACATTTAAAATTTATAAAAAATTATTGACCTTCGTAAATATTATGTCATTCGCTCCAAATGACTAAATATGTGTCAAAGATAAAATTTAAATTAAATTTAGCAAAATAACCATAACAAAATAGGATCCTAAAGATATCCATCTAAATACAGCACGTTTAAGACAAAAAACACACATTCATAGTCCAGATAGAAACTCGTAGATTGGACAAGGGAGAACACAAACATAAGGTTCTATTAAACTATAGGTACGGATGAAACATTCCACACATCGAAAGGGCAGGGGTAGGTATGCGACTCACGCAGCCCTCGGCGACGGAATACGGGGCTCTCCCAAGTCGATCGTCAGAGAGAGGTAGATGATGAATAATCTTCATAAGATGCTGCAATTTTGTAATATGCGCATATTTATACCTAAGGCAATGGTTCAATTGGTTAAATTGGCATTCACAACATTGACTACGTTAGTTCTGTGCATTGTGTGCATATGCGGTGTAATGTCGGTGCATCGAACAGAGATTGCCTCATACATTTTAAAGGCCCGTGATTGCTTCAATGGAATATAAATGATAATTTCATATTGGCACGATAAAGTGAAATGAAATCGTAAAGTGAAATGAAATTGCTCGTTCCAGAAACTCCATGTGCATGGGCCAGGTGTTACAGTTAAATCGATGTAGTTTCGAGCGTGTACCTAATTAACAATGTAGTATGTTACATTAGTGGTGTTTTAGTGCAGCAGTGGGGTTCTAAGTGTAAAGGGTTCTGTATAATTCAGTAGGTAGGTACGAACCTGAGCTGTCGGTGATGAGACGGGGGGGCGTATCTTCCCGGTCGGTGGGCACTACTATAACTACTTCGTCGTCCCGCGGGGACTCGCCGTTGCGGCTCGACGATGTTCTGCAAATTGAATGCGTTCCATGATTAGCTCTACATTGACGGCTGACTTGTATTAACGGACGAGATTATAATTATCTTTACTTTGAAGCACAACATTAAAATAAATAACTCCGAAAAGAGGCAATGAATTGATGAGAGGCATGATTGTGATTTAAACATAAATATATTACATATCATGAACCCTTACTGAAAGACCGCGTTCATACATTTCTGAAAAAGCATGAGTCTCCTAAGCACAGATCCCATACGCTATAGATAGAGGGTCGCCGTAAAATAGACAAATAAATGGTTTTCTTCCGGGGAAATTGCGACACCCTTAAGACACACAAAACGTAAGTTTAGACATTCGAGTGAATAGTAGGTAAACCAGTGAAATTTAGTGGTTTTTGTAGTATTAGGGACTTGTATCTATCCACGGTCATAGGTATTAAACGCAAAACCTTTTCAGGGCAGGTCTAGTACATCTAGATAAACAACTTTTGTTCTAGGACTTTTGGAAAATCACGAAGAAACAAATCAGCTTTTTTATAAATGAAAAAGCTAATTTTTTCTTCGTCAAAAGTTCGTCGGCGCGCGGCAAAATGTATATAAACAACTTTTGTTCTAGGACTTTTGGAAAATCACGAAGAAACAAATCAGCTTTTTTATAAATGAAAAAGCTAATTTTTTCTTCGTCAAAAGTTCGTCGGCGCGCGGCAAAATGTATGGAGAAGCGAATTTATTTTTACGAATTTTCAAAAGTCATAGTACAAAAGTTGTTTGTACTAGACCCGTCCATAAAAGGTTTTGCGTTTAATACCTATGACCCTGTATATATTTCTTTTTAGTAATGAATGTAAAAATACACGTACATTAAAAGCCATTTATTCAATATTCCCATAGGGGGATATAAGTCAGATAACCTCTCAGTTAGCTACAAAACAGCGTCATTTAAGATTAGGTAAGCTGTAGTGTAGTTTAATATTTAGCCTGCCAAAGTTCTTTATTTTTTTCGTTCGGACAGCGTTCTACAAATGCCTCGCTGCATTCGATTCTAAACCCCCCTCTCCGCTCCACGATGGATTGAAAATACCGTTGTACAAAAAATATGCTGTAAATAATGATCCAACAAAAAAAAACACGTAAAATGTAGCTAAGACAAGATCAAAATTAGGACTATCAAAATGTTATCACATCTCTAGTAGATTTAACTGTAAAGCCAAGCTTCTAACTCTACACTCTACGCTCCTTAACTCTATAAATCCTTACTTCACAAACTCGTATGTGTAGTTAATATACTCGTATGTGACTAGGCCGCTAAATTTCACAAGAAAATGTTTTTGTTGGATTTCACTATTAATTAATACAATAAGTACGATTTTCAGATTTCTAGCTTCTACACTTGCGGAAGTCTCATAACAACTTTTTTGAGTTTTCACAAAAGTCGCAGAACAAAAGTTATTAGTTTTGATATACAGAATAAGCCCCTAAATCCCTAAAAGGATGCTAATTGATTAGGAATAACCCTGTATATTAGTAAAATAAAGTTGGACAATGAAAGACGGGCAAAACAGGGACCACACTGAGACAAAAAGTGCATAAAATTAGGTAAGTATGTACTCCCACCCAAGTTACAACGCGTCGTCGGGCGGCGGAGCATAGTCCTCATCTGCATATCGCTCTGCATACCATACGGAATATGGATGTGACAACAGAACAGTACAATATAATTCTCCCTGGCGTCAGCTCCGTCAGCTCCCCAATACTGGCATCATAACTAGTCTAACTACTGGCATCAAAACTGGGTACAAAAAAAGCTCGATATTTGGGTACCTCATGAGCTCACTGAAAGAAACCTAATGAACCGTGTACTCATTTGTGATTCTTTATTACGACGTAATGAAACCGAACCATTTTTGAAGAAGCTGATAACTGGTGATGAAAAGTGGATCACGTACGACAAGAACGTGCGAAAAAGGTCGTGGTCAAAGACCGGTCAGGCTTCACAGATTGTGGCGAAACCCGGGTTAACTCGCAACAAGGTGATGCTGTGTGTGTGGTGGGATTGGAAGGGCATTATTCATTATGAGCTGTTACCACCAGGCAGGACCATCGATTCTGAACTCTACTGCGAACAACTGATGAGATTCAAGCAAGAAGTTGAGAGAAAGCGGCCGGTCTAAAACTTGATATAAAGACTCTTTGTTATAAATAATAAAACACGTATTTCAGGGTTTTTAATAAATCACCCCCCAACCCTTAAAACTTGGAGTATGAAAGTTTTTTATGAGACTTTCGCAAATTTTGATGCCAGATGTCTGAAAATTGATTAAGGCTCTCTATATTATAAATAATGAAACGTGTACTTCAGTATTTTTAGTAAATCACCCCCAACCCTTAAAACTGGGAAATTAAAGGTGGTAGAGCTCCGCAAGTTTTAAAGCAACGGATCTGAAAATCGATAAAAGTACATGCTTCTTGTACAAAATAAATCTACAAAAAGAAGTGAAATCCAACAAAAAAAAATCATGTGAAATATAGTTAAGACCACACTTTTCACTTTCAAAAGTTGTCAGATCTTATGTAAAGCCAAGCTTTCTAACTCTACACGCCTTAACTCTACAAGTCCTTACTTCACAAACTCTACACCTTAGTCAATATTGCTTGGCTGTTTCGCTAATTGCACATGGGCGTAAAGTGAAGATTAATTCTATTAACTGTTCACTAATTCTGTTATACAAATAGTTCTTGTTGCAACGAAACGGCCAAGTCACATTGATTGACTTAGCTGTAGAGTTTGTGGAGTAGGTAAGGACTTGTAGAGTTAAGGCGTGTAGAGTTAGAAGCTTGGCTCTACATAAGATCTGACAACTTTTTGAAAGTGCGAACTGTGGTCTTGGCTATATTTCACGTGAAAATGTTTTTGTTGGATTTTCTCTAGCAGCATTTTCTCACTTTTGCCCTTCCGAGAAAAATAGAAAGTTCTGACTTATTTTTTTTCTTGCAGTGGGCGATTACTGGCTGAAAATAATTATGACGATAATCAGATAATAATAATGATGATTTGGATAAAGAAGTTTCTAGGGTAAGCACCGTCCACCCGTGCCCCCTAGCTACGCCTGCGGGTGATACGTAAGTATACAATACTCACTTGACGATGACTCTCTTCTTCATGAACCTGGTGCCCAGGTCAGAGTACCCGCGGTTCATGGGGCGGTGGAGCGGCGCGGGCGGCGGCGCCGCGCCCGTGGCCCCGCCCGCCGCGTGCCGCGACACCGGCGAGTTCGGCTCTGAACACTGGGACAACAATCAAGGTTCGTCGTACACTTTCACTTACAACACTATGATATTTTTGTTGTCAGTAAGAAGGTATGTTTATTATAACAAGCATTATATTAACATGTATTATTTTTGACCACAACAGTCACGCTCACCATCAGGCCATTTAGTAGACTGACGAAGACAAAAAAATACAAATTAAAAAAAAAACTGAAGGACATTGTAAATGAGTCGGAGTAAAGATTTTAATCTGAATAAAACGCGAACAACGATTTGAAAATCTAAAAAAAAGTCTTTAAGAATGCTTGCTTCTCTTTGTCGCACTGGGGCCTGATTCTCTATCGGCAAAATGTAACGGTATTTTTTTTATTCCTGCTAATTTTGTTTGGAGAAATGTTTTTTGAATGTAAAATTTCGTTAAAATTATAAACCGAATTTAAGTTATGTTATTTGAAAAACAAATATTTTTCACATGAATTGCTTAAAAACAAAAAGCACGTTAAACCGTGTTACGTGCACGTGCTTATCCACACATAGGTAATCACCCTGCCGATTTCTTTTTATAAATCTTAAACTTGAATAAAGAATTTTTCAAAAATGTAGAGAAGTGGCCAGAAAGATTTTTTTGTTAAAATTTTCTTGTAATTATGACAAAGTCAATGCGTGTAAATACGAGTAAGAGTATATCCTGTGTAGTATGATGCTATGATAAACGTAGCTTACCTGTTTGTCGGCCAGCGCCGGGCGGCCGCGACCCCGCAGTGCCACTAAGCACTCGCCGCCAGCGTCGCCGCCGCCGCTATTACTACTACCTCCTATTCTTCTCACTCGTCTATCCTCTTCAAATAACTCTATTAAATGATCCAACTTACTCTCTATATCATCTACCTGAAATAAACGAGTAGTGTTAGAATTGGAGATTTTCTCTTGGAGGACAGTTACTTTTGCCTGCTCAGCTGTGCCCCCAAAGCTACGCCCATGGCCGAGGCAGATGGCATTACGAGAGAGAGGCCTAAATCCAGCAGTAGAATAAAGAAGGCTGCGGATTATGAAAATAAAATTGATTGATTAAGGCCTCGTGGTTTGCGGGGTGTTTCTGGACGACGGATATATTCTAGGATATCATTGTACTTCTGATAGACATTCAATGAGCTTTTCAGCCTTCGTGGGTACGCCTATATCTAGCAGTTGACTATTAAAAATCTGGTATGGTGGCGGTAGCAATAAACTTTATGAATTTACTAGCAGACCTGGTGAACTTCGTCTCAACATCTGTCACTGTCAATGACAACTTTTACATGCAGGAACATTTTGTATGGAAAATGAAATTAATGTTTTTAATACTTTCCTCACAACTTTTATACATTTACTCAACGTTTAACTTACACAAATATTTCAAGAGCCATTCTCGAGTTTTAGCAAGACTAATGGCCACGATTCATTTTTAGGATTCCGAACCCAAAGGGTAAAAACGGGACCCTATTACTAAGGCTCCGCTGTCCATCCGTCTGTCCGTCTGACTGTCACCAGGCTGTATCTCATGAACCGTGTTAGCTAAACAGTTGAAATTTTCACAGAGGATGTAATTCTGTTGCCGCTATAACAACATATATTAAATAAAATAAATATTTAAGGGGGGCTCCTATACAACAAGCCTGAATTTTAGCCGTTTTTCGCTCGATGTTAATAACGGTAACAGGTAGACGCTTGAAATATTCACAGAATATTTAATTGTGTGGTTACTTTATTAAAATAAAATAAATATATAAGGGGGGGCTCCAATACAGTACGGAACCCTTCGTGCGAGAGTTCGACTCGCACTTGGCTGATTATTATATATACATTTAGATAGATAAATCCAGTGATTTTATTATTATTTTTGTAAGTAACCTAAAATATGTACCTACTTATGTAGCGGCGCGGCGTTTAGAAATATAGGTAGGTATACGCTGTAGATTTTTCAGGTACCACGAAATTTTCATAAAGTTATAAATTTCCAAAAACAACACTCACTTGTCTTTCAATTTTAACTACTCTGGAAGCTAGGCTGATTTTGGATGCGTAGACGTCTTTAGCTTTCGACCCCTGCTTTCCTAGGATTTGATCTAACCTGTGAATTACACAAAAATTCAAATCGTATTCAAATCATACTGGTATTTTCAGAAAACAATCGGCAGTTTGCGTTACCGATGGCATTCGACGATCACACAAGAGCCATAAGCGAAAAGATGGAAATTATTTCACTAAATTAATTTACCTTCAATGTAAGAGAAAAATTCAGTGAACTGTTGCTGAAATGTATGTAGGAACAATACATCATTGTCGTTACATGTTCCCAACGTCGAAAATAAAAGGCCGCTGCTGCGCGGCAGGGTTTTGACATGGATCCTGTTCAAACTTAAAACTTTTTTAACTGGCGAAATGTATGTTCTGCATTTCAATGGCATACCTACTTGTTTCCGTGACCCTTAACATTGTACTACACAATGTAAATAATAGCAGGATTAAATGCTCTACGGCTATTCAGCTGTCATCTGTCTTACCCGTATAGAGCCAAATTGAGCCAAGTGGGAAGGTAATTAATAACAGTTTGTATTTATAGTCAGGTTGCTTGGCAACACTCGGTGGGCAACTACTCATCCATGTAACGATAAACTGGCACAATTCCTAATGAAACGTCGTTAAATCATACTGCTTTGTTTACTACGCTTTCTGACCGATTGTCACAGATAAGGCCGTTATTAGGAACAATAAATTAATCAGATATGCTTGGTCAAGCGCTTTTCAAATACGAATTACGGCTATACAATAACTATGAATTATGGAATACATATCATAGGTAATATAATACGTATAAATAGTTAGTACACATATTTAATAGCTAAAAATAACTATTGTAAAACTATAGCTAAGAATATAAGCTATCAGAGTAAGTGAATTAAGTAAAAATATTAAAACAGCAAAGTTAAAAAAAATCGGAAATGTTATACTATACCACAGTTGTGATTGCTACGGAATACAAACTACATACTCGTTAAAGCAGCAAACACTACGGCTAAGCAACTCTACATAGAAGTAAAAATAGAACGTAAGCAAACCTGACATTGACCTGGTTAAAACTTTTGGGTAGGTAAGTATAATTTCTGGTAAATTACATTATTAAAATCATGGGACATTTAAAAAACTTAGCGCGGAATGTAAAGCGTCGGAGCGTCAAGCTTTACTATGAACGTTTAGTGCTACCAAGAATTTTAAACTATACTAAGTAGTTCAAAACTCTGCATGGCATAACACTGCGCCTCGTCACTTTGAGATATTAACATTTTAAGGGTCATGTTGCCATGAAATTGATATCTACTACTGCTTGGCTTGCTTTATGTATCAATTGAAGAAGAAGAGACCCTAAACATGTCTACAGCCGAATAGATAGTTAAATGTAGTACATTGAATACTGTACCTACCAGTTATACTCAGGTGTGCTTACCCTCATAGTAAATTAGTAAAAAATTCAAAGGGGTACTTGTATTTTTAAGGAAAAATCCTGTGGGGGTTAGGTTTATTTATCTAATCCTAGTTCACAGTTTAAGCTTTTTGCTAATGTTACATGTGTAAGTTGGTGAATAAAATACATACTGTATTAGGCATTGATTGGTGGATTGGACTTTGTACTATTTTACACAAAATATAAATGGTTTACGGTAAAAATACATATATCTATATAAGTATAGATTGAAGCTTAAGCTGTGTCCATTTTAATTAGGGGCCATGATTAAATTTAGTATCTTAGCTTTGAATGGCACTGCACCTACACCACCCTTGCTTTTACAACTTCTAGTCTACGTTTTTACAGTGCAGTTTTAAATCAGTTTGAATAAAGCAAAATTGAAAGTATAGAATAAGTTAACAATGTAAAAAATGTGAAAAAGACATGCACTATAATCTTCACAAATTATAAAACCTGCAATGACAACAATATTAAAAGCGACAGTTTTATTGGATTATGAATTACCACAAAAATAAATAATAATATGTATAATGTAATGATATTGGTAGTAGATAATAAAAGTAACTACTTTCCTACTTCCTACACTGGAATATTAATAATTAAAAGAAAAAAATAGTTGTTATGAATTTTAAAATGAACACCTAGAGTTACGAATAACTCATACGAATTAATTATGGTTTTAATAAACAACCTACTTGTTTTGTTATAGTTAAACTACTCATAAACTTCTGTAACATATGTAAAACTAACAAAATATTTGGTATAATGTAATGAAGCGGAAAAAAATACAAATTATACTTTAAGACTAGACTTTGTTCTCTTAGCACTAATGGGACTTGTAGTCTTTCAATTGTACTCTTATAGCCGATACTGTTTGACTTATAAAGGCCATGGCCAGAGAAAACGTAATGGAACATCGATGAAGTTTCTGGGAAAAGATGTAAAGGAGTTTGACGTCACATGACAGGTATTTGAGGAGTTGACATGATGAGCAGCGGTTGATGAGTGGCAGGCTACAGGCGTGGGGACTCATCTCACCTGTATTGTAGGTTCTTGGTTCGATTTAGCAGATCTGCGTGCCCCGAGGAGTATTGCTCTATGACGTCCTTTACGTCGTAAGGTTTCAACGCCTCTCTAAATCTCTTGCGTGCCACAAAATACTTGAGCTACACGAAAACAAAACATATCCTGATGGCTCATGTTATGTACAAATATCAGATACACAAGATCTGCGACAGTTTTGCGTGGTGATATTATGAAAGGCACTGATAATGAAACATATTTTGTTTGTGAAGACAGTTGAGTATTTTGACCACAACAGTAGGAAGTTTTCTATAGTCCCATTTGGATATGATTGTGTTCGATTTAAAGTCACAAATATACCCACACAACAGAGTTGTTTTATCGCGTGTTTAGTAGAACAGTATAGATAGAGGTAACTGCTGATTTCTTGTTAGGTTGGTGTAGGCATTCTGATGACCTAAAGGCAGCCATGCATACGTATTTATGTAGGTATATCATACTCTAATGTAAGGTAGGTACGAGAGTCAATCTGATGCAGCATTAGGGAACCTACACTTTGTAAAATAGTTTTAGTTCACTGAAAAATTCCTTTCAAAATATAAGTACCTAAAAGTAAAAAGGTGTAAAACGTGTGTCAGAAATAACTCTTAACACAAGTGCAAATCGTAGGCTTGGCTGAAATTCGACTAGTCATTTAAATCGTTTTGAAGTTTTCAGTGTTAAATTTACTTCTAAATCGCTGAAATCTAATTTAAACTTAAGTTATTTCATATTATTACATAATATCATATACTTAAATATATGTATATTATTTAAATGTGTAAAAAAATGCATGTTGAATATATCAATGGTTATTAGCTCATGCAAACATTAGGACATTATTTTCATAATGATGTAAAATATAAGTATTTTCATCAGCGATTTCGAAGCAGCCATGGCAGGTATGTACTTATTATGTTTAGCGATGCAGTTCTAACTACTCACTAGGTATATAGAAAGTATTAGAATCGATGCCAACTCGGACTACAAGACAACATGACAGACAGGAGTACAGCCGAGACAGAGAGCATGGCTTGTAGACAGTAAATGGTGGTGCATGGTATGAAGGGTCGCTGGCTGCAGTACCTAGTTTGGACGTTTTTGACGCGGCCCAGCAGGTCCACGTGGCCCGCAGAATATTGCTCAATAACATCCTTGACATCGTATGGCTTTAGCGCTTCTTTAAACTTACGTCGGGCCACAAAATACTTCATCTGTTAGAATTCCACAACACAGATAAATTACTTTGTAAATACTAATAACTAAAAACAATATGCATCTACAGCACCTGTACTTATTTTAATAGATTTATAAAGATACAGTTGTTGAAAAATATTCAAGTAAAATATAAGTGCACAATCATAAATAGTGACAGGAGAGATGCTCGTTATTAGGCTGAATAATTCAGCGAAACCGAGGCCGACTTCGAGAGTAAATATCTCTCGGAAAAGTGGCAGACGATACCCAACGACCGTGGAGTCCAAGTAATTCAATCAGGATATTAGTTATAGGTTTATTCTTGGCAAACAGTCACTACCGGTGTCGGATATTTGTCACAAGCCACATCTATATAAAGCAGCAGTTTTCAATGAAAATTGCTACGTTTATAGCTCTCTACTTCCTTTCTACTCCTACGAGTTATTTACATTAGTGGCATGTATACTATTTTTTTGAAAGTTTAGTGTAAGTTTGTGAAGGTTGTAATACAATAATGGTTTTGTCCATGGGTACCTGAGTTGAAGTGGTCAATATTGTAGATTATGTAGATACCTGAGCTGCCGCGGAGTGCCACAAGGGCGCTCTGAAGGTTTGTAACTATTGTGTCATGTTTATAATTGTATAAGATTGTAGGTTACTCTATGCAGCATTATATAGAGGTGAAACAAGGCGTAGTAAGGGCTTACGTACCTTTCTTATAAACCGAATGGCCGCTTTGTGTCGAGGTGTCAGAGTCACACAGCGCGGCTCGTCGTCCTCGTCTGCGTGAAAAGAAAATCCTTGTTAGTTATCACGGGGAATGCACAGAATGAAAGACTCTAGTTTTCCTCAACTACGTATATATATTCTTATATATAACTTCTAACAAAAATACCTCACGTTATTACGCAAGCACTTTTTATGAGTGAAATTTTGAACCGGTAGTAGTACATTCTGATTTTTAAAATTTTTATCTCTTTCGGTTTATATCGTGTCTATATATTAATACTTCATTTTACAAATTTAGGCACGTTAAATAATAAGAAATAAAAAGTATCAATTTCTCAAATATTCCCGTTAGCAATACTTTTTGTAAGCCAATGAATAGAACATTGGGGTATCAAATATGTATAGTCTGTGCCTTATGGGTAGCATTTATTCTGATGTAAGAAAACAAATTATAAGTAGATAAATCAACGACTGAAGATTTTTCGTTAAAATATTGGTACGGTTATCATTCAGCTTTATTGATTAAACGCGTATTTTAGCAATTTCCTGAAAATTTTAAAGGTAAATATTGAGAATAACGTCCTATTTTCTTTAAACATTCATGTCATTCGAGACTCTATATTTAGCTCTTCTACGTTCTACCAGACACTCGCCAAAAGGATTTATACGCATTGAAACCCTCAATTACAAATCATCTATTTGACAACGTGCTTAACAACTTTATGTGTAAGATAGTCCCTACAAACTAGATTTCAGAGATTTATTAATTTCTTGTCATCTACCTACATCGTAAAAAGGCAGAGTACTTAGGCTTTATCCCTCTTGATAGGCTATTGTTTAGCTATTGCCAAACCAACCCTTTGTGTTTCTAGTGACTAGTTACACAGATTAAGGATCCCATTGTATCCACCAAATAAATCGTTTCATTGCTGAACATCGTTTATTTCTCTAAGCAAGTACTTAGAATAGTATACTTCGTTAAGTAGATACGCTTTACCTAGATTACTTCTCAAGAAGTTACTGTGAAATCATATAATACTAGCGTCCCTGACACATTTAGTATGAGAAAAGTAATAATATGTTTGCAACGTCGAGTTTTAATGAGTTAATACAATTTAGGTTGATAATATTGTGGCCACAGAATAATTAAGCTTTCGGTTACACAGTTATCTTGCATTTTAGCTGTCATAAAAACAAAGCAGTGCCCTAAGCATTACCTAGGCTATATGTATAATTTTATCTCTTCTATTATGTTTTATTCTGAACAAATTTACTGAAATTTAAAACAAGTGTCTGCACGTTCTGGTATCGCTGAACATTTTCTTTCTTATATTTGTCCCCGACGTATCAACTTCTCCAAAAAACTCTGTTTTTTATTTATTTAAATAAACTGTATATGTCTTTACTTTTACTTATTTCTCTGTTCTAATTTTATGCGGGCGCCTATTCTGTAAATAAAACATCACGTGTTCAGTTTCTTTCCTGTTTACATACTTAGTTAAATGATTTAAGCTGCCGTAACTTCTGAGCGTTTAAAAATGGAGAATATTATATGAGGGAATGTGCAAAGTAATCATAAATTACAAAACAGATTTCAGAAGACATTAAGTACCAACACAAATTTACGTTGGCATAAATTAGACAGTATGGAAAATGGACTACTCCGTCGAGTGGGGCAGATCAAAAGTCTCGGCGCAGCGCATCTCGACATTTTCAGTGAAATATTTCTCGATCTCATAGTTTACAAGTTGCATTTGCATGAACACGTTATATTATTCAGAGAGGCATGCGGTACAGCGCGACAACGATACTGTATCAGTATTTTACACTATGAATCTGTTTACTAGGTTGGTACGGTAGCGTACGACAAATACATCGCAATATTGTAAGTTGATAAAAGTCGGGTGGTAAAGGGTAGCCCTGGTGTTAGAGTTTTTAACCTTCGGCTACAAACACTGTTTTTTCATACAAGAATGGCAACAGGGGTGACACGTCACCCCATACTTTTCAAATTCAAATAAAACATCAATATCTAAGAGAATCAAACTTATTTGTTATGAGATCAATAGCTTACACAATAATCAACAAAGTATATTTTTTATATGTTTAATTTAATGCACTGATTACAATACCTGCTCGGGAGTGTTATTTCTTTCAAAATCACAGAAACACATTGTCTTTGTTGTAATCTTGTTGTGACCAAGCACTTTTCACTTTAACTATAACCAAGATGGAAGCTATTAAGAAGTCACAGGAAGAATTACAAGCATTGGTTCTACAGAAGATGGACGCATTTCAGGCACAATTACAGAAGTCGCCTACTCCTAGTGAAAATATTCCTTTGGCTGATGATTTTTCAACTTTCCGCTCTTTTGTCTTATTATCAATGAAGTCACTGCAGGATCAGATTACTCTCATAGCACAGGATGTGGACAGCATGGAGATGAGATCCCGGCGGAAGATCCTTCTATTCCATGGAGTACCCGAAGTGAAGGATGAGGATATTGCAGCCACAGTAGTAAATGTTGTATCTCAGAAATTACAGATAGCTGAGTTCGCCGCATCTCACATTAATCGGTGCCATCGTATGGGTCGTTTGCCGGGCGCTGACCGGCCTAGGCCCATACTGGTAAAATTTCGGGATATGCCTCTTCGTCAGAAGCTGTGGTCCTCCAAAACGGCTCTTAACACTACAGTGCACGCGCCCCTTTTTTTGACATGGATGCTCGCGTGCTCTACCATAGTAGAAAACAATAATTGAGATATTTTAAAAATGGGTGGTTTTAAAATGATAAAACTGAATAATGTTTGTCATTTAATTATTATTACACACAATTATTGCAAAAGATTACAGTTTTAATAGAACATACTTAAACTAGAAACAATTTACGAGATCCAGAAAATAATCAACATTTTTGGCATGTTTGAGATCAGCTCAAAAAAAAAAACTTCTAATAAGCGATGACTATCTTATTGGTCACCATCCTCGCATTCGATACAGACCACAACTTGGTGATCAGGACAAATCCACCTGGCACATCGCTTACACCACTTTTTCGTGGACCGATTTCAGGCTCGAGAGCACAGGCAACATTTACCTACTCTTCCCATTCTTTGAGGATCATTCCGAGGCACCTCATCTGTATGCCCGAAAAAACATTTTGTTTTATTTTTTAATTCACGGGGGAGGTTTTCAAAGGTCAGTCTTCTTGCCATGAGGGTTTTTACCAGCTCATACGAAAGATCGTAAAGAAAATTGCGTCTCACAATCTTTTCCTGGCCTTTGTTTAGTTGGTGGATAATTAATGCATTTATTCCAGCTATGTTCAATTTCTTGCAGCACCCTTTGGCCCTGGAGTTCTAAATTGGATATTTTGAGATCTTACCCGGGTTGCAGAAGGACATGTTTTACTCCAGCGTGTTCCATTTCTAGATACATAAATGTCGTCGCGTGTATTGTTTTGAGCGAGCTCAGCAAGAGGCAAGTCATCTTCAGACGATGATGCTTGGTCTTCGCTTACAGCTTCCTGTACCTGATGCCTGTCTTCCTGCTCCATCGGTTGTACTCCTTCTTCCCCACCATCCGATTCACTTTGAATCACTTCCTCGTCCTCAAATTCTTCATGCAACCACTAAATCACGCGAGATTCCATGATTGGGTCCATTTCTTCGCTGAAACAAAGTAATAATAGTTATCAAAACACCATAACATATTAAATAGCAATAACTATATATATTGTTCATTTGTCAAAACATAAACATTAAATTTTTATACATAATGGATTATAAAAGTCAAAAAGAAAATGTTTACTTACATTCGGTTTTATTACGCCAATACTCGCACGTACTACAATAGTAGAAGATGAACTTTGACACGTAATTACAAGAACGTGCGCTTAAGCTGCAAGTGGGCGCCGTACTAATCCGTTCCGCGATTTTGTCGACGAGGCTTATCTAGGAGCACGGGGGGTCAGGTGTGAGAATGAATGAATGGCGCTAAAATAAGTAAGTGCATTCTACTATAGTAGAGCGCGCGTGCACTCTAGTGTTAAGGGGTCCGGAATTACGCTGTCGGAGTTTCTCACAAAAGGCAGGCACGACACCTTTATGGCAGCCCGTGAACGTTTTGGTGTAGCCAAGTGTTGGACACGGGACGGATTCGTCTTTGTTCTGGGATCAGACGGTAAAAGGCATCGGGCCAGCAGTCTTGCTGAACTGAACATGATCGAAGTCCCTGCGCCTCCGAAAATTAAGAAGCCCGAGGCGGTGAAAAAGGCTCAGGTACCGAGAGCATCTCGTAAAGTCCAGCTGAAGCAGTAGAGGTGGTTCAGAAATTGTTTTGCATCTCACGAATTTCAGTAGTTTGTTATGTAGGGTAGGTGTCTTGAATGGTAACTATTTCAAGTATTTTTTCACTTCGAGAATAAGGTATTGTACAATTATTTCGTTCACCTTCACAAACAAATCAAATAACAAATCATTTGTTAAAAATGTCATGTCAATGATGTTTTTAACTCACTACTCTCTTTTCCTTGTAAATGTCAACGTCAATAACGCATAAACTGTCACTTTACACATTTTTTTTTTTTTTTTTAATTTTGTTTGTGTTCAATTCTATGGATGTATTACATAAACTAATCTTTGTATAACATGCGCTTCGAAAAAAGTCCTGCTTTATTGTTTTATTCTTGATGTTCAAATAATTTTTCACTTTTAACGGTTCTAGGCTTTAAGTTTTTCTCAGATTCCTTGTGAATAATGAATGTGTTTTTTTAGCTTGCTTGATTAGATTGTAGTTTTCCACTACCCTACAAAGTTGTGCATCTTAATGCGTATAGTTGTCCATTTAAAAGTTTTGTATGTTTTTTTCTTTTGTGTTTATGTTTCTGTGTATTAATTTAATTTAGCAGCATCTCCTACAGACACAACCGGCAGGTGGAATTTATTTATTTTAGTAGTAAGTTTTTATCTTATAATTTATTATTATTTTATTTTTGTGTTAGGTTTTTATCTATAGAATATATTGTTAGTATATTATTATGTTAAATATTTTTAAAGACATCGACGGCAACAGCGATGACGAATATTTATCTGCTACTTCATCCGAAACGACAACTTGCACTGACGACAGTTTCGTCAGTCTGCTGCCATTATCTGAATACCTGGAAAGCACTTTCTCTGACGTCTCTAAAAACTTTAACATTATCCATATAAACGCTCAGAGCATCCCGTCAAGCTACTCGGAAATGCTAGCGTCACTTGATCATAAAAACATTCACGCAATATTAGTCTCCGAAACATGGCTTCGTCCTTCTCTTCTTACTACATCTTTTTCCCTACCTGGTTTTATTCTTATACGTAATGATCGTACCTCCCGCGGCGGGGGTGGTGTGGCTATTTACTTAAAAGCTAATATTCCTTATTCTATCATAAGCCAATCGCCACAGCCACCTCCAGAGAACGGTGGTGAGCATCTGTTCATTGAAGTACTTCTTTCCCACACTAAAATTCTTCTCGGAGTCTATTATTGCCCTTCTAAAACCATTAATTTCTTTTCATCTTTCGAAAATATTTTATATGACCTTGTCCCCACTTACAACCACTCTATAATTATGGGTGATTTCAACACATGTCTCCTAAAGAAAGATCATCGAACTTCTTCTTTCGAATCTGTAGTAAATTCCTATAATCTACATTTTCTTCCTCTAAATGCGACGCATCATTTTCCAAACTGCGCCCCATCTCTTCTTGACTTGATGATCGTTTCTTCTCCCAATAACGTTGCTAAACATGGCCAATATGCTGCCGATAACTTCTCTTATCATGATCTAATTTTTCTATCGTATAAAATACGTCCTCCCAAGCCCAAACCTCAAATTATTCTGCAGCGCAACTTTAGTGGTATGGATCATGAAGCTTTACTCCATGACGCTGCTAAGATAGATTGGAGTCCAGTTCTTGATGCGGAGTCGATAGATGAGCAGGTTACTATTTTTAACACGCTGATCACTCAATTATATGACGTGCATGCTCCAATACGCTCCATCAAAATTAAACAGCTTCCTGCACCATGGCTCACCGATGACATAAAATCTTTGATGCACAAAAAGGCAGTTGCCAAAACCAGGTACAAGTTGCGTCCTACTGAGGCGAATCACGCCAAATACGTCCTGGCTCGAAATCACTGTAATAAGGTGTGTAGGGATGCAATGCGTCGCCATATTCATGCTTCAGTTGAAGATGAAAACCCAGCAAGGGTTTGGAAATTTCTTAAGTCTATGGGAATTGGCAAATCTCGTCAAAATACTTCTCCTAACAATATTGATCTAAATGCTCTTAACCAACATTTCTCTTCTGCTTCCGCTATGCCGGACGCAGCTAAGAATCCAACTTTAAGTTCTCTTTCTGCCACTCCAACTCCCGACTTCTCCCCTTTTACGTTCAATCGTTTCACTGAATGTGATGTTAAGAGGAGTCTAATGTCAATCTCCTCCAACGCGGTTGGCGGTGACAATATAAGCCGGAACATGCTTTTGCCTATCCTGGACGTTATCCTTCCTGTCCTATGCGCTATTTTCAATAACTCCACCTCTAGTGGAATTTTTCCTGCATTATGGAAAGACGCGCAGATTATACCTTTGCCCAAGAAATCCAATCCCAGATCCTTTTCAGAATATCGTCCAATCTCTATCCTTCCGTTCCTGTCCAAAGTTCTTGAGCGTCTCGTTCACAGGCAGTTGAACGATTTCCTCAACGTACACAATCTCCTTAATCCTCTCCAATCCGGTTTTCGTCCTGGGCATAGTACTGTGTCTGCGCTTATTAAGATCACTGACGACATACGCTTGGGTATGGATGACGGTAGGCTTACTATTCTAACTTTGTTAGACTTCAGTAATGCCTTCAATACCGTCGACTTTGACATTTTACTGGCATTATTTCGCTCTTCTAACATATCTCCATCAGCGATCGATTGGCTTCACAGCTACTTGTATGGGCGCCGGCAACGTGTTCGCCTTGAAGATGTTTATTCCTCCTGGTGCAATACTGCAGCTGGCGTACCACAAGGCGGCGTACTATCTCCTCTTCTTTTCGCATTTTTCATAAATTCTATATCTCAGTGCCTTAGTTCTTCCTACCACCTTTATGCAGATGATCTTCAAATTTACACACAAGCTAGGCTAGATGATCTGGACTCTGCGGTAGCTAGAATTAATAATGATCTTTGCCGGATTAAAGAGTGGAGTAACTCCTATGGTCTGCAAGTCAACCCGGCAAAAACTCAAGTTATTATTATTGGTAGTTCGTATGCAATCTCAAAAATTGATTGGGCTAAATTCCCTAGTGTTGTTTTTGACGGAATAACATTGCCTTATAGTGAGTCGGTGCGAAACCTTGGGGTTATGTTCGATCGGTCCTTAAACTGGGACGTACACATAAAGTTGATTTGTAGTAAACTGTTTGCTGCTGGTAGCTCGTTGAGACGACTCCGGAACTTTTTACCCACTGCCACTAAGGTGGCGCTCGCACAGTCTCTTCTCCTCCCCATACTAGATTATGCTGACGCTTGCTTTTTAGATCTCACCGAAACTCAGCTAGATAAACTTGAGCGGCTCCAAAATTATTGCATTAGATTCATATATGGCTTACGTAAGTATGACCGTATATCTCATTTTCGCGCAAAGCTCAAGTGGCTTCCAATTCGCTTTCGACGGAATGCACATATTCTCCATCTCCTCTACAACATCCTCTTTAACCCTTCAACTCCTTCTTACCTAAAAGACCTTTTTTCCTACTGGCACACCTTACATTCCCTATCTCTCAGGTCCAAAGAAAATCTTAAGCTTAAAACACCATCCGCACGCTGCGAAACTTTTTATGGGAAGTCATTTGCTTTCCAGGCAGTTCAACTTTGGAATGCTTTGCCTGTGCCGATCAGACTTTCTCCATCACTTGCCGTGTTCAAAGAACAGGTTAAAAATCATTACTTGCAATTGTCCGCTCGTTGATAAACGATAGTGCTGTTGTCTTTATTTATTTATTTTTATTTAACTAGTTCTATAATATTTTTTTTTTTGTTATTATAAGTATGTTTAGATAAGTATGGTAGGATAATTTTATGTACTTTATGTTTATGTAAGTATTTATTAGTATGTATGTTTTATAAGTACGAACTATTTTTGTTAACGCACACCCTCGTCTTTACTTGTTCTTTATTCCTATTCCATCCAAAGGTTGCCTGGCAGAGATCGCTTTTAGCGATAAGGCCGCCTCTTGTTACACGCTATACTTATAATGTTTTTGTTATCTGTGTTACTTGTGCTCTTTGTGTTAACAATAAAGAATATCTATCTATCTATCTATCTATCTACACAATTAGGAATAGGATTGTAACGTTTAATCAGGCAATTTTATTTTTGAATTAGGATTTTTTACATTTAATGCAGTTCAAACAAATTTCTTTGCGGTTTTCACTGCAAGTGGGCTGAAGGCATTTTGTGCAAACAGTTTTTACTTTTTTGTCTCGTTTTCTTGGACACAGTAAACATCTTGATTGTTTCTGTTATTTTACGGGAGGATCTCTTTCAGAAAACTCCTGGTTCATATTTAGAATATCACATATAGTGAGTCTTAATTCTCGCGGAAAATTTGTACTCAAACGGCGCTTCATGTGTGGTTCTGCCAATTGTAAAGCTAAGGTCTTGAAATAATTGCTTCGGAACAAAACTCCTGGTTCATATTTAGAATATCACATATAGTGAGTCTTAATTCTCGCGGAAAATTTGTACTCAAACGGCGCTTCATGTGTGGTTCTGCCAATTGTAAAGCTAAGGTCTTGAAATAATTGCTTCGGAACTTGTTAACAAGAGTGTTCGGATGCTTAGCGGTAACATAAAGTACCATAAAATTGATACAAGCTTGATCCAGCATGCCATAGAAGTATCGAAGCGGCCAACGTCTGGTATTTCTAGCCGTGCTATATGAATGCATCATTTTGTCGAAAGTATCGACTCCGCCTTTCGTTGAATTGTAATCATGGATTATTACTGGTTTGCTTGTATGCAAATTTATTTCTTCCTTATAATGCAAAATAAAAAAAACAAAGATTTATATCAGTATTACAAAAAAAAATATATACGTAAAAAGCAACAGGGGTGACGCGTCACCCCAGCACTTTCAATATAACAAAAACAACGACATACCGAGACACGTGGCTGCGTGCGACTGATTGCATTCACTCTAATTAGAGAATAGATCGAGCGTTAAAGTGAGACAAAAACAACGTCAATGAAATATTGAAACTTTTTCCGGCGAGTGGGGTGACCGTTACCCCTGTTGCCTTCCTAAGGTTAAGCCGCCTGAAGGCCTCTGACATGTCTATACAATGACTAAAAAATCGGCCAAGTGCGAGTCGACTCGCGCACAAAGGGTTTCGTACCGTACACCCTGAGAATATTTCAAGCGCCTACCCTGTTGCCGTTATTAAAAACGAGCAAAAAACACGTTTGTTGTATGGGATCCCCCTTAAATTTTATTTTGTTCTGTTTTTAGTATTCATTGTTATAGCGGAACAAGAAATACATCATCTATCTAGCTATCACGGCTTATGAGAAACAGCCTGGTGACAGACAGACAGACGGACGGACAACGGAGTCTTAGTAATAGGATCCCGTTTTACCCTTTGGGCACGGAACCCTAAAAATAAAAGGCAGGTCCATAACGAAATTTAATTGTACTTATAAAATTGAAAATATCGGTCTTTGGAAAATAGGCGATAAGAACGTACTTAAACGTACAACGTACTATAGAGACCAACATGATGGTAAAAGAAAAAAAAAATGACTCATTAATATCAGAAGAATTTCATTTAAGGGTTGCGTATATTTATCGCTTGCATGTATATTACTTCTTGACTAATGTACTCCTGTTATCCTTGGCAAGAATTCCGTTTCCAGGCGACGTTTCGGGGACGGGATTTAATAAGAATAATTATGTATAAAGCCAATACGATGGTTTGAGGATGCTTAACTTGAAACACACTATTCAACAGAAAATTGCAACACTACTAGAACAATTAAATTTTTTACATTCATTAAAAAGTGTCGACAATGTCTTTTCTAAAATTTAGGTTCTCCCATATACTACAGTTCAATGTAGATATTTCAAAAGATAGCTCCAGCATTCTCATCCCATAAATTAACCAATTTACGAGTATAATAATTGACTAAATGAACTGTTCAATTTGAATTTTTGTTTCATTTCGTAGCATAACAGTAGTAGGTAAGTATAGAAACGTGTTTTCAATAAATATTTTGACACTCGAACTCCCCAATTGCTCGTATTTCCTTTCCACCGACATTGTTGCAAGCTTCACAATTATTAACGTACAGTTTAATCGGTTTAGGCGCAGAATGCCCAATTCTCAAAATGGCCAAATAATTAAAATTGAGAATTTTGTAAAAAAAAACACACATTTTATATACCTACAAGATCTCCGGTGTAACGTCGAACCTCTCAAAGGCAAGTTTAGTACATCATAGTGAACAACTTTTACTATGGGACAAACTCAGCTACCTATTCCATACATTTTCTTGATTATTTGTCATGTTTTTTCTATGGAACATTAAAAAGAATAACTTTTACTATGGGACCAATCAAAAATCGTCTTCTTGATGTACCTACTATACTCGCCCTATACGAGGTTGCCACCGTTAGCTACCGGTACCCTGTACACAAAATGTACGTTTTTTTAATGTAAAATTCGTATTTTAATTTTGGCTTAGGTATTCCTTAATTAGCCATTGTGAGAATTAGGCATTCATAGAATTGGGCATTGGTAGAATCGGACATTCCCGGACTACTTGGACATTATGAGAATTGGACATTCTGCGCCTAAACCGTTTAATCTACTGTTTTGCATTTGATGGCTTTATAATTGTGCTAATACTAATATTGTGTTAGCGTAAAGGACCGATGTATTTTAATTAATATCTACTACTGGACACAAACTTGTGGTTGGATGTGCTACGCTATGGTTGTTGTTTTTAAACAACAATGTTTAGGAACGAGCAAGAAGGCGCTCTCAGGATCAGGAAATAATTGTATAGAGAAGACCTACGAGAATAGTTTGATGTAATTGCGGTTGATGATGAGTTTTATTCAAAAGGATGGGTAATTTTGAACATTCAACACAAATATTACTATATAGTTCATTCAAAACGATAGGACTGTCACATCTACATGCCTAAGTAGGTAAATACGGTAAGGTTCAAAACGAATACGAATATCTAAGTACATAATATATACCTACTCAATCACATGTATCTAATAACATTCAAAAACAGGGTGATATAAAATAACTATAGGTACATTTATGTATTGTCAACTTCTAAGTTTGCAGCAAACTTTTGATGTAAAGAAGAAGTTTCAACTATCTAGCTAGGATGTACATAAAATTTTAGGGTGCAAATAACTGCAAGACCAGCTGTAATTTATTTCAATTTGTTAGAATGTTGTTGCTAAACGAGAAAGTTTCACAAATGATATATGTAGAGTACAAACAGTAGAGTGGGTTCGACTATTCGCATTGGGTGATTCTATCCATGAAAATAAAGGAAATGTGTATGTAATAATTCCTTGTAAAGATATTGTGGGACCAAAAACACAAACACCATCACAAATATTTGAAATTTTAAGTATGCCTTATTCAAACAGTGGAATAGTAACTATGAAAAAAGTAGGTAATGCGAGTAGGTAATTTATAATGTGAAGTAGGTAATATTTATTAAAAAAATAATTCTATATCCACTATTATCATTTAAAAATTCAAAAGAAGTAGTAGAATCCACCCAAAACGATGTAATAATTTTAAACATTTTGTAAAACATACAGTCTTAATCTGAATGACATTCATTTCATGTATTATGCATACTATGTAGTTAAATATTTTCTATAGTTAAACATAATTTTATTACAAGCAGTGTCGACTGAAAACTATAACTCACACATTTATTTAATCTAGTTGTTTAGCAGATCTAAGTCTAAGTGTAACAGTCATACTCATACAGTGAAACAATACGCAGTTGGAAGAATAGTGTCGCAAGTGAAGCCGGTGTCACGTCAAACCACATTCACTAGTCCCGAACACAGAGTATCTAACATTATGAAGGTACTACTCGGAAGCGACAGTAAGAGCAGTCAGTGAACGATTACGACTAAACGGAGAGAGAAACTAGTATTTGAAATTGCCGATAGACACAACTGCGTGTTGGAACATCTTACCGTCGGAATTTTTCTTGGAGAGTGCAGTCTCTGCCACAGAGTCCTCGCTGAGGGAAGGGTTGACGGGCCGCGCGCGCCCTGAGCGCCCGTTCGTCGCGCCTGCCGGCCACACACACGCTCACTTCAACACTTGCTCAACCTAGTGTCTCCTAGCGCTCCGGCTCTGTTCACTAGCTTCCTACGATATGGCCTTCGCTATACCCTCACATATAACCGTGAATTACTAATCAGAGACCTGCATTATCCGCACTACACTACACTATATCTCATAACTTATTTAGCTACGGTTTCACCACATGGATTATAAGTTGTTTCATAAAATGGAGGCATAATTACTTTTATACAGTGTTCGCTGTATCTATGTGAGATACCAGATTCTCCTATTATAAAAACTTGACAGCGGTTGTCTGGCGGCCAGTTGCTGTTTTTGTCACTTTGTTTTATTGTGTTTAAAATAGCATCATCTGGCATCTGGTTTTCCGTTTACCTATTGGCTGGTATCTAGTTAGTCCCGTTGCTTCTGGTGGTTAATCATAAATGCGAGTTGTTTTTAATTCTCAAGAAACGAGCGGCTGAATTTCACCACGAATTAAAAATATAAAGTGGTCGGCTTTTTTCAGCTACTTCTATAGCGACATTCATCTTGATAAAAATTGTTTGTGACACAATTTCGTAATTTATTTAGCAAGTTTAAATTCAAATTTTCTACAATCTTAATTTAAAACGTGATAATATTTTAATTAGCTGTAGCTTTGCATTATATTTAGCAGGTTAAGTCGTTTCAAATGTCACCTAATGCAAAATGGGCTTGAATATCATCTAAATGTGATTTTGTCATAGCTTATGCTAAGCAGGATCTTTCATCTTGTTTTATATTAGAGGGTGGTGGAAAATCTTTTCTGCACGGAATGGATTCTTTCATATTTTCTTTTATGAGTATGTTATTATATGAGTTCATGCGACGCAGCGTAATTGCTAAGATATAGAGGTATAAGATCGTAAATGGTAACGTCACCCCGCGCGGATTTATTATTATTTTATTTGCCAAGGGAAACTTCATGCATATTACTGAGTTGTCGAAAATGATATCTCATATAATGTAGCTAATTGTATATACCTACGTACCTATAAGCTCTCCACTTAATTTGTTAGTTAGAATGTTGACTATCTTACGTAAGATTTGTTATATCTTCTTTTTATGTTACAGAATTCTTCCCGACCGTACTGTATTGGCAGAAAGGTCTAAAATCCAACATCCGCTGTTGTATATGTCCTGGTAGGGTGTTTGATGGTCCGTGATAACCAAAACAGTAGCAAATGACCCGACCGACATGACAAAATGCTCAAAAACTACTGGTAGGTGTACTGTTTTATACTCATAATAATAACAGAGCTGTGCCAGCAATAATTGTAATAAAACGTCTGTTCAGCAAGACTGGCTGGTGGCATCTGTCTTTTAGCTGACCTTTCAGAATTTATATTTCCATGAACCTTTGAAGTAAACCGCGTCGTGAACCACACGATGAACAAAGTTTAATGCGGGCACTCATCGCTCCGGCTCGTACCGATTCTACTAATGAAAAAACTCAAAGAAATACTTTCTGAGTGAACTGCTACTGATATACGACATGCCACGTTTTGCGTCGCACAGTTATATCTCATTAAAATACTCAAAGACTACTAGTTAGGCAAAGAACCCAACATCGTCGAGTCTGCATCTGGTCGTCAAAACATTTCTATTCATAGAGAACGAGTAATATACTCGACTGTGTAGGAGTAAAGTACCTATGTTACTAAAACTTCGAATTACAAAGAAAATCCTACATAGAATTGGTATCATTAGAATATGAAATAAAATTCACATAATATTGACTGAAATTGTATTAATCATAGGTCAAAACATCGAGTCGGTTTACTCGTATCTAGCAATATACCTAGCTGTTATAATGGCTGCGATGAAGAAATACCTAAATAATGAGGCCGATGCAGCGGTTGCTTACTAATGTCTTGGAAAACCGCGAGTGCGATCGATACTTTGTCATCCCTTTCTTACAAGCGGAAATCACTTTTGTGAATGAATTTTACACAGGATAATCGATTTTTCACATTAGCATGCTAAAAAGTTATATGAACTTTTATCAGTGATACAGCTTACTGTGACAGTTTGTACGCGTAATATTAATTAGCCGTGATTCGAGATTGGGAACACGGTCAAGTGTCAGACAGAATATTTGCGTGTCGATAACACGATGAGATACTATCGAACCCTTGTTCGCTATCGTTCGTGAGGCGCCATGTAACGATGATAGATATTGACATGAAAAGCTACAACTTGGAGGCCTTTTCACTTAAATTGAATAAACAAAAATGTCGAGTCCGCAAAAGTGCTTTCTGTAGCGTAAACGAAATAAATAGTAAGATTCTGACTGTGTTTTTATGACAGCGAAACTTGTTTACAAGCATCAAAGTTGTTCGATGTTTTTGTGATAACCATCGACGGAGGTTAAACTACTTTTATAACGATTATGTTTCCAGCCAGCATAAACAAACCCATCGGGTATAACTACGGTTACTTTAGGCATATTTTTTGGAAAAAAACCCAAATGGACATTCACCCAGTGACCGCTAACGAATCTGGCCATACCTACTTTTGTAGAGCAATTTCAGTTTTAACAACAATTTTATTGCGCTTAATACCATCAATTTCAAAGCTTTCATTCATCAATGTTTAATTAAAAATACGCTTAAGATACGCTTGTATACCTCTAATATTCCAAATGAAAATGCGATCATTAAGTAAAAACAGTATGGTGTTTCTTTTAATAGTATAATCGTGTTTAAAAACTTTTTGTTCCCATGTAAAGATCTCATTACAATAAATATTTTACAGATTCCTATGTACTATCTGGCATGCATAATAAAAAATGCAAAGCAGTGTGAAATTAGATACCTATTGATTGTTTAGATACGTAACCGAACTCAAAAGACAAGCTTTTTATTGAAGCCATTCCAGTAACATGAGATTCCTACACTAATCGCTTGTAAAAATTTGAAAATCATGTGAACCGCACTCTATGATGCTAAATGAACGCAAATCGGGCAACCGTCATCATCTGGCATGTCTAACTCAGCACTTACATACGCGGAAGCGTTACCATTAGAAGCCACTTTGTCAAATAGATACGTGAAGCTTCTCACTGCAATATAAGTAGGTAGTTTAATCATTTCGAAGCGTTTTTTCAATCTACGCGGGTGCATTCTGATTTAAAAAAAGTGAAAAAATATTAGAAAGAAGTAGAAAGTAGAACATTAGCATCGTGTCTGGAGCTAGAAACGTAGCCGGCTCGCCGGAGGCAGCACTTCTCTCCGGACTCAAGGCTACGTATGATATTTTCGCATTTCGTGTATTCACATGTTCTGGGAAAGTTTTCACTAGGTAATAAGGATCATAAGAAACGCAGCAGAAGTTTATCGACTGTAATTGTCATGCCATAGTGCCGTCTAAGAGATGAGAATAGAACCTTTAAAGCAGCTTTTCCAACAATGGAGTAGGCAACACGCACGGTCCCCTCTGGATGTATGATTATCTACGGAACAGGGTAATAAATATTACTCTCCATTCCAACAACTCCTTCTCAGTCAGGTCTCTCGTGACTCGATAAGAAATACACTTATCGAGGTGGAGACTGTGTCTTATTGTGTTGTCAGGTATTTTGGATTTACTTGAGTATGGTAGTGCTTGTTTTGGTGCGCTGCATATTTGCTGACTTGTATTGTAGGTACCTAAGTGTTTGCTTTTTGAATGGTTCTACGAATATTGTGGTTTTTGCTTTGTGGTAGTATTTTTCACTCAATTCATATTTTTTTAGGTTTGCCAGTGTAGATTTGATAAGTTATGAATTAAATTTTTAATCGAAAGCCAATTTCAATTCGGTTATACCAACGTAACATAAACAGGAGTTCTTTTAAAAATAATAAAGGTAGTAAAAGCGGATCAAAAATTTACGTAACAAAAAGAAAATAAATTTTGAATATATCGTGTGGTAAGTAGGTAAGCGATCGATACGTGTAATTTTGCGTAGCTGCGTAGCCAGATTAGTAGAGTGAGAATCTGAGGTATGATAACGCGATCGAACGAAGGTTTGGTCGTAGCGTATCGGCGGGAGATCTAGCGATTTCAGTTTATTGAAACAGGCGTTACTTTGAAAATTTCAACTTACAATCTGTATATTGAACCCATTGTTAGGACCTAGTGTATTTTCGTTTCAGTATTTTTGAGTGCAATAGCAATAAGAGTCTAATTTAGGCAAACCGAAATATAAAAATTTCAACGTTCTAGCTATTACCGTTCATGAGATACAGCCTGGCGACAGACAGACGGACATACCGACAGACGGACAGCGGAGTCTTAGTAATAGGGTCCCGTTTTTATCCTTTGGGTTCGGAACCCTAAAAACGAAATTATGTCAACCTTATTTAAATTTAGAAGAAATCTGATATAAATAGATTAAAAAATCCTGAAACAAAATTACTTCAGATTCAATATTATTTTTAGAGAAAATATAACACTTTTTTACTTTATGTTAATATGTATATTTTTTTGCACTTCGGATTATACAGAAGCGAAAATACACTGGAAATCGATTCACAACACTGATTAGAGCGATGGCAGTTCCGATTCGTATCCTTGGATACCGCGTCATCTGCCCAAAATTGTCTCACCTAAATGGTGGGCACTCAAACTAAAACTCCCTAGCAAAAGAGTTCTAAATTGTTAGAATATCTAATATTGTGTGAAAGCTAAAACGTGTATAATCTAATATTGTGTGAAAGCTAAAACGTGTATAGACAGTTTGCGTTCAGTTTTTCGATCAAACTAACTTTAATCGGTAGAAATTGTTTGAATAGCGTTACGATAAACAAATTCACAGTGCCAGTATTGAAAGACGAATGTAGGTAGGTATTATCGCGGAAGTTGACAGCGTGAGCTATCCAAGGGTACAAATCAGGGCATGTATCGAGTGAGTGGTGCAGCGAGTGGGGGCGGGCGTCGCGCGGCTTACCGAGGTTCTCGGCGCTGGCGTTGACGTCGTAGCGGTGCGCCGCCGCCGGCTTGGAGTGCGGCGCCGGCGAGTGCAGCGACGAGCTCTTGTGCCGCCGGATCGTCGGCAGCCGCGACACAAAGGACGCATTGTTCTTGAACGACGCGCTCATCACTCGACTGTCAAATATACATAACGCTCGTCATTACCCTCCTCGACCCACTCCTATTTTACGATTCCTGCTCGCGATTAAGTTACGACTCGACTGACAGGGGAATTTGCATTTGAATAACGGGCCGCTTTTGAAGTTGGCTGCCGACTTTTTCGGGAGAAGGTTGTGAAATCGTAATGTAGGCTAAGTATTACGCTTGTTCGTTTTCCGGGGTAGTTCAGTTCATATAATTCAATTGAGTGTTAACGACTTGATTTCCAACATTAATGTTACAAGATAATTCAATCTTACAAGTGAACTTAACTGCAGACGCTGCGGCGTATAAGCGATAGAAACATAGCAGACTTCACCAGACAGACGTGTAATAGGCATGATGACTGGTTAAAAATGACTATTATAGTTAGTCTGTGAGTTAGATTATCAAAAATATTGAACACGTATTTTTTTTGTCAATCAAACAATAAATGACTACCTAAGATAAACCTTGTCAAAGTTTGGGAGTAGGGGTTGTGACGTCACCTCTCATAGAGAAGTCTATACATTTGTATGGCACTTGTGACGTCACGCGGAACTTTGACGGACTATGTCTTCATAAGTTTTTGTTTAATTGACAAAAGAAAAAAAAACGTGTCTATTTTTTAACTATCTGACGAAATAATAATATTTTTAGTAATCATGGCTATTCGGTAGTTACCTAGTTTGCGGGCTCGGCAAGGGGACCTGGTGTATCTTCCAGGTGGCTACGCTAATGGAATGCTCGTCTGCGGCGTAGCAGCGCCACAGCGCCTGTATGAGCGTGGCAGCCGGCTGGCGCCGCCGGATCATGTGCTTCTGCCGCTGCTGCTGCTGGACCTTCAGGGCGAACCCCGAACCTAAAATACCCTGCCGCACAAAAATAATACCGATAAAACTCCGAAAACATAACCGCGCTAAGTAAACGTATACAAATTGTTATTTTAGTTAACTCCAGAAAACATTAAAATGCTCGTTTCGGTTTATTACTCCCGACGACTAGTTTTCTTTTCGCAATGGGAAAACAAAAATGTAACGAGCTCGATAAATTGAATAAACAAATAAGGCCGACTGAGTGATTCTCACCGCGGGGAGTGCGAAGAACGATATTCCGAGCAGGGCGCAGAAGGAGGCGATGAATTTCCCTTGCCAGGTCTGCGGCACCATGTCGCCGTAGCCCACTGTGCACAGCGTGATCTGCAACACACACTCTGCACTACACTCATTCCGCGACAACCGCGGCCCAGTGGGCCCTTTACACGACACAAAGACGCACTCCCAAATCGATACTTACTACTCCCCACCACAACGCCTCGGCGAAATTTTTAAACTTTGTCTCGGCGACGTCTTTTTCTGCTAAATAGACCAAGAACGATGCGAATATCAGCCCGAGAAATCCTATGTATAATGTTGTTATTAATTCCTGAAACAAAAAATACAATTAATATTTACAGTTCGACGAAAGTAACATTAAATAAGTAGGCAGGTAAGCAATAGGATAACCTAGAAAACTAGGTATCGATTTGTACTTATGACATAGTATCCTAAAGATTTAACCAACAGACTGGTAAAGTAATGTAATTAGATTTAGGCAATTATCTTTTAGGCTTTCTGAGATATTAGATACTAATTCAATTATACACATGGAAAGCCCATGCAATTCGTACAAAATAGTATACAGATATATACTATTTTTAAGACGAATATACTAATTTATTTCTATATCAAAGCTTCAATAACTTGTTGTGAATGTGATTTACATTCACGAATCAGAATACGCAACTACCTACTCCACTCTTTACATTAACGGACGGACGGCCTATGGATACAAATTTTACTAGGTATAATCGTTTCTCAAAATTTTATAAGTCCATATTTACTGTTAACTTGCAAGGCGTCCCGAAGCTTTTCTTTCAACAAAGTTCTACGAGGAACGAGTAAAGCTTTTTACTATAAATCGGGGAGTGGAAATTGCGGCAATAGACTTGCTCTGCATTGTGATCATGCAACTTTAACCTGAACCGATTGTAAGTAGATATTGGGTAGTACCTACTCGTAGGCGGGTATAGATAGATACACACGTGGCCGGCGCGGCCCCGGAGGAAATTGCGGGCGGACCCGCGAGGGCGCCCGCTTACTCAGCATACCTGGCTTATGCAAAAAGGAACCAGCAGTTGCCCTGACGCGCGCTAACACAGCTTTTTCATCATATAAAAAGGCCAATTACTTGTATAATGCCCGCTAGGAACCGCGGTCTCTTTTTTGTAATATTCGTGTCAAGGAAAGTTCTTTCCTGTATAATATATCTAGTGGTTTTAGAAGTGCTGTGAAATATACGTATTATACATCCATTCAAATAAAACAAAAAAATATCGATAGCCATCAATTGTCAGATAATAATAGCCCTATCATTGTTTCTGTTCCGTGTCTATAGAATACACATTCCGAGACGTCTGATCGACCGAAATAAATCTTATTTAATATCTAGCAGATTTTTGTAATGAGTTTTATCATTTGGTTTGGCGCGACGCGACTGAATGTGGGTTAACGAAACACTTTTAGTCGCCGTCACATTAGTCATTGGCACCGCCACGTGCTCATTGTTACTCACAGATACCTACATTTAAAAATGTTGTTTCTGGGAATCATGTGCCAAAATACTCTCTACCGGTTTGGTTATGAACTAATCAAGAAACATAATTAACGCAATCGTTAGGCACGGTAAATAAAATTAGGTAAACTAGAGTATAAATCAGTCGGTGGCGGGCATCTGTTCTAATTTATTGTTAGTAAATGTAGCGTGGAGTAGGCGTGCGCGGCTCCGGCCCGGCACTTAGTTTTATGGACTGCAATTACCTAATTTTAATCTTTCCTGGGTACGTAGGTACCCACCTCTTTATGATTAACGTGACCTGAATTATAGTTTTGAATAGCGAGATGTGATGTTTGAATTATTATCCCATAAGCAATAATGCTCTACTCATCTAGTACTTGTAAGTACTTACTCTAGTGATTAAAAACGTATAAGGATATAGTTAAGGATAGCTTAGGTATAGTTCCTTTATAACAAACTGATTCTGAACAAAGTAGGTGTTTTAAAAAACAAAGGAGTTAGAAGTGGATGGGCGTTTACTTAGGTACCTATAGATTAAACGACCTTAACTTAGACAGACATGACGGATAAAGCGAGTCCTATCCGATCGACCGAAGGTATAAGGGACAGAGACTGTTGTTTACTTTCTTTTATTTTATCAGTATATTTCCACTAAAAGTTCATAAACCGTAGCGGAATACTTTATCGGTATCATTTCAAATGTTAAAAGGTTACATTCTTCTGGATATATGCTTCTCTAATCGATTTCTAAAATTACCTAGCAGCAGGGCCGGACTATGGAAGGGCTTCAGCCTCGATGTCTTTACAATTGAAAGTTTTTTTTTCGTAGTTTTGTGGGGCCCTACAAAACAGACTTAGAATAAAAATCTTTCAAATTTTGATAAGTAGATACTAAGCCGAAAGAAGGTGATTCAGACCTTCATTATAAACAGTTTTTAATACGGGGCCAAACTCAAGAGAAAAAAACAGTTGTTTGATACATTTGGTAAAATTCCGAGATGCAGTTTTAAACTGACTTTTTTTTCCGCGAATTTAGGGTTGGCCCCATAGTATAAGTTGTTCATAACGATGGTTCTAATCACCCTCTTTTGGCTTAGTACGGGTTACTCATAAGTAGATAGCCCTGTAGGCCTGTATAGCATAATGGCGTTTTGCTGTTCTCATCTAAATCGATTAATCTAATTGCAATAATAAAATAAATGTGACACACTGCTTAATTCAATATAATATGCCCACCATCTGTAAACTACTTTATTTTCTCTGTTAGACCTTCTGATACCAAGACTAAAATTTAGCCTAGGTATTTTTACGAAAACTTGACATATTTTCAAACTATTTATTTGAGTTGGTCAAATACCTATTAAATCAACTCTAACGAATTTTTATCGCAAATATAATAATACAAATAGGTTAAGTATTGCGTTTGTAATACTGTACTGTACCAGCCTTTTTAATAGTCCACTGCAGGACGTAGGCCTATCCGCGAAGGGTGATTGTAATAGACAAAACAAAATGTAAAGTCAAATGACGATCAAATGAGAAGATGAGACACTGCTTTTTGTAAGTTATTTTAAGAAAGAGGTGTATCAAAAGCTTCAAAAGTCCAGTGTAGTCTTATCAAAGTACTAAGTACGTCAACGTGAAGCCTACGAAAGCTGGCTGGCGCAGCGACCGCCGCAAGCTTTTATGTGTTGCGTAGACTAGATTACGTTTCCGGCCGACTTCCCCGAGCCGCTAATGCAAATTTCTTGAAAAACGTTCAACTTCCGCACTACCATATTATATATTCTTTGGCACTACACCCACACAGCTGCGGCCTGGAGCGCACCTACTGACGAGGATTTTATACAGGCCGCGTGCTAAAGCGTAATTTCCCGTACTTATCTAATGATAACAATTTTGTACGTGAAATTAGGTTTTAGATAGTATGGCAGTACGACAGGAAAATTCTCATAATGTCACGTATCTAACTAGGTATCTAAAGTATTTTTTTTTATTGAGCGAGGGTGAGAGTGCATTTTTTGTAGGCTATATTTCATAATAGAAAACATAATCTATTTATATATTTTGTCAAAAATGCTCTTTGTAAATTGTACAAACTTACTTATATTTACTGTCAAAGGTATTTAGAAAAAAATCCAAATCATGTAGGCTTCAAACCCAACTAAGCGATGCAGCACTTGGCCTACGCAATTTCCATCCAAATGTGTAGTAAGGGGTTACTTGCTATGCCTTCGGTGGAAACTTGCCAAATCACATGTCTCGTCATTTAGAAGGGTGTTTGTGCAACGTAAGAAAGCTGAAAACATAGTGGTAAAAGCATGAGAAAATACCGTCGTAGATCTATACACTTATAAGTACAGATTTTTATATTATAAGCTTGCCACGTACTAATCCGGTAGAAAATCACTAATACTAATAATAATTATTATGTACAACTCCCACTGTTACGTACGTACAAAGCGAATAAACGATTTGATTTAAGAAAAAAATCTTCGGACACTGTACTACTGTCTGATATTTTTTTTTCAATTTCAGTGTTTTGTCCATAGCGAAAGCTGTTCATAATGATGAGTGTAATTTATTTCATGCCTATCTCTTAGGCTTTGCCTTTATTGGGTTTTTATTTTTGTCTGACTTTACTTTCGACATGCGTCGAAGGAGTTGGTAGCCTTGAATTATATCAACTTGTTTTTAATCCTTTAAATTGCATATTAAATAAGCATAATAATAATAAATTAAGCAACACATACAACAATTTGTATGCACGTAAATTTTTGTGGGGTAAAGATAATAGCAAATCAGCAAAACATGCAGGTTTTTGTTTGTATTCTATTTCGATTTTTTAATATTTTTAGGATTCTGTAGTGAACTAGGTACCCATATAAGATCGTTGTTTCCGTCCGTCCATCCTAATGTGATGAAGCCTTATTTGTCTTTATATTTGAGTTAGAGCAGGGCGAGTGTATTATAAGCCAGTGGAAGGAATAAACCTGTCGATGAGCGTAGACGACGGAGCCGAGCAGTTTCCAGGTGCCGCCGCGGCGGTCCATGCGCACCATGCGTAGGATCTGGAAGAAGCGCAGCCCGCGCAGTGCCGACGCCGCGAACACCTGCCCCGACGAGCCCATCGCCAGCACCACCAGCGACGCCAGGATCGTCGTCACATCTGTACAACATCCTGTATTAATAGTCATTTGACAAAATAAAATCGGAACAGCCGGCTTGGGACAGTCAACAGATTCTAGCACCACTAGTGATGATCGTCGTCGTCGTCAGATCTGTACGTGTACAATATTATTAAATCAATAGTGATTACAAAATCGCTACATCCGGCTTGGGCCAATAGGCATGATGATTGGGTAAAAAAATCATTATCATAATAATTAGTCCGTGAGTTAGGTTATCAAAAAATATTGGACACGTATTTTTTCTTTTTGTCAATCAAACAACTAATTTTTTTTTTTTTTTTTTTTTTTTTTTTTTTTAAATGAAAAAGATAAACCTTGTCAAAGTTTAGGAGTAGGGGGTCGTGACGTCACCTCTCTTACAGAAGTCTATACATTTGTATGGAACTTATGACGTCACGCGGAACTTTAACGGGCTATATCTTCATCACTTTTGTTTAATTGACAAAAGAAAAAATACGTGTCTAATATTTTTTGATAGTCCATCAGACGGACTAAATAAATTTTTTTAGTCATCATGTCTATTCAACACTAGTAGGGACGCCAGGATCGTCGTATCGTTACATTTTATAGAACATTCCTTAATCAATAGTGTTTTTTGACAAAATAGTTACAGCTGGCTTGGTTGAATCTAGTACCACCGGGGACGCCAGGGTTATCGTCACATCTGTACAACATCCTCAATAATATTTTTTGACAACGTGTCCAGTTGTCCAGCAGGTTACATTTGTCCATAGGTGATAGTGATCTCTTACCTGTTTGCCACTACATGATATAAAATAATAATCGGCCAAATGCTAGTCGGACTCGCGCACGAAGGGTTCCGTACCGTATGGAACCTTTGATATATTTTATTTTAATTTTATCATTATATTTGAAGGCAATATTTAGCTAAATATTCTGTGAATATTTCAAGCATCTATCTGTCACCATTAGTGATACCGGGGGAAAAACGGCAAAAAAATCGGGTTTTTTGTATGGGAGTTTCCCTTAAATATTGATTTTCTTCTGTTTTTATTATTTGTATATATTATTTTTCTGTATTTGTTGTTATAGCGACAACAGAAATACGTCATATGTGAAAATTTAGAGATACAGTCAGATACAGCCTGGTGACAGACAGACAGACAGGCGGACAGCGGAGTCTTAGTAATAGGGTCCAGTTTTTACCTTTTGGGTACGGAACCCTAAAAAGTAACCATTACAGAAGGCTTGGGTCAATTAAACGCCATTAACGCCAAGATCGTCGTCACATCTATACTACATTATTTGATTCAATAATGTTTTCTTTTTACAAAATCAGTGCAGCTGGCTTGTTAGGCATATTGCTCCCCCTTGTCGTATTGTGAGAGAGCACTTGCAAGTTTTATTAGACTGGTATTTTCAAAAAGACCAAAGTTTTAAAATTTTGAAATAGTAGTTTTTATTATAATTGGTATCTGGGGTACGTTTAGCATACGGAAACATGAACTAACAGACACGACTCTACCATAGCTAAAGTCAAATGAGTCCATAATTCACTTTGCAGATGTCTGGGGTAGTGAAACGGTGGAGCCTAAATCAGGTCTGCGCTGCTGCATGTTAAGTAATGTATGTATGCAACCAGCTCTACTCTATGCGGTAAAGTATTCACCACACGAGCGTGCCGACTACCAACGTCCGGTCTGTTCGTGAGCAGCACTCTGTGCTACCTAATAACACCTTTAACACTCAATCCTTCTAAGCTTTCGCATACCTATCGCATGCGGCGAGAAGTTTAAATTTCATGTGGCACAATACCAAAGCTGTCATCAGTATTTCATACAATGAACACGTGTAATTACAGACCCATCAGATAAAATAGAGCTAATGAAACTCATCGTCCGACTGTATTACCTTTTACAATATTTAAGATAGTCTATTATGCTTTCGATGAATCGCCAAAACGGTCGGTAATTGGTTTTGCATCGGTAATTTCGGTATTAAGTTTAATACCTACGGTCTGCAAACAAAACGCGCGGCATCGTTTGTCGAGCGAGTGCAAAGAAACGAAGCATTAATAATATAGGGGGCTGAATAATTGCGGAAGGTCTGTTTTATTGTCGTCGGAATATCGTGTGGTAGCGGCGGCGCGCGGTCTCGGGCGGCCGGCTCCCCGGAGAGCGGAATGCCGCACGAAACTAGCGCCAGGGGACAGAGGAGGGCACACTGAAAATGCGAAGGTCATAGCAGATTGCTCGCACCTGAAATAGGGTCACTTCGTCACGCTTTATGGTCGGTACGTGACTTTTACTTCAAATGTCGACGTGGCTGACAATACTAGACACGAAACCGCCGAGTTATTTATTGTTTGGTATTCCTCACTTTTTCTTTAAATGAAGTTTGGGCATTAAAACTTTCGGTCGTGCAAAAGCTTTTCACTTGGTATGCTAATTTGTCGGTGAAAACAAAAAGGTTATAGATTGGCATTATCTTACTAGGCCAAGGTTTTTAGCAGTTGGTGCTTACTATACCTACATCAGTTTGAAATACGTGCTCTATTAATAATAAGCGGAGCAGAAAGGAATGAAAACAATTTGCGTTTGACCAAGCGTTGTTGTCAGTAGTCTGCAATTTACGTAGGAACAGCAAAGAGTCACGAAACATTTTGCGACATTCATAACATGCGATGCAGAGTAGCCTGTTGCAATCGTGACGCTCTATTCAGATGCAATTTTGTTGAAAGCTTGTGAAGCTTTTAATGCAGTACTATATTATCAGCTTTATTTATGTTAACTAACAATCAGCTAGTACGCAGGCATACTGAAAACACATTTTATTTTTTGTTATAAGTACAGATAGAGTTCAATTTTGAAGGTTTTAGGTGTTGGCACTAAACTTAATTAAAGTGTTTATGTCCACGTCATATGGATCGCAATGAAAATGACAAGATTATTTTTAGTAGTTTAGAACTGCGTTCAAAATTGAGCTCTATATAAAAATACAGACTGTCGCTTTGTAAAGTGCAGGTAGTTTTAGAGGTATACTCATCGTTGTGGACAACGTTTACTATGATGAGGCCACCCACACACCAAATTCGCGAAACATATATTTTGTTTCAAGAGTCAACGAACGGAATAGCTGATTTTTATTTACATAGTTTTGTATTCTCTTTGATTTGATTTGCGATTTCGGTGGCGGCGGTCCCAAGTCAAAAGTTGTCATAATGATGAAATTGACCTTTGAAAGTCCCAAGACATCATTAAGCAACACATACCTATTTTAATACATAATTGAGAGTCACTGCAAAAAGCCTGTTGAATAGAGTTTTGAGGGTGACATGAAAAATATAGGCCAGTTAAAATAAATAAGCTTACCTATAATGCAGAAGGGTCGCCGCAAAAATTTGAGGCGCCCCATTGAGCCTTGATACCGGGACCTGCATCCTGACGACCATAACCTTTGTAAAGAAAAAAATCAATTAACTTTCCGCCCTCTTTGCTTCGTTTTCAGAAGTTTACGAAGGACTTTTTAATTTTCCAAGACAATCACATGTTTTTAATTCTAGTTAGAGTTAAAATCTCATAACCTTATACAAAAATGTCGTGTCACAGTGCTTGTTACCGAACTATTCTGAAACCCGATATATCATGTTTTTTGTGTATTTGGTAGGTGTATATGGTCATAGGCTCTTTTTGTACCTCTACGTGATAAGAATGGCAATATTTTTTTTAGGGCAAAACAGCGTCTGCTGTGTCTGGAATTACATACATTAATATCACCTCTATATTGAGATGTTATTTGTCTTTCTGGATTTTTGTTTGTGACCACACTGGAAAGATTTCAAAAATTCTTTCACTAATAGAAAGCTACACTGCCCAGTGCCCACACTATTTGTAAGTAAAAAAGGCTGGATAAAGTCGGAACGCACAGCTAGCGATTGATTATTCATTGTTGGATGACCTACTGGCGCGGTTGAGATTTCTGCCTTGCCTGCCTTTGATCCCGGGTTCAATTCCTGGTCGTTAAATATTTGAGTGATGATTTTAAATATCTGTTTTGTGTCTGAGTGTTATGGCCCTCACCCACGGCGAGTTTTTGTAGCGATGCAGTCACGATGCTGTCGCGCATTTGCATCGCTACAGTCGCGATGCAGTCGCTAGCTGTGTGCCCTCGTCCAAGTAACCACGATTCATTCGCGATGCAAACGCGCGACCGTCGCGATGCAAATGCGGTTGCGTCGCGCGTCTGTCGCGATTCAGTACTTTTGACATTTCATTTGTTAACTTAACGCGTTTGCATCGATACAGCGTCTTTCGCACGTTACAAATGCTACTAGCGCGCGTTAGTGGCGATGCAATCGCGCGATTACGAAACGCGCGTCAGACGCCCTACAAAAAGCCGCCGCGCCGTGGGCGAAGGCCTTTGTATTTTTTGCATGGCACCTACGAAACAATGAAGTGTATTTTTATTACCAAATAAGTTAATTGTTACATAATAATATGTAAAGTGACAAAAAATAACGCATTTTACATTATGTTGCAAGTATATTTCAGTAGACGGTTTTTAAATTTGCAGTAGACTGGTTAACGTAGGAGAATATAATCCAGCGCATTGTAAATCGGACCAAGCTGACCTTTACAAGTCTATGTCTAAAAGCCAACATATGAATTATAAAATTATTATACAGCGAGTCCCGGTACAGTTATCGAAGCTTTGGATTTAATAAGATTATAGAAAAGAGATATTGAGGGATACAGAAAAATTACTATGTTATTTTCTCCAATTTGTATTGTAATTATGATAGATACACTCTCTATTGTTAAGTACATGTGTTACGATAAAGATCACAACCAAGGTAGTTATAAAATTCAAAAACAATGTCTGGCGGCCTTGCCGCTACAAACGATCTTTTCCAAGCTGTATTTGGATGAGAAGTATTAGAAGATAACGCAACAAATTGTTATCGGCTTTTACGGTGATATGGTATCAATTTATTAGATGCACCCTAATATTTATTTAATTTTTGGTAGGTATACAATACATTTAATTATATTTCCACGCATATAATATCGCTGCATATTTTTAAGAACTGAAATAGTTTCCATTTCATTACTGTTATAGGACCATAAAATAATAAAGGTGATTTGTCAATGAAATGTGTAGTACTGCAAATAATTAAAGGCTCTCACCCAGTGACCGGCCTCACTGTACATTCTTTCTTCCGTTACATATCGTTTTACGAGCATAGACATTTGAACATTTGTACATATAAATACTAGCAGTCAAACGCCACTCAGCGGCTACGAGTACAGGCATCACGCCTACTCGCTGTCTAACCCATTTCCGAACACTTATCCCGCTACATGTCGATCTATTTATCAATCAGCAGTACTTACAATGGAGTGAAGATAATAAGGATTGGTAGTAATTGTGTACAAAAGATATCCGTGGCCAGTCGGTCGGTTAATCGAACTCCGGTTTTAGCACGACTGGATAAAGGAGCGCGTTGTAGCGTAAATGAATCCTCTCTGTAATTCCATCCCGAGTATTTTTGTCGGCTGTAGGTCCAATGTACGGAACCCAATATGGTACGCAGGGGAATCTCGAGAAGATTGGTCATAATCGTAACTGATCTTGGGTCACGTTTCTTTCAACACGTGGAACGTGTAGCTAAAGTAACAAGAAACAAAATTGTTTCATATTTTAAAGGTTATTAACTCGTTAACATTTCCCAGTAACCTTGTGCGTTATGTAATGTAATTTTAATTCAAGAATCACTTTCGATAGAGCATTGGAAGTGAGCGCCGTCCGATCTATCTATCGGGTCGAATATAAATAAAGGAAAATAATGGCCACTAGACCGTTGAGGCGGAGTGATCCGTCTTAGCCAGTGACGAATTACCTGCCTTCTTCACAAAGCTAATATAATCTACTGCATTGTTTGTATCCTCACATTTTATACAAAAAACAGACTTCTGGAAAGTGGTAACGGAACTGAAAACTGTAATGAATGTTCGAATTGATCTTTTTATCGAAGAGTTTGAAGTTCTGACGTGGTTACATACGAAATTACGAATCATAATATATGTAGGTTTGTATACACATCTACACAGCGTTTTCATTACTATATTTATATGTCGGTTGATGGTTATTGGGCACATGTAACATTGTTTATCGGCTACTTTAACTTATTAGTTAAAGTGATGAACAGTAGTAATTTAGTGAATGTAAGCTCTCATTTAATTTAACTTGCCGTTAACGTTACAGTGAGGGAGTTGGTGACGTTACTGTTACTTTACGAGTATTAAATGTCAAAGTCGCTAGTATTTGTCCCATGGGATATATATTATACACTCAGTTCAGTTGAACGATGGTTTTTAAAGTCTCGTACTTCCTATAAACTGGATAATGGAAAATCAATTAGTATAACTGATAAAGTGAGATAATTTTGCAAACTAAATATCATACTCTATCATTATTTTTCATCCTTACGCATCTCTAAGCTAAGTATATTTATAATATAATTATATTATAATTTTCTTCCTTTCTCGTTTATGTTTTTAGACGTTTGAAAATATGTGGTCAGCAATTTAAAGCTATACAAATAATATGGTTTAGTTTATAAAAGATTACAATAAAATAAACGTGAAATGTTTTTAATTTTATAGTGCATGATGTCTCACACTAGGTTTATCTCAAAGATTTATTTTTGAAATGCTTATCACAAAAATAGCTCCCGTAATAAAACCCGTTTTTATTTACACTTCTTTAACTGAAGATTTTTAGGTTTCCATAGTGAATTTGTGTGAAGATTTAGTACTATAGAGATTTCAAATTGGATATACCGGCGATACTTTTTTCTTAAGAAAAACTATGAGTAAGCACATAAAAATTTCAAAAGCGTAGTATGAAATGTAGTCCATTGTAGTTATTGCCACCGGCTGTGGTGTACCGGCAATTGTTTTAATTCAATCAAATAACACACGAATCTGGGACGCAATCACAATGAATCTACGAACGAGTCGGCGGCTAGGACAAAGTTGACTGACAGAGCCGACATCATATATTTGTGGTCACAAGCGGTCGTGCAAGTCGTTTGGAAGTAGTGATCGTAAAAATCACATTATACGGGCCGTATCAACAAAGCAACTATTAATCAGACGAGTAGCCATAATAAAAAGAAGTTTATTTGTTCCGTCGGGTAATGACCACTGCTTCGACTCAATATCGACCGCTGTAAGGGTTGAAATCGCTCGAAATATTAGGATATTTACGAACATAGCTTTGTCTATACTACAACATTAGTTACCGTAGCATTGCATTTCGTAGCACTGCTACGGAGCTACGAATAAAGGAGAACGTCAAAAATACAGATAATTAAGGTCTGCTATTCGACTAATTAATTGCCGTAATTACAGGTTTGTATGGCTCGGGCAGGAGTTTTACCAAGTTATTCCAAACGCGTCGGATACACGTGTACCGAACTCACTCAGTTAATATGAACCGCCAAAACAAAGTTTAAAAATATGTACGAACATATCGTGCCAATAATTATAGCAACGTAATTTCTTTCGCGACGTGTTGCTGCACTTACCTCTGGCATGAATAAGTTAGAGTAATAAGATTATCGATCCTATTTGTACCGCCTCGAAGTTTGTAGCGACGATTGTACTGCGCTCGTGGTCGAATGCTTTGTATTTCAACTTACCGAAGAAAATAAGCATTTTCATACGCAATTAATTTCTTATCGTGTACACGATGATCACAATATGAAGAATGTGATATTTTTTAATAATTTACAAAAAATAACCTCTCTAACTTTAGTACAAGATATGCACGAACAAAAGCTACTCGTACTACAGTATAAAATAAAATATATTCACTAAGTACAAATAACAATAAAACAAGAAATCCCTATCTAAATAGACGAACAAGACCTCAGTGTAGTTTCGTAGAGGGGCTACGGCGCTACGCGATACGAGGGTAGGTGTGTAGAATAAACCGTTTAGGGAAGAACACGCAAAAAAGAGCTTTATCGTTCAGAAAAAGACAATGTGGGCGAATCTCAGTCGTCGTACAGATTACTACGCTACATAATAAATCTTTTTCATAGTGTCGTAGCACTTGTAAGGTGGTTAAATTACCCTCGTAGACGTAACACCTACTGCTGATAAAGTACACCGTCACATATTATACCTACTGTTGTATTGTTGCAAAATTAATGTAATTAGTATCAAAGAGGAAATTCCGATAAAATCGATACATGAAATGGACCCTAGTGACCGTTTATTGCCCGTAGCACAGCCCGTGAGTCATCCTTGTGTATCACGTAAGTAATATACATGTATAGTGATGTAGCCTATAGTCACAATATATACCGACACATTTTAAATACTAAAAAAAACATGATTTATAAGAGCTATAATTTTGAGAATGCATAGCGCAGCTTAATATAATTTAAAAAATTACAAAGTGCTACAAACTTATACTATGCATGTAACAATGTTTAAGAAGCTGAATGTTTCAAATATTTTGTAAAAATGTGTTAGATTTATAGGTTTAGAAATTTTAAATTGTCGTTTAGGAAAAATAGCAACTGCTGAAAATCCTTAGACCCAATTGTACTCGACGTAGAGGGTGCTACGCGGAGCCGCGTAGCTAGTTACTACGGCGCTACACAAAGATATACAGGGTTATTTGTAATCAATTAGCATACTTTTAGGGGCTTATTCTGTACATCAAAACTAACAACTTTTGTTCTACGACTTTTGTCAAAACTAAAAAAAAAAAACAGCTGTTCCATACATTTTGTCGAGGGTGAACGATATTTTTCTATGGAATAGCATTTTTTTAAATTGAGAATTAATAAAAGTCGTAGAACAAAAGTTGTTAGTTTTGATGTACAGAATAAGTAGTAAAAGGATGCTAATTGATTAAAAATAACCCTGTAAAATTTAAAGTATCTCAAATGCAGCTAGTAGCAGCTACAAACATACAAATATTTCAAAAGTTGTTTGAATACCTACTTAAAAAATCTTAATTCTAAATTGCTCGATTCCGAGTAGGTACCACACATTATTACTGTATTAAATTTAAGTTTAATGGGTTGTATTCGCTTCAACACAAAATAAACGTAAACATATATTGACATTTGACTGCCTCGGTGGCTCAGTGGTTAGTGACCCTAACTACTGGGTCAAAGAGGCGTGGGTTCGATCCCCACCCAGGGCAAGTATTTATGTGATGAACATAGGTGTTTGCTCTGTGTCTGGGTGTTATTACTACTACTGTACTATCTATATAAGTATGTATTTAAAAATTATGTATAAGTAGTTTATCAGTCTCTGGCAGCCATATCACAAGCTTTGCTTAGTTTGGGGTTAGAGGCCGTGTGTAAGATGTCCCCAAATATTTATTTATTTATATAAATTATTGCTTGATACTATACAAGGTGTTGTTTTGCAAGATGTAGGGACTTTCAAATCATGAAATTATACATTTTATCGAGACTCGATGAACTTTTCATGTCGAACGGCAGAATTTTTATTTCGCTCTTGGTTCCATAGTAAAAGCTGTTCATATCGGTGAACATAATTATAGGCCCCTGAAGGTCCCTACCGCTATCTACTGCGCTAGAGTACGCCTCGTATGGATCCTGTAGAGTGCCGAGATTTCTAGGATCTTCAGTATACATTACAAAAATACAGATATGCTTATATGTATTTTTGTAATGTATACTGAAGATCCTAGAAATACCGGCACTCTACAGGATCCATACGAGGCGTACTCTAGCGCAGTAGATAGCGGTAGCGAAGCACTGGGAAAAAGCTTTATGAATACTTAACATAATATTTCATACCTACTTATAGGGTTAGATACACAGGTTGTGGCCACCTTAGTGCCATTTTTAACTACTTTGAAATTTAATGATTGTGTAGACAATTTTAATGTTTAAATTAATTTTTTTGTAGAAATTTCCAAACTTTAACATTCACACAAACAAATTATTCTATGATATTACATTGTTTACAATCTATTTTTGCAATAATTTTGACATTAAATAGACAAAACTGGGGCAGTGGCCACAACCGGTGCATCTACTATTTGATTAGATTACATATTTTTATTTGGGAGAAAAAGAAGAATTATAGAAATAAATAATGTTGATATATCTATTGACTCACCGTAGAATAAACTCGATAGCGAACCAAATGACGACGACCGTCTCCATGTAGAACAGAACGATGCTGGCGCGCGCCTCGTACTCGTCGATCGTGGAGAACACCGACAGAGCCAAGCACATGAACACCATCAGGAATCTGTACCATAAAACACGATTTAGGTCCGACTCTCGTTACGATACGAGTATACGACTCCTAGTCTCGGAGACAAGTAGTCATGGAGTATCTTCCATACATTTAAATGGAGACTCGTACCGATAAATGTATATTACGTGGTACTCCGCGGCGACTGGTCGTGTGTGCATATCGTCATGAGAGAACAGTGATAGAGCTAAGCACATTAAACATGACTTAGGAACAGGTCTCGTTACGATATGCATGTACGTCTCCTAGACAAGGTGACAAGTAGTCGCGAAATATATTACATACATTTAAATAGAGACTGATACTAATAAATGTTTGTGAGATAGTCCGCGGCGACTAGTATCAGAGAATAAAGTTACGTGTGCATATTATTTTAAAAGAACACCGACAGAGACAATTGTATTTTTTTTTTGTCAACCATCTAATGACATCAAATAAAGTGGTTTTTATCATAATCATCGTAACCATCTACGGAATCCTATCATAGGTACACATGTCACGCACTTGACAACTCATTTCACGTTCTTACGGTTGGTCTCCATAATAAAAGTTGATTATAATTATGAGTACAATGATCTCGTATAACAATTAACCGACTAGAGAACTTTGTTATATTTACTGCGTTACTAACACTAGTATATCTTTATTTTGGGGCTGTTGTACGAGATTATCACCATACGAAAACATTTTTTTTTATTCTATACTTTTACAATGTGCTTCTAGTGACACTTGGAGCCAAAGACAATAGCTTTCAGTTGTAAAACGAATTAAGTATAATCATAGCACAGCTTTATGGATGGGTAAAATTGAAATCGTCAAATATATACCTAAACGTCTTATTGAAAATTAACGCAACGAATGCGATGAATGTAAAATTTCATCCATCAGCCATAGTACGTCTACTACTGGACAGGTGCTTCCTCTATGGCTCTCTGGTTGGAAGTGGCTTGCAATCCCGTGCGATCCTGCGATCTTAATGAGGTCGCCAGTCTACCTCGAGGGTGGACTTCCTACGCTGCGCTAGCCGGTATTCATATTATTTTGTTGATATCAAATTCAAAGATACTAGCTGATCCGGTGAACTTCAAATCACCTTCATCTGCCAACTGTCAATCTATCAACGATTAGATACGGCAACTTTTACTAGCAGGAAAATTTTGTATGGGAAAATTAAAATAATGTTCTAATTATTTTTACAACTTTTTTATGTATTCTTACCTTTTAAATCTTTCCTTAACTTCCACATATTTTCAAGATCAAAATTACTCAAATCGGTTCAGCCGTTCTCGAGTTTCAGCGAGACATAAATAGCTCAGAAGGTATTGCTTCATCTACTCGAAAGTGTTTTACCTTATAAACTTTTCCGTATACATAGTTTGTTTTCAGTTAATCGATCACTAACCCCTTTTGATCTAGTTTTTTTTTGGCAGAATTTTTTGCCGGCTTGAAAAATCCACAGTGTTTTTGTAGAAAAAAAGTCACTCGAACGTACATCGAGATTTTTTAGTGTCGACTAGACTTGACCATATTTAGTTGTTCAATTTTCATTAGATTTGGCCTCAAAAAACCCACCGGGCTAGTCTAGTTATAGAACGCGTAATGAAAAAATAAGAGGGACAAAAGTAACTTTCCTACGTGTAATATTAGAGTGTGATCAACCACGCCAACGTCGGAGACGTAGCTTAAGCTAAAAGCTTTCGTAACATCGCTCGCAGGTGAATGAGCGGTAAATTGGTAAATATGAACGCGCTGAATATTCACATTGAATCTCTACCGTTAATACAATTTGCAATTTTAATATAAGGGAAAACGTACAGATACAAAGGCTCGGCGAAGTGAATTTGACAGTAACGTATAGAAGACAATTTTCGTTCTTAATTGAGAAGTTTCTCGGCGAACGGTGCTTACTTCGGTCTTTGTTTGAGAATAAAATAAGACAAGATCACAGACAGTTTTTAATACTTTTTACGAGGTCTTTGTATCTTTCATCAATAGTTTACTTTAGTTCGACAACTCAAATCTTTGATTTGAAATGACATTCATTGTTTAACGGTTACATTATAATTTTATTATACTAGTTATTCTGCCTTCCTTAGACGCTACACTTATTAGTTTATACGTTTAACTTGTGTATAATATTTTGTTTTTACGGTCTTGTGTCATCATGTCGTTACTTAATGTCATCACTACATACCAAAGTCGATTAGATGGATAAACACTTACCTAAAGAAGTTGCATTTGACCACACCCCGATCGATGTGAAACTATACACGTTTGCACAAAACAAACTTGTTTATTTTACTATGGAATTTCGCTCTGGGTGTAGATACACGGATAAAAACATCAACAAATGACAAAAAAAATCTCAATAGTTCGACGATCGAACTAGTAAGAACGTTTATTACATGTTTTTACATCTACCCTTTTACTATATATTTATTGATTTTACGAAAATATATTTGTTTACTAAGCTTAGAGGATAACTATAGTATAGTTTCGAAGAACGAAGAAAACCAAATATAACTACAAAAACAGATAGCCGTATCTGTAGTTATCTGTAATTTAGAGATTACAGGAGATCAGGAGGTGAATGAAAGTTGCTATTGCAATTTTTCACCATGCTCTGCTTAAATAAAACTTGGAAAGGTTAATTAGATAATAAAATTAGCTAGTTCTTACACGAGCATATGATAAAGGACTGCTTTCGCTCCTCTCGGCCGCTCAAGGAAGTTGTAGAACTTGGACTGCAGGCGGCGGTAGCGCGCGTCGCGTCGCGTGGCGCGGTAGCTGAGCGGCTTGCCCAGCAGCGACATCCGCGGCGTCGCCAGCCGGTCGCCGCCACTCTTACACTCACTGAAACCAACACACGCACCTGCCATACCGGCCCACGCGCCGTCATCTAGCGCTACACCAGACACTCACTACCCGACTGCGGGAGTGTTGCCGGAAGCGCTATTGTTAGTTTTTCTATCTACTTCGCGAGTCACCTCTCGCTCTATCGACATTCTTTTGTCTGCCTAAAACTATACATGAAAGGGAGTTACAAATTCCCAATCTATATTTGGACGGTTTCAAGTAATTAATCCACAATTTTATACAAAGCCTACGAAAATATTTGCCTATTTTGAACTTGCTACTTTCATTTAGAGTAGAATCGCAGTCGCGGCTCGTGACATTTGAGTTTATCAACACGTCGGAGCCGCGATGAAATCGAGCGATAATAAACTTGCCTCTTGCCTAAGAGACGGTCCAATCTACACCGCACCTATTTTGCTTATAGTTAGCAGATACTTCGATGCGTTCGCCTTTTGTAACTCATTTAAGTGAGGCCTGGGAAAGATAGCTTCAAGCGTTGAGTATTTCAAAGCATTTTTCTGTATTGTTCTTTTAGCGGTATGAGCAGTAAAAGTTATCTTTTTTAACGTACATAGGTAGGTAGATACATTTTGGCAGTTGATATCTGCAGCTACGTGATAGAGGCCATCAAAAAGGCACATTTTATCACGACTTTGACATTAAGCCTGGCAAGTCGAGCATTTACAAACTTACTTATAGCATAACTTACCCACTTTGGCTCAAGTTATCAAATCAGCAAAAGAAAATACTTTCCTCATGAACTTCTGCTGAGACTGATATATTAATGATCTAGTTTTCTCGTAGCATCAGACTATGAAACGAAACTAATATTTTAGCGTTCTATCAGATGCAGATGCTTCTCTCTCATTTCAGTTGCAGATTTAATTTAGATAATGGCAAAGGCAAGACTCATGAAAGTTACAAAAGTAGATTTGTATCAAGATATCAGTTAGTGGCCTATATTAGGTACAAAGATCTTGTACTGAAGAGTATTTCAGCGATGTTGTTTGACCTTTTACGTATTCTTTATTCGCAATTCATTTTATGCACTTGGGACCGTGGAAAAGATATTCGTTTTAATGTTTGAATTCATAATTTTATTAGCAGTTCTTATCATGGTTATTAAATATTTTTACAAGGTTATACCTAGGTACACAAATAAACAAAACGCATTAATTTAATAGCATTGTCACAATACAATAGAGCAAAGCTTATGAAGGGTCACTTTGAGGTTACTCCACAAAATGGATAAATGTTTACAAGAATACCAGCCAACTTTACTTTACAAACTCTACATTTCTACAAAACAAAAATATTTCAATATACAATACGTATTCTTTATTTTACTATCTATTGTGCCCTTTTTTGGCGAGTGTGGTCGTAAAGAGCTTGTTTACACAATACTCGTAGCTCCTAAGTAATAAAGTGCTTTGACACGTTACGGTCTTAGAGAAATATACAATGTTTCCTTGGCGGAAGTGTGCACGGGAACAGCTCCCGGGAATTTTATCATAACGATCTTAATAAGTGGCAGAGAATCTGTTATAGTAATAAACCTCCGTTATACGCCTTACACAAGATAATCTACGAGAAGCTCTTCATTATCAAGCGAGAGACTTGTAACTCGAAAGCGTAAGGTGAGCTGTCATCGAGATGAGCGTAAGTTCATATTTAATAATTCCCTCACGATGAATATAATATGAAGCACATCGCAGCAGTTAATTGCCTGTCGAGAAAATTAGCCCTCAAGTATGTGGATATACGCGAGCGAGTTTGTTTAACGTTCGAGTAAGTAGTTCCGATTTTCTGGTGAAAATAGGTTTTGATTTAGGAAAACAGTTTCTGTAGATATCGAAGCGTTAAGTAAACACCTGGGGAAATGAAAACTCAGCGCTCGTAAATCACAAAAGTTTATGATTTTTTCTTATTGCAATCTCTGTTGCGAAAACCATTTTTCGTGCAAAAACCCACACGTAGGTACATGGGTGCATCTATCACCGGATTCACTGCAAAGATTTGTTTAAGGTTATGTCAGATTCAAAGATTTTTCATGATGAAGTAGATACATTCAGGACATAGACAATGTATTTACAATCGTAAAATATAATTTCTACATTTATGTGACTATATTAGAGAATGACGTGCGTATAGGTACCTACTTTACGTAAACTAGACTAAAGGTTGTTTTGATTCTAATAGAGGTACAAAATTTTCTACAATAAAATATGTGAAATTTTGCATGTTTTTAAAATACTACTTATTTATTAAAAGTTTTTCACTAAATGAAAAATTATTGAACTACTTTTAAATAAAATTAAAAGGTATTTTTTAGGTATATGTTGTAACTGTAGTTTGTCGGTTCCTACGATATGGCACTTGCTAAAAACAATTTTGCGTTTATACGGGGTTATTCCTAAACAATTTGCATCATTTTAGGGGTTTATTCTGTACATCAAAACTAACAACTTTTCTTTTGTCAAAACTAAAAAAAAAATAGCTGCTCCATACATGTTGTCTCGGATCAAAGATATTTTTCTATGGAACAAAAGTTTTTTTTTGAGATTTGACTAATGTCGCAGAACAAAAGTTGTTAGTTTTTTTGCACAGAATAAGCCCCTAAAAGGATGTTAATTGATTAAGTATAACCCTGTATAATACCTATACAACCAACCACGATTCCAAACTGTTCAGCAGATAGGTACTTCAGAAATGCAGGGCAGGAAGAAGATTTATGCAGCCTACGAATTAATTTACTATTTTACAAATTAGGAATATTTCGTTTTATGACTAAATACTACAGACGCAATGTAATTTGACTAATAATAAATATTATGTTGAAATTGCATTTGCAAATATTATATTTAAATTGCAAAAATGCAAAATTCGCATACTCTCTATTGGCATTTATGTCACATACTTTGTCATTGATGCCGTGGGGTGCCGGCAGAGTAGAATAGCACCCCCCTCCAGTACCAGGTGTCGTAAGAGCCGACTGAGGTACAGCGGAACCGACTAATGGCGGTATAACCATTCAATTCAGACGTAGCTAAAATGGCACAGGGCAGGGATGGGCAGCAGCATCCCTGTCGCGAAGCTACGTCTCTGCGATCGCCACCACGCTTGCCCAGCGAGGCGATTATTGGGCAAATACCCCCTATGAAAAGTAAAAATAAGACCAGGCCCCCAGTCCCCAGCAGCTCCGCTAGTCCGGGCTACGACAGCGGCCCCGGTAACGGCGGAGCAGGGGGTGCTAAGAATCACTGGAAGATGCACGGCTGTCACTCCAAAGTATTCAAACGACGACTGGCCCTGGTAACACACAACGTGCGCACTTTAAGGACTGACGAGAAGATTGCTGAGCTGGAAGAAGAGTTAAGTAGGTTGCGCTGGGATATTGTGGGGTTGTCTGAAGTCCGTAGAGAGGGGGAGGACACGATAACCCTAAAGTCCGGCAACCTGCTATACTACCGGGAAGGTGACCAGCGGTCCCAAGGTGGTGTCGGTTTTCTCGTTCACAAGTCCCTCACTAACAACATTATTACCATCGAAAGCGTGTCGAGCAGGGTTGTGTACCTGATACTCAGAATATCTGAGAGGTATTCGCTGAAGGTCATTCAGGTATACGCACCGACCTCGTCACACCCAGATGATGAGGTGGAGACTATGTATGAGGACGTAAGTCGAGCCATACGTATGTCTAAGACCCACTTCACTGTTGTTATGGGGGACTTCAACGCAAAGATGGGCAGAAGAAGCGATGATGAGCTGAGAGTGGGGAAATTTGGATATGGACAACGGAACCCCAGGGGCCAGAGGCTGGCTGATTTTCTGGAGAAAGAGGAACTCTTCATGATGAACTCTTTCTTTCAGAAGCCGCCTCACAGGAAGTGGACCTGGATGAGCCCCGATGGTTCCACGAAAAATGAGATAGATTTCATCATGACCACCGAGAAACGGATATTCAATGATGTCTCCGTGATACACAGGGTGAAAACCGGTAGTGATCACAGAATCGTAAGAGGCACATTGGATATAAACGTTAAACTCGAAAGGTCACGCTTGATGAAGTCCACGCTCCGACCTACACCTTCCGATATCCAAAATCCCGAGAGCTTTCAGCTCGAGCTCTCAAATCGCTTTGCTTGCCTGGAGAACTTTGCGTCAGTGGACGAGATCAACAACGGGCTCGTAGAAACTGTCCAGACGGTGGGTGCTAAATTCTTTAGACCCCGTCGTACAAATAGACCTCAAAAATTTTCCGATCAAACTCTAAATCTCATGGCCGAACGACGCTTACAGAGACTGCAGTCTTCCGATGATGCAAAGTCATATAGGCTGATCAATAGACAAATTTCGAAATCCGTGAGGCGCGACATTCGTCTCTTTAATACTAAACATATTAAAGAGACCATAGAACAGAACAAAGGCTCCAAAGTGTTCGCGAGGAATTTGTCTATTGGGCAAAGCCAGCTGACAAAGCTGAAGAGAGAAGATGGCAGTGTAGCGTCGACCAAGGCAGAGGTATTGGAGGAGATCGAAAGGTTCTATGGACAGCTATACGCTTCGGTCGCTAAGCCTGTCAACAGCTCAGCCAAAGACCCAAGAGCCAAGCTGACCCGACACTTCACCGAAGATATCCCGGACATCAGCCTGTACGAGATTAGAATGGCCCTAAATCAGCTCAAGAACAACAAGGCGCCGGGTGATGACGGTATCACATCAGAGCTTCTGAGAGCGGGTGGAACACCGGTATTAAAAGTCCTCCAGAAGCTTTTCAACACCGTCGTCCTCGAGGGCATCACGCCAGAAGCATGGAACAGAAGCGTGGTGGTGTTGTTTTTCAAGAAAGGTGACAACACCTTATTGAAGAACTACAGACCCATCTCGCTTCTGAGCCATGTTTATAAGCTGTTTTCAAGGGTCATTACGAACCGTCTCGAGCGTAGGCTTGATGACTTCCAGCCTTCCGAACAAGCCGGTTTCCGAAAGGGCTTTAGCACCATGGACCACATTCATACGCTGCGGCAGGTTATACAGAAGACCGAAGAGTATAACTTGCCACTTTGCTTAGCGTTTGTGGACTATGAGAAAGCCTTTGATTCGGTCGAGACTTGGGCTGTGCTCGAGTCTCTCCAACGATGCCGTGTTGACTATCGGTACATCGAAGTGTTGAAGTGTTTGTATAATAACGCCACTATGTCGGTCCGAGTACAGGAAGAGAGCTCCAAGGCGATCCCTTTAAAAAGAGGCGTAAGACAGGGAGACGTAATCTCTCCGAAACTGTTTACGGCTACTTTGGAAAACGCCTTCAAGCTCCTGGAATGGAAAGGATTCGGCATCAATGTCAATGGCGAATACCTCACTCACCTTCGATTTGCTGACGATATAGTAGTCATGGCAAAATCGATGGAAGAGCTCAGCACGATGCTCGAAAGCCTCAATCGGGTTTCTCAACAGGTGGGTCTTAAGATGAACATGGACAAGACGAAAGTCATGTGTAATTCCCATGTTGTACCCACCCCGATCACTGTTGGGAACTCGGTTCTTGAAGTCGTTGACTCGTACGTCTACCTAGGACAAGTAGTCCAGTTAGGTAGGTCCGACTTCAAGAAAGAGGCCAATCGCCGAATCCAACTCGGCTGGGCAGCGTTCGGAAAATTGCGTAACGTCTTCTCGTCCGACATACCTCAGTGCCTCAAGTCGAAAGTGTTCGATCAGTGTGTGTTGCCAGTGATGACTTATGGCACTGAAACGTGGTCTCTTACTATGGGCCTTATTAATAAGCTCCAAATAGCCCAACGAGCTATGGAGAAGGCTATGCTCGGAGTCTCTCTGCGAGATCGAATCAGGAATGAGGAGATTCGCAGAAGAACCAAAGTTACCGACATAGCCCAGCGGATTGGCAAGTTGAAATGGCAGTGGGCAGGGCACATAGCGCGGAGGACTGATGGCCGATGGGGTCGAAAGGTTCTCGAGTGGAGACCACGTACCGGCAAGCGCAGCGTAGGACGTCCACCCACAAGGTGGACGGATGACCTCATTAAGACCGCAGGATCACGCTGGATGCAAGCCGCTACCAACCGGTCTTATTGGAGATTCATAGGGGAGGCCTATGTCCAGCAGTGGACGTCCTATGGCTGATGGATGGATGGATGGATGACTTTGTCATTTCCGCATAAAGTCATATTTATTTCATTTATTATATTATTATCATAAAATGTTAGGTATAAGAGCTGACGCTCGTCACCATACAATTTAATCAACACGTTGGAAACTCATAAGGGCTTGACCATTTGTAAGGGTTTTCTCAAATGCTGTAATTGAAAAGAGCGGGTAGATCATTAACGCAACCTCGAGGTATGGGTAACTCACACAAAAGTAATTAATTACACATGGATATTTAATTCTAAATTAATGAGAGCAATTTGTCTATCTACTAGGATTAAATTTACAAGTAGAACGTTGGTTGAACAGGCTAATTAACGTACATGTCATGTCTAAACAGAATATAACTGTAGTAGGTACGCATAACACAACTGTCGGATTTGCTAATTAACGTCTACCTTTGCTTGGCTTGGCTGATATAAATTCTTTCAGCGTTTTATTGAATTAACGAAATAATCTTCGGAGGAGCAAGAGTTCATAATCCATCGACAGGGATAAAAGATAAAGTACGTATCGTACTTGAAACAGAGCAGTACCTATATACAAAGGTATGAACACCTGTAATAAAATACCTACGACTCGATGGTAGTAATGACCTCCGAGTCGTGTCCCCCCTAGGGGCGAAATTTAGTCCAATCCTTTGTTTATTACCCTATAAAATCCTAAACTGGAAAGATGGGTTCATATGGTACTTTTTTATTGCAATCTTCGACTGTGCAGTAAGATAACAAAACGCTTAAGTGAAAATTGAAAAATACGAGAATTTAGAGTCAGTCAGAGGGTTTAATTTAATACGTTATTAAAAAGTGTGAAATGTTATCAATCCGGAAAGAATATTGTGGCATTTAAAGGGGCAATTGTTGTATTTACATAACATATATAACAAATGCAGTTATACTAAAAACATATAAATAATTTAGTAGCAACATACAATTTAAGTGAAGTACTATAAGGGAAGCAAGACAAAGTACAGATTAGCGATTCTGTAGGCAAATGAATTAATATTTAAAATATCCATTAATATTAATTCACTAAGGATATTTCGTCATAATTGGTAGGCAGAGAAGATTAGTATTTCGCGAAAGTTTACAAATGTGTTACGGAACTCTATTAGGTAGATACGTGATCATTACCATACACTCTAGCTACAACTAGCAAATCATTGTTAATAAATTAAAATAATAAATCTGATACGATTCTCTCAGTCTAAGGACAAAACAAAATAAATTAAAATAGGAGCGTCTACAAATGTCTACATAAGTATATGTATATAAATTATAAAAATAGTAGATGATTTGTATTACCTATGACGAATAGCATCTTCATGTACCCGGACACGCCTGGTCGTTTTCATTTTCACCTAAACATTTTATGCCAATAAATAAACGTAATATTGCGAAAAGCCAATAAATTGTTAATTTGTTAGGCGCACGACTCATTTTTTATTTAAATACGTAGGCACGGAGGGTTTTTGCTCATTAAAGGCATAAATAGGCGTTAATTAATTAGTATTAAGATTAAGACATAATAAGCAAGGAAATTTGCTTTGTTTTCACATAAATTTTATTTAGCTCTGCAGTTCATGTACGTCAGTACAATCGTTATGGGAAATAAGTTTAGTTTTGGTTGTTGCTGATTGCAGATGAATCACTATGTTGGAAGCAGTTTAAGCACTCAAAACACACAACACATTTTCCTTTGTGAAATTGTGCTAGCCTAGCTAGAGGGGTCAAACGTAAAAGGTCAGAAACAAATACAGCCTGCACTCGTTTTAAACTGGCTACAGATTAGAGGCAAGAGTAAAATCAGTAGGAATAATAACCACGGCTGAGCAAATGATGGCAAATATCATTAGGACGTCTTAATTGATTGTTGTTGGAAAGTTAAGTTAGGGCAGATAGATACTGGTACGAATATGAATATGTATAGCAGTTTGGCATGTTCGCGGCGGCGCATTGTCGATCTCGGTCGCTTGCCGCCGTCATAATTTAATGTAATGCGAAAAATCACTCAAACCAACGCTACCACTACGTTTAATAGTTTAACTATCGATCCATAATATAGAAGAGTACTTCGAGCGCCATTAAAACTGAAGTCATCGTTAGCAATTATGTACAAAGGCATATAAAGCTATACGATATCGAACAGGCATGCTGTTTATTTTTTAATTTATTAAAATCGGTTAATTACGATTTTTTATCAATACTTAACCGTTCCGTCACTACGACGTCGTGCAAAATCAAAACATCAGCATTAGTTACGTACCTTAAAATTCACAGCCAATCTAAACAACTGAAAACTGACATCCATAAATATTTACATTCCGGCAGACGCGAGTCGCGAGATCGCGTCAGTGAGCGCGGAGGCGGTCGGAGTGGCGCGAGCGCGGCGGCGGCGGCGGCGGGCTCGCGGCACGTGGGGAGCGGCTCCGGGGCGCCGGCATAATACCCGCCAGCGAGTGTCGGGCGCCGCGGCGGAGCGGCCACGAGACGCGCGGGACTCGGCGCCGACTGACGCGCTCGCCGCGGCCGCCCGCCCGCCCTGCGCGCCACCACCGCACCCACCACCGCCGCAACTGCCGCCCGCCGCGCGCTCGCCCCCACGAGCCCCGCACTCCTCTAATTCTAATTGTTGGTCACCTTTGACTATATCCAGGTCATCGTACCTGCATACCGATTGTTCTCTAAACGAAAAAGCCGGATGGGATTTGCATATTTAACGTTGTGATTCAATCCAGGCCGAGATTAGGCGCCTATCTACGCTTACATAAAAAGTTACTAGCCCGTAACTTAAATAATTTATTTAGAGCGAGACCCTATAACGAACCCTTAACGGGAATAAAAATGTTTTGTGTGTATGTACTGAAATATTAGACGATCAAAAGGTTGTAACTTTTTATTAAGACGGCTAAGTAGTCGTTATACACGGAGTTTACGTTTAATTATAATATTTGAAACTGCAGGCGGTAAACACGGGGAACATTTCCCAGTGCAGCCTTTACTAAGTTTGTGTAAAGGAATATGTAATAATGCGGTAAGGAAAACCCCAAGAGAACAACCGCTAATCGTATTGTTTGCAAGTTAAATTGAAAATGCAGGCTGGTATAGTGTTATTGTGTTAGCGAAACGTACCATTTCGAATATATCTGTTTGGGTATTACGGAAGCAAAAGCTTTTTTTTATTTTTATAAGCAATTATAGGTATTTTCGCTCAACCCGTAAATACCGTAAATGTTTGCTGAAAAATAAGCAATTTCTGATACCACAAGAATCAACGCGTAAGAATACACTGATTAGGACTAAAAATAATTCATTCGCAAAACATGTTTTTCATTGGGATTAAGTTTTTATTCAATTTAGTTTTATTTAATTAGATAAACAATAATTGGCCTAAAGTTTTATAAAGGCAAAATGTAGGAAAGCATCTTTTTCCGAAGCAGCCAGAAATAATTTGATAGAGTTCATAATTTGTGTACCGTTAGGTACATAAAATAGTTTCGAACTGGTTAGAAACGCTAGAAAGCTCTCACGGGGATGCAATATTGATGTTTGATCAAATATTCAAATCTCTTCACTGTTGCCTGAAGAGATTATGGATTTGACTCCGATCATCGCATTACATATAATATAGTGTAGGTATGTTGTGAAATACCCTTCAGTTAAAAGATGTTTTTAAAACGGCAACAACAACAACGCGCCTAATGTAATTTTACAGTGATGTAGCTAGAGACATCATTTTCTTTTATGAACACGAAATATGCACTTCTCTATCTACGCGTAGGTAATTTACACGCGCCTACTCTCCGATTCCCAAAAGAGTAATCGAGCCATGGTGGGTATGTTTGCACTAGCGAATTTTGAACGGGATTGCTATCTGGTGTCGTAAATAAAAACGAATGGGCTCGCACACGAAGCCTAGAGCCCGTCATTCACAATGTAGATATATAGTTACGTAGCTACATCGTGTTTTGTAGATACAGTGTATTGTACAACCCTTCCGATTCGGTCATATCTGCCCCAGATTTAGTTTGTCAGGCTTCTAAGTTCAGCGACAGAGAGTTACTCGTAGTCTTATCAGCTTACTGCTATTGTTTGATTATGATGTCAGTGTGTATTATCTACGATCTGGGGTCTGATCGTGAGTCAATTAACAGTCCATTATCGACCTATCCAATGGGATGACATGACAGCAGCTATAACTAAAACGATTCCATTACTCTGTACTGAAAACATCATAGAACGACTAAACGACGACATCAACGTGTTGAGGGGGCATCCATAAAATAGGCCGGACTTTATACGTATACAGGGTGACTGGTAAGTAATTAGCATCCTTTTAGGGGCTTATTCTGTACATCAAAAACAACAACTTTTGTTCTGCGACTCTTGTCAGAACTCAAAATAAATCAGCTGTTCCATACATTTTGTCGCGGGTGAACGATATTTTTCTATGGAACAACAAATTTTTTCTTTGAATTTTGACAAAAGTCGCAGAACAAAAGTTGTTAGTTTTGATGTACAGAATAAGCCCCTAAAAGGATGCTAATTATTTACCAGTCACCCAGTATACTTAATGGATGGGCCCTTAATTTTCTCTTTCGTATTCAATAAATATTAATTTCCTTTCTGAACATACTTGCGTTAGACCACGACCAGGCGAGGTCAAGTGTACTATTTAAGTATACTTTAAAAAACATCCCGCCTGGTGTACTATCCATTTTAATTACAATTACGGAAAGTTTGCTCTACGTCTATGACAATATTTGTCGTCGCGTCGTTTAAGTTTACCATTCTTACATAGATATGTGGGTAATTTGTTTGTCCTGATAGATGTCCTGACCTACCTACTGCTCACATCAGCGTTTATCGATCACTATATTTCATGGCTACAAATTGTATGATTTACTACATAGAGAAACATGTATTATTCATGTTCATTTGATAGAAAGTGCTTTTACGGTCTGATTATTTTACGATTATCCATAGCCGAAGTAATTCAAAGTCAAAACTTTTTATGACCAATGTTTACAAAAATAAGCCCTTAATTGGATTTAATTATCGCGAGCAGCTAAGTAATTTCTCGATTACACTTACTGATTGGTGCGAGCATTTTCGTAAGCGGCTTATTTTTATTTTAAGTAGGATGAATATTTCTTTCCACTCTTAATTAAAATATTTAGTACGCAAATTCGATGGCTTATATGAACCCACAAATCCATACTGTGGCAGCGGCCTGATCGCTTATCGTGAGTAGGCGATATGTTCAACAGTGAACTGTTAAAAGTTTTGTACAGTAGTTGGAAAACTATTGGTCCATGTATAGTAGAGTGATTTGGTTCAACGTTGTTTCTTACTCAAACAAAATTCTATGCAAAATCATATTAGTGATTTAATATCCGTTCATGCTATAGAGATATATTATGTTATGTATATATGTCGGGTCGGGAGTGTTTCATAAAACAGAGTAGATGGGAAAATATTTTTGTTTGCAGAAAAATCCAAGGAATTTAATTAACGTTCAATAAAATGTTACGTTGACGACCGCAAATAAATTGTCAATATTTCATTGCAATGATATTGTAGTGGAATGGTGAATATTCCATCATTTTCAGACGACACCCGATTATAATTAATTTGATTTCGTACGAATTTTCAAACAAGTACAAAAATAATCGGCCAAGTACGAGTCGGACTCGCGCACGGAGGGTTCCGTACTGTATGTGAGCCCTCCTTAAATATTTATTTTATTTTAATTATATTATTAAAGTGAAAATAAAACTAAATATTCTATGAAAATTTCGAACATCTACCTATTACCATTATTAATATAGAGCGAAAAACGTCTAAAAACGTTCAGGTTTGTTGTATGGGAGTCCCCCTTAAATATTTATTCTATTCTCTTTTTAGTATTTGTTGTTATAGTGGCAACAGAAATACATCATCTATGAATATTTCAGCTACCTAGCTATCATGGTTCATGATATACAGCCCGGTGACAGACAGACAGACGGACATCGAAGTCTTAGTAATAGGGTCCCGTTTTTCCCTTTGGGTACGGAACCCTAAAAAGGAGGTTCTCAATTTTTTAGTTCCGATGTTACCCAATTGCTCTATTGTTAGGATGTCGATTCTTTAGCTTCTCTTGCTCTGTTTTTTTTTTAATCTGTAAACGGAACTTCGAGAGATCGTGCCATAAATTTTTCAAAGCAGTTCGAGGGTTGTGATGAGTGTTGCTTGGTTGACCGTTTTTTTAAATTAAATTATTATAAAAATATAACATTTTAAATGCAAGCTTTCGAGATCCTGGATATCACGTAGCAGCAGAGTGCTAGCCAAGACAAGTAAAACGAGCCCAAACACGATGGGTCTATCATGTTTAGGTAGTACAGGAGTTCCCATTGCCGCCTTCCGACTCCATCATCATCAGATGGTACCATATTATTGCATTGTCATGCGATATACATATGCGTGCAAAATTTCAGCTCAAGGTGGTTGCAAGTTGGTCAAATTTAACTTGCATGATTGCAAGTTAAATAAAAGCTTGTTAAAATTAATAAGCATTGTTAAATAAAAAAATGATTTTGTTGACCTATAACGAAAAATAAAATGTAACGCAGCTTATCCAAGTAGCTAAACTAGAAACATTTCAAGCGGTAAACGTGTAACTCAACATGTCTAGACACTATTGTAATTCCTTTAAGTAATTTACTTAGGTATTTGTTTCAATATGTTATACCTACATCTTGGCAGTACATACTGAATACGCTCGAAATCCACATTTAGTTTCCACGCTAATTCAATAATATCTCCCTTCTCTCAATAGTTGTTATGATGTGTAACGTCTTGATAAATTGTATAAATAAACATAACGCCAGTAAAATATCAATAACTATTCGCTATGTTTTATTTGAGTTTTAGATTAAATAAATTATAACAGAGAACGTGATCTACAAGCAATCATAAAATAATAAGGTGATTTATATGCATTCTACTTATTCACAAATAATTTGAAAGATTTGCAACAGGATGTAATTGAATTTGTTTGAAATTATATCTGTTGGACTACTAAGAAGCTACGTCTTATTTATTATCATTTGTTCTATCCCATCTGATTCTGTTAGGTTGTTTGCCAAAAATTGCGATTGCAATAGGTACTTAAATCTTGATAGAAAATCTTTTTCGTTAGTTGTTGCGATGTCTATTGTCTACTTGGAAATTAAACTCATTATATTTAAAAACGCTCCAGTGCAAGTGGTCTAGTAGGAGAACTCTTGCCTTACAAGAATAAGGTGCCTATGGTTTCAAACCCGGTCCCACACCAACGAGCTACGAATGTACACGGCACTGGCTTTTTAATGAAGGAATACATCGCGAGGCAACTTCCATACGTCCATAGAAGAATTTTCATGATGTATATGAAACCACTAATCCGCATTGTGCCAGCTTGGTGGATATGGCCGAGTACAGACAAAAACAATTTATTGAGCGTCTAAGTACGCATAGGAGGGCATGAGCATGACACACATCTCAACTAGTCTAACCCTATATACACTCCTTACCAGATGAACTATTTGACCCAAATATCGTCCATCCTTTTCGCAATCTTACCCTGAATAAATCAATCGACGACATAATCCATCAAGCCCGCTATAAACGAATTGTTTATTGCTAACAGTCTTGTAAGCTACAATCGGATAGGTTGTGGGGCTAATTTTCGCGGGATATTTGTAAACAATGCGCACACATGGCTGATTGCCTACACGCCTACGTTACGCATGCCCTATTGCATAATGTGTTTAATGGAAACATGTTTTAATATAGTTGTTACAAACTACGAGCGCACCGCGGCTTTTACATATACAGGTTTATTGGTAATCAATTAGCATCCTTTTAGGGGCTTATTCTGTACATCAAAACTAACAACTTTTGTTGTGCGACTTTTGTCAGAACTCAAAAAAAAAATCAGTTGTTCCATACATTTTGTCGCGGGTGAACGATATTTTTCTATTGAACAACAATATTTTTTTTTGAGTTTTAACAAAAGTCGCAGAACAAAGGTTGTTAGTTTTGATGTACAGAATAAGCCCCTAAAAGGATGCTAATTATTTACCAGTCACCCGGTATAATGCCTGTACATAGTATTCGTGGACATACACATTGCATTGCATGTGTGCCTGGCGGAGCGTTCATTTGTACACACGTACTCGTATGTCTATATAAACACGGCTGAAATACATGTAAACGCCGCGTACGCTCGTTATCGTAACAAGTATACGTCGTCTCGTCCGTCAAACACTTCTTACGTAGTCACTGCATATTTAGAAATGCTTTTATTTGGTTACTTGCGTAATGCATCGCAGCAATCGATCAGTGACGTCCCATTCTCTTGTGATACGTTTTAGAAGCCGTGGTGGACTGGTGGCGTAGTGGGGATAACGCTGGCGTTATAAGTGCGACGCGTGGGTTCAATTCCGAGCCCGTGCCAATAAGAATTTGAAAGTAATGTACTTACGGATTTACATACATACCACTGAATTCTTGGTGAACGATAATTATTTTTCGCCAAAAATGGCAAAACCGACTTCAACCGTGTACAGAATTCGAATATGTAGTTCGCACGGATCGATGTAGTAATTTCCACATTATTGTGGGTTTATCAAAAATGGCTCAGCCGATTTCGATGAAATTTAAACGGGACTACACGGGAAGCACCAGCTTTCAAATAAAAATAAAGAACCATTAAATTCGGTTCGAGTAATTTTCACATTATCGTTAATTTTCCAAAAACGTTTCAGCCGATTTCAATAAATAATAATAATAACGGGACTACACGGGAAGCACCAGCTTTCAAATAAAAATAAAGAACCATTAAATTCGGTTCGAGTAATTTTCACATTATCGTTAATTTTCCAAAAACGTTTCAGCCGATTTCAATAAATACTTATTGCTCCAAACACAAGGCTCCAAAGTTTGTGAAATGAAACACGAGCTGAACGGATATGAACGCAATTTGGTATGGGAGAAGCTTATAACGTGCATCAATACAGGAGCTATAATCATCTAGAAAAATATATACCGTTCCTTTTCTTTAAAATTACGATATGTCCATAGAATAAAAATTCGACAGCGTATGTAAATTCAACAACCCGTACTGGGCCAGTGTGGTGGATTTGACCGTGGGTAGGCTTACGTTCAGCAGTGGACTATTAAAAGGCCGGTATTAAACAGTTTATTTGGAGGTTCTCAATTGGTCTGTACGTTTTTTTTTGTATGTAGGTATGTTACGCGATTACGCCTAATAAACCGATTTGATGATTCTTTTTTTGTTTGGTAGATCATAACATCAGAGGTGGTAACATAACATAAATTTAATCGAAATTGGCTGAGTTGTTTTTGAATAATCGTGCGTTTGACAAAAGTCGCAGAACAAAAGTTGTTAGTTTTGATGTACAGAATAAGCCCCTAATAGGATGGTAATTGATTAGAAATAATCCTGTATACTTTAGGCTATTTTGTCGATTTATTTAATTTTTGCAACACTCCCTATAATTGAGTGGCGCAGGCATTTTTGCAGTGGGCTCACGGACTATTGGGTCTCATTCAATTATTTTCACATGTTCATCTTGTATCTTGAGTAGGTATGTCATAGGTACTAGGTTAATACTACGTACCAATATAATTATATTCATACGAGGCAAATTCGTTAATGCTCATACCTATTTTGAGTACATTTAATAAAATAAATGCCTCGCAAAAACAACATGTTAAAAAAATATTGTGAATTTTCGTTTTAGCCAGGACAATAAGTACCTACCTGTTTGTACTTCGCTGTTATGACTAAATACTCCAATCTACTGATCTTTTATGAACTAGCTTTTCTACTGGATAAGTGTCTAAGTTTGTAAATCATAAAAAACTCACCACTAAAGAAAAGCAATCCCTCACATGAATTCAATTCCAGCCGACAATCCAAAGGGCAATGTTATTTTATAACGTCGATGCAGTAACACAAAAAAAGTCCTAAGTAGGTACCTAAAGAAAACAAAACTTAAATCAGTGAAACATACTCGAACCTACTTGCAGACTAAGTACTAAAGGTAAATAGGTACAAAGAATACAATGTTATATTTGTAAGTTCTGTTGCAAGATTTGAACATAAATTAGCCTACAAGTCTACTTTTTATGTAAAAATCAATAATACCTACCTATCTTTGCAGCAGGCCAAGTTGCAAGTTGCTGGCCGTCGTTCATGAGCTCGATTGCTCGTTTTCATTAATCTATACTTATGTACTTCTATTGCTGTCCTTTATTAGAGAAACATAAAAATGTAGTGATATAGTTAGATTGTCAATAAGTTCTTCATGCAACTTTAGACAAGACAGGAGAGGGTGCCGATTAAAATCAGTCTCTAGAGTACGGTTTTCTTTATGGTTGACTAATTCCAAAAGAATTCTTGCCATAGGCCGAATCAAACTTCTAGGCGGCTGTGAAGTTAGCTGCAAGCTGCACGAAACCCAATCCTCGCGGAGATTTGTGAGGCTGAGGTCCAGTCAGGATTGGGTTTTGTCTTCGAGCAAATATCTATAATCACAATCGTGCAAAAAGTGTCCGAGCCAAAACTCTGCCCAAGCTACGTAGTGGGCAGGCTTTTTAGTTAGTCTTAAGGCGATTGCAAGCTGACTACAACGGCGCGCTATGCCAACGTGCTCGGTTACAAGGACTAATTAGGTGACATTACGTCGAGATTCGAGAAAACGGGTCATTGTGAATTATTTAATGTTAATATCTAAGTTGGTACGTATGATGGCGCTCGGACATTTTTTTCTACTTTCACTTAATATGGACGTGGACGTGGACGTGGACGTGGACGACGGACTGTGGTTCTGTAGATATTTGCTCGAAAGGGTTTTTTTTTTTTTATTAGAAAATCAATTATCCCCAACGTAATTAGGGAACTTATTTAACATATTTTGCTTATCAACTAACTTTTAAATGTAATTTTAACAATTTAGGGTTTTGTGCAGCTTGTAGCAAACATCGCTTCCGCCAAGTTTGATTCGGCATGTCTTAAATTAATAAAAGATAGCTATAACACTAAGCTTAGTTTATTGATTTGAGACTAGAATAATTATCTTCTGTTTTAAATAAATTAAACCACAGTACTTACTTATAATAATGTTTATTCCTCACTCAAGTGTATATAGGAATCAGTCAAAAATAACTCCGGGCGACTCCGCAACGCCACAAACTTAACTTCATTTATTTATGGTCACTAATCAATGCAGACACACTTCGAATCTGATGTGCCATAATAACATAAAATATTATAAAGCCGTTAAAGAGAAATTTTTACAAAACTTAAAGAAACCAATGTTAAAACTTTTTTTATTGATTTCTTTATGTCATGTGCTTCCCATAAACGGATTGTTTACTCAGAATACCTATTAACTTTACATGGTATAAAATAAATGAGAAATAAGTTTTACTATTGATGACTAGCAGGTTTATAGTACATCAGCATCAATTCAGCGAGCAAGTTCGATTTTGATTAGGTATAAAGTCGAATTTATAATATCATTATTTGATGTCAAGAACATTTGAAGTGAGGTTAATTAAATTACGCTAGGTATAACAATATTTACATAGTTATTATCCACCTTTCTTCCACTTTTCACCAGGAGTATATTCAGTCATTGGTTTCCCAGAGATACCACAAGTACCAATACCTACTCTGCCAGACAGGTTGTCGGGAGACGCGAATATACTCTTGTTCCGAACTCCAGGTTTCTTAGCCGCTTTGGTATGAAAATTGAGCCACTTATTCTTTTCAGTTTCCCTCTCTTCTTCTATCTGTTTGAATCTCTGTTGCTTCTTCTGTTTTTTCTTTTTAAGATATTCTCTGTTATAGCCTTTTCCATGTCTGCAACAGAAAAATCATATAAATAAACATTACAGCTGCAATAATTTCACAATCATGCTTGATGTTTTGTTTATTACACACATTAGTAACAGTTTTTATACCAAGTCAGATGAACTGTATCATAAAATCCAGAGCAGCTCATAAAATTAAACTGAATGATATGAATTTTGCCTATAATTTCTATTATAAATTGTATGAGAGATAAAGTACTAATTTATTTTATATTAGCTATAATTTTGATTGCATGGCATAATCTTCAAGCACTTCGTTAAATTATTTGCAAATGCAACTAGGTTTCTCATATAGAATTACTTCTTCTGAGTGGCCACGTCAGGGGCACGAAGAGCGGGTGTGGACTGGTCTGCTCAAGTGAGCAGTGCTACGCCTTCGTTGTTACTGTAGCCATTGCCTAAGAGCTTATTTCTACTTCATTAGTATTCTATCATTTAAAATTATTCATATTGGCTAAAATATATTCATTACTTGTTCAAGATTTTTCAATGTCACATCATACACATAATGTTGTCATTAAATTTTCTTCATAGTTAACTAGGTAACCTAAAATTAATAAAGAAAGCTCACTGTGCACAGTGACAAATGTGACATTCTATGGAGTAGTGACTTAAATTTATTTCACAGCTTGCCAGGCGAGTCACTGAGATTGAGATTTTTGTAAAGCACTCATGTCTGTATTGCAGTATCCAACTACGTTGGAAACGTCAGATGTCTACAGCATTGGACAATAGTTTGGTTCAAGTGGCACAAATAGGTACACAACATTGGATATGATTTCATGAAAGATTGACAACTACACTGGGTTTGGCACTTACGGTGAGGTTACAATAGGTGCGTTTGGGTAGTCTACTGATAGCAAAATTAATAGTTAAAAATGTCAATAACGATCACATTCAGTGTTCGTTTTGAGAATGTGTGAGAAAAAGTTGCATTTTTAACTCTCTTCATTCACTATTCGTATAGCTCAAAAACAGCTAAAATGCCATTGTGAACTACCACTTTTGTTTGACCCACCTGTGGAGGTGGGTTCTTTGTGATCATTTTTTTACATTTATAGTTTGACATTTAACATTTATTTTGGGTAGTGGGCCAAAGTAGCATTATTGGCAAAACCAAACGGTTTACCACCAACGCACCAACACAAACGCACCTTATATGCGTATTCAGTCAGCATGAAGATAGTCATAAACCAAAGTCCAAAGTGACATACTTGCTTTCATCCCCACTTAGGGGTCTTTTGCTTCCTCCTCCTAGAGGCTTCACATCATCTAGTGATACTGTTTCCAGTGTTGTATAGCCTTCAAACTTTACTTTAAGGCTGTCTAACAAGACTTCTTCTATAAGTGCTTCATAATGCCTGGAATAACAACACAGTCACCAATTAGAACACATGAAGTCATGACCAGCAAGCTTCGCTCAAGAGTAATAATTAAGAAAAAGTTACTTAAGTTTTCTCTCGGAAATACAGCCTGTACAAATAAACTTACAAAGAAAATCTATCTACATACATATATAGCAAGTTTCTTCAATAGTGTTAGAGAGTTTACAATATCTGAATTTTGAACAAGCAATTATTAATATACACATATTGCTTGTTTAAAGGTACATATAAATCTTGTACCTTTAAACAAGCAGTCCAGTATCAAAATTACTGCATTATTGGTTTATTCATTTATACAACACAAACCACCTTACCACTAAAGATTTAAACACGCTTTAAACACTGTTTAACTGGAAAATTTGTGCTGTTAAACATGGTCTAAAGCGTGCATAAAACTTTGTGGTAAGACGGTATATGTTTTGTGTTGATTATTAGAGTTCAGAGAGCATACAATAATTGCTAAAACATCAAGTTAATATTACAAATCATACAAAATAACTAAAACAAAGGAGCACCTATAATACAAGATAAACAGCTAAGGCATGCACAAGCACTTCTATGCAGTGATACAGTCTACCCTACCTGAAAGTAGACATAAAGATTGATGTTTTACACAGGTTTTAGTTGTGTGATGTGAACTGTACTATTGTATATCTATTTATTAATAATGTTTTGGTTAGGGAACTAATACTCAGGTATGTGTACCTGTTTACTAATATATCAGTGCTTATGCAGTTGTGATGTAAATAAATAAAATCTGCAGTAGGTACTTAGATGGCAAGTTCAAATGGCAAAATTATGGTGACCTAGACCAGCGTTTTTTAACCTTTTCAGTCTGTGGACTCCTAGAAAATTAAGCTCAATTTCCATTTACTATTAGTAGTTCTCCGAACAGTAGACCCTACATCTGTTTAACTGAATCTTTATAAGCTCATATGTCAACTTGCTCTTGACCAATTTCATTCATATTCACAAATCCTGTGTGGATCGCAGGGGGTTCATGGCACAGGGAATTGATTGTGGAGATTTGCTGGCATTTATTAACCAATTCTAATGTTCATAGATAAGATGACGACCCATACAAATTCTCATGGTCCCCCAGGAGTCAGCGGACCACAGGTTAAGGAACGCTGATCTAGAGCAAGCAGGTCAGGTACAGGTTTAAACTTTTAAAGTTAAAACTTTTACTTACACTCCATCAGCTCTCCATTTGGCTAAGCACTTCTCCCCTACTTGCCACTTTGTATGAGCTTTGTGCGAATCGTATTGACTGTCTTCCTCGGCCGCCAGCAGGGAAGCTGTAACATCATCATCATTACTAGAACCGTGAATATTAGTCACTTTCGCTTCACCTTCTTGCGTTTTTATAAGATCTCTTGTTAACTCAATTACTTCCTCCAAATCCGACTTCAGTTTTAGAAGCTCCTCATTTTCCGGATCAGTGAGCAAAGCGGCTTCCACCTGGAATTCCAAGAATAAGCAATATAATCTAAATAGGTAATCAAAGGATGTCTAGGTCCACAAGGATCATTGTTTGTGAATGGTGATATTATGTTGATGGGTACTCGTCTTACCTGTTGTAATTGAAGCTTGTAATTCCTGAGATCTTCAGCCATATTTGTGTGGATATTAGACTTATTGCTTATATTGCATAGAATTTCCTAATTGCTACATGAACAAGAAATAGTTAAATTAAAAACACAAATCTCACGACGAAAAGAATAAACGCCATTACAGTGTTGCTAGAATTCTATAATATAATATTCCTCTATGCGTAAAAAGTGTACAATATAAAAATACGTAAATCGTTAATCGCAACGCGTTTTTTTTTAAATTGTTGTACACAATAGGATTGTCTAGCTAGACAATCTAAGTTGTTGAATATTTGTAAGCACTTTACACCAAAAAAATATGAATTTCAGAATAATGAAAGATAGTAGGTATTTAAATTATTTAAAGAGTAATAAGTTGTAGCACTTGATCACCGCAAGATGGCGTCCAATGGCGCCGAAAACACATAAAACTGCTATTATCTTGACACAACAATCTTATTTGTCGGGTTAATATTATGAAATAGCATAAAACACTTAATTAAATGACACTTGAACTAAGGATGAAAATATATCAGATTGGATAGCATTCATATGGCAGACATACTTTAAAAGCATCCTAGATGGAGCTTATATTTTGAACCTTAACATAAAAGTAATGCCTTCTTTTTTTAAACACCTGGTCCACTCTATCTATGTATTATTATAAGTTCATGATAGAATTCAATTATTCAACGTAGGTAATATTAATGTGATAACGTCAAATCTATAAATGCTGTCTGCACGCACGACGAAGTATTTTTTTTCGTCAAACCATTTTTTCCTATGGTGTTATATAGTAAAATTATAGTCCATTATAGATACTTTACAGACAATTTTTTTTTTGTTGTTGCGAATACTATTGTCAAAATGTGGTCAGTTTTGTTCTGAGGTTTGACATTGAATTTGATTTCATACTGTTAAGTCCGCCATCACTAATACTGTTGTAGACTATCGCATCTTTATACTCTGTGCCTTTTTTTAAAACTTGTTTCATGAATGCTTTGCTCAGAATAAGGAAAAACAGTAGAAGTGACATAAAGTAAAAAAGTTGTGATGCATGATTCCACAAACATGGCGTCGAAAATCTATAGAGACTGCTATGTAATCTAGACACAAATGACACTTGAACTGCTGATCAAATGTCAAATTTGATTTCACAAAGATGGTGGACAAACTTCAAACGTCTCCTAGGTAGGATTTTATTTTGAACTTTATCGTCATAGCAATAATGCCATGTCATTTCAAACACCGCCCCTATGATGCTTTGTAACGACTTTCAGATAAAAGCAACAATTCAGCTACAAAGGTTACAACCTTCTGGCAATATTACAGCTGCGTGTCACATTAAATGTCAAAAGCCTTTTTTTCATTCGGCGCTCAGAGCGTTTTGGCATCGTAGTCATATGCATTTGCTGCAGAAATGAAAAGACGTGATTCTAGACACGCGGAAGCGTGTCCAGCCAAGTCTAAGAATCTAAGAAAAAGGAACTGGCAATACGACGTGTGTGATATTACACGAACCATTTCGAGACACTTTTGACCCCTTCATAACTAGAAAACTATTTAACCTATATGAAAAGCATATTTATTAAAGTTCTTTAGCTTATCTACAACACAAAATTTCATTAACTTTGCTCTGACGGTTAATGAAATATTGACGTTTAAAAACCGGGGTTTCATTGACTGATTCACTCACTGACTTATAGATCAAAAACCTAACCCACTTCCAGATGACCTAGAAACTTGATATTTGGCATCAAGGTAGACTATCAGGCATATACAAAGGAAAAAATCTAAAACTTTGTTACCCCCCAATATAATAGGGGATGAAAGCTTGTACGCCCATGCGCAGTTAGCGAAACAGCCAAGCCGCATATATTGACTAAGCTGTAGAGTTTGTGAAGTAAGGACTTGAAGAGTTAGAAGCTTGGCTTTACGTGAGATGTGACAACTTTTTGAGTGGGAACTGTGATTTATTCTTCGCTTCATTTCACATGAAAGTGTTTTTGTTGGATACAGAAATACTGGAGTCTGGATTCTGAGATTTTGAATCATTTCTAAGGAAGGCTAAAATAAATTATAAAGAATCATAAAGGCGTGTAATGGCTAGTAGCCAAAATATTGCATACGGCTCAATGGATATGAAATTAAACGAATAAGTAGTGAAAATAATTTTATTTATTATTTTATAGCTTATTTTAGATAGATAACGTGATAAAACCATATTGCAACGTTTACTGATTACTATACATGTAGAGGCTTATTTATTATGTGGTCGAGATCTCTATTTTGAAAAGCATAAGGCACAGTTCCACCGGAAACGTGTTAGCCAAATTTTTTACAACATTTTTGTAGAAACCGCAACAGAATTTGTGTTGTAAATATTTTTTGTCCACCTCCACCAAGAGAAACATGCGTGCTCAACAGTGTGTACAACAACGGGCCACAGTTGCCAATTCCGGTGGTACCGCACCTATTTAGTAAAATACGACTTGCACATCTAATACAAAAATAAATTAAATTTTAGCTGATATTGCGTCTAGCGTTTAGATTAAAAGCAATTTTACAAAAGTAGATCCTCAAATCCATGTTCTAACCGACTTTAATAAATATTTTTTCAGTCATGATAATATAATATAAACTAAGCGCTGAAACTTAAAATGCTTAGCATTACATTAATAATTATTGCAATCACAACATACGTATTAATAAATTATCATTAATAAGAATTAAATAAAACATATTTACAATGAAGGACTTACAGAAATAGCTCTTTTAGTCAATACTCATATTTGTAAAAACGGTACTGGCAGCGAAATACACTGCCTTTAAATCTCTACACAGAATAAATAAAACAAAGCACTCTGCACTCTGGGAGTGCCGGCAGAAGTGAAAACTTCAACACTAACGTTGACGTTGAAATTTTGAATACATATTTTGGAATGGTTAGGGAATAATTTCGCACGAATTGTTTTATTTATCAATATAAAAGTACTATCATTAATTATGTGGTAAAATACAAAATCACACACGCACACTCGCGCAAGTGCCCTGCGCCGCAGCAGGAGCAGGCATACATATTCGCCGCGCGGTAGAAAGAGAGGGGGATATTATTTCCTCTCCTACGCCGCGCCGGCGGTCTACTCTCCCTCCGTCTTACGAATTTTTGATCAGGTAATTTGTCCTGACGCGAGTTTAACATTTTTTACCCATCCCAAAAAGTGCACAACGCCGCTAAAAAGTTTTCACTTCAAAAACTATCACATTAGTTATAAGTAAGCCATACACAATACGTAAAATAAAGCCACAAACACACAGAGAAATGCTGCTAACTTTATGCCCCAGTTTTTGAAACGTTCGAAACGAAATGAAAAATAATCCATGTCAGAATAGGCTTCTGACGGATTTTTTTTCATTTTAAAATTATCGACAAAATAAATCGACATTTTTATAATTAATTGCAACCTTGACGCAGTGGGTACACGGGTAAACAAGAATTACCCTTACACCCACCGGTGGGTGAAGCCACTGGGTGGACGGGTAACGACCCGGCTAAATGGTTAAAAACTGGAAACCACGATTTAACGTGGTCATCCGAGCCACGGTAGCGCTAAGTTGTAAGACCAACGATGGTCATGGCCACCCAAAGTCCACCCGTACACACCACACTAAAACCGTGTCGAAAATGGCCACTTACATGTCGTACGTTAGCCGTGGGGTGCCGGCAGAGTAGAATAGCACCCCCCTCTAGTACCAGGTGTCGTAAGAGCCGACTGAGGTACAGCGGAACCGACCAATGGCGGTATAACCATTCAAATAAAACGTAGCTAAAATGGCATAGGGCAGGGATGGGGAGCAGCATCCCTGTCGCGAAGCTACGTTTCTGCGATCGCCACCACGCCTGCCCAGCGCGGCGATTATGGGCAAAAACCCCAATATGGAAAGTACAAATAGACCAGGCCCCCAGTCCCCAGCAGCTCCGCTAGCCCGGGGCTACGGTAGCGGCCCCGGTAACGGCGGAGAAGGGGGTGCTAAGAATCGCTGGCAGACGCCCGGCTACCACTCCCGCAAACGACGACTGGCCCTGGTAACACACAACGTGCGCACGTTGAGGACTGACGAGAAGATTGCTGAGTTGGAAGAAGAGTTGAGTAGATTGCGTTGGGATATTGTGGGGTTGTCTGAAGTCCGTAGAGAGGGGGAGGACACGAAAACCTTGAAATCCGGCAACCTGCTTTACCACCGGGAAGGTGACCAACGGTCCCAAGGTGGTGTTGGCTTTCTCGTTCACAAGTCCCTCACCAACAACATTATTACCATCGAAAGTGTGTCGAACAGGGTGGTATACCTAATACTCAGAATATCCAAGAGGTATTCGCTGAAGGTCATCCAGGTATACGCACCGACATCGTCACACCCAGATGATGAAGTGGAGACTATGTATGAGGACGTGAGTCGGGCCATTCATATGTCTAAGACCCACTTCACTGTTGTTATGGGGGACTTCAACGCAAAGTTGGGCAGAAAAAACGATGATGAGCTGAGGGTGGGGCAATTTGGATATGGGCAACGGAACCCTAGGGGCCAGAGGCTGGCTGATTTTCTGGAGAGAGAGGAACTCTTTATGATGAACTCTTTCTTCCAGAAGCCGCCTCACAGGAAATGGACCTGGATGAGCCCTGATGGTTCCACGAGAAACGAGATAGACTTCATCATGACCACCGAGAGACGAATATTTAATGATGTCTCCGTGATCCACAGGGTGAAAACCGGCAGCGATCACAGAATTGTACGAGGCACATTAGATATTAATGTTAAGCTCGAAAGGTCCCGCTTGATGAAGTCCACGCTCCGACCTACTCGTGAACATATCCAAAACACCGATGACTTCCAGCTCGAGCTCTCGAATCGTTTTGCTTGCCTAGAGAACCTTGCGTCGGTGGACGAGATCAACAACGGGCTCGTGGAAACTGTCCAAACGGTGGGTGCTAAGTTCTTTAGACCCCGCCGTTCAAATAAACCGCAGAAATTCTCCGATCACACTGTAAATCTCATGGCCGAACGACGCTCGCTAAGATTGCAGTCTTCCGATGATGCAAAGTCATATAGGCGGCTCAATAGACAAATTTCGAAATCCTTGCGGCACGACATCCGTCTTTTTAATACTAATCATATTAAAAAGACAATAGAGCGCAACAAAGGCTCCAAAGTGTTCGCAAGAGATTTGTCTATTGGGCAAAGCCAATTGTCAAAGCTGAAGAGAGAAGATGGAAGTATAGCGTCGACCAAGGCAGAGGTATTGGAGGAGATCGAAAGGTTCTATGGACAGCTATACGCTTCGGTCGCTAAGCCTGTTAGCAGCGCGGCCAAAGATCCAAGAGCCAAGCTGACCCGACACTTCACCGAAGATATCCCGGACATCAGCCTGTACGAGATTAGAATGGCCCTGAATCAGCTTAAGAACAACAAGGCGCCGGGTGATGACGGTATCACATCAGAGCTTCTGAGAGCGGGTGGAACACCGGTACTAAAAGTCCTCCAGAAGCTTTTCAACACCGTCGTCCTCGAGGGCATCACGCCAGAAGCATGGAACAGAAGCGTGGTGGTGTTGTTTTTCAAGAAAGGTGACAACACCTTATTGAAGAACTACAGACCCATCTCGCTTCTGAGCCATGTTTATAAGCTGTTTTCAAGGGTCATTACGAACCGTCTCGAGCGCAGGCTTGATGACTTCCAGCCCTCCGAACAAGCCGGTTTCCGAAAGGGCTTTAGCACCATGGACCACATTCATACGCTGCGGCAGGTTATACAGAAGACCGAAGAGTATAACTTGCCTCTTTGCTTAGCGTTTGTGGACTATGAGAAAGCCTTTGATTCGGTCGAGACTTGGGCTGTGCTCGAGTCTCTCCAACGATGCCGTATTGACTATCGGTACATCGAAGTGTTGAAGTGCTTGTATAATAACGCCACTATGTCGGTCCGAGTACAGGAAGAGAGCTCCAAGGCGATCCCTTTAAAAAGAGGCGTAAGACAGGGAGACGTAATTTCTCCGAAACTGTTTACGGCTACTTTGGAGAACGCCTTCAAGCTCCTGGAATGGAAAGGATTCGGCATCAATGTCAATGGCGAATACCTCACTCACCTTCGGTTTGCCGACGATATAGTAGTCATGGCAAAATCGATGGAAGAGCTCAGCACGATGCTCGAAGGCCTCAATCGGGTTTCTCAACAGGTGGGTCTTAAGATGAACATGGACAAGACGAAAGTCATGTGTAATTCCCATGTTGTACCCACCCCGATCTCTGTTGGGAACTCGGTTCTTGAAGTCGTTGACTCGTACGTCTACCTAGGACAAGTAGTCCAGTTAGGTAGGTCCGACTTCAAGAAAGAGGCCAATCGCCGAATCCAACTCGGCTGGGCAGCGTTCGGAAAATTGCGTAGCGTCTTCTCGTCCGACATACCTCAGTGCCTCAAGTCGAAAGTTTTCGACCAGTGTGTGTTGCCAGTGATGACTTATGGCACAGAAACGTGGTCTCTCACTATGGGCCTTATTGGTAAGCTCCAAGTAGCCCAACGAGCTATGGAGAGGGCTATGCTCGGAGTCTCTCTGCGAGATCGAATCAGAAATGAGGAGATCCGTAGAAGAACCAAAGTTACCGACATAGCCCAACGGATTGGCAAGTTGAAATGGCAATGGGCAGGGCACATAGCGCGGAGGACTGATGACCGATGGGGTCGAAAAGTTCTCGAGTGGAGACCACGTACCGGCAAGCGCAGCGTAGGACGTCCACCCACAAGGTGGACGGTTGACCTCATTAAGACCGCAGGATCGCGCTGGATGCAAGCCGCTTCCAACCGGTCTTATTGGAGATCCATAGGGGAGGCCTATGTCCAGCAGTGGACTTCTTATGGCTGATGGATGGATGATGGACATGTCGTACGTACACAGATGGATTCAGGACTATGGCAAACAGTAGACCCAATTTTAGAGGCGACATCGCAATTATAATAGCAATTTAGAGTAGCCCTGTTTCTTTTTCACTATGTGCATTTGATAGAGAGAACACTATTTTTCGTTGCTATTAAATTTACGATGACGCCTCTAAAATTGGGCCTAATGTCTGTTGCCGCCACTTAGTTTCCCTTAAAAACAGAGAATATAATTGTATCATTATGCAATCCATTCATAGTGTTTCTGATTGTACGATTGATAAAACATTATTCATTATAAAAATCCCGGGAATGCTCTTAACTGCTTTTTTGGAGATCACATTATTGGTCGTTTCATTACGCATGTCGTATACGTCAACAGACACTTTAGTATTTATTTCTTGGTTCTAAATGTTAAAGAAATTGTTATTTTTACGTGGCGAAGACTGGTCGAGTATGGTCAATAAAGTTAACAATGATTACAATAAGCTTTACCATATAGAATTGGCCATATACAATTATATTTCGCAGAAAATGGCAAAACCAACTTCAGCCGTGTACATAATTCAAACATTTTGAAAGACCTTTACGATGGCGCCTTCAAAATTGGCCACAATGCAGTCTTTATCATAACAGCTGCCACTAAGAGTTTGTGGAATCATGTTTTACACACAAAATGAGCCGTACAAATCATGCCATCGAAAAATATTTTGGTAGAACTTTGTATTTGACGATTAGTGATTGTTTTAACAGACTTCGTCACTGCTGCGCGTGGTCTTTCATTTGTGTTTTCGTCAAGCATTCAACGCTTTTTATAATAATTATGTCAATGAAATTGTTGCAAAACAATGTGCTCAAATATCCCCGCGCGGTATAAACACAAGCACCCATCAGAAAATACATTTCGTTCTTTGTTCTTATAAAATTATATACAAAATCACTGCAACTAAGACAGTTACTGGTATCGATTCTGTTGTACTACGTAATAATTAGAAGGTACTGATTTATCTTCATTTCTTTTCTAGATGTGAAAATGATTAGAATTCAGAGCCGTCAAATTATGTTTTGCAGAGCAGAATCAATACCATAGATATGTTTAAATTCCTACTATGCTGAAATCTCATACGCGTAGCATACGTGATGGATATATGCGCTGTCCATTATTCTCCAAACAGAATCATAGATATCAGCGAAGGTGGAATCAAGCCTTAGCTTTGACTTCACATTATCCTGATGCCAGCTCGTCCGTTAGTGGCTATATTCAGTATAAGGTTCACAGGGCGCATTGTGCGTCATATGGTACGTCAACCCAACAAATCCCAAGCGAACGCTTCTGTCCCCCTACGAATAGTATGAGCTTGCTAAATAATTTACGAAATCGACAGTATAAAAACTGATTATACAGCGCCATCTGCTGGCACAGTTTCATCTCGATACAAACTAGTTTCCGGCAACTACATCGAGGACGAAATAACTTGAGAAACTCATACTATCTCGTTTCACAGAAGACGTCCCGCGGCAATACGTGAACCTAATTTATGATATCGGTCATGCGACTGTGGCGACGCGTCTGCGTGACGGACTTTAGGGGTACTAAACGGTATTACAAATAGCCTCTCATATACTTGAGTCGAAAGCACAAAGCGATACACAACGCGCCACGCCTTCAAAGAACGCATTACACTAACATTCTTGTACATTTTGTTGTTGTAGCCCTCTTGACGCTTGTTGATGGGCTCATCAAGGCCGCAGGATTGCACTGGATGCAAGCCACTTCTAGTCAATCTTATTGGAGATCCATAAGGGAGGTATGTTCGTTTGCCTACAGTGGATGTCTTATGGTTGATAGATGGATGGATGGTTGTACCCCTGTATTAAAATATGCCGCTTTGGAACACCGCCCTTTTCTAACTACGTTTTTGCTGAGGTACATAACTTCAAATTGTGCATTATTTAATTATGTAGTTCCGAGTTAGCTATCGACGCTGACGAGATGGCTCTGCACGGCGGTGGACTGGTGGTAGCGGCGGCGCGACGCGAAGTCTTCGTTGTCATCATTCAGCCTCTCTTCTTCCACCGAGATGTCGGCGTGGACCGGCGTCACCACCAGCTGCTCGTATTCTAGCGGCCTCTTCCTGCAAGATACCACGCGGCACACTATGTTACACCGAATTTAATAGAGAACATTGAAAGATACATGTACATAAAAGCAACTTCTCGTCAGTCAAAAACAAGTTACTCCCTTCGCACACGTAGGCGTAGCGTAGTCGTATCGTAAGCGTATCGTAATACGCGCGCAGGACGAGAGCAATACGAGCGCGTACATGTTCAAACAAGTCCGCAGACGGAGCGGTAATGTAGCGTATCGTAGAAGGCATTTTCAGGCATTTACCCCATTCACACATGTAGGAGCGTATTACGATACGCTTATGATACGACTACGCTACGCGTACGTGTACGAAGGGCCTTAGACTCCTCGCGACCACTGAACAAGATAGACGAGGCGCCTCAATCGCTTTTGTATCATAGCTTTACAGATATATTTATATAATTTACGTACGACTTTGTATGTAGTCAAAATTATGGATAATTGGATAAGTCGTCTAATCTAATTAATAAAATAACAATAAACCTGAAAAGTTGCGTTCCAAATGGATTTCAGCGGTGGTTTTTTTTTTATTTTAATTATTTACTTTTAAAGGGAATATACAACTTAATATTCTGTAGATATTTCAAGCATCTTCCTGTTGCTGTTATTAATATCGAGCAAAAAATCACGTTTCTTGTATGTGAGCCCCCCTCAAATATTTATTTTAATTTAATTTAGAAGTGAATATTTAGCTAAATTTTTTTGAATATTTCAAGCATCTACCTGTTACCGTTATTAATGGCTATAAATTCAGGTTTGTTGTATGAGAGCCTCCTTAAATATTTTTTTTTCTGTGTTTAGTGTTTGTTGTTATAGCGACAACAGAAATACGTCATCAGTGAAAAATTTAGCTATCACAGTTCATGAGATACAAGCTGGTGGCAGACAGACGGACGGCGGAGTCTTAGTAATAAGGTTCCAATTAGTAATAGGGTCCCGTTTTTACCCTTTGGGTATGAAACCCTAAAGAACAGGATTTCAGACAGGGGTTAAAAAGATTAAAAGACCTCGCATCATTCACCTGTTACCGTTACAGCCACAGGCAGCTCAGTACATACACTTACTTCACGAGGGACATTACAAAGTGATCTCACCCTATCATCTGCAGGAAGGATATCTTGAGCCAGTGGAAGAAGCGGAAGTCGGCGGCGCGGCCCGGCTTCACGGCGGGGTTGGCGGCGCCGATGTACAGCCACAGCAGCCACAGGCAGCCGAGGCAGCCCAGCGCGTACACCCAGTTCACCAGGAACATTAGGAGCAACTTTACTGCAACCTGCAAAAACGTTCATGGTTTCGATGTTAGCGAAATAGGTTCTCAAGAACTTCCTCAACTATATTTTTGTCATTCACGTCATATTTTGGTTTCTTGTGCTATTTCTTGTGTATTATCACCTTTTATTGTCCTGGGATAAAATGTCTATGACCTTTACTGATTTATATTTTGTTGTGTTGGTAACAAAATTGTAAATAGTTGTCTATGCTAGATATAAAAAAAAAAAAAAAAACTGTTACTTCCTTTGCCAAGTTCCGTGGTTTCATTTACAGGTTATGGGCCTGTCGCGTTTTTATTCGAGTTTTTTGGTTAATATTACGTTATAGCAGTGATAATGTCAGGAAATCTTATATCTACAATCACGAAATTAAAAGGACGTGAAAATTATGAAGATTGGGCGTTCTTATCAATATCAGTGAAAATACCCATGATGGTTCACCGATAAAAGTAATAAAAGAAGAAGAGAGTACCCAAGAAGTGGGGGATATATTTGACACACAAACACCAGATGATCTGCTACTGAAGCCAGAAGACGCGAACGTCGGAGATGGAAGTCTAATTTCTGATTTTCAAGATGCTTCAGAGGAGCTTGAGGCCGAGTCTGTGACAGCAGATGAGCCTGAGTTGTCAGTTGCGCCGGGGCCATCAGATGTGCCAAGGCAGTCAGCTACGTCCGGGGCACCAGGTGTGCCAGGGCTGTCAGCTAGGCCTGAGACTTCAGTCGAGCCTGCTAGCCGCTTGTACCCTGTGAGGGGTACCGAGCCGGCAGCCAGCTCTGTTCTACCTACGAGTGCGACGAAACGTGCCCGTAAGCAACCTGATCGATTCGGTTACAGTAATGTGTGTGTAAAAAGTGAAACAAGTGTTAGTGAAATTTTACTTGAAGAAGCATTGAATGGACCCGAAAGTGAACAGTGGAAACTAGCTATGCAAAGTGAACTTAAGTCATTTAAAGACAATGATGCATGGGAGTTAGTTGACATTCCACCTAGTGGCACTATCGTTCAATGTAGATGGGTTTTTAAGAAAAAGATTGATAATGAAAATAAAGTCAGGTATAGAGCCAGATTGGTTGCCAAGGGCTTCACCCAAAGGCCAGGTGTTGATTTTGATGAAACTTTTTCACCCGTTCTACGACATTCTACTTTGAGATTGTTATTCGCTTTAGCAGTTCAGCTCAATTTAGATATAAGTCATCTAGATGTTGATACAGCCTTTTTGAATGGTTTTTTAAATGAGACTGTTTATATGATAAAACCACCAGGCATTAATTGCAATAATGATGATGTAAATAAAGTTTTGCTGTTGAAACGTGCTATTTATGGCTTGAAACAGTCGTCAAGAGCATGGTATCAACGTGTTGATGAACTGTTGCAATCTCTTGGCTTTAAAAAATCAAAGTTAGAACCGTGTTTATTTACCAAAATAACAAACAATGTTAAAATATTCATAGCTGTTTATGTCGATGATTTCTTTATTTTTTCAAGCCACAGAGAAGAAACTGATAAATTAAAGAATAGTTTGTCAAATAATTTTAAAATTAAGGATTTGGGTTGTATAAAAAATTGCTTGGGAATGAGAGTGATTGTAAACAAGACAGACAATACAATAACTATTGATCAGGAAAGTTATATTGAAGAATTGTTGACAAAATTTAACATTCCAAATTGCAAATATTCTGATACACCAATTGAACCAAAAATTAACTTAACCAAGAGTGAAGTTTGTGATTCGAGATTACCTTATCAAACATTGATTGGCTGTCTTATGTACATAGCTGTACTTACTAGACCTGATATTGTTTTCTCTGTGAATTTTTTGAGCCAGTTTAACAACTGCTACAATGATGAACACTGGGCTTATGCAAAAAGAGTATTAAAATATTTGAAAAAGACAAAATCATATTGTCTTAAATTCTCTGGTAATGGGAATAGTAATTTGGAAGCATTTGTTGATGCTGATTGGGCCAGTAATGTCATTGATCGCAGATCTTATACTGGATATTTCTTTAAATTGTCAAATTGTGCAATTTCATGGGAAACTAAAAAACAAACCACTGTAGCACTCTCAAGCACGGAAGCAGAGTATATGGGCATATCTGAATGTTGTAAAGAGGCTGTATATTTAAGTAATCTTCTGTTTGAAATTACCAATGTTATGTACACTATTCCTATTTTCAATGATAATCAGTCTGCTCATAAATTATCTGTTAATCCTGTCTACCATAAGAGATCAAAACACATTGATGTGCGGTATCATTTTTGTAGAGAAAAGATTGCTAATGATATTGTAAAAATTAAATATCTGCCTTCTGCAGAAATGCCAGCAGATCTTTTAACGAAAGGTTTATGCAAAATTAAACACTACAAGTTTATGTCAATGTTTGGTTTAATAGATAAAAACAATAATGTGTAATTTATTTTGTTAAGTGGGGGTGTTGTGTTGGTAACAAAATTGTAAATAGTTGTCTATGCTAGATATAAAAAAAAAAAAATAAACTGTTACTTCCTTTGCCAAGTTCCGTGGTTTCATTTACATATTTGCTGTGCCCGACGGCGTCGATATGCCAGCAATCTGTATCCAAAATTATATTTACCACCATGTACTGTATGGAAATGGAACACCCTTCGTGGGTAGGCCTACGTCTTGCAGTGGACTATTAAAAAGGCTGGTACAGTACTGTATGGAAGCAGAATAAAAAAAGGAAGCAAGTTCGTATAGGCCGGATGGCTAGCCCTGCCCTGGTGTCAGTGTTTAAGCCGTCTGAAGGTCTCTGACATGGCTAAACAGAATAAATAAATTAATTATGAACCAAGGTGAAATAAAATTGTGCACAAACCAAGGATGGTTTATGAGTTTTCCATTGACACGATCCCAATAGCGGCAAGCGAAGTCCAGTGACACGAAATGACCTACCTCATTAAAGACCGCAGGATCCCGTTGGATGCACACTGCTTCTAAACGATCTTCTTAGATATGATGAAGTATATAAGTAATTGCATAACAGCATGCCAACGCTGACACTAGGCTAGCGATTTACATGAAAGTGCCTACTTTGTCTGAATTATCTGTGTTAAGTTATCAGTGTTGTATGTGAATTATCTAAGTTATTTGGCATAAAAACTGATGGCACCGAGAACTGACACGACGACGATGCCAGTGCCTTGTCAGCGCGCTAGCCACCGAGTTACTTGGTGTAAAACCATACTACATACCCCGGCCAAAGACAGCCATCTATTGCAGAGGTGCGAGTACCAGTTCTTGTTCTTAGAATGTACGCTGACGCTCGGACGGCGCGCGTCGCCGTTCGCGCGTCCGTTGCCCACCGCCTCCGTGGGGGACAGCGTGAACTCCTGCAATCAATGTTATTATATTGTTAAACTTTCGCAATTTGAGTACATTATTCTTATACGCGGGACTTATTTATTTCGTATTATACTGCGCGATAAGTCCCGTTGTATAAGAATAATGTTATTACATCCCGAAAATGGATTTGTATGATTTTTTTTTGTATGTTTGTCAGATTTTCTTCCGACGTGAAAGAGATATGGTATGACAACAAACATAATTGCATCTGTATTTCGATTGAATGCAATGCAATTATATGAATTCCAGATATAGTTGTAAACAGATATACCCTCGTCAGACTCTGTGGGTCAAACAGAACTGGGGCGGCGCCGTTTTGTAATAAATAAATAATGAGTGGGTCTGTGGGTCATCATCATCATTATGGGTGGGTGTGACAACTGGCATCAACGAGTAGGTGTGACAACTGATATCCCCCCGACGATGATACCGTGTCGGGTATGAAATGGAACACACACATGGACAAACCCAACCAAAACCCAAACCCAGATCAGATAGGTATTTAAATTCTTCACCTGAATACCTGTCTGCCGTGAATCGGTACCCCTCTGCAAAGAAAGCAGTGGGATTACTAAATGCGCCTGAAGGGTCGTCAGTCAACGGTATTGTAGCATGAATATCAGCCTTTTAGAAGATTTGATAGCATCCAAACCCTTGTCCAAACTGAAATATTTCTACTGTTGGCATAGTTTTACCCTACCTTTGAAAGGCAACAAGATATGTATCAGGTTGTCCCAACGAGGCTTTGGACGTTATCGAACTACAGACTTACACAAGTTTTATGTTTAAGTTTGTCTTTTTTGTGTTTTCTTTCACCAAAAATCAGTGGCGGTCAGATTTCTGTTTCCCTACTAAGTCACCATAACTTTCTTCCCGACACCCTTTTATTAAAATTAAATTTTGACTGAATGCAAAGAAAAGTTCCAGGTTGGAGTTTGGACATAGAAGGTAATATTTAAAAAAAAAATCGTCCTAAAATACTTTAAACAGCATCTCTGTAAAACATAGAACATTAATTGAAATTGTTAATGAATAGAACAATATTTATAGACAGTGCGTCACCAAATTATTACATTGATTGGATAAGATGTGTTATCTAATCGAAGAACTTAGCTTTTTTATTGTGGATTAGATGGAATGAACCGCCAAAGATAACAGACATTACTGACAACGTGCAAAAGAATCGAAATGAAAAATTTACCCTTTTAACTGATAAAGCCACAAACATTAGTTTGTTCAGTGCAAATTAACAATAAATTATATTATCATTAGTTCTAATAACCAAAAGATATCTGATATTATAAACTGAGTTATAGATTCACGTCGCATATATTTCGTCGATGTATCACTTGCAAAACTAATCTACTCGTAGATTAAGTTAGTTTTGCAAATGATACATCTATCAGAGTCGAGGACTATAGCTTGTCCAAAAACATATTAAACAACAATGCAGTTATATCCAGGTTCTGATTTTTTAAATAAGCAGTTTCGTGTCTTTTTCTTCAATCCAATCGAAAAGGATTCGGTTCGAAAACTACGCCCTACATCTATGTCACGACCATTTTGTCTCTGTATTTTCTGTATATTGTAAAATTCAGGAACTACTATCTTTCTAAGCCTGGATTATAGAAATTTTAAAACCTATAGATTCGTCTGAGTATCTAAAAATTGTCTATTTGGATAGATAGATTCGGCTAGATAGATAGATAACTAAATAAGTGGAATCTACTCAGATTTCGATCGAAATAATGATAAAATAGAATTAGGATATGTGTATCCATTTCGTATTTGTATTTAGTATATTGTACTTGCACGTTTAGTGCACACAGAAAATATTCTCAATTTACTCCGCACTCGAGCCCCAAGTCACAAGCCATGAGCTTAGCTTGGGTCTCATTGAAATAACTTGTAATATACCTAGAATACACACGTATGTGAACACTTAGCAAACTAGAATTAGTAATCCGTTTTCTGTACGTTTACTCTGTAATTTAAATCTGTAATCTAAGCTACTGTATTCTTTGTATGATTTTTCTGTGAAATAAAATTATCTTATCTTATCTATTTTATTGTCATACTTACGCCGACATTTTTATGTCGTATCCTTTCGGGAAACAACAAGTCGAGATCACTCCCGGTAGCGCCGTATACTTGATCGCGTTGTGAATGTCCTTGGAATCTGGAAGTTGATAGTTAAAGGGTCTACATCTCATTTTTCGGATTGTAGGGGCGTTTTACCCACCCCATACCGTAGCAGCCTTTTAATAGTCAACTGGCCCATATTCACTACCCTGCCGCTGGCCCGGTGTGAATTGGTGTATACACGTCATTGAATTTCTTATTCGGACGTATGTAGATAAGTTGCCTCGCGATGTTTTCCTTCACCGCAAAACTTTTGGTGTCTATATGCGTCTGCATGGCCATGGTTAATTTTAACCAGTGGAATCAAATTTTGATATAAAATATGTTCTTCTGAAGTATCACGCATTCTACTTAATTACACTACTTGGCCAAGCAAGGGCAAAAAATGTATTGCCAACCTGTTTCATTACAGTGATAAAATGAGACAGCTATGAGCTAGCATCATATTTGTGGATGTACTTTGATGTTTGGCCAAGTGTGATGCCAGCATCAAAATGTTAGTATTGTGAAAATAAAGCATTGGTTTGACTCCAACCGTCTTACCACAAAAGTTTTACGCACGCTTTAATAATACAAACAAATAATTTGTAATATGTAACTTGTTGGCGACTATGGCGGTCAATAGTCTATTGACAATAGATTAACCGCCTTACCACAAAAGATTTAAACTCGCCTTAAATACTGTTTAACCGTGCAGTTTGTACTGTTAAACCAATGTTTAATGGCCAATGGTTAATCTATTGACCGCCAAAGTCGCCAACAAGTTACATATTACAAATTCTTTGTTTGTATTAAAACAAACAAAAACAACAAAAATAAACCAATGTGTTCCGTATCTTATAGGAGACCCCCTTCATTTTAGTTTAATTTAATGATTTGTTTGTGAAGTAAATCTACAACAAAATATTCTGAGAACATTTAAAGAGTCTGTTGCCGTCATTAATTTCGAGCAAATAAAGACAAAAAAAAAATTGTTCTGTTTATAGTATTTGTTGTAATAGCGGCAACAGAAATACATCATCTGTGAAAATTTCAACTGTCTAGCTATCACGGTTCTTGAGATACAGCCTGGTGACAGACAGACGGACAGCGGAGTTTTAGTAATAGAGTCTCGTTTTTACCCTTTGGGTATGGAACCCTAAAAGTTGAAACGATCAAAAGAATAAGTTTAGTAATTAAACTTCTTGGAGGCTGTAATGTTAGTTACTATAGGCCGACCGCTTAACACGCGTATCGCCTGCGCGGAAGATGCGTGAGGAGATGGAGCAGAGCTCTGCTCCGCGTACCCCTCTCACCCCCCTGGTAACATCTCCCCCGCTCCCTTTTTACCGCGCAGGCGATACGCGAGTTAAGCGGTCGACCTATACCTGCGCAAAACCCAACCCTGACTGAAGTTCACGTAACAACTACGCAAGAATTGGCTTTTGCGCAGCACGTAACTAACTTCACAGCCGCCAACAAGATTGATTCGGCCAATAAAATTAGAAAACAATAAGAAAATGGCATACCTCATTTCGCGCCTGTGTTGCAAATCAAAAGTTTGAGCGAGGGCAAAGTAAGAGTAATCAATGCTAGCGTAAGTGATAAGGAACGGCATGGTGACGATGGGTGCTAGTTTGTTGATGTCGCCGATGATGATGAATGTTACGGTCACTATTGCTACTACGACCATCGAGTATAGCGGCACTTTATTCGGCCCTCTCTGGAAACAAATCAGTGGGTTGTGAGCTTTGATGTGTATGATGGAACACTAGTTAAAAAGCCAGTCGTCGAACATTTTCTGTTATTTGCCAAAAACATTATACCCCATTAATATTACTTACTAGACGACCCGCCCCGGCTTCGCACAGGTGTATTATACATATAAACCTTCCTCTTGAATCACTCTATCCATTAAAAAAAACCGCATCAAAATCCGTTGCGTAGTTTTAAAGATTTAAGCATACAAACAAACGAAAATAGCGACTTTATTTTATACTATGTAAGGATAAGGATTTTTTGATTGAGGCACGGCCAGCGCGCGAAGTAATTTTTTTATGTTTTTTTTTTGCCATTTACAAATAAATCTTTACAATATATGAAACCTTACGCAACATCGCATATATTATTTGTGTGCGTCGAACGTCTCGCTTATCAGTTAAATGCTATATGGCTAACATATATTGTGGGTGCGGCTTCTGCGGTGCGGATAGGTGCGCGTTTACTCTCAATATCTAAGGGATACAATGTCATTGGCATTCACACACACGATACCATCAAAAGTAGTAAAAATATTACTTCTATTTAGCAGTCTTTTACACACATAATGCTATAAAGTCATAGCTTTTAATACAATTTAAACAATTTGTACTCACACCACGACCTAAGATCTCCAGTCCTGGTATCACCTTTTCATTGGATATGCTTTGCAGTACTCTAGGAGTTCCATACATAGCACCAAGGCAGGAGCTCATGGAACTGACATATAAACCGGCAAGGAGAAGCACTCTCAATGCAGATATTTCAGCTGTTATTGAAAAATTCGTCAATAAAGCTTCTCTTGTCACTGTTGCAGCCAGGGTTATAATGAACATGAGATATAGGAATGTCCTGTAATGAAGAAAAAGAAAAATATGTATTCTAATTGGTACATAGGTGTAGCCAGGTTTATGTTACGAGTGGGAATTTTTAACATTCAATGCCAAAGGCATAAATATTGCACAAGGGCAGCAAGTTTGAATACATTTCTACATTTTTCTGTAAAAAGTAGAACAAAAGGGTCAAATCAAGAGTAAATCAATACTTTGACTGCATCTCTGCTTAACCAATCCAGAATAAAAAACACAATCTATAAACAAAACATTAATTTCAGTTTTACTAAGCTCAAGCACAGAGACCATGACAATCTTGAGATGTTTTTGAGTAAACTGAGTGAGTTGGTAATGTTTCTTTTGACGACAAACAGTATATATCGAGATCGAGAATTCAACATACCCTGTTCCAATAGCTGCTAAGGACCCATTTGGAATGTTCACAGAAGGGTTTTTCAAGTCACCACTCATGTTGATACCGGCAAGTATGCCTGTAATTGTGGGGAAGAAGACTCCAAAGCACTTGAACCATGTATAATTGTCTTGGTAATCTGCCCAGGTGTTATTAGACATTGTCCCACCAAGCCATCCTTTGAATTCCAAATCTGCAAAATAACATTGTTATAATTTAGGAACTAATTAGATATTAAATACTTTGATATAATTTTTTTTACTAACTTGCTTAAACAGTTTAAGACTTATTAAAATTTACAAAGAGGTACATTTCCATCTAAAACGATAATCACATCAAGTTCTCACATTAAACTATTCTAATAAGACTAAAATTACTTGTATTTTTTTTTTTACATTTAAGTGTGTGGGAAAAAAGCATGGCATCAATATTGGAGTATGCACTATTGACTATTACTGAGCACTGAAGGACAACCTATTGTAAGACTTTAGATATAGCCTTATAAATTTAAGAAAATCAATATCAATCTGTCTTACAACTTTATTATAATTATATGTATTGAATCTGAGCCAAGCAAATTAGGATGAGATGCTTGTTCTACTTCAATAACTCATACATACTTGGTGTACTCGTAAAAGACCCAACAAAAAAGTCCAGAGCAGCCAACAATATGATCAAGAGCAACACAAACTGCAACTTGATCACCCACTTGACTCCGGCCACATTGATGGTGCCAAGTAATATGACTGCAGCCACTGCAAAGCCTCGGGCGGCCCATGTGTTGTCCGTTGAAACTAAGTTTGCCATGGATTCACCAAAACCAAACACGTTTAAGGCACATCCAACAGCCTGCAAATATTAAAAAAACGATAAATACAAAAATATATACTGTAACTTATAATTAGTATATGAAGCATAGAGTATGAGCAGAAGGTGTATTATGGAATCAACAATGAATGCAAAGTTTAGCTTATTACTAATTCAAAGAGCCAATAACAACATAAACAACCAATAATGTGTTTAGGAATAACTGTTTGTATCACACTTAAAGTGATGAATTGCTAAACACAGTTACAGCAGGAAGATAAATTGGATTATTAATTTTATTTCACTTGAGTGCAGCTTCAAGTATCACATAATATTTGAAATGACATCATAAACATATTAAGTATTAAAGCAGGCACACAATGACTCATGCTTATCAATAGTAGCTACATACCTGTCCAAAACAGTACACCATGCCCAAAGCTCCTCCCATTCTGGAGCCTAGCGTGTGAGCGAGCAAGAAGTACACCCCTCCACTCTCTATCCTGCATCTTTCACAAATTCCTACTGCTGATAGTACTGATATTAGCGCTACAAACACTGTAACAAACAGTAGAGTTATTAGGTACTCTATTTCTTACATTTATTTTCACTATTAAGTTTAAATAAGTAATAGTCAAGAATTATTATTGAGTAATCTTTAGTAATCAGTAATAAATAGATGGAATCTTACCTGTAAATATGACTATAAAAATACCATTTACTAGACCAGCCTGGCCTACTATCCAGCCTGATCTTAGGAAAACGATTACTCCAAAAATGTTAATAAGGCAGGACGTAAACACTCCGTCCCAAGTGCCGAAGAGTACCGGCTGTGATATAAAGAAATTTGACTTCCACCACGGTACGTCGCCCTAGAAAAGATAACTGTAGTTATGCCAGACAAAGGAGTTGCTCTGAAGATAAACAATGGGGCTGAGTAAATGTTACAGTACTTATTACTTTATGTTACAATATACTTACTTGAATATCTGCAAAGATTTCATTGGCGCCTGAAGCTTGATGACCGCCTGTTCCATATTGTGATTCATTTCCCAAATCCACGAAGCCACCTGATTGTCTTCTCATGCGAGCCCGATCAAATCCGGGCTCGTCATTTCGAAAACTGTCGATATCCAAATCATTTCGCCGTGGACGATTGCTTTGATCCATTTTTATTTATATTTTAAAGCTCCATTTATCAATAAAATAAAAAAATAAAATTATTGTTTACAGCAGCAAAATCAGCAGAGAATTCAACTTTGACAGTTTTGTTTGACACTGACAAGATAAAGATATTCAACTTAACGTTGACTTCACAATGGCGTGACATTCCAATTTTTTAATCAATTGGCAATACATCTACAGTCTTATCGATTTTTTGTGGGAACTCGTAAAACAATTTGTCGAATTTTACCAGTGTTACTAATCTTACTAGGTACCAGTACAGGCCGCGGCACACCAGTTGGCGGATGTGAAGTTAGCTGCGCAATATCTGGACGCTGATAAGCAATAATGTGTTAACCCACAAAAATTGCTTTATGGAGATTTTGATGTATTCTGATAATACCTTCCCCTCTTTACATTTAGCAAAAGAGATTTAAGTCACATGAACGTAATAAGTATGGAAAAAGCATAATTTTATCATAAAACAAAATATAAATCACTTAGTACAATATTCGTCAATACACCGTCAAGCTCCTTAACACAGTAAACGTTCATAGTAGCGCCATCTGTTGTTGCGTTAAACGAGTTATGAGACTTAACGCAGTATTTCTAAATGTCATTCAGTGCTTCGCGGCTCACCGCCGACAAGTCAATGCTTGTAAAACTTCTAATATTAATGAATGTACTCATTGTTTTTGCTCTGTTACATTAAAAAAGTGATTATTTCAGTGACTTTTACGTAATCCACGATGGAGGCATCAAGGTAAGTCAGTAATTATTTTGTTAGACTGAGATTTTTACATCGACGAATTTTAATAGGTTATATTGTTAATTGAAATTGCAAAGCGACTAAATTAAATAGTTGTATATTGATATTTCAATAGCTAAGGTTTTCTATGTTAAAATAATGTAGTTTGACACTATTCAGTTCATTAAATCGGTACTTTTTTTTAACAAATAAATTAAAACACAATTGATTCATTATTGCTAAATACAATAAATTATTTTTTGTTGTGCTATGGAGCATAACACATTATTGCTAAACAGAATTGAACATTTAAGTGAAATGAAACCGCATTTTACAGTACTTAAAATATTATTGCCGAATGTAGGTTTGTTTTTACAAGAATTAAATTGCATTTTAAGTACCTTATTCTATTATTGAAAAAATCGCGAGAAGGTATTCAAAGTTTTGTCATTATAATAATATAATTATAGAAATAATATAATTATAGAAATTGGGATGGTATTTAATTATAGAAAATGTCTATTGACGTGAATATACTAAAATTGCCATGTTTGTCGAATTCTGTATGTATTGTTTTCGGAGACTACCCATTATCTTATTCTTACATTTTTTTCATTTTGTTGTAGAAAGATGCTACCACCAAAGTCGAGGGGTCAGTTGCTGGTCTGTATGGCAAATTCTAATTTAAAGGATAATAATACTCAGCCTGATGGCCCAAATAGAGCTGAAAATAAACCTGCTGAACTAAATGATCACACTAACTCTGATGTAGATCCTTATACAGAAGTACCAAACTCCACATGCAGTGATCTATTTAATAGTATTTCGCCAAATACTATTAATATTGCACCAGAGACCGGCGATGTTGATATAATTCCCAACTGTTTCGATTCAATCGACATTTTGTTTTCTTCAATTGAAGAAGAGAAACTAAAATGTGTGAACCTAGAACAAATTAATTATAAAGACAAACAAATGGAGATTGATTTCAACCTAGATTTTTTTTAAATAATTTATTCATGACCATGGATACAGAGTCCTTCAGTCGAAGTCTTAAATAATAAAAAAATTACAAACATAGAAGAGAAATAAAAAATTAAACTTAACTAAATCTTTTCAACAGTATTTAAAATATACTTATAAATAGGTTTGTAAAAAACTTCACTTTTTAGTAAATCCTCAATACGGCGGGGAACACTAATTGAGTTACGAGCTGCTATGTCACTAATGTCACTGGCTAAAATTAATCGTTGTAAATGGAATTGGGGACATTGAAAAATTATATGGTTTATATCAGCATGCGGTCGGGAACAATACGTACAGTTATCTTCTGGGACTATATTAATTTTGTGTAAATGAGCTGGAACCAAGCAATGTCCAAATCTCAGGCGATTTATAACTGTTATAAACTTTCTGCCACAATATTCAAATTTGTTGTACCAAGGAGTAGTAGGTAAGTCTTTCTGTATTTCTGCATACCACCTTCCCTTATATTCTGTTGTAACGTGCCAATATTCTTTCCAAATTCTGAGTAAATCCTTATTAATTGCACAATAGTAATCTGTGAAAGGTACTTTTAATATATCTGTGTGATCTAGATCATGCTCTTGCCGAGTAGCCAAATCTACTGTTTCATTGCCATGGATGCCACAATGTGAAGGAACCCATACCAATTCTACATGTTTTGATTTACTAATCATTTCTATAAGTTCTCTAATACTATATATAATATAATTTAACTTATATGAGAAATTACTGTTGTTCAAAACAGACAGAACACTTTTAGAATCACTTACTATTAGTATATTTACATTTTTTACAGAGTTATTTACAAATGTTAAAGCGGTTAAAATTGCATACGCTTCTGCAGTAAACACACTGCAATTATTATCTAACTTTATACAGTGGGTTTTATTCATTTGTGGATCATAATATGCGGCTTTAACCCCTTCATCACTTTTAGAACCATCTGTATATAAAATATAAAAGTCTGGTTTATTCTCTATAAATTCTAGAAAATCAAATTTGTTATTTATTACATCTAAATGACAATCTATACTTAAGCAATTAATCAAGGCATTATATGGACATTTATATGTTGGCCAGATATCATGAGAACAAATGTTTTTACTGATATTTTTTAAAAATGACATTATTGTTGTGATTTCAGGCAAAACTCCCGAAACAAGAGATGTGGCTGATAAGCTAGATGTTTGAACTGATTGTGATATCTGTGGATGACATAAAACATTATTCAGCACTATAACATTATTGGAAGTCAACTCTTTCAAACAGAATCTATCAGCCAAAAGTAAACGTCTCAGGATTAATGGAGGTATACAGTTTTCAATTTCCATAGAATTAATAGGAGTGGAACGCATAGCTCCGCTAATAATTCTTAAAGCCATATTTTGTATTACATCGAGTTTTCGTAATAAGGTGCTACTTGCATTCATATAAGCTAAACTACTATAATCAAAATGACTTCTTACTATACTTTTATACAGCATGATCAAGGTTTTAGGATCAGAGCCCCAAAAAGTACCAGCTAAACATCTTAAAACATTAATACTTTTCATTGCATTGCTGCAGATATACTTAATATGCTCTTCAAATTTTAACTTGTTATCTATTATTACTCCTAAAAATTTATGTTGATTACTTACAGGAATGATTTCATTATTGTATTTAATTTTAACAAAAGATTGTGCAAAAGGATCTTTACTAAAAACAATAACAGAACTTTTATCAGAACTAATATCTAATTTTAATACATTGTTGTAATAATGGTGTAGCTGCAGCAGTGCAGAATTCAAGTGATTTACAGCCATATTTAAATTTTGACTTTCAGAGTATAAAAGTAAGTCATCGGCAAATTGTAAAATTTTAACATGTGATGTGTTAACATACTTTAAAATTTGAGATGTATATAGAATATACAAGAGAGAAGATAAGATAGCTCCTTGCATAGTTCCTTTACTGACGGATTTTGGTCCATGTAGCTTATTATTAAATTTAACATACAAGGTTCTGTTATTCAGAAAATTAAATATCCATTTCAATAATTTTGTTGGCAGACCTAACTCATTCAAAACTAGAAGAAGGCTCTTAATGTTGACATTATCGAAAGCACCTTTTACATCAAGAAAGACGCAGATTACATTAGAGTGGCTGAGCTTTGCTTTTTTTAATGTTGAGATTAATGATACAAAACTTTCAGAGCAACTTTTACCCTTTCTGAATCCAAATTGTGTGTTAGGTATTTTAGAGTTGGTTTCAACAAAATAATCTAAACGTAATTTTAACATGTTTTCAAAAAGTTTACCCAGACAGGATGACAAAGATATGGGTCTGTACGATGACGGATTATTTGCAGGCTTATTAGGTTTTAAAATTGGTATTACACATTGAGTCTTCCAAGATTCAGGAATAACTGATGCATTCCAAAGTCTGTTATAAATTGCCAATAAAATGTTCAGAGCATTTGAATGTAAATTTTTAATAAGTTTATATGGAATGTTATCCATACCTGGTGTAGTATCTCTACGACTATCTAAAGAAATGCGAAGCTCATTCAGTGTATAAGGCTCATTTAAGAAGGAAACGCTATTGTCAGACCTGTCTAAAATATTTAAAGTGGTAAAATCGGTTGATGTTGAATCTGCTAATTTTTCTAGAAAACTTGGTACCCATTCGTCATTTAGAGTTTTGTTACTACAATTACTGTTAATCCTTTTAAATTTTTTAACATAATTCCATATTCTAGTAACTGGTGTCATTCTGTTGAAAGAAGTACACAATTCATGCCATGATTTTCCCCGTTCCTCAATTAATATCTTTTTCTTTTTAGCATCAAGACGCTTGTAATTAATAAAATTGGAAATTGTTGGAGAGTGATGATATGTCTTAAGAGCTTCTTTCGACTTTTGAACTGCATCCTCACATAGTGTGTTCCACCATGGAGCTGGTTTTCTCAGAATTTTTGGAGTGTGATTAGATTTCTGCTTAGGAATACATTCATCTCTGATTTGATACAAGATATTTATAAAACTATTGTATAATTCATCTAGATCTGTATTTTCCAAATCTAATTGCGAAAAGCAGGTTTCAGATAAAGTTTTAAATTTAGACCAGTCTGATTTGTTGTACAAATATTTTTCTTCTACAGGACGAACATCATACACCGATGGCTTCACATTTACATCCAGTAGAGTCGGAAAATGATAACTACCCATTGCATCATCATGGACTTGCCATTCACAGAGAGGAGCTAACGAGCAACTTACTAAGGCTAAATCAATTGCTGAAGAATTCTTGTTTGGATATTTAATTGTAGTATGATTACCATCATTTAAAACACACAAGTCAAACTCATCTATGAGATTGTACAACGAATTACCTCTACTATTATTTTTTAGACAACCAAATAAAATGTGATGGGCATTGAAATCTCCCATTATGAGACATGGCTTAGGAGTTTGAGTGAATACTTTTTTTAATTTATTAGTATTAAATTTAGTAAATTCGCTGTTTGGGGGACAATAAATACACAACACATGTAATTTACCTAATGATGTATCAAGTGCAATGCAAATGTTCTGAATTGATTCGTAATATGAGGTATGAACAACTTCATATTTAAAATTTTGTTTAATTAATATAGCTACCCCATTATGTTCGTTTACAGACAGTTTGTGAATCAAATTATAGGATGGAAAATTTGAAATTTTACTGTTTTTCTTAAGCCACGTTTCATTTAGTAAACATATATCTACATTTTGTTCAGTTAAAAACTTTAACAATAGCGTTTTTTTACTATGTAAACTTTGAATATTGAATTGTGCTATACGAATATATGTGTCCATATAATTAAATTAAATTAAATTTGACAACAAAATTTCTTTAATATTTCAACCTAGAAAACATTTGTAATGCCAGTATCACCGAAAACCTACCAAATGTTATATCAATTGATGAAAATAACGAAAATACAGATATTATGAATAAAGAAAAGGCATCGGAGGGTTATATATCTACATTTATTGTTGAAGACCCTGATTTCATACCAGAAACAAACGACAGTGATTCTGAAGAGCTGACGACAAAAAACAAAGGTAGACCCAGAAAAGGCCGCAAAAGGAAATACAAGGACCAGAACAGCAGCATAAGAAAAAAGAAAGCTAACACTAACCAAGATTATTTCAGTGCGAAAGGAAAAAAAGTTTGTGCGAAGGAGTTCGATAGCAGCGATTGTAGATGCCCATTAAAATGCACAGAAAAAATTTCTATTGATGAGCGTAAAAAAGAATTTGATAAATTTTGGAGTTCTGGTTCTTATGAAGCAAGATGTGCGATATTACAGGGTAGCATAACTGAAACTAAAACAAAAAGGAGCTATGTTAAAAATTCTAAGCGATCATTTACTAGAAATTATAAATTATGTAATACCCCTGTCTGCAAAAAAGCTTTTTTGATTACACTCGGTATTAGTCAATCAAGGATCGACGTAGCTCTTAACAAATATCGGGTGCAAGCTTCTATAACCGATAAGAGAGGCGTTAAATCTGGTGGCAAAAACGCAATTAGTGACGAGCAACTACAGCAAATAAAGAATTTTATACAGAGTTTGCCTAAATATTCTTCTCATTATTGCAAGGAAAGTACGTCGGCAATATTCTTGGCTCCAAATTTGAACTTGTCCATAGTTTATGATCTTTATAAAGAAAAATACGAAAATCCCGTAAGCTTTTCCAGATTTAGGCTTTGTTTCTACAAAGATTTTAATCTGAGATTTAAAAAGCCACAAAAAGATACATGTTTACGATGCGACTTGTACAAAGCGAATAAGAGTGCTGCCACTGGTGAGCAATCATCGTCATTAGAAAATGAACACAAAGATCATTTGAATCATGCCTACAAATTAAGAGATCAAATGAAAAAGGACTTGACTGCAGCTAAAACAAATGATTCATTAGAAACACTGACCTTTGATTTAGAAAAGACGCACTGTTTGCCGCGATTGCCAACGAGTGTTGTTTATTATAAGCGCCAACTGAACCTTCACAACTTAGGAATACATTGTGGTAGTAATGGAAAAGGATACTTCAATATTTGGCTAGAGCATGAAGCTGGGCGTAGTACCCAAGAGGTAGGATCTTGCTTGAAAAAATTTATTAGTGAGCATTTAAAACCTGGCGTAACTGAGCTGATACTTTGGGCTGATTCGTGTGGCGGACAAAATCGAAGCATCAAAATGGTGCTTATGATTCTACATATTTTACATGGTCATCCAACGATACAAAAAATAACAATGAGATTTCTTCAGCCAGGACACACATATCTTCCAAATGATTCAGAGTTTGGAGATGTTGAATGTGCCTTAAAATCTCAAATTCGTTTATATACACCGGAAGATTACATTTCTGTGATGGCAAACTGTCGTCGCAAGAACAAATTTGTAGTCACAAGGCTGCAGAAAGAAGATTTTAAATCGGTAGCACCCTTACAAAATTCTATTACAAACCGGAAAACTGATATGGACAAACAAAAAATTTCTTGGCTTTCAACTTTTGAAATAGAAGTACGTCGTGATGAACCATCAAAAATTTTCATGAAATCAAAGCTCGAGGAGGATGCTCAGGTGGTTGACATATCAAAAGGTGGTAAGGGTCGGAAACAAAAACCGAATTTTGCAATTGATCTTCCTGTATTATATCCGAATGGTCGTGAGTTATCAACTGCAAAAGTTCAAGATCTAAAAGAATTGTTAAAACTCATTCCAACAGATGCTAAAACTTTCTATAGCTTCTTGAAGAATGTTGCATCGCATGATTTTGTAGATGATGCTGATGGCTTGGGTAACACCATTGATTTCGATATTGAAGAAAATTTAATAGAAGATTGAACATTGTCTTTTTTCTTTGCATTTAATTAAACGATACCTACATAATATAATTATGTAATAATGATAGATAGATATTTGCCAAATAAAAAAAAAAACAGTTAAGATATCCTTTATTTGTTAAAGTAATCTTTAATAGTTTAATCTTTAAAGTCATCTGTTTGTAAGTAATTTTTTATATGAATACTTGTATTGTACCTGAAGATTTGAAAAAGCAAAGTTACCGAAAAGTTTTAATTATATTAGCCATTTAAGTAACATTAGCCATTTAAGTAAAATTGTTAATTTTAGGAAATAAATATCCACAAAAATGGAACTGATTATTATAGACTTGATTTGAAGACTGATGACAATAAGTTTTAGTAATTTTAATGTTAACTTAGATAGTAGTACTTAAATTTGAAGAATTTATGGAAATTACTAAAAGACGCTCAGAGTTATGTTTTTTTTAATAAAGACAAAAAGGAATAAGACTTTTACTTAAAATGTTTTTTTTTGCCTTCTAAGCAAGAATATCCTTTTAACAATAATCATTTAAGTACCTTAACATATTCTTTTCATCATTATGATTCTGAATCAGTATTAAGCAAAATAGTGTTAAGTTGCTTAACATCTTTTTATCAATATTATAGCACGTTTAACATTCTTCAACAAACAATAATCTTATTTTTAGGAAATAATATCCAGCTTTTCTCCTTTTAATTTAGTAATCTATTACTCAATTAATTATTTCTTTTGTCCGATACAGAAAAAGTCCGGTAAATTTACATTTTTTTAAACAAATTAATTTAAAACTGTTTACAGTTCAATATACGCCATTTTCTCAAAATGTGGTCTGGGTGGGTTGAAACATTATTGCTTATCAGCGTCCATCTAATCCTGACGTGACGTGAAAGCTGCACGTTGATACGCCATTGCGCAGCTTGTAGCTAACTTCACATCCGCCACTTGTGTGGCGCGGCCTATAGTAAGAAAGGTTTATGAGGGCTATATTTTTCAAATTCTGAAGTTTTGCGTGAGATGGATAATTTCAAATCGAGATAAAATAAAGTTGTCCAGTGGTTGTCCGTAAAGATAATTATACGTTCCCAGGCGTGCGAAGTTCAAAAATATGGAAAGTTAGTTAATATGGTAGTTTTTTTTGGCTGTTCCCTAAATATTTGAGAAGTTATTACGATCAGGTGAATTATTAACGGGAAGGTATTTAATTATTAGGTAGTTGATAAATTAATGCGACAGATAAACATGGTCAGGAGTATAAAAACAACTAGAAGTTCAAAAATAGGGCCCCTTGGGACCTAATTTTGAATTTCGAACGCCTGGGAACGTATATGGAATTTTGACAGATTGGATGAAAAAGTTACGAATGCTCCATACAAGTTCCGTATATAGGTATTGTTCTCTTATTGGTTTGTGGTTCCGTATAAGACCGAGGCGTGCGAAGTTCAAAAATGAGTCCCCAGCACAGAGCTCTGTGCTCTCCAGGTAGGTACCTACATAATTTTCTTACACTTTTCCTAAACTTATGTTTCAGACATAGGTAATAAGTCTGTTAAAATAATGGTTTATTGGGAATATTATTAATTTCGTAATGGTATCCCCAATATAGTATAGTCTGTAGATAGTTCTATAATAATCGACTATCTCTGTCCCCCTTGATGTATGCTCTCTCTCTCTGTGATGGCCGCCAAGTTGGCAAGTTAATTATCGCATCTTCTCTGTAAATTTAAATTGTAAAAACTATTTATAGCTTCCTGAAGCCAATTAATAATATATCAGTGGAACATATTGTTGCTGTTTTAATATAAAGTAATCTTCAAGCATCGACTCCTTTTTCAAGACGCTAAACTAGCACTGAACGTGCTCTGCTTGCATGAAGGTTATTTAAAATACTAACCTCCAGAGGTTATGGGCCCAGATTCTGAAAAAGGGTCGAAGTCGAAGTGAAAGACAGACATAAAAGAAGGCAACATGAGTACTGGTGGTGGCGATGCTGTACATAATGTTCTAACCTCAAATACCTGCGGAGACAGCCGCCATTACATGTTCGAGAAATTAGACGGCGTGGCTAATTTCCATTTATGGAAATTTCAGATGAGGAATGCCCTGATCTTGGAAGATTTGTGGCAGTCTGTTGATACTACGGATTCGGTTGATCCATCCCGGGACAGGCGAGCGCTCGCACGAATTTGTTTATCAGTTAAACCGTCATGTATTCAGTACGTGAGAAATGCCGCGACCGCTCATGAAGCGTGGACAAAATTAATCTCAACATTTGAAGATAAAGGTTTTTGTCGTCGAGTTACACTTTTACGACAATTACATCGTGCTTCTTACACCGATTTCAACAACATGGAGGCGTATATAGAACACATAATGACATTAGTTCAGCAACTGACCGACATAGGAAGATTACTGGAAGATGCCGAAGTTGCCGAGTTGATACTATCGGGCTTACCACAAGATTACGATGTGGTAGTATCCAGTCTTGAAGCTGTTGCGATATCCGGGAGTGTCAGTAGTGAAATAGTAAGGATGAGACTTCTTCAAGAAGAGCACAGAAGAAAACGTGAACGTGAACCAGTTGGTGAATTAGCTCTCTTGTCAAAATATAAGAAGAAGATATCATGTCATTTTTGTAAGAAGACAGGACACATTAAATCCAAATGTTACATGTATAAAAGACACTTAGAGTCAAAGAATAAGCAAGATATGGCTTTACTGACTGGAGCGACAAGCAGAAATTTTGAAGACACGACCTGGCTGCTTGATAGTGGGGCGAGCGCACACATGTGCAATAATATGCAGTGGTATTATAATTTCAAAAGTTTCACGAAGACAGTTTGCACCGCAGATGGGAATTCCATGTTAAGTCTAGGTATTGGCGATGTGAACATTTGTATAGGAAATAAAACACAACTTATCAAAGATGTTATGTTTGTACCAACTCTCTCAACCAATTTAATCAGTGTCAGTAAATTAAGTGAGAAGGGTTTATCGATAAACTTTAAAGAAAATAAGTGTTATGTTTCCAAGGGAAGTTCATTGTTAGTTACTGCTACTAGACAGGGCGGAATTTATGTATTGGACAAGGTGTGTGGTGTTTATGTTTCTGATTCACAGGTGAATTCAGATGTAGCCATGAATGTTGACATGGAAGCTGTGTTGAAGCTACAGAGTTTGCCAGACACTGAGGCGACCATGTGTTCATCGGAGCGTTGGCACAGAAGGCTGGGACATTTGAGTTATAAAGGGGTAAGTGTTCTCCGTAAGCTAGTTTCAGGTATGGATCACTTGACTCAGTATGATGCAACCATTCCTAAATGTGTGTCATGCGTTGAGGGGAAGCATGCTGTTAAGAAGTTTCCTAGGGGTGAAGCCAAGCGTGCTGAACAGCTGTTGGAGCTTATCCATTCCGATGTTGCGGGTCCCATGCCGGTGAGTAGTCTGGGTGGTTCCAGGTACTTAGTCACGTTCACCGATGATTTTTCGAGGAAAACATTTGGTTATTTAATCACACGTAAGTCTGAAGTTTTGTCCAAGTTTAAGTGCTTTAAGGCAACTGTCGAGAAACAAACTGGTTGTTTTGTTAAATGTCTGCGAACCGATAGAGGTGGAGAATATTGTAATGCTGAGTTCTCCAAGTATTTAGAAGGTGAGGGTATTGTTCATCAGACCACCTGCCCATACAGTCCTTCCCAGAATGGTGTCTCAGAAAGGCTGAACCGAACTCTTTTTGAGAAAGCTCGCTGCATGCTTAGTGAAGCTCGACTTCCTAAGGAATATTGGGGTGAGGCGATATCTACCGCTATATATCTGAAGAACCGAAGCCCTACAGCTGCTTTAGAAGGTAAGGTACCTGAAGAAGTTTGGACAGGCCGTAAAGTAGATGTTAGTCATCTCCGTGTTTTTGGTTGTATGGCTATGACATTAATTCCAAGTATGAGGCGTGACAAGCTTGATTCGAAATCAAAGCGTTGTATTTTTGTGGGGTATGGTGAACATACAAAAGGATATAGGTTAATTGATCCTTCTAATCCAAGGCAGATCATTTATTCTAGAACTGTGTCATTCTTTGAGAATCAGTTTGTTGACCACTGCAGAGAGAGCAATACTAAGACACAGAAAGTATGTAATGATACTATTTCTGAAATTGGCATGCAAAGCCACCAATTTCAAGGTACTAGTGATATGCATAAAATGCCTAGTAACATTCAGAATGTTGATAATAATGATGATGTTTGTCAGGTGCAAATGCACAATGAAGTTTTAAGGAATTCTGACAATACTATTGAGGAAAATAACTGTGATATTAATAATAGTAATAATGTAATTAAATCCAATGTGAATATGATGAATGATAATGATAATTCAAATGATAATTTATATTTATCTCCCGTTTCAGGAGAGTCCTCGTTCCAAAGCGCTGAGTGGCTCGACAGTAGCGACAGTGGAGATGGCGGAGTGCCATGTGATACTTCCATGAACGAAACAGTCGTTCGAGGGGAAGGTTCTACACAACAGGTTCCTAGTAGTGTTAGCGAGCGACCTGTTCGTTCTACTAGAAACAATAAACCAGTAAGGTATGTAGACTATGATCTATCTGATTCATCAGACATTTCTCTCTTGGTCAATTTTCATAATGAACCACAAACCTATGAGGAAGCATTAGCAAGCCCTGATAAAGAAAAATGGCTAATTGCTATGCAGGATGAATTTAATTCACTTATGAAAAATAATGTTTGGCAATTAGTGGACAGACCGAGTGGTTGTAACATAGTAAGTTGCAAATGGGTTTATAAACTAAAGTCTGATGATTCAGGTGATTGCCCAATATATAAAGCTCGTTTAGTGGCAAGGGGGTTCAGTCAAAAACCTGGGGTAGATTATATGGATACCTTCTCACCTGTTGTACGACACTCTTCACTTAGAATTTTATTTTGTATAGCTAATGAGCTTGACATGGATATAGAACATATAGATATAAATACAGCTTTTTTAAATTCCAAACTTGATGAATGTATTTATATGGAACAGCCTTTAGGATTTTTAAATGATAAGACAAAAGTTTGTTTGTTAAATAAAAGTCTGTATGGTCTTAAACAAGCAAGCAGGCTGTGGAATAATAATGTTCATGTTCTATTGACTAACAACGGTTACACTCAAAGCAAGTGTGAACCATGTGTTTATTTTAAAAATAATGACAATAAGTTGACTTTAGTGGCTATTTATGATGATGACTTCTACATTGTAACGTGTTGTAATGATGAAAAGGTTAAATTGTATAAATTGTTACAATCGGAATTCAGTTGTAAAAGTTTAGGTACTCTTAAGAATTGTTTGGGTATTAGAATACATAGAGATAAGACCCGTGGTACCTTAATGTTTGACCAATCTGAATACATAAGGAAGTTATTGGAACGTTTTGGTATGACTAATTGCAAAGGTGTTTCTACACCTATGGTTGTAAACAAATTGGACGAGGCCACAGATGATGACACTCTGTCAGACAGTACTTATCCATATAGGGAATTGATAGGGTGCTTAATGTATTTGGCCGTATGTTCCAGACCTGACATTATGTATGCTCTTAGTCATTTAAGTCAGTTTAACACAGCTTTCAAGCGACATCATTGGTTGGCTGCAAAACGGATTTTGAGGTACTTGAGTGGTACAATTAATAAGAAACTTGTTTTTGAAAAATCCGGCAATTTTGATATAACTGTTTATGCTGATGCAGATTTTGCCAATAATGTCGTTGATAGAAGGTCGTATAGTGGCTTTGTTGTAAAAATTGGTGACTCTACTGTATGTTGGGAGTCACGTAAGCAACGCTGTGTCAGTCTTTCAACGACTGAAAGTGAGTACTTGGCCTTAGCAGATTCTTGTAAGGAAATATGTTTTGTTAGAAATTTTTTGTATGAAATTTTTAAGAAACAATTAAATTGTAGAATCTATAGCGATAATCAAAGTGCTCTTAGGTTGCTTGAGACAAAAGAATATTGCCATAAAAAGACAAAGCATATTGACTTACGCTACCATTTTGTAAAAGATATTGTTAAGGAAAAGAATGTAGTAATTGATTATTTACCTACCGAAAGAATGGTGGCTGATATTTTTACGAAACCTTTATCTAGCTGTAAGCATAATGTTTTTATAACTGACTTAGGTTTAAGAAATGTGTAATAAATAGACGTTCCAAATTCTTATTAAGATGTTGCATATATTGTGAGCCATCAATATTTGTAATGTAGAGTCATTAATGTATTTCTGTGACAGAGATAGTGTTGTGTTACTTTAATGAATATGTAACTTATTGTCATAATGGAGGCATGCTAGACATGAAGTAGAAACAATGTAGTTTTGTTAAGTTAACTTGAATTGTTAATTGTTTACACATATGATTTGTGTATGTTGTTCTACATTGTTGAAAGTTTTCATTCATGTTACGCATGAGGGGAAGTGTTAAAATAATGGTTTATTGGGAATATTATTAATTTCGTAATGGTATCCCCAATATAGTATAGTCTGTAGATAGTTCTATAATAATCGACTATCTCTGTCCCCCTTGATGTATGCTCTCTCTCTCTGTGATGGCCGCCAAGTTGGCAAGTTAATTATCGCATCTTCTCTGTAAATTTAAATTGTAAAAACTATTTATAGCTTCCTGAAGCCAATTAATAATATATCAGTGGAACATATTGTTGCTGTTTTAATATAAAGTAATCTTCAAGCATCGACTCCTTTTTCAAGACGCTAAACTAGCACTGAACGTGCTCTGCTTGCATGAAGGTTATTTAAAATACTAACCTCCAGATCATGGTAGTACTTATTGATCAATTTTTATGAGCTAAAATATGTGAAGGAATGATCCAATGTAGTGATTCAGTGGCCCTGAGTTAGTGAATATAACATAATTTATGAATAATAGAAATAGTAATATGAAGTGTGATGTATTAAACATAGTCTGTGATTAATCTAGTCTTTAAAAAAGTGAAAAAAAATTCAATAATTATTTTTCGCAAAGAATGGCAAAACCGCCTTCCATCGTGTACAAAATACGAATTTTCACTAGAATCGTTTACATTATTGTTGATTTATCAAAAACGGCTCAGCCGATTTCTGTAAAATTTGAATGGGACCATTTTGGGAGTACTTACTACTTTCGAACTAAAAAATAAGTTTTCGATTCGGTTCACAATTGGCGAAATTATCGATGTTCATCGTGTACAAAATTCGAATATTTCGCTCGAATTGCTTACATTATTGTTGGTTTTCTCAAAAACGGCTCAGCCGATTTCTGTAACATTTAAATGGAACCATCTCGGGAGTATACCCTTTCGAACTAAAAAAGTTTTTTTCGATTCGGTTCACAATTGGCGAAATTATCGATGAACATACAAAAAAAAAATACATTTACACGAACATAGAACCTCCTCCTTTTTGGAAGTCGGTTAAAAATAACCAATCTTCAACAACATTTCAACAAGATGTACGAGGCAGGCAATGGGGGCAGGTTATTTTTTCTACTTATTTCAAAATAATAAAAAAATGTTTGATGTAGGTACAAATAGATTTATGGGATTCGTACATGGATTTATGTAGGTATTTATTCCAATGAGTTTTTGTATTTTCGAGAGTAAAATTCTAAAATGCGAATGCATCTCCCTCACTCCCTAGTCTGCAGCGTGCTCACGCAAAATGCTGTCTGCACGCGGCCCTGGACCCGTTTCTTTTCGAATTCCATAAGAAAGAGCCTCAAGAAAAAAATATATAATAATATCTCAAGTCGACTTGATTTTAGGTGCTTGTGTATCGGTAATATTGAGTACAATTTCAGGTCTCAGGTCAGGTTTCAGGTTTTTAGGGTTCCGTAGTACCTAAAACGAGGAACCCTTATACCTAACTTCGTTGTGTCCGTCCGTCTGTCCGTCCATCCGTCCTAATGTTACAAAGAACAACAGAACTTATAACTTCCACTTTTATGAACCAAAATACATTAAATTCAACATTAAATAACTTGACCGTTACTGGAAGCTTTTATAATGAGAGTGCGTTTCCCTTTCCGTCGAATTGTCCTAGTTTACATCCTCTTTAAGCGTTGTAACCGGAAGCCTCCAGGTGGCGCCCTGCGGGCTTAGCATGAGGACCATAAAATTATACTATCGACGTGTCAGAACGTGACAGAGTTATGATGAAGCATATATCTGTCACCCTTGCACACGACGATAAACTCTTGTCGTAGTCTTGTATGCTAAGCACACTGGTCGCGATGCGCTCCATTTTATTTATACCATTGTTTACATCCCTTTCTATTATAATTTCTTTAAAAATAGATGAAGGTGTCTGCTTCAGCCGGCCAGAGTCGTGTGACGTCAGCTAAGCAGTGCTACTTCTTCGGCAGCAGGTAAGCGTGCTGAATGTTTCCGACCAAATGGAGAAATCCATCTATGAAATTAGGTGAGCGAAATTTGGATTTTTAGTATAATTAAGCTTATATTGCAGCATAATTTTGTTTATACAGCCGTTTAACACTGCAGTGTTAAATTGTTCGGCACCTTGAGATATACCTAGGTTTCCTAAGCCTAGTACCAACCAACCTGGGAAAAATGTAGGTATGGTGCCTTACGTTAGCCTATAAATACACCCACTTTTCGATCGTTATTCTTATTTTACTTACATAAGAGTTTCTAAAATGAGCATGACTATCTCATTTGATAATTTAATTCAAAGTTTTACTTTGATCAAGAGCTAAATGCACTTAAATTTTTTTTTCTTCCTTAGACGATTCGCAAACGCTTCCAGCACTAGTTCGATAATAATGAATTAACACAACAAAATTAACATAAGGTTTAGTCTTGTTGCCACAAAGCTCTCTGAGTATCTAAGCTCTTTTTGAGAGCAACTTTTGTTTTTACGACTTGAAATATACGTGATATTGCAATTACCGTCGTGTCAGGGTTAATATGTTTTCAGAAACTACCCTCTAATTATTTTTAGCACACTGCTTGACGAAACCCTAACGAACAGTACGAAGCAAAACTACCATGACATGAGAACCACCCTCGCGGGGTCGGTATTTTAATACGTTCTTGTGAACGTAACACGCTACTTTAATTACAGTGCCGTGTGCATGATAGGTAGAACATATTTTTACCGATCATATAAAGATAAAATTAATAAAATCATATACCTACTGGCATGTTAGCGCCTACTAGATTCATTCACATCATCAGTAAACTACCCTCATGGGGTCGGTGATTTTGTGAAACACACTACTTGCAAGGTGAATAGCTACTTTAATTATAACTTGAACACGGAAAGCGAACGATACAGTGTACAATGTAGTTTCACATCATGTGAACTGGGTAGTTCACATGATGTGAAACTGACCCTGCAGTGACCCGGCGAGGGTTCGCAGGGTCACTGCTTATTGTGATACATGCCACTCTGGCGAAGTGAATTCTTTATCACAATTTATACAAAGAACTAAAGACTGAATGTAAATGTACTTTCACATCATCATAACATACCTACCTACTATCGTCGCAAAAAATCGCCTCCCTTTGTGAAATTATTGCATTTTTAAGACTTTCGCAGTGACTAAATAAGTTGCGAGTACTTATATTTTAAGTGCAGAGTTAAATTGCGAATTTTACTAAAGCCCTCACCGGGTTTTCATACTAGTAGCTACACGGCCAGTTGCTTTATTGAGAAAGTTGAATAAATTGTAGATAAAATATAGTTATTACGAATTACGATTTCCACACTAATAAAATTTTACGGGACAGAGAGTCTAAATAAGATTTGAGTGATTCAGATCATATTATTTTTGCCTATTCCATTTATTATTAAAATAATTTATGCTCCCAATAATTGCAACTAAAGTAATTAATTATATTACTTACTATCAAGCATTCGCAAGCTTGTAATTAATCCCTGAAAATTATCGTGATTTTTTGTTCTACAGGGAGCATTCTCAAACCAAAGCAGTACCTACCTAAGCATTGTTGTTTATAGCAGCAGCATATCCAAATATGATAAATGTATGTAATATAATAAGTGTATGGGTTTCTGTAAAATGGGACTATATATAAAAAAAAAAAAGTTTTAATAATGTTTTTATATTGTTTTTATAAAAATATTGTTAAAATCTAATCTAAGAGGTTAAATAAATACCTGTAATAATACTAATAAAATAGGTCATAAGAACAACCAGACTGTTCTTTGTAGAAAGTCTGTAAATGGTTACCACAATATATTAAATAAAAATGTGCACAGCTTGCATCTGTTTAAGCTCTACTAAATCTTTTCACATTTTCTCGAAAGAAAATAATTCAAGGTTATGCGAGTATTCTATATTAGGTGGTAGCAAGCCTTTTTTAGCAGTTCTGCAAGACCTTCTTCAGCAGAAGGTACTATGAAAAATCATAACTATTCAGAGAAAATTAACATATCCTGTCCGCACGGATGGCATACAAAATCGTGAACATTTTTAGTCCTACCAGTAGAAGAAAGATAAAGAAGTAAGAGAAATGCCCAAAGCGACTAATTTCAAGAGATTTCAATGAGATAGGTAGGTACATACTGTTTTGAGCATCTAATAAAAACGAATCCAAAAGATTTTTAGATTCGTTTTTTAACTACATTTCGTTGCGAAATTTATTTTATACTTCATTCATACCTACTTTCTATTTCTACTACATAATGTTAGCAGAATTAAATTCACTGCAATAAACCTTATTTTATGCAATGTAGATATTATTTTGAGTTCATTACAAACTGACATTTTAGTGGTATAACAGTATGCAAAGCCACTAAAGGCCCAGCAACATACCTACATGTAGGGCGATGGGTCCGTAACGTTCTCGAATGGAGATCACGTAGGTACTGCGGTCTGCGCAGCGTAGAACGTTCACCGACTTGGCGGACCGACGATATAATTAAGACCACAGGAACGCGCTGAATGTAAGCCGCTTTCAGCCGCTCTTATTGGAAATCCATAGAGGAGGTCTAATTATTAGCAGTAAACGTCCTACGGCTGATGGATGGATAATGATATATATGGTTATCCTTATTTAATATTATAAATCCGAAATTCCGTTATGTCTGTTGGTTTCACGCGAAAAAAGAGAGGGATCAACTGGTTGTTTGCATGGTTATTGTTTAAAAATTAAAAAGCGTCATGTATATATTTTTTTCCGGGAAAAATACGAGTGAAAGGATAGCACCGAAATAAAAATATCACGCGGGCAAAATATAGTTTACATTTTGATTTATTTTATCTTAGTTTATATTTTGATTTAGGTATATATTATAATTCTGTTATAAATTGTATATGACGCTTAAAGGCCGATTCACATAAGTATATCAGGTCTAGGGTGTAGCACGCAACTAGAAAATATCTGTTTACGAGAGTTTTTAGTACAGAAAAAATGCCATTTCGATGATTTTAGAGGAAGACGCAGACTCAGGCAAAACGTTCCGGCAAATATCATGGTAAAAATATCATTTGAATAATAAAATATTACCGTTAAAGTATTCTATATTGATGGCTCTTCCTTTTGAACTATAAACTATAGGTATAGCTACTCGTACTTACTTTGTATAATGGTTTGTATTGAAACGCCTATAAGAAATGCTCATATTTTGCTTCCAGCAAAGTCTAAATCCCTACCAAAATAAATGCTCACCAAATTGTGTTTCCGAAAGTATTACGGATGTTACTGTGACACAATATTTGGTGAGCATTTTTCCATTTTGGCAAGCATATTTTGCTTGGTACTTATTATTGGGATCGGGAAATGTATTTAGGTCAGCTATTCAATTAGTTTCATTATAATTTGGATTTGAAGGTCTTCTTGGTATCTTGTAGAAGCAGGTTACAGCATTTGGATGAACCACGTAGACTCTACTTGATTCATCTCTCTTAATGTCGCCTTTTATTTCATAAGATGGTGTCCAAATGTGGTCTCCATACTGTTTATAGAAAAATATATAAGTCAGTGTTATGGCTATTCCGTTATTCATTGAATTATTCTACATGTATAAATTTGTAAAAATATTTTTATGGAAAATATTAATTGTATCAAAATGATAGTAAGGTATATATTTCCAATTTTGTATTTTACCTACTTTACTTTTCAAACCAATAATATTATGTTTAATAAAATGAGTACAATTTAAACGCTGACCAAAATTTTCTGACCTGACAATATGAAGGCGCCATAGTGAATTTATTAGCAACGTAAAAATGTTCTCTCTATCGAATGCCTAAAGTGAAAAAGAAACAGAAATAGGCTAATTAGCAATTATAATTACGATGGCGCCTTTATAATTGGGCCTAATGAGTACCAAACAAAATAAAATGCTTACCGAAATGGATGAATGCTCACCAAACATTGTTTCACCGTAAGAATAATAATAATTTGGGAGGTTGTTAAGTTACGTTAGGTTTTATAAGAGCCCGAAAAACCTTAAACCTACTTTGCCTCGGAAATAAACTACTAAACTTTTCAGTTTACGTTTGTTTGAAGTACGCGAAATAAAATATTGGTAAATCGAGTATTCAAGTTAGTAAAAATGCAAAACATTTTTTAGGAAATGTTGATGCAATAAATTTAAAAATAGCTTTAATTCTTTAATACACAATACATACACAATTTGGTGAGCATTTATTATATTCTAGATTCTTTTGGAAGCAAAATAAGAGCATTTCTGGAAGGTGTCAAGTCCACCAACGATAACACTGGTTGTAAGTGACAATAATATTTTTAAATCGGTTAAAAGTTAAAATGAAGTCCAACAACTAAACCTACCGTTATTAATTAATTCAGCAAAGTTAAAAAAAAAATGCGTAAAAGCTAGGGCCTGATTTAGAGGAGTGGAGGCCTCGGGGCAACAAAGGAGTGGGGTTCCTCGGTCACAGGATAAGTACTTATTAAAAATGGGTAGTGAATTCCAAGTACCTACACATTATAAATATACTTATCAAGACGATCTGGAATCAATATTTTAATATGTTTCTATATTTAGGAACAGTGTAATATTTTTTCTATAAAGTCATATTGGTAAAGGTAAATGGTACCTACCTAATGCAAAAAAGCCCACAGGGTTTAATTTATTAGGTTACCTAAATACGTAAATGCGCAAGAGCAACGATCGCGAAAATCTTTTATCAACAATTTTAGTCAAATCGAAAAGTTTTAAGAATAACGGAAGTAAACGATTCCGCCGGAGACAACTATTGAAATCTAAGAAAAAGGCATTACCTACTCCAAAAGCTACTAAAGTGTTTTAGTTGAAATTACGTTCTAGAAAGATCTTTTTGTTCAGAAGAGTTTGTGCAAGATCACTTAATACTTTCAAAAAGCCTTTTCGCCGCGAGCTCCTCTGAATATTGGAGTTTCTCTTAAAAGTACATAATATTAGGAAAGGAAAACGGGTAGGCAGGTAATGGCTCGAGGCGGGGTCCGCACTTCGACACCGTTCCGGGCGCTATCTTAATCGTCCAGCGTTTAAGCATATTTATGTAGCAATAAGTTATCAGGAGGCTAATTACGGCCGCGAAACCACCTGTCCGCTATCATCCGTACATAGGCCTTCGCATATACTTCCGTGCGTCTTACGCGCGGGACCACCCCCCGGGCGCCATTGGTCGAGGGCTGCGGTGCGCGCGCAGCGGCCCTCCTCGCGCCGGAGACGCGCCGCGACTTCGGAGGAGCCGGCCGCGGCGCGATGCGGCCGCCGCCAGTGCCTCCGCGACCTCGCTCCCGCGCCGCCACGACACGCGCGCCGCCGCCGCCGATAGCCTCCGCGGCACTCCATGAACTTTGTACACATTCTGAACTGTCCTCTTCACTTCTTAAGTTGTTTTTATTTTGAAGTTTATTTGGTCCGGTAAAGAAATTGTACAGCTTAGCGGGTAGTAAGTGTTGAGGAGAGCCGGTGGGTGATGTGATGGGTAGCCACGGCAGGTCGCGCGGGCTCGGAGCGGGGTGCGCGCGCCTGGTGGTGGCCGCGTGCGCGTGGGCATGCGCGCTGCTCGCTGCCGCCGCCGCGGACGCGCACGCTGATGTTGACACCTCCACTGGCCTTGGGGATAACACGCTCACCAACTCAGGTTAGTGAGTTTCGCCGCTGAAACCAAATGTTTTAGCAAATCGCGTTTAGGTGCAAGAGACAAGAGAACGTTTGTAGACATTCTTAGATAATGTTAAAAAAATGCATCTGAAAAAGAGCAAAAGGTTTTCGTATATAAAACTAAGTATTCACAAGCCCATAAACATAAGTAAAGCTGTGATTGAAGATAAACTCTCGACTACACGATTCTCAGTGTTTTTGTACTTATACTATCAAGTAAATACTTAATTATAATTTATTTAAACGTTTACCATACCCAAAATTAATAAAGCGAATAGAAATAAATGGTTAAATAGTACTTACTTATACAAATATGTACTCGTATTAGATAACGCTTTACAGTTTTTCTCTTATACAAATGTTTAGCCCTCATTAGCCGAACCGAACGCTGAAACTTGCTAAACACCTCAATAGGTCGGTCTCCTACTAGCCTATAATACCGTAGAGATTAAGAAAAAAATGCATTTTAGAAGATTAATAGCATTTTCAGTGAAACTGAAGTAAGTTCGTAACGAATATTTGCCGGCGGAATTCGTAACGTTACGACGTAACGGAGACAACGGTGGGCGGCGACCAAAGAGAACAACACCTTCTTTACTCCAAATGTACATAAATTCATAACGAATTATTGCGTGCTCTTTTTTGTGTCATCTATATTTATGAATACTTGTTAAATCAACTTGAAGGGGCTAGTTTAGTGGCTCTAGAAATGAAGTATAGGGATGGATTTATAGGGATCGTACCTATCTTAAAGGCTTTTAGCTCTCTAGTAAAATCTTATTTAGGACAGGTATAGTTAGCGTCAGAGGGAGGCTTATAACTTGCTGACTGAAATAAGCTGAGGATGATAATGATGATGAATATCTAATTCTAAACTATTTTCAGTGACCGTAGTTAGTGCTTCCTATTTTACTTTATATTGTTAATATCGTTAGTAATCTTTACATTCTTTCTCATTTTTCGTACAAATGTAATCATGAAAAATTACGCACCTAATGTTCTAAATTTTCTCAAAATACACCTAGGTTTTAGTACTGCTCTTGGGCTTTTGAGAGTATATACAATCTGTAATTTTATTTGATGTCTGTATCCTAAAATAACTAGGAAGTCACATCCCACGGAGATAGCTAAAATAACGTTCGTTTCTTGACAAGCACCTAGTACAACTTACGTGGGTGGGTACCTACTAACCATATGTTAGATATTAGATAAATCAGCCTACCTCAGTAAGTCTCGATTTAAGATTCCTAGATGTTTCGTTGTTATCCTATTGAGTTAAGAAATGGTTTTCTTTGACACACAGTAATTTTTATTTTGGTATAAATAGTATACTAACGTATTTTACCTAGGTATTGTTGTAAGTAGTACATTCCTATTTAGTATCGATAAGCTCTGTTACATGACTGGTACTTGCTGTAGTTAAAATATCAGGATCTATTTTAACTAAATATGTTATCAAAAACCTTACTGGCCAAATACATATTTTGGCTGTTGGCGGGCGATTTTCTATAAAAGCGTAGATATGTAATATTGGGTAAACGAACCGGTTGTGGTCATTGTCCCGGTTTTGGTAAAATTGTTGCATTAATGATAAAATACATAAATGTAAGTATTCATTTAGTTCTTTTCCTTTCCTAGGTACCTACCGAGTGGGTAATTAATAGAAGGTACTTCAGTACCTACGAATACTAATTAATATATAAAAACCCTCATAACTTGGGTTTGGAGTATACTTGATAAACGAAGTTATCGGGGTATCATGTCCATAATGTCTCTGTTTTATAATAACAATGTTGTTAGTGGTTTGGATGAAGTTGAGTATTAAGTCCAGTACTAAAGTTAAATCGTGTTTTGGAATAAGACTGATAAAGTTTCGAATTGCATAAGCTCTTATATATTTACTTTAGATTTTGTTGATATCTAAAAACTTCCAATTTCGTGACGGACTCACTGCCTGACTGACTCACTGATGATCATCAAAACCTATACCTAAGGTACTTCCTAAAGTCCTAAAAAGCTGAAAAGAGATAATGCAAAAATATGTCGAGCTTAGGCCATAATTATCTTGTACAGTATTTAATTATTTGTTTTATTGGTTTTGGAAAATGATTTTCCTATTATTTTCTTTCATAACAATCCTCATTAAAAATGGGGCCTTGAATGGGGGAAAAATCAAATTAGAAAATATAAAATTCCATTCAAATTAAGCATTCAATGTGGTTGTTTTACTCTGCGAATTAATTTACCATATGTTAATGTTTTTTTAATTTACTGTACACAGCCTTGTCCCACTTTGCAAGATATTCTTTGGTATGTAGGCTAGTAATGGTACACAAACGACAGGAAAATTCTAAAACTTGGAACTTTTACCCCCCAACCTTTTAAATTAGGGGATGAAAATTTGAATGAGACTTCCACAATTTTTATGCTAGAAGTCTGAAAATGGATATGAAGACATTGAAGACTCTTTGTTGAAAATAATAAAACATGTATTTTAGGATATTTAGTAAATCATCCCCCAACTCTTAAAATTAGGGGATGGAAGATTGTATGCGTAATTCGCCAAATATGATGCTATAGGTCTGAAAATTGATGTATGAAGTACCTGTTATAAATTATGAACACATTTTTAGCATTTTTTTTCTAAAACGGTGTTGAAAATTATTGTGAGACTTCCACAAAGTTTCTCGCTAGAAATCTTACAGTTGACATAAAAACTTCTTCTTATAAATTACAGACGATAAACAATTTAATTTGTTACAAAAACCAAAACACATAAATAATAATAATTAATTATACTTAATAACCGCATAAAAGATACAAAAACAATTAAATACACGTATACATACATGAATAGCATGTTTCGACTTTGCCACAAATCGCCAAGCCAACACGAGTTGAAAGATTAATTTATTATGAAACACGTATTGCTAGATTTTAATAAGTATCTAACCCTTAAAACTTGGGGATGGAAGTTTGTATGCGTCTTCCGCATTTCTCGGTGGTAGAGGTTTGTAATTTATTAAAAGAACTTGTAATAATCTACGAAAATAAGTGATATCCAACAAAAACATTTTCATGTAAAATGTTGCCAAGACGAGATTACAGTTCGCACTATCAAAAAGTTATCAGATCGTATGTAGAGCCAAGATTCTAACTCTACAGGACTTAACTCTACAAGTTTTTACTTCACAAACTCCACACCTTAGTCAATATAATTATGTGGCTTTGCTGTTTCGTATAAAATGGCATAACTGACTTCAAACGTGCACAAATCGATGTAGTAATTTTCACATTATAGTTGATTTATCAAAAATAGTTCAGCCGTTTTCAAAAAATTTTTCAAAATTGTTTATAGTGCGAACTGTAATCTCGCCTTGGTCCCATTTTACATGAAAATGTTTTTGTTGGATGAGTAATTACCCAGTATGTTAGAACAGATAGGTATTATTGAAACGTTAACGGTAACTTTAGTGTGGCGGTTCCTTTAATGTTTTTCGTAGTTCCCTCAAATAGCACAATGATTAAAATCTCGGGGCTAAAGTTATGCCTATTCTCTTTGGTGTTCGTACGATTAAATTTTTTTAACGACTTCCGACCTCAAATTTTATTGAAATATATCGGAAACCTACGATTTGGTATATCTGCTTTTAAACATAAAGAGCCGAGTGGACTGATAAACATCAGTAATACAGAAAATCAGTCCATACAGAAAAAATGCCAAGTCGATGTTTGGAAGTCATGATACCAGGTAGGTAGAAAGTTAGGATACACGAGTACAAAATATATTTTTGGATTAGGGGTAAAAAACGTTTTAATTTATTAGGGATTTTATCCAAAAAATCTTCCATCTTGCTCGCGCATTTTTTTAATTAAGATGAAAAATCACGACATGTGAATTTCCAAAAACTGTAACATTATTTTATCGTAAAATGACACGTTTTGTTAATGTATTATTTATATTGAAATGGATAAATGCGAAACAAGGATTATATAAAATTTAATGCCTATATACCTACTGAAGCACGCAAATAAGCGTGTGATATAGCTGTGGTCAGTTGAAAGGCCGATAATATCCTTTATTTTCATGCATTAACTTGTCATTAAAGTATAGTCACATAATATGTTAAGAGTATTTAAAGATAATTTTGTTATCATACGCTGAACACTGTGCTAATTCTTTATCATGTCCGTTTATCATGTATGTAGTATAAAGGAATAACAACATCCTATTAACTGTCCCAGTCGGAACCGCAATTGATAAAATAACATAATGATTAAATGAAATAAATAATAAAAAAGAAATCCGACTGCTCAAAATGTGAACTGAATACAAAAAAAAACAAGTACTTGGACAATGGAACATAACAACTGAACAGTCGGGATCCATTATTCAAGAGCCAATCTAATTTTTCAATGGATCCCGACTGTTCAGTTGTTATGTTCCATTGTCTAAGTACTTGTTTTATTCTTTTCAGTTTTTTTGTATTCGGTTCACATTTTGAGCAGTCGGGTGTTCAGAGGTCGAAATGTGGAAGGCCCGAGCTCGTCGCTATATGCTCGAGGAATGGAAGGAGGAGCTGGCCTAGCCTAGAGCTGGCAGCTGGACCGTGGAGGCTATACAGCCCGTTCTCGTGAACTGTCTGGACAGGGCGCACGGGTCGCTTACCTTCCGGCTTGTGCAGGTGCTTTCCGGGCATGGTTACTTCGGAAAGTACTTGTGCCGCATAGCCGGAAGGGAACCGACAACCAAGTGTCACCACTGCGGCTGCGACGAGGATACGGCGCAGCACACTTTGGAGGAGTGTCCAGCATGGGCAAGTGAGCGCCGAAGCCTCGTCGCAAGTGTAGAAACTGATCTCTAACTTCCAGCACTGATTCAGTCAATGCTTGGTTGTGAGAGATCGTGGGAAGCGGCCGTTTCTTTTTGCGAACAAGTTATGTTGCAAAAGGAAACGGCGGAGCGCGAAAGGGAGAACCTCTCGGAACTCCCGATGCGCCGCCGAAGAACTGGGCGTCGGAGGAGGATCTTCCACGCTCTCCTTCGACCCCCATAACAGGGAGCTTGGGCAACAGATTCGGGGGAGTCCGTTGCCTGACAAGCGTAGCCCCTGAGGTGGAGCGAGCGGTATTTCCGCGCGCCCCTTAAGGAAAGAAGGGTGAAAATCCACCCTTAAACAGGGCCAGGATCAGAGCTGCTGGAGCCGCGGACGAGTGCGAAAGCAGCATCCCAGGATTTTTAGTGGGTACACCGATCGGCGGGACTCCCACATAACCACCCTGCTCCCCCGGCGGGGTGGTATCCATAAAAGGATTTTCCCTGGAAAAAAAAATGGGCGACCGTGTCAGACATTTATTTAGATACTTTAGGTAGTCCAATATACCTACTAGATGCTTTATTATAATATGTCCATCCACTTCTACACGCACAGTCATACAAAGTTTTTGTCTTTTCACGGTAAATTTCTACTGTCTAAAAATCTATTTGTGAGATTGGTTGTTATGTAACTTTAAATCGATATATATCTTAAACGGACAGTCAAATACAAAAACATTCCAAGAAAGCTAAACATATTTTTTAAATACCTATTCAACGATACCTCACTTGACACATTTTGTTAATTTTTTTTCACAATATGGCGTCTAGTAGTCGCCATATTGAATTTTCACTAACGCCATCTCTTTGGTGACACTCGCCAGACTAAGAAAAATCGATTGACGTATGAATCATAGAAATAGGTCCAGGATTTTGGCTTCTATAGTGCTTCAAAGGAACATACATACATACATAGGCTAATGAACACATTACCACTCCTTTGCGTCGCGCAGTCGGGTAAATATCGTTTTATATCAACCTACGGCTTTACTCGCTTTGTGCTAGTATTCGCTTTAAAAAAAAATGTAAATTATATTTTACTTGGTCTCGCGCTTGACGGAGCGAGACCAATTATTATTCTAAGATTCTACTGGACAAATATTACAATACCTATTACATCATACATATAATATTCATCGTCGTTCAGTAATCAATTTAATTTTATTTTAGGTATTCTGAAAATCCATGGAAGTTAGCACGATGCTCGAAGTCCTTGATCGAATTTCTCAACCAGTGGGCGTGAGAATGAATGAATGAACACTTTATTGTTAACACTAAAAACACAGAATACAGAAAAATACACAGAACGAAAAAAAAACAACTTAAAACTAGTGCAACATAGGGTGGCCTTATTGCTTATGGCAATCTCTTCCAGGCAACCCTTTCATGTAGAGAGGAATTAAACATAACAAGATAAAATTCGTACCTGTTAAAATTAGTACCTGCATCCTAATACATAGATAACAATAATATAACATGATACACCAACACATACAATTTGATAAAAAATAAAAATATATAGCAACAATAAAGAACTGTATGACAACAGATCGACTGCGATGGCACCTGTGAGTGATAAAGCTTTTTAACGCTTTCCTTGATAATTCTTTTTTGCAAAAAATACTCGTAGCATGCATGACCGACTTCAACCGTGTCCAAAATTTGCAATATTTCGCTCGGATCGATGTAACATTTTTCACATTATTGTTGATTTATCAAAAATGGCTGAGCCGATTTCGATAAAATTTAAATGGGACCAATTTCGAAGATTTACTTACACTTTCCAATTAAAAAAAAATATCAAAATCGCACCACTATATAGAATGTTATGCGTGGTTGTACATAAAAAAAAAAAAAACAAAAAAAAATACTCGTCGAATTGAGTACCTCCTCCGTTTCGTCGGTCAAAAACAGCTACAGATGAGGCTTTGCGTGTTGGAACAGGCAAAGCATTTCACAATTGGACAGCCTGAAAAGCAAACGACTTGCCATAGAATGTTTCAGAGCGCACAGAGGGAATAAAAATATGCAAATAGCAGAGGGAGACATGAGCGTGACGTTATCTTGAAACCTAAGAGGAATAGAATGAGAGGAGTGTCAATAACAAAAGCATTCTATTAAGTAGCGTGGGGTGGTAGGATTAAATAAGATACAATAAAGTAAAGAAAGAACGTGAGCATTCCGTCGAAGGTGAATAAGCAACCACTTGAGCTTATTGCGGAACTGACACACGTGGTCATATTTGCGTAAGCCGTATATGAATTTTATGTAATAGTTTTGAAGCTGATCCTCAGTAAGATTGAGAAAACAGGCCTCAGCGTAGTCAAGGATAGGAAGGAGAAGTGATTGTGGGCGCTCAACTTTAGTAGCAGAAGGTAAACAACACAGACTTCCATAAAAAAGGGTAAAAAATTCCGAAGCCGCCAGACGCAAACATCTTGAAACTGATGGTTTTCAAGTGTACGTATCAACAAGTGCGATCAAACATGACAGCAAGATTTTTTACAGAATCGCTGTAAGGTATTACGGTTCCATTAAAAATACATTTGGAAGATTAGCCCAATTAATTCTGGATACCATATAAGAACTGTCTATTATTATTGCTTGGGACTTAGCAGGGTTGACTTGCAAGCCAAATGATTGGATGATTGTGTGCAGATCAGTATTAACAGTGGAAATGGCAGTGTTCAAATTATCGAGTCGAGCTTGAGAATAGATAAATGAATCTAAAGTCGAACGTGCTCGACCATTGTGTTTTACCAGTGATGACTTATGGCACTGAATCGTAACTCTCTCTTCCGTTCGTCCGTCTCTTACTATGGGCTAATACTTTGTAAAACTAAGATATCATTTCGATTAGTTGTAAATCTCTATTGTATAGTCTTTTTCAAATAGCTAGTCACTTATGACACTTCCGAAATGTCAGCTGTCAAACATACATTGATAATTGTAATGATGTACCGCACCTATATTCGATTTGTAATTACCGATTATTATCGATTTTACGTACTTATTGAAGTTATCGAACAATTTACCTAAAAGTGTTTTGTGAATTTATCTACAAGTCAGTAGTACTTACTTAGACGATAGGTTTAGAAGAATGAAAAAGAAATAAAAAAGTGACAGGTAAAAAATGATTTATTTGGGAAATAATGTCCTCGCCACTTCGTCATCGGAGCTATCATCATTATCATCATTTGATGAATCTTCCAGATTTATAATCATTTGATTATCCATTATATTATTGTCTATGTGAACATCGAAGGTAAATGGAAACTAAGTTTTTCATACATTTTTGTATCGAATACGCACTACATATTTTATAATTTTTGTACTAGGGGTACAGATTAACGATAAGCCTTGCTTATATCAAGTCGATTAATATGTTTTGTTTTCGATATTCTTCGATTTCAACAATAGTCGATTTCCAGCCCTCTTATCATGACGTCACGTAACATAACATTTTAACGAATTTAATATTTTATTAAATTGAAAAGTGAACGCGAAAATGTATACGCGAATCAATAACCTTTATTCTATTTCTTGCGTCCTTTGTCGTTTATTTTAGTAGTTTTTCTTGTAAGTTTGCTTAATGTTTTCACTGATAAATAGAAATATTCAAATTTTGGTGTGACGTCACATGACGTATTTACGTGATAATTTACGTTCTATGGACCTGTCATAAGTGACTTGCTATTTGAAAAAGACTATAATTGATCATCTGTACATACTACATCAAGCTTCACTCTAGGGAAGGCTATCCATCAAAACACAGGTGTGTACTCACCTAGTTTGCATGACTATGGCTGCACTATTCATAATTGTACTAGTTTTTGAAATAAAATGATTTTTAATTTTTAATTTAATTTTTAATAAGCCGTTTACATGTATAGTTATTTCTTAAATACACAATTTAGTTTTTATAAAGTAGGTATTAGGTACTAGGTATTTCCAATTCAGATCTATAATAAAACCAAAGAAGATATAATTGACCGAGCGTTAGCGAGGTCTCTGGGTCTACTGGGACGAGCCGGCACTTGAGCTGTCAAATGTATGTTTGTATGTTTCTTTGTTCGACGATAACTCAAGTACCGCTCAGCTGATCTCCATGAAATTTAGCATGCACGTAGTTTATATATATAGAATTTTTAAGTTCGAATATGAGCATCTTCTGTTCAGTGGTGTCGAAGATACCAGGACCGGTGGTAAAAACAGGCAAAACGGCGCCACTTTCTGCGGGAGTTGCGGAGTAATATTACTGCACGCTCGAGTATTTTATTTAAAATTGTAAGAATAACCGCTCATGTTCACGCAAAATTCAGAATAATATTTTGTTTGTAATTGTTCAGAAAAATTTCATGATAATATTTAATTTGCAATAATATTTATGTAATGTCAAGCCAATTTTGGACGCCTAGCGCGACCTAGTGCTATCAAAGTGTAAACTTCACTTAGCGGTTGTTTTTGTAACTCTTTACTCAGGTCGATGTCAGAATTATTAATGTTTGGGCCGTATTGCATGGTGTCGCCACTTTGTATGAAATAAACTCATAGCTTGCTTTAGACCGATTCTGCGACTGTTCGAAATTAATTCATTCTCATCTCACGTCAGCACGGGTAGCATGGCAAAGGGAACAAACAATTTTATCCACTTTTAATGTCAGTTGTCATTGTCAATCCATACTTTATTTCCGCTTCGAGGGGATATAATGGTGGAAAGACAATTTGCCATGCTACCCGTGCAGGAGCGTTCAGATAGAGTAGGAGTTGTCGCAAACATTATTGTTCTTTGGAGCCCGATATGCTATATTATGCGACTTCTGCGAGTGTTAGATTCCATTCAGTATATAGCATAGCGTATGTAGCATAATTCAAACATTGTAGCAGAACAATAGCAATTTTAGGCAGAAACTTGTATATTAAATATTTGACCTAATGTAATCTATTTCATTCAAAATTGTTTAAATAATTGACCAAGTACGAGTACGACTCGCGCACGAACGGTTCCGTACTGTACGAAACCCCCTTAAATATTTATTTTATTTTAATTTAATTATTTAGTGTTAAAGTGAATATACAACTAAATATGGTGTGAATATTTCAAGCAATTACCAGTTACCATTATTAATATCGAGCGAGAAACGACTAACAATTCAGGTTTGTTGTATGGGAGCCCCCCTTAAATATAAATTTTCAGCTTTCTAGCTATAACGGTTCATGAGATACAGCTTGGTGACAGATAGACGGACAGCGAAGTTGTGGATATGTGGTGGTGCGTCGGCGGTAGGTTGCGTCGTCGAATAACAACTCACTATACGAATATTACGTATTTATTGTCTCCGCATAGGCTTAACACACCATACAAATAATTGTAAATAATAGGAGTATGATGAGTGACACTATGAATGTTCGTAGATAAACAAATAGTCGGACGACGCGCGAGCGCAATACGAGTACAGTGCGGACGTTTCTCGACTGCCGGCAGAGGGCGCGTGAAGGTCGGCGCGGCTTGCTCGCACCTAACCGGTCTAGCGCCGGGCTGCCGTAGTAACTACGCGGCATGCTGTGGCCGCTTGTGCGCAATGAAATAGGTAGATGGCGAGCGCTGCGGGCGTTTCCAATGATTCCGAATCCTTATGAAAAGTATGAAATAAATATCGTTCGGAACGAATTTATAATTACGTAAATAAATATATAAAATGAATTTAGAATGTTTTAGTATGTCTGTCTGTATGTGTAAATAATATATAATATAAATACATATCTTTTGTTATGTATATAATATTTAATGTTTATATTAATGTATTTAAAAATGTATTATAAATATATGTAAAATATATATTATGTAGGTGAGTACTCGTAAGTGTGTAACGATTACGAATAGCCTACAAAGTCTTAGTAATAGGGTCCCGTTTTTACCCTTTGGGTACGGAACCCTAAAAAGAATTCGCCTAACTTTCATACCAACATTATTATTATTTTTTGAAATCACAGTATATGATATAAAATAGGAATAGCGCGAGGTCTAAGTCCGGAGCGGACTACTAGTAATACTACGCTAAAACTATCATACGGTTAATTTTCATGAAAATAATTCTTGAATGTAGGAGATATGAGGCTTTGTAATATGGGGATGGACTGACGGACAGTCGGACATACCGACGAATCTAATAGTAAAACTAGCTAAGATTCGGCAGATATCGAGTTAGCTGACGGCGATTTAGCCGCTTTCAGTGATAGCAAGCCAAGTAAGCATGTTTTTAGGGTTCCGTACCCAAAAGAAAAAAACGGGACCCTATTACTAAGACTTCGATGTCCGTCTGTCTGTCTGTCTGTCTGTCACCGGGCTGTATCTCATGAACCATGATAGCTAGGCAGCTGAAATTTTCACAGATGATGTATTTCTGTTGCCGCGATAACAACAAATACTAAAAAGAGAATTAAATAAATATTTAAGGGGGCTCCCATACAACAAACCTGAATTTTTAGACGTTTTTCGCTCTATATTAATAATGGTAACAAGTAGATGCTTGAAATTTTCACAGAATATTTAGTTTTATATTCACTTCAATAATAAATAATAAAATAAAATTAATATTTAAGGGGGGCTCCCATACAGTACGGAACCCTCCGTTCGCGGGTCCGACTCGTACTTGGCCTATTATTTCAACATACTGTAGGCACGTCTCTATGTCATCCAAAACTTAGAGCAACAACACGCAAACACAATACAATATAAAAATATGGTAATTCCTGGCTGCATTCATTTAAGTAGCTGCTCAGTAATCGCGTTACAATTTGAGGGCCGTGCATCAGATAGCCAGACACAGTGATGCCAGTAATTTGGCAAGTCATAAATTACTCGTTTAACTGAATTACACGGGTTGAAAGCATTCCACCAGTGGAGCAGTGTCGAATGCGAGCCGTATGATATGTCGGGGACGCGCACCCGCGGGCCACTTCACAAATGAGCTTTGAATCAATGAATTTAATTAGCGAGTTATGCGAAGCCCGTGTGTCATATGACCCTCGTGTTAGAACTGCAATCGGATTCGATTAAAGTTCTTTGGTTGACCATTGATAAATTATTCGGCAGGTAGGTTCAAATCTGCGTATAGTTTGTATTATTGTCACGGTATGCAATTTGTTGTGGTCGAATCGAAAGACCGGCAAACGTAGCTTGAGATTCCTTCCCACTACATAGACCAATAATTTGATTAAGACTGCAGAAATATTCTGGACGCAATTTGCTTCCAACAGTTTCAACCGTCCCTACTGGAAAGACACCATATTCAGCAATACGACTAGAATTATGATAAAGCAAGCATCCAGCCTTTCTTGGATAAACAATAAATAAAAAAATACACGAGCACTTTATTAACACCAGAACTAGAAATATATTTGTAGTAGAAGAGAAAACACAAGAACTCATGGCGGTTGTATCGCTAAGACCCATTTCCTTTATCTGAAGGTGATTTGTAGCTAAACATGGACTCAAAAGAGACAAAAACTGATACACGTAAGTACAGGAATGCTTTATTCTGGCTATGGCTTCAGATCCTTAGGGTTTTAATTCTATAGTACCTATTTATGCCTAACTTAGCACTATTTAGTCGATAAAATAGCAACATTATTGCAATTTTCTTAAAAAAAAAAATGACCAGCTCATCTTACAACAGAAATTTACTACCTAGTAATAAACAAACGATTGGACAGATGATAGAAAATTTTGCCAGGAAATGCCCGATCGGTCAATTGAGTGGTTTTATCATTATTGTTATTTCTTATGTTTTGTCGCAATTCTTCCTATTCTTTTGTAATCATAAATTCTTACTTCACTTCTTGTCCACGAACGAAAGCAATATTGCTTCCACCGATTAATCTTGCACACGTTATGAAATTCCCGTGCAGCTAAATGGCAAACAGCATTAGAAACTGGGCTGGTGCAATAATTCTAAAACGGACCCCTTTCGGGGACTCTATTGGAGTTCCCGGCAACTAAGAACAGTGTAACGAATTAATCAAAATTTCACCTCCGGGCCTAATATGAGGCACGACTTCAGCCGTCGAACAATAGAGGTGGTGGAGTATTCGAATCGAAGTTGAATCACGACGTACATCCGGGAGCTCCATTGTTACAGAACGGAGTAATGAAAGCGCTAGCTGATAATAATTTATGAACAGCAGAAGTGTCGCTGCTTAATGGCGAAAACAGGGGCCCGAGGAGCATTCCAGCGCGCCCGGCCGGCGAGTGACAACCGCGCCGACAGCAAACTAAAATAATTATCATCATTGTCCTGGCCACGGCGAGTTTAATTGTTCATTTACATTTGCAACGATGATACCAGTTTCGAACTATTTCGCTCGCCGTTTATTTTACTCTCGCCGTTCCGCTGCCGTGTTATTGTTCGGAGTTAATGGTCTGAAAAATAGAAATGAATCGCAATTTGTATGATGTTATTGCCGTGAGTGAAGTTACGTAAGTTATGGCTACCGCTTAATTTGGCAACGCTGTGGGATTTATGGAAAAGTCTATTGGTCTACTTTAGTTACGAACTTATTTAATTTATTTTTGATGTGAGTTAAGCTTTAGAAGTATCTTATGCATTGGTATCGATAGAAATGTTCTTTGGAGCAATTGCCTACCTTTGCCCACTCTAGAAAAATGGAAGATATTTAGTTTCAAGTTTGCTGGGATGGCTATTGTTTAGTTTTTATAGTATTGTTTCTAGAGTAGGCACTGGCTATTGTTTAGTTTTTTTTTTATGGTATTGTTTCTAAAGAAGGCACAGCCCACTAATGCTCCCTTTAGCTACTCCCATAAGCTTATGATATCTATATATATAATACTATAACTATAATAAAAAAAATTGTAAGTCGACGAACGAACAGTTAATTTTTATTCGCATTTTCGGTGTTAGTATCCTCGTAAAAACTGGTCATAATTATAAAGAAAAGTGTCCCATATATTGATCTTGATAATTGGACATTAGTGACTGATCTTACAATTATATTGAATATAATGGATACAATGTCACCATACCATACAAAATACCTACACAAAAATAAAAATGTCTTTGGATGGGTGACCGCGGGTGGCATTTTCCAACTGACCGCAACCGTGGCTCGGATGACGCGTTAAATTTTAAGTCTCGATTGTTTTGACCTTCAGGCAGCATAAAATATCAGGCACCAGGGCTAACCTATTTGAACTTATTTACTTTATGGATTAAAATATGTCTTCGACAAGATAAAATGATTTTTTCTCATATTTCTAGATAGATTCATGTTCGGCTACATCCTTACATAAAATGTAATCATGTAGACGAGTACTTACCGCGATCATCACTTGAAATTAAGAGTCCATATCTCACAGTAAGGACTAGTCCTTATGAGGTCCATATAGTCCTGTACATCGGAAACTCTGTTATGTTCATATAACTCTATATATAATTATTATCTATGTACCTACTTGTACTTGCTCAACATAGAAAACAAATCATGCGTGACATTACTTTCATTTTCTGTATACACACATAATCATCCAGATAAGAATTCCGTAACCAAGGAACACATTGTCTTTCGGCAAAATAAAGCCGTAGCTCGGTATTAAGCACGTAGGGCAAATTTCACGTATTGTAATGTTTTCCCTCGGTCGTGAGGGCGCGTGGTATTACAAAATGAAATTACAAGAGACGTTCGCGGAGTCCTCTCGCGGCATTAATTTGTATCAGGAATTTGTAGAGATTTAGCCGAAGCCGACGGAGAGCTCCACGCAGCGCGGGCGGCGAGCGTTAACACTTATTAAGGGGTGCATCCTGCGACAGATGTAGGGGAGGACCCGCCATTTGCGTAATGTCAGGAATGGGTACACTCGATTTAATAAAACTCCTACACTGTTTCGTTGTGAAGAATTTAAGAGTCAATTCGTTTTAAACGCCACAGAAGCATAGCGAGAAAAAACCGTGAGCCGAAACGTGCTTGGAATACATTGTCGAGGCTTGGATTTCTTATCGGTAGCAATTGAGATGAGTACTTATGGCTTTTCGAGTGGCTCGGCTTCGTTTAATTTGTTGTTTCAGCGTGGAATTTTTATTAACGTCTCCCCTCACTTTGCATTTTTAGGGACGTGGCGTGGTCCTTATTGGCAAGTCAAGGTGAAGGAAAAGTTTCGCTTCGTTTCTGAGTGTTAGGTACTTTGGAGGCCTCGTCGCGAAGAATGTAAATACTTATAATAAGCAAATGAGGTTCAAAGGTTGTCTGGGTTTGACTTGTATGGGTAAACAGTTTTTAGATATGTTTTATTAACATTTTTTTCACTAACATAACTAAGATTTAGGCTCTAAAACGCTCGCTAACTTATATAAGAAATAGCAATTTGGTCATTAAGCCTATTTGATCAGATTATTTAATCAATGTATTAGATAGAAGCCTGCCCCTGAAAAAACGAGGTAGAATTGCAATATTTTTGTGATCAAGAAAAAAATTCAAATTAGTATACTTACTTCTTTTTAGTTTAGCGTAGTTTCAAAATTGTCCCGCGTTGAGCCGGTACTTTGTGATAAACGAAATCGCAATGTTAAGTATAAAGAACTTTTTAAAAAGTTGTTGACTTTATCTTAGTCATGTGAAAAGTTTAAACTGTGCTATTGCCTCACTACTTTACCAGCCTTTTAAAAGCTACTTCTATTATAAAATGAATTTATACGTAACACTTACCGATAAAGATTCAGTCGTAGGAGAGTAGGAGAGGTTAGAAAAAAACATTTAACCCGACGCTGACGCACAAGTACGGCTTGTTACGTTACGCGCACTTTAGCTTATGAGTTCCAAAAAATAATGCATCAAAACAACATTCCTATCCCGAAAAATCCCAGTAAAAAGCCGGCATGTCCTTTTTATGCTGCTATATCCAACAGACGCTTCATCAAGGTTCACACAAGGATTTTCCTCAGACACGATAATAGCAGTGCATAAAATTATAGTGTTATCCACATTTTACTTGCAAATACAATCACATTATGTTAGCTTTGTGACAGGGTGGAGAAATTAATAGCGAGGCTGCTGGGAGCGTGTGTCGATCGAGGGCAGGGGGGCCACTCAGCAGATGCTTATCAGCAGTGCTCTGCTTCTAACTCCTCTCGCAGCCGCTCACGTGCCAATGTAAATAGCTGCTTATTATCTTACTTAACATATTAGTCGCTACGGCTGTTATAATAATCAACTGGAGGAAAAAGGGAAACAAATGCCTGCTGACTGGAGAAATTAAATACAGATACTGTTTGTGGTTATGGTGGTAGATACATACGTGCATTTTATGTTTTTTTTTGTCTGACAGATTTAGCTCAATAGGATACTCGTTTTGGTAATTCATTGGCGTAATATATTCATTATGTTGCGTTTATTTTAAGTAGTTCCACATAATACTTCACTATACAACTTTGTAACTATCTAATGTGTCGCGTCGGGGTAAAAAAGTTTGCTTTTTTAATTTGGTTAAAAATGTGTACAAAGAAATACTTGAGTACATTTTTATTTCGATATTTGATTTTAAGGCGCTAATTCGTTGTGTCACGAAATAGAGTTCCACGTCATTATGTAGGTATATGAGCCAAAACAAACTGACAGAAATAAGCAGCAAAAAAAATATTCCTGTTTTAATTTTTCAATGATGAATTTTTTGTTGTGAAATTCCGTACATAATTTCCTAAGAACTCATTGGTACGGGACCGAGATTTGAACCCACCGACCTCACGAATGTAAGGCGGGTGTCATTAGCACTAGACCACCACCTCCCCGGAGACCCGGGTGGTAAAAACGGTTGCTCGACACAGTACCTACTACAGTATAGTAAAGATGCATATTTGGGTATGAAAAACTATTTGAGTACCTAAGGTATAAGTTTCAGAGAAACTTTTAATATAAGTTTCAGTTCCAGAAAAATTGTTGTTTTAAAAGTTGTTAAAAAGAGTTAAGTGTAGAGCTAGGTTCAAAGGCATGTATTAAGATTGGTAATAGTCGGACTTTGATACAATTTTGTTTGATGGGTACTTTTTAGTTACAGGATTTCATAAAATCTTATTTCATATTTTTACGCATTTTATAATTTACGCAATTGAATATAATAATAATAATAAAAAAAAAAAAAAAAACGTTTATTGTTCATAAAAGTTAACACAAAACAAGTTGTGCACTAGATCCCACACTAGGGTGACCTGTGTCGTGGGATCTAGGCTCTTCCTTATAGTACTTAACAAAACAAATTCACCATTATACTATTATACGAGTACAAACTTAATTTAATATTCATAGTGCACTGGATCCCACATTAAAATGACTTGTGTCGTAGGATCCAGGCTCTTTCCCAGACGGGGAAGGTAATACTCACACAATGCTACATTTTAAATATGGAAACTAACTTAACATGACTTTTATACGAATAGTACAGCACCTACCTACATACATATTTAACATTGTGGCTCAAATTAATAATTTCAAAAGCTACGCCCATAGTGAATTTTGAATTATGTGCTACATGCAATGTATTCCACCACACATTTTTCAATATTAGTTGGTTATTCCTAAACAAAAACTAATGTTTACTACCTAGAGTTATTTATTTTGAAATCTATTTTTTAATACATAAGAGGTTTAAAAATATGCTGGAAAATTACTTGTATTGCAATATTTACCTTATAAATACCCAAATCTCGCACTTTGCAAGAGCTTTAAGTTTGTATATGTGACATCACACGAAACGAGGGTACACCGTGCCCACAGTAACATGTGGCGTGTAAATGTGACTAAACGTAATTAATGATCGATTGTAACATGTCGACCATGGAGAATGGAACCCTCCGCAAATCTTTGCCGACTCAAAATACAAGTCGCGGGGGACTACCGCGCCTTTTAATTTGCGAGTATTAGGGGTGCTCCATGTTCGCCCCCAGCCTGCTTACATTTATTTTTAAATTTCAACGATCGATACTTTATCTAAAGGTTTTGGGGCTACTGCTTTAAATGAAGTCTAAATCAAGTTGAGTACAATAAATAAATATCATCATCATCATAATCATCTTTGGACTGTTCAAAGTTAAAGTCAAATCATTTATGCAACATATGAAATATACATGCGGTTCTTAATTAACATGTGTTGTATAGTTATACATATGACCCTGTTAAGGGTATGGCAATTTTATTATTCGTATGATTCGTATGTATTGGAACGATTTATTATTATGTTTTCTAGATTGTCGTTAAAAAAATCGTTTAATGTGTAATAGCATTTGGAAAATAGAATAATTTTTAGTTGTTTTATAAAACAGTTTTCCTTTTCGATATCTTTTACATTATTTGGCAGTTTATTATAGTAGTTTATGCAACTGTCATATAATGAAGGGTATTAAAACACGAGTGTGAGTTTATAAAACGAGCGCAGTGAGTTTCATAATAGTAACGAGTTTTTTAATACCCGTGTTATATGCAGTTGCATACACTACTTTATCTTCACTAATAAAAAAAAAAAAAAATCTAAGGCCATTCTAAAATCTCGCGCAGGGCCAATCAGGAGCGAGCGCGCGATGTTATAATGAGATTTTACGATATCGATGTGGATATTATAACATCATGTGAAATTGCTTAAATTGAGTGTTTTGTTGTCTGCGCTATAACAGTAGTCATTATAAGTCAAGTATTGGAAACATAAGTAGAATGTTACAACATTAGTGTAGATAAAATATTTTTTTTAGCCATAGAATTCGGGCTGGAACTATGCATTGCTAAGTTGGACTTTGATCCCACGAGTTTATGTCTGTATTGTGATCTAATTTTGAGCGAATTTTCAGACTCTTTGTTAAAATAGTCAGGGTGCTTTTTGACAAATTTACATATTTCGAATATATAGATAGACACCAGGGACATAATTTCAAGTTTTATAAAATACGGTTTATGGAAGTTCTTTTTGGTAATGTCGGGAATTTTAATATTTGCTAGAATACGATTTTTTTTTTTTCTGTATAATAAATATTTCTTGTGCGTTTACTGTTCTCCGGCAACAAATGCTAGAGCCGGCAACAAGCCGGGAATTCAACTGTAGCAGCTCATACGAATCAAGACTTGAAAACTTAACTGACTCACTGATTTCTGCCGATTGATATTTAATAATTATTTTTCGCAAAAAATGGCATAAATACTTCAACCGTAGGTATACAGAATTCGCGAATATTTCGCACGGATCGATGTAGCATTTTTCACATTATTGTTGATTTTAAAAAATTGGCTGAGCTGATTGCAATAAAATTAAAATGGGACCAACTTGGAAATATACTCTGTCCAATTAAAAAAATAACTAATGAAATCGGACTACTATATAAAAAGTTATGCGTGGTTACACATAAAAAAAATACGCGTATATACGCATTGAGCATTTCCTCCGTTTCGTCGGTCAATAAATTAGATTTGTTTTAGCAAAAATAAAAGTTATTAGCACTAAAGTATTAAAGTCGAACTTGCGTACTTATTGATCTCTAAACTTATTTATAGAAATGGAACTTATAGAAACCTTTATGGATGTTGTTTAAAAATGTAGGAATAAAAAGCCTCTAATAAAGAGTACTGGACACCGGCTTGTAGGTAGGGTAGGGTGCCCTAATATGAACGAGAGAAAGATTTTTTCAACCATCATCGTGCAGCCGCTCATGCTATCTAGTAAGCTGCTATTTATATCTACCGTTCAAAACACATGGGACTCTACCTGATGGGCAAGAGCAGTGCCCCATGTGTTACGTTCGATTGTCTAATCAAAATAACGCTTCGTTCGTCAATCCTTCGTAATGTTACGTTTATGGCATACAAAAACATTGTTCGAGGCGAGATCCAATCGTAAATCAATTTTGTGGACGAAAAAGGCGATATCGATATTGGTGAAACCGCGCGCTCCCTCGGTATAATATGAGACGGCAAGTCCGCCGTAATGTTTATTTGATACATGTAATCGGCACATGATGTATGGAAGCTCGTACGGAGCGATCGCTGCGGCCGCTGGTCGCCGCCGCCACCGCTCCTCACAAGCTTTATGATGATTATTCCATCTAAATGATGATTTATTACTGGATTAGCCAGCACACGGTACATTTTGTGGGGATATTGGTTTTATTTATTCTATAACACTCTCATCGCGCAAAATCTAATGGAAATTCGCTTTGTAGATCGTTAATCAATGGATCAACACTATCTGGCTGTTGTGTGATTTGAAATCGACTTAATTATTTATCATGGCAAACCAACAAATTATAAGCCCTACATTTAATCTAAGATATTTCGATCCAAAATAAATTGCTTGTTTGACAAAGAGGAATATCTCCAAAACTTAATCGGATTCTGAAATTTTTCTTTTGTATAGGAAAACGTAATAATTATTCCTAACCACTAGAATATATTCTGCGAGTAAGTATATGTCGTTCGCCATTTTTGTTTACATTGTTACGCAAGCAAAACTGCGAGCAGATTCTAGTCAAACCTGCCAGCAAAAGATTATGTTATACTCAAATTACATTTGATAAAGACACTTAAGTACAGCTAAGCGAAAACATAATAATATTGTTTTTTGAAGTAGGTCCTAAAGAAGGTAAATTAATAAGGCAGGAGGACCAAGATTTAAGAATTTAATATTGGCAGCAGCTTGTTTCAATGGACGGATGCTATTTTTGTTACCATATTTTTTATCCCAAGATAATCAAATTATGATTTGACGAAAAAATGTGGTTTGATTTTAAGTATGAGGCAGTCTCAGATTTCTAATTAGCCATTTAGTAAGTTTCTTTTTTGAAACAAATAAAATTACTATTATATTTTGTAAATTACTTACATATAAACTCATGTTATATTATACAATCCTATTGAAACCAATATCTAAATACGCTGCCCATCCAGTTTAACCTACACAAAAATACAAAATGCATAACTTCTAACTTCGACCAAAGAATAACAAAGACGCCATTTAAATTACTTTAATATAAGTTTGTTTCTTTGAATCGCAACATTGTGGAGGGGAAATTTTCGGAATGTATTTTAAAGCATTTCTTGCGGAGCAGAAGCTTCCGACGTTTCTTCGAGTTAGACGGCTCGTAGCATGTAAAAAGTAAAATGTAGTCTACGAACGAACTCGCCACAGACTCATAACTAGACTGAGACTGTGTCAGCGGATTTGAAATCTTAAGTCTGGTTTAAAATTAGTCAGGACATCTCCTGTTTCCTGAATGCGCTCTGCGGTAGAGTTTGTAACTTATAGTTATTTAAAAGCGACCTCGTATTATAAGTTGTAGCTTTAGTTGTGAAATGTGGATAAACCAACATTTGAAGTTGTAATTTTATTAAAACACGTATATAGGTACCCACTTATTGATAAGTCTTTGTATGAAATGACTGATTTTGAATAGCATTATATCTCTCCAATACTAGAATACTGTGCCCTTCTCTGTTTAAGATTCATTAACCAACTTACTTGTACTGTACAACGCTAAAAGTTGGCGCAAATGTACACACTATGTCTGTGTCTATTGGCACTAAGCTTACGTAATGGCCTGTGGTTATGAACTTCAAATAATAAACCTTTACCCTAACAGAAAAAAATCCTAACAAATCCCTCAAAAACATTCAGGTTAACGCATACTTAAAGAAGCGATCTACAAAACCAATTTAAAATATCAAATCTTTATTGTTAGGTATGTATGAGTTCCAAACTGCAATCCATGGTAATATAGGTAACATGCCCGAAGCGGCCATCGATTCGCGAAAGACAAGTAGAAACTTTCCCGCCGAAGACATGAAATCATAGAACGATTTCTTTTACGACTTCGGTTTCAACTTCATAGCGATGAATTATGCAGAGAGCAGAGAGATTTCCTGCGATAAAAGTCGTAACACCCAAGAGTGTTCTAAAAAGAACTCTTAGGATATGATAAGGGAGCAAACTATACATGGATCGGTACGTATTGGTGTAGCTCACGCTCGAATATAATATCGTTTGTTTTGATCTATTTTTCTTTTTACGTAACAAAAGGGTAGATGAGAGAAAAGTAAGTTCGCGTAAGATCTTCTAAGCATTAAAACAAATGAAACACGCTGATTTTTATTTTATAGCTGTTTCTGCATCTTATTAATATACGATAAGTGTATGAGCAATTAATAAATACATGTAATGATATTTTTTAATATAAATAAGCCAGTTATAGTAAGTTGGCCTTTTAAATTTTATACCATTTTCCAAAGTCTTTCATAATTGATTTTTATTGACTTAGTAAAAAAATTAATCTTTTCTGAACTGCAATATTTGTTTGATAGCGAGTAATTTTAATAGGATGTACTATATAATTATACATTTGTTATAACGCCAAAGTTGTCGAAATTCAAAATGAAACAAACTAAACTCATCAAGTATATTTTATCCTTGTCAATAGACCACATTTTTAATTGGAATTGCAGTATAAGCAGAAGCGAGCGGGGAACGGCAGAAAGCTAGACGCATCGAGCGCCCGCGCGCGCGTCCTGAATACCTAATTGACTAATATTAGTTGCTGTAGGGGAACTTCCTTATAGGTGAGCGCAAACTTGAGACAAAGAACACGTACGAGCCTCGCAAGGGCTACTTTTTAACTTTTAATACGTGAACTTGGGACGAGGCAGGCTTCTATGCGGCATTATTGAGTTTGCCATAATTACTTTGACTGACTGCACGTCATGTTAAACGTTTTTTAAACTATAATTGCACACTATTTTATGTACTACGAAACAGATTAGCTTTGTACATGGTAGGCAGGTATAATTTTTGCTTGTAGTGTGTAATAATAATAATTATCAGTGTGGTCACACTCAATTCTGTAAGAAAAGGATTCGACTAAAGAATTAAACAGTAAAGAAAAAAAAAGCAGTTTTTTATTTATAATGTAAATTTAATACCTACACCTTATAAAAAGTTATTTATTTATTTTAAATTTAAGATTTGATGTATTTTTATTGTTAACAAATATAATTTTTTTTTTTTTTTTTTTAGATTAAAATTTATTAACCACAGACTCCAGGGTCTGTGCCCTTTGTTAACTAACATTTACAATTATTTAGGTATACTATACAAAGAGTGTTAGTAGGTACTTGAAATAGCCTAAGTTAGTCAATACACTGCGTGAACAAATATAATTATAAATAAAGAATTAAGCGACTTAGGACATTTAGGAATCGTGGAAATTTAAATATTGATTATGAACATCAATATGGAATGTAACAAAATAATCGGCCAAGTGCGAGTCAGACTCACGAAGGGTTCCGTCCCGCATGGAAGCCCCCTTAATATATTTAACCGACTTCCAAAAAGGAGGAGGTTCCATGTTCGCGTGAATATATATTTTTTGTGTATGTTCATCGATAATTTCGCCAATTGTGAACAGAATCGAAAATATTTTTCTGTTCAAAAGGGTATACACCCGAGGTGGTCCCATTTAAATTTTACAGAAATCGGCTAAGCGGTTTTAAAAAAAAGAAACAACAATAATGTAAGCAATTCGAGCGAAATATCCGAATTTTGTACACGATGAACATCGATATTTCCGCCAATTGTGAAACGAATCGAATTTTTTTTTTAGTTCGAAAGGGTATACTCCCAAAGTGGTGCCATTAAAATTTTACAGAAATCGGCCAAGCCGTTTTTGATAAATCAACAATAATGTAAACAATTCGAGCGAAATATTCGAATTTTATACACGATGGAAGGCGGTTTTGCCATTTTTTGCGATATTTAAATTGAAATATTTATTTCAATTTAAATATTTATGTTTAAAGAGAATATTTAACTAAATATTCCGTGAAAATTTCAAACCCGTCAACGTTTTTCGCTCATATCGAGCGCAAAACGATAAAAAAATCAGGTGTATGGGAGCCCCCCTTAAATATTAATTTGTTTCTGTTTTTAGTATTTGTTGTTTTAGCGGCAACAGAAATACGTCATCTGTGAAAACTTCAACGTTCTAGCTATAACTGTTCATAAGATACAGCCTGGTGACAGACAGACGGACTGACGGAAGTCGGATTCTTAGTCGGGTCCCGTTTTTACTCTTTGGGTACGGAATTCTAAAAATGGGAAGTCGTTCAATATGAAGCTCATTGATGCTACGGAAAAACAGTTACATTTCAAAATATTTAGCTTACTTGGTAGATACTTAGGCAAGTTGGTATTATTTCTTATGCTGTTAATGTAAATTTACATTATTTTGCTAAATAATATTAAAAAGAAATATTCATATTCCTTTATTCATACAACAGTATACGTCAATAATCGAGTACAATAGGATGATGAAAACTTACAATAATTTTAAAAACAAATGTCATAAGTATTAAGAAGTCAATAACAGTGATTAATAGATAGAAAATGAATAAGGGGTTAAAGTATTGAAGTTGACATCTAATAACTATAATACCATCACGACTTTAATACCAATGCAACAAACGCATCTATGACTCTACTACGTGCCTCGTTGGAAAATGAAATAACGTCCATTAGTGTAATTGATAACGAAAGGGAGCCATTGAATTGTCCGCTGGTAAACAGTTAGGACGTGGTATCATATTATTGAAAAATGTATTTTTTTAAACTATTGTTGACAGATTTTATCAGTGAGAAAGTTTTTTGCAGGGAAAATTTATTTAACGAAGTTGTGCACTTTTTGGTACTTAAGTATGGGTAAAAAAAATTAAACTCACACAGTCAGGACACGCTGATCGAAAGTTAGTAAGACGAAGGGATAGTTCCGTGGCGCGGCGCAGGGCACTTGCGCGAGTGTGCGCGTGTGATTTTGTATTTTAACACATAAAGGAAAGTACTTTATTTGTACAAGTTTTCACTTCTGCCGGCACTCCCGGAGTGCAACCCGTTGATTTTGTATTTACCGAAGTATGTGACTAGTAACAGCCTGCCGTTTTATTGGTCAGTTTATAATAATAATAAATAGTTTAGGGGCTAGTAAGTAACATATTTTGAACTAATTTATTTGAAATATTGTTGAACTTCAAGGAGTTGTCGTCATCGTTTCCGCCGTAGGGCATCCATTACTGGACATAGGGCTCCTCTATAGATATTGAATGAGATGGGTTGGAAACGGCTTATATCAAGCGCAATCTTGCGGTCTTGATGAGGTCATCCGTCTAACTTGTGGGTGGACGTCCTACGCTGCACTTGCAGGTACGTGGTCTTCACTCGAGATGATGTGTTTTAGATAGATACTAGATTTTTTTGTGAAAGTACTTGTATATTTTCTCTTAAATAAATAAAGAAACTTCTTGTGCATGCAAATTTATAATGTTCTGCCACATGTGCGATACAAAAATCACCAAAAAATATATTGTCGCATAGTGACGTGTTCAATTCTCGCATGCTTCTCCCCCTCACGAGCTTTCCCTTAGCGTCATTGTCAATTTTCTCATATATTTATGTCAATTCAATATTATTCAAGCTTCTGAACCACAATATTTTCCATTCTACAACATTTTTGGGAAACCTTCAAGACGTTTAATTTGCGAAAAAAGATATAAGTACGCAAAGATTTGTTGCAAAAGGCGACGCATTCTGTGAATACAGTTTCAGCTTACTTTGTTATGCTAATCTTCATAATTCTTCAGGCGGCGGAAGTTTCAGCCGAGTTACTTTTTGAAAATAAGTTGTAATTCAGACATAATTTGTTACGCAGTTGAACGACACGCGCAAAAATGGAGGGGACTCTCGGCATCAACATTTTTCTTGCGTGGCAGCGTTGAGCCTGGAATGTAGGAGAAATAACGAAAACAAAAGAAATTATGTTAACTTAAACCAATAAGAATTTATCAAATAACTAAACATTGATGTACAAGTTTTAAAGTCAATAATCCGGGAAAGTATTTCTAGTAACATTGTTTCTAAAACTATCTATCTACTGACAGTTTCACAAAGCCTGTCTTGTTCAAATTAACGGAGAAAACTTCTCGATCAAGTCAAGTCCGTCTACCTGAAAACACAAAGTAAACTCGGTGCCTTCGCAACTTATCCATTAAGTTAAGTAGAATCTGTAGACAGCAAGGAGAGTAGTGCCTTCGTCCGTCGTCTTCGGAGTAGTTTGAGCGTTAAGATAAATTTATGATATCAGATTGATTAGTAACGTACGATGTACTGCTTTGTTCTAGTCGTGCTGTCTGAAGGATGAATGTTTGCGAATAAAGTTTCGGGGACGTAAACATGGCTATCAGATTTGTTATGGCTTGAGAAAACTTAACGCTCATTGTCTTGAACTTTTATTTCTATATAAATCCCAATAAATAAAAGTGGAGGAGGCAATTAACTTTTTTGGAATTAATTTTATATTTTGGTATAACACGATTATTTACTGCTAAATTTGATTTTCTTGTGACCACTTCTTATCTGACAATAAATAAGGCTGTGAACCTAGGATCTAGCAAGCTCGTCTAGAAGATAGGTACCTGTTTACTCTAGTTTTGAACAACGACGAGGAACAAAATTCTTAAAAAAATTACTCCTACATCATCGTCCATTGTCCAAGAAATCTTCATTAATTTTACGAACCTTCAACAATGTCTTTTTGACGAGGGATAGGGAAATGAAAAATTATTTCTTGAATTTTTACTTCACTTAAAATCTGTACTGCGTTGTAGTAGACGACCGCTTTATTATTTATGACAAGGAACGCGAAACTCATCTCGAGTTATAAACTTCTTGGAATTTCTCCTGAAGTAATACAGAGCTATTATTATGATGTCCCCACAAAAAAAATATTCGTAAAGCCAGGGTTGGAAAGGTAGAGGGGCGCGGGCTCTGCCAAGCGGCTATGGCAAGTCGAAGTCAGTCAGCCATCGAGCTTCGAGAGGGACAGACCCTTGCTCTACGCTCCCTTGATCAGTCTATTCGGAATTAGTTCAATCGTATCCCCCTGTAATGTTAAATCATGCCCCAATGCTACACTTTTACGGATTTTTTTAAATTGACATACATATTTCATTCTCAAAGGGTTTACGTTGCTTTAATTAAATTTTCTTATACTTTTTATTACTAGATCCTTATACTTTTTATTACTAGATCTCTATCCAACCGATTTACATAACCCCTAAACAAATCGATTTGCAAGAATTGCAAAAAAATATCAAAATCAGAACGATTAAGGAAAATTGTTAAGGAATGTTAAACCTTATTGCAAAAATAATAATCGAAATGAACAGTTTGAAAGATTTTATTTTGTAGGACGAGCATCAAGAGGTTCAGAATTGCTAGTACCTACCGAGGATATATGTAGACTCTGACAATGGAGAGTGCGCCTTTATGCGTCGATCTTTTTACGAGTATTTGACAGTCGTAAAGTTTTATCGACATCCCTTAACCGGAAACACCAAAGTATTAAACTTACCCGTTCACTAACTTTAAGGTGTGCTATAATATGAAGCAAATCTGAATAAAATTACACTGTTCTAATTCTGCCATAAGCTAACAGTAAAATTGGTCGTACCTATAAATTATACAAAATAATTTCGGTGAATATGCACGGTTTTATTAAGTTACCAATTACGATTGCTAAATGTACTGTTGCTTAATTTAACCAAGTTTCTTAATGTCCTTAAATATTAATTAGTAAGTGTAGCTTATTATTTATTATTATACTTATTTCGCTATTTTAGTTTTAAAATAATAACGTTCTTATTTATGATAGAGATCCCTAAGATCTCTACATTTAATCGTTAACCTCAAAATAAGCTATAATTCAATGTTAGGCATGTGTATAGGCGTTAATCTGCTTACAAAAGAAAAAAAATAACCCATCATGAATAACCCGTCATGAAAATACAGGCACAAAGAGATAGTTCATTATTACACGCTCGAATTCGTAACGTACAAATGGCGCTCACCTATACAAAAGAAATATGCCTTAAATGGCTTACGACAATAAAAAAGTTTTTCTGATGTTTTTCTTCCAAACCACTTAACAAGCTTGGCGCACATAGACATGTTTGCGTCGTGCTTGCATTATGACACGGTGTTACTATAAGATTTAGAGGGGACAAAAGTGAGTATAGACTCTGTGGCGCCACCGACTTAGTCATAACTGCTATAGTCGTGTAAGTGGTGTGTTTCTAGCCCAAGTTGGACTCGATCTCAGACGTAGAAATTATAGCGCCTAGGCTACGGCTAAAGTATGGCTCGTAAACCTATAAACGTCCTTTGTTTTGTTTTATGACATAAGATAAAACAAATAAATAGATATTATTATCGTGATGTCTATAAATGGAAAAAAATAGTATTAATCAAACACACGTGACTGCTAAAATAGATAAGCTAAAGTATCGTAATGTAGTTTTGTAAGTCAGGTCAGGCATTAATAAAGGGGAGCCACATGCTGAACGCGCCGTTAATATAGTTTGTTGTCATAATAAGTTGCGAGGGTTCGAGAAGCGACACTGAAAACATGAAAGTTTTCCCCGATTCGGTGATTAAATCGAGACTTCATGTAATGAACTTAACCACTATTTTATTTGGAAGGAGGAGCTTTAATAAGCCGCGGTGACACAATGAGCTTTGTCACAGTAAACTGAAAAGCTGCCAGAACTATGTCGTTAGTGCTCGAGCGACAGACAAAAGTGGCTTTCATTATTATTTTTGTGTTCTCCATGAGCGAGCTAATTTTAGCTAACGATGAATAACGCACATTTTAGCGTAAAGAAAGCGAGTTAAAGTACGCAGCAGGCGATGTCTCAGCCCAGCGTAATATACGCTAACGGTCCCGGACAAGACAAATGTGTTTTCTCTCGCTTGCTTAATAGCAACTTTCCGCTGGCTCTCGCTCTCATGCGCCCCCTGGATCTTGATTGAAAACTATGGCTTATTATTGGGATTTAAAGGCAGTGTTTGCTGCAGATTTTGTTGATTTACCTTTTCATTTATGTAGCTCTTAATCGAATTTGGAGACGGTTTGAGAAAGTGCTTTTTTTACGTAAATTTTCTGTTCATATCTTACTTTGTGTTTTAACGATAATGAGGCGAGGCAGATTCCTGAATAGTGAATAGAGAGTGGTATTGAAGTCGTTAGAGAGATATATTATGAAGACAAGGGTGGCAGCATTCACGTCGCAGCTAGTTAGCAGCGCAAACTGGCTCGTCGTCGGCGTTCGCGCAAATTGAATTTGTCTCGAATGCGCCGTTGGAGTAGCCGCGCCGCTAGCCGGGGCCGAGTGCCGAGTAGCCGGCTGGTGACTACCGCGCCGTACCGTGCATTTCGCTTTTGATTATTATCACACTCACTTTTGGGTTTCCTTCTACTAAGAGTAGTAACAATTTCTAGTACAAGGAGTAATTTATTTAAAGTAGTTACGTCGAATTTGTGGTCTAACAGTTTGGCGTGGATTTTCGTTTAAAGCCTCAAAATATTCTAAAAAAAAAAGCATACGACGCTGTCAGTATTAGCGAACAAAAATGCTACGTAAAGTTGAGCTGTTGTGTTTCGAAAGCCAGCTTTCATGCTCCGAGCTAATTTGAATAATCGTCCAATATAATTTGGCGAGCGACAGTGCACATTCCGCGGGCTCTCTCCGCGCGATGTGCGATGCGATGACTTGCGTTTCATCGAGAGCGCGAGATTAATGACGTCACATGAGCGCCAATTACACGCGCAATAGCGCGCGCTGCTTTGTAACATTATTCTGGTGCTGTGCGATATAGTAATATAAATATCGATTACAATTTTCGCTATTATAAAATTTACGAATAGTTGACCTAGGGTAGGCCAGCCACTCTCAACTAGTCTTTATAAAGATCTGTTGGAGATTGTAGCCAGCAGTGGACGTCCTACGGTTGATATGATGATGGCTGATAACTAGGTAACCTGGAACCCATTAAAATTTTTGTTAAATCCCAAAAGTGCAATTTTAAACTTTGAAAACTTAATACAAAACACCACAAAAATAACAAAAGACGGTTTTAGCGCTAAGACCAAACTCTCCCAGAAAACCTTGAATATGAATATGAATCATGATTAATATTCAAGGTTTGCCTTGCCTTGAAAAACCGATTGCTTTTGTTTTTTTTCAGAAATATATAAATATATATGTATTGGCTAAAATATTAACTAGCTCTTTTCTGTAAGGAAATAAGTATCTTCATCAAAGTTTTTTTACTGATAATAAAATGGAGAGATTCGCGAAATAGCACTTAATTAAGAATATGTTTTCAACGTTTTAAACACCTCTATAAAATATAATCATCAGAAATGCAAATTCAAATAAAATATCCATATAGTAGCCACGTCTCATACATATGAAATGCTCATTCATAAAATATTCAAAATGGTTTCATGTTCCTTAATTAGCCGCTTGTACGGCGGCGGACGAAAACTTTCATACGTTTTGGGTGCGTTTTTATATTGAGCTATTTCTATGAAGGTAGCAATTTATTTCAGCTTTTACGATGAATTTGTAACTCTGTTTAATTTAGTATTTATTTAGATGAAATGCAAACGTAGGGTGTCCAGTGTCCACCCCCGAAATGAACAGGCGATCTTTCCAAGATCGCGCTGTCTGAAAGCCGCTTGCAACAGATCTTAATGGATATTTGAGGCCTATGCCCATTGCAGGTGCTATGGCTGAAATGATGATGGTGATGAAGTAACGTGACAGCTCATTAGTATGAAACAATGAACGTTTTTGTTTTCATTCAACTAAATAACATTTAGTTTGGTAAAGTCACTTAGACACACACATATAGACATACCGAGATAGAAACGTATATTTACCCGGCAGAATTGCAGTGTCGATTTTTGCCAAGTTCCACGGTAATGCATTGCAACCGTAACTATCGACTAAGGTTATCAACTGTGTATTGTACTATATAAAGTACTTATTAATAGAAAGCTCTTGTCGACAATCAAGAAAGATTTATTTTAGTACCAAAAAGATGTGGAAAATTATAGTGATTAGGGACGTTTGGGATGTTAAACTCTAATTTATATTTATCTAACATTATCTGTACTATACCTTTTTATCAGTCCACTGCTGAACATATGCCTATCCAAGACGAACAAATAGCCATATCTGGACTGGCGCGAGATAGAAAATTTATATTTGCCTTTTTTCTCCGGAGGTACTCGTATGCATGTTCCTTTAATTTTTTTCCCATCGCCGAAAACTTTTGTGGTGTTAAAATCCTTACATAAGTTCCAAAGAAGTTATTGGTACGAGATCAAGATTTGATCCAAAGACCTTACGACTGTAAAGCATTACCACCACTAAGTCACCACAGTTTTAATTACAATATGACTAAATCATTGACTAATGCCTAGCTGTCAATAGTAATTCTTGCTTTGCCTGAATAATACTTGGCATTCTCAGTTTATAAGGAATTGGCAACCCTAATATCGACAGACGCTCAACTCTGCTATAAAATGGTTTCACACAATCGTTCTTGTTAGCTCACCAATATCACTTCAATTGGCGCAAGTGTCAGACATCAAGACAATGATCGTTAAAGATCTAAGATAACATTCCTGAAATTTATTTATTTTGAAACGGAAGATTTTGCTTGATTTGGTAACACAATATTTTTATACGAGTACATATTAAATGTATGAAAATATCAATTCACTAAAGCAACAATATTATGCTAATCCGATTATCAATGATTTTACTTTTATTACTACTTTGATCAACCCGCACTGGCACAGCGTGGTGGACATCCTAATCACCCTTCATGGGAAGGCCTGTTCAGAACAGGACTATTATATAATAAAAGGCCGGTACAGTACTACATTGGTAAAAAAAAAGTTTGTTGTGTGAATATTGAAACAAATTAATAGTTTAATAAACACTAGAAAAATACGCTATAACCTGATCGTGTTCAAAGTCAATTACGTGGCCTTTCTCACAAGTGCAAACACGACTATGATACAATATTCCATCATGAAATGCTAGTGCCTAGTATCTTCCGGATTCATCATGTGATCTTGAAATCTAATTGTGGTCAAAGTTCATTACAAGACTTTTCTAAGAAATCCTAAATAACTATGATACGATTTTCCATCATGAAGTTCCAGTTCATATCTTCCGGATCCATCATCAGATTAGTTCAACAGTACCATATTATTGTATTGTCATCAGAACTACATACAGCTGCCAATTTTCATTACACTATGACCCTTGGAAGATGGTTAAATTAGTTACCTTAGATTCCATTACTAGTTACATACAGGTCGACCTAATAAAAGCGTGTTAAAAACTGTATCTATGTAAGTACATATAATATGCTCTATTATGATTTCAAACATCCCGAGCAATATCAAATGGGAAGTATTTGAACATATTGTTCTGGTTCTCGTAATAAGCAACGTATGCAAAATGCGTTTCTGTATGTTGCCCGTGACATGGCAGCAAAGTCGTAGCGGCAAGCGTGCTACGGTATTGTTGCTACGCAGCGTAGTACAGCGTTTTCGTAGCACGTGTAGACAATGCTTCCGCTATTTGTTTTCGTTTTACGCTACAGAGCTACATAAAACACCTTGTAGTAAGCCAAGCGCCAAATAAAGAATGCAAAGTCTAAAAAGCCTGTGCATTTATACTTCTGACACGATGGCGATAAAAATTCAATTGATGTTCAGTAAAATTTTGGAAAGTTACACTAAGAATTTAGTTATAACCATAGGGTAAAATGCAATTTTAATAACGAATCAATAAATTTTCTACTATGCTCACTAATATCATGCATCCGAAAGTGCGTTTGTTGGTTTGTGACTGTTTCACATAGCAACAGGGCAGCGCATACACTTGATTTTTTAATAGTTCAAAATGTGGCTATTTTGCCACTTTTTATCCCAGAAAAATAAAAGGTTCCTATGGAATAGCACTAAAATAAAAAAAATCATGCGGGCGAAACCGCGGGTAAAAGCTAGTTTTCTATAATAGCGAATTGCTCCTGAGTCACGATATAAATACTCGTACCTATATCGCCCGCGGCTACCCGGCGGAAAGGCACCGCCAATGTACGTACTCGTAAGCCCTAGGTATACACACGTATACACTGCTGACTATTGCAAAAACTTTCCAGTAGGAATTGTTTGTTCGCCCACAACCACCAATTTTTATCACACAAACATCGCTTCGTTACTAAAAATACGGGAAACGCAAGCGAAAAAGAAACTTCGCAAATAAACAACTAGTTCCAATCCCATTTAATAAACAGCTCGGCCAAATCTAAACATACGTTTACCAAATCTGCTAAGAGGCCCATCTCGGCAGTACGTGACTGAATCGGAACGAATTTGTCCCGGCCCTGTAAAGCCGCGGCTTTTTCTCACACTCGATGGAAAGATGGAGATAGTGGTCCCTTCCAACGAATGGCCACTAAATCCTTAACACTCTACTTCACTGACTTGCAACTTACTCGGTTTTACTTCAATGTTTACAAAGTGGAATAAGAAACTCTCGATATACGTATAGGTAACTAGGTTAAAATGAGAAGGCGTAGTTGTGTGAATTCATGAGTACCTGTTATTTTAGCTTTGATTATCTTGATATGGAACTACAACCTATGTATTCCTTCCTAATGTATTTAAGGCTTTCCTAGTTTTCGAGTCGGTCACTAATTTTCCCTATAATTCCATATTTTTAATATAAAATAAAAGGAAATTTAAAATTTTGGTTTACCTTGAAGTGGATTCCCCTAAAATCAAATCAGTGTGGTAAACGGAGCAGGAAAAACGAAGCACAAACGTAGTTTTAATAAAAATCAAAGGAAGAATAATGAAAGCGAATCGTCAGCAAGCGTACGCGAGCGGCAAACGCGCCTCGCGGGGCTCCCACCAGGTGCAAAGATGTTTCATGATTTAATTTGGGACTTAGGGATCTGCTCTATTGAATCTATTGAAGCGTGCAATCTTTTTATCGCACCCGAGTTCCACGAACGTCGATTTACGTCCTCGCATTTACAGCAAACACTATTAATCGGCGGCGTATTGACTCGTCATACTCGTACAAATATTATTTGACGCAGATAAAGGTAATTTAGGTAAACACGCGCGACTAGGTGTTACAACCACACATTAGCGACCTCCGGTACCGATCGAATATTGCTACTGTTTTATTTCACTACAAATAGCTTTGGGAACGTTCAAACAACCGCAGTAAAACGCACAGACACTGAACAAGCGCAGAAACAAAATCACGCATGGTTGGGCGCGCCGCGAGCCGCCGGAAAAGTGAATGGATATTTTGGCATAATTGCGACCCCAGACAGACAATACACATTGCATTTTATCGATGTTGTCTAACAATATATCAATATCGACGGCCTTTTATGTGGCGGTTCCAATATAAAGCTTATTGTTATAAAGGGAGCTTTGCAGATTCTTTTTATGAGCAAGTTTTTTGCATGACTTGTCGCTGATAGTTTTCGAGATGGGAATGCTGAGTTTTGTGGGTGATATTTAGCCACGTGTGTTGTCTGGTGTAGGTGGCAGTGCCAGCTAATGTTGGCGGAGGCGCGAGTCACCGGACGGGGGCGCCGTGCCTCGAATAACAAGCAGGCGGGCTAATACTGCAACCATGCAGTGTTTAAGCTTACTAAAGATTCTAATAGACGTACCTACATAAAAACGCTAACTAGAATATGTGTTCTGAAAATAAAAGAAGTTATTTCTAATTTACACGTAGGTATACGTGTGCGTAAGTGTCGTTGAGGGATTGATTTTGTCATGCTATGATTTGAACCACCTTATTTTACAATCAGTTCAGTATAGAAGTTCTCTTTCACAGTTGAGGTTTCATGTTCCGTGGAAAAATACCTACCTACATAATAATAATTTTCGAAGAAAATGGCAAAACCGACTTCCACCGTGTACAAATTCGAATAGTTCACTGGCTACAATTTTTACATTATTGTTGATTTTTCAAAAACGATAAAATTTAAGTGGGACCACCTCGGAATAATACCGTTTCGAACTAAAAAAAATCGATTCGATTCACAGTTGGCGAAAATATCGATGAATATACACAAAAAAAAACAGGCGAACACAGTACCTTCTCCTTTTTAGAAATTCCTTCTGTGTTCAAAATGATTATTTCCCCTTAAAAATCTATTATGTAGGTTCTTATAGGGCGGATGGCTAGCCTTGGTGTCAGAGTTTTTTTTTGGGCCGCCTGAAAGCCTCAAAAAACTCTATTGGTATAATTGTATCGATAGGATTTCCTCGCAAAGTGGTCGTACACACATTAACACCTCTAGTGTCTAGATACGGACTACGCATGCAGCCATAAGGCTTTGTAATATTGTAGCACTCTAGTGACAAAGCTTAGCTACTGCGAATACCTGAAAAGTTTGGCGCGAGCTGTATCCTCTGCTTGTGCGTCGGCTTTCGCTAATATTGTGCTGACTCACACCCCCGGCTAATATACACCTAGTTTTATTCTACGCTGTGTTCCGGACGGGAAACTAGTTTAATCAACTTTTGTTGAAGGCACGTAAAAATAATACCAAGTGAAAAGATTAGGTTACTCATCTTTGTTACTACTGGCCCAACCAAATATTTTGAAAAAAGTCGGCTCTCTCAGTTCATGTAATACATACTTACATTACTTTACTCAGGAGATTTTTATGATTGCAAATTAGAGTAGGTAGGTAATTGTCATTACCATGCTTGACCTACTGCTTAGCGGTTGAATAACTGACAACAGTAATTGGCAAAAATGAGCTAGGTACTACTTCGGGTGGGCTCTGCGAAACACCCACATCTGTAAGAGCCCTACCACTACTACTAAACTATTACCTACATACGCATTACATAAACATCTACTACAATGTCAGATCGTAGTATATTGAACAGTAATAATATTTTGATATTCAAATTAATTCAATGCATCTGCGTATGCGGTAATAACGTTGTCCAGATATATTCAGTGCTGCGCGGTACTTGTATGGTGACTGCATAGGAATAGCTATGCTATTTGTAGCCTGTAGCTGGTGGTTGTTATGTTGCAGACTTTGTTATTATTACGCAGACCCCGAAAGTTTGCTGGCAAGACGACAACTCACGAACAGGCACCATGCAGACACGGCTGTGAATATGAGATTCGAATTATAGATAGACCTTTGGTTTCTTGTAAACAACAATAGAAATTGGCTTGAAATTTGTTTTAAAATGTTGACAGTTTGAAAGAATTTATGCCCAGGAATACTCTTGTGTAAGCTTAAGGCTCAGACTCCACCAAAGCAGAGTGTACATGTGTGAAGCTACGCTCCGCTTTGGTCTGGTCCTTAATTTTATTTGAACACCCTTTTTTAGAAGATACGAGTCAGATTCAAACGTACCACATACCCTTGAACAATCCAGCACCGAATCTCCGAATCGATATCAAATTTGAAAAAAAAAAAACACGAAGAGGCGTAACCGTGCGTTAATCCCGCAGAGAATATAGCCAGTAACTTTTCGCTTTCTTTATCGCACCGTTGAAATCGTACTTCTTTGTGAGTAATCCCTCCACGTCCCAGCCATGTCGCCGACGAAGATAGAGCACGATCTTCACAAATAATGTCACATACGATTCGTTTCAGACGACGTGACTGGCATCGCCGGCGGGTTGCGCCGTGCCTGCATAATGGGATAAATATGCTGCGGTGATGTGCCCACACATGGCCCTTGAATTAAGCGAGCGCTATTTACTGCACACGGCGGAACTCCTTGCTTGATTAACTGAACGGTGTTTACCTTCACATCTGCGTTATTAAATGCAAGATGTTGCCGGCACTCCTTAGTGAAGCCATGCCACTAATGTGCCAACAAGCTTACCGACATTTGGAAATTACACGTCAACAAACAGTTTGTTTAACTCGATTCCGTCTTAAGCTCTCTTTAAACCTTTAACAGCCCTTATTCCATTAAGACAATACGCAGTTTGTATTCGTATGTGGCGCTGCTGTATGCTGGGTCTAATTTTCTTTGAATTCCTTCACTAATAGGGCCACCGAAACAAGTGCGATTCCGAGAACGTCTCAAGTAAAATATGTAATTTGAGATAAAGCGGCATCCCATTCCAGATAAGAGCAGCACGACCCACGTCGCGCCCGCGCCGCGCCGACTCGTTACGAGCCGCCCGAAGCGAGGTGTGATACAAAATCATCAATCTTTCCCCAGATTGTACTATTAAACGCCTCTTCGCTCTTTTCCCTCGAACTCGACCAGAAACAAATGTAAAAAGTTGTGTGATAAGTTCAATTTGAATTTGTAAAGCCCCTTTCACCGTTTCTCGCCTGTTTATCTCGGCGAAGAGAGAACGAAAAATACAAAAGTAAGAGATAGGAAATGAAGAGGCGGAAAAAAGTGTCGGGCTCGGAACAAACGCGGAAAAGTTGGCGTTATCCGGGAGACAAGTTAAATCGCAATTTATTAGGGCGTACCTAGCGGCTTAGCAGCGGCGGCCGGCGAGTCCGCGCCGCTATCGCTGACGGCGACGCTCCGTGAGCCTTCGCTGTACCTTCCGTGCCCTTACACGCTGCTGATAGTTTGTACTGACACTACATGTGATGATATATCTTGGACCTTTTTAAGGGTTAATAATGCCTAATTATTGTTTCGATGGCAATAAAATTGGTGTTACACTGAGGGCTCTGCGTTGTACAACTCACACAAAATCAATCAATTGATGTCATCCCATAACAATCGAGATCTAAATTAAAAGAATAGCTTACTTCTGTAGCCCATGTAGACAAGTTTATGATAATGTTTATTATACTATTGCTTTAAATCAAAAACATAATTGCTTTCAATGTCTTATTTCGTGTTTGTTCATATATTCACTATGTAGTACTAAGTAGTAATTATATAGTACATTTACAATCTATAAATACTACTTATCCATGTAAAGTAGCTAGACCTAATGTCAGTTTTCAAGATGCCTTCAAGGGTTTGACACGGTTAAACATTTTCCGCCTTACTACAAGATTTAATAGACAATGCTTTAAATGCTTAAACATGCTTTAAACACTGTTTAGCCGTGCAATTTGTACTGTTAAACATTGTCTAAAGCGTGCGTAAACTTTTGTGGTAAGACGGTTGGTTTTCAAAAATATTAAAAGAATATCCCATAATATGACTTTTCATAAAATTGACATATCATACGGTGCACTACAGTCTGCAGTATCGTATGCAGTATATATACTATGCCCGTGATACTAGGTACGCGTTGATCACAGCATAATTATAAATTTTGATCAATTTTTATAAGAAAGTAAGAAAAAATAACTACTTTACATTATTGAAAAATTTCAAACAAATATTATTATTGACAGTAGCATTTTTTTTTCTTGATTCTGTTTTATTTTTTCATATTAGGTCAAAATTATAAAGCAAGTCTTTCGAAAAATTCTCAAAAAGGCCACCCTTTTTGAGAATTTTTCGAAAGACTATTTATTTATTTTTTAGCCCATATATTGAAAATACAGGGCAGAGCAAAAAAAAAAATAAAAAATTTGTAACTACAATATTACTTACATATACGGTAGCATATTCAAAATTTAAATATATGAATGTGTTTTTACAAAAAAAAAAACTTAAGTACAAAATTGATAACTTTTATTCTGATTCAAATTTTATAAGAAAATAAAGTTTAATTCATAAGGAATTAGAATTTCTTAATTATTTTGTAAATAAAATCATTATCTAATAACTTCGCTGTATGTTGTATCGCTAAAGTAAACAATAGAGGGTGCAGTTGCAGGGGTGGGGGGCGCGGGAGCAGCACGTGCTTATGCCGGGGTTGTGCTATCGCGCATCTCCAGCCTCATTCACAAATCTTTGTTCATACCCCATATTTATGCCGCATAGCGAGAGTGCGCTCTGGAATATGTTAACTTACTTTCAGTTTTAGTCATAGTCATAGTTCAGCAGACTTTTGTCCGCCACAAACCGGTTTTGGAAAACATTAGTGCAAATTATAGCTGGTCGTGACAAGAAATTCTGGTTTTAAATATTAAAGACATTTTTAAACAAAGTAAGAAAAATACGCATAATTATTATTATGTTAAACTACTGAAATTTTATTTCGAGTAACCGACTTCGTTTCATTTGAGTAAAACATGCCGACCTCGTAGTCAATATAACACAAAATTGAATCAATTAAACATTGCCGTTATACATTATTACACAATAAAACTCGTGACAACAGAATTGAAAATTCGTCTACCCGTTACAAATAATTAAGTTGTCGGTCCATTTCATATACTGTTACGGAAAAACTTTCATAAAGGAATGAAAAATCGTAATGTGATTTCAGCGTGTGCTCTATTGTGCATATATACCTACGTAGAGCAATTTTATTTGACGCTAGACGCTAATTGTGGCAAAGAATAAACGAATCCGCTTCGGTGTGCAGATTTCATTACCCGCAGGATCCTGTCCAGCCCATGCATATTCATACGCTGCAGACTCTATTTCAAACCCAATAAACTTATCCTCTAACACTTCTTTATTTTACGGAGTGCATTTACTGATTAGTACAACTAAATATATTTCCGAATCAAACAAACTCTAGTCTTCGTTGCCGCTTCCTCTCCGAAGTTTGTAGAACAAACTTTTTAATTAGTCTTGGAGGACAAACAAGCTGTGTCTCTCGTTCGATACGTACTACGTGTAGGTACTCTCCTCTCCAAATAGAAACTGGTCTCGGTTATTCTCAGTGATTTATCGGGACACTGTACCGACCTCGTGAATATTTCAATAGCTACTTTATAGCGTTAATTAACAAAGTTCAGGTAGATATAACGAAGTTGCAAATTAATTAACCACGTAATTATGTACGTGTATCTGAATCGCTTCAACTATGCAGGAAATCTAATAACATAACAGGATTGTTTGTCTTTCGGCGAGATGCTTTAATGAATAGTCAACAAGCACTATCGTTGCTGGTGCGCCGATCCTCATTGTTTTATTACAGCTATCATAACAAAGTTACGGAATGTTAAACCTGTAACGGTTCCAAATGCAATAATGTGGAGAGTAAGAGACATGAAACTTCGACGCGCGGGCTCTACAAATATCTGAGGTATCATACTCGTAGTTGGTCAAAATTACAGCCATTACATAGTTAATGCTAGCAACCTGAGTGGCATTCAAATTTTATGTGTGGAGATATACTTGTCATTAGTACTAATAGTAGATTTTAACAAGTGCTAGTTATCTAGAGATTAGAAGCTGCTTGTTGGTGTATAATAATATCGAAATTGTTGTTAATTTTAGTTGGTAAGTAACGCATAATCATTTTGATTGAAACATATATGATTGAAATACATACATACCTATAAATTGCACGATTTTATTGGATTGGATAGTATTGGGAGATAAACTATAGGTAGGTAGATATATAAAATAAATTCCATTATTTTTATCCATCCATTGCGAAATAACTGCAAATGCGAAATAAGCGAATAGTACCTACTCTAATACTATGTTCAGGAATATAAGCTGAAGAGTGCTATCTATTTTTAATGTAACTACTAATGCAGAAGGCAAATCAAATGACTTTGAGTCCTTATAGGCAAGAACAACGCTTAATAAGACTAGGCCTAACTAACTTTTCGCCACTCAGCGTTATGACAAAAACGTTAAACTATACCAGATGTCATGCAAAAAAATTAGAAAATGGCTTTAAGTTTAAGTTAAGTTGGATGCGATGACATGACAAGTAAAATAAAAAAGAGAGTCCCCGGATACGGGTCAGTCGAAATACATCGGACCTCTGGAGTGCAAGGGTCCTCTTGTGGGAATGCTAAGCTCTATGAAATTACTAGGTACCTAACTACCTAACTTGTGCTAAGTGCGGTGGGAATGAAATTGAAACAAAAAATATATTGTACTGCGTTTACTATCAAGGTTCTGCAAAAATCATTGTTACCTATTACAATCTAAAGTTTACAAATTAGTATTTAAATGCTGAAGGCATGGTTTGGCTGGGTAGACTTGGAGACGTTTAAAAAAATTGACACGTTTCAAAAATTGAGGGAAAAAAAAACAGAAAAATCGGGTTATCTGCCAGAATCCTTTTGTGGCGGCTTCGGCGGCTCCGGTGTCCTGGTGCTGGAGTACGTCTCACACCGCCTCTGCTCGGATCTTCAGGTTTTCTGGCAGCATCACCATAATGGCCGCGAGCGCCGGCCTTCGCCGCGCTCGTGGTTCGATAAACGCGTTGATCGCGGTTGATTGTAGAATTTCGCCACGATCTCCGCTTTATGGTGTCTTCGTCCGTCCCCCAAGGGATGCAGAAAGGTCTTCCTCAAAACATGGTATTCTTTAGGGATCACGTGTCCAAAAAATGATTCCCTGAACCGTGCGCGGACGCGGCTTAATACAGAGTAATGCAAAAAAGCTCCACCACTGACTGATTCACTAATTCACCCTCGTCTCTAATAATTAGTAAAACTTCATTGCCCAGCCTCTGTTCCCTGACGGATGCCAGCCTGGCTCAGATCTGCAGCCGCGACTGGCAGGCGCCACAATTACGCGGCCTGCGTAAATCATAAACATCAACCCTCCATTTAATCCAAATAGTCCGTCGTTAGCCGAGCAGCCTGCGTCTAATTTGTCTCCCGTAACTGGAGATTAATTTATTAACATTAATTACATGACAATAGATCGTGCAAGTTTGTAACAGTTACGCCAGTGATAGAGGACATCGTGTTGAAAGAAATGCGTCTGGGATAATGCGAGCGATTAAATACCTATTAATGTTGACGCTGTTCAAGAAATGTTCGGCAATTTTTTATTTAGTAAAAATTAAAAAAAAAAAACTACTTCAAACTACAAAATTAGATAAAATAAGCACTAATTGCCTGTACAAAATTAGCTATTACTTCCGTCATTGAGCTTACGTAAAGACGATCATTGCTTAAACAAGTGAACGATGAACTAGGGAAAATGATTATTGTAATGCGTAATCATGCAAGTTTAATCATTAGAGCACGATATAATTCTATTATTTATAATTGTAAAGAACCTTTATTGTGTGAATAATTGTGAAACTGAAATGACTTAAAAAAATAAAGTCAGCAATTAATTAAAATCTTATTCGACGTCGGGTAGGTACAGTATCTATATTAGTCTGTGGGTAGGTACTACATGTAGGTATGCAACTCACATTAAAAAATTTCTAACTGTTAAAAATAATCTATCAAATACAAATGCTTCTTGTGGTAACATCAAGACACAGAAAGATTATTATTCCATAATTTATTTGTATATGAATAGATAGAGGGAAATTCAATCAGACCGCAGTCGCGAGTCTGATATTGTTCCAAAAGTGAGGCATATTTCATGCGCATGTCATGTTGTGGTCGTTTTCATTTCCCTATTTTATTAATTTTCTTTGGCAATATGCTGCACCCGCTCCCTAAACTATGACTGGCTCGGATGAAACTAAATTGAGCATAACTTTTTATGGGAGTTAGTTTTGTTTCAACTCCTCATATGAGAGATATGATTTGTGGACGGTAGTAAGACGTCTTCGATGTTTTTATATTGGTTCCTTGATGAATTTCACTGTCGTAAAAACTTATTTTGGATAACCTTATATCGATATCAATAAAGTTGAATTTGTTGAAATATTTACTCGTATTGTTACTCATTGAGCCAAGTATACAAAATTAATGACAAAATATCAAAAGGGGATTTTTCTACAGACTGAGAAATGGGTCTGTAAAATGACATTACTCAACTTTTTTTTCGATAAAATACCAGAGATTATTGGATAGATCACTACCGACTCATTTAAAATGAATAAATAAATTGCGTGCAAAAATGTGTCATACAAATTTTCAACGTTTATGGTTGAATCGATTTAAAAGCGAAAAATCGCGTAAATAATGCCGTTTGAACACTAGAGGCACTCCAGACCGAATCGAAAAATGCTTCAAAGTGCTATCAATACATTTCAGTCAATTTGCATAAATTTGAGCTCACTGCGAAGTGCTTTGACCATTTTTATTGGAGCCTTTTAGTTTCTGTGGTTGCATGACTCTTTCATAATGGCTCCATACGTTTGGTTGTTGCGGTTTGTTGGGAAATTGCAATCATGAATATGCTGCGCATATTTTTGTGGTCTACGGTGTCGAACAGTTACGTTTTAATAGCATCAATTTGATGTAGGTACTTAAAAGAGCCTACGCTACGGTTTGGGTCTCTTTGTCTCCAGCCGTGTATTTACATAATCATACTATCTATTTATAAACTAATTTCTCCAATCTAATTCTGACCTAACACACTGAACCATGAGAAATAAATACAATGAATGAGTACCTACTTTCATTATACGAACTTGTACTGTGTTAGTTTGTTTATAATTTCATTGTTAACCATTAAATCTGCTATAGCAATTTATATATAATGACTAACTAAGCCATGTATCGTTAACAAAGAACGCTGGCTGCTTTGGATCTGCGTAAAATTGGCTATGGAAAAATGAGTTAGGGCGCGCAGTAAGCGGACGGGCGGCCACATGGCGCGGCTATGCGCCCTCCATAACTGATGACTTTTCAATGGCCATTCATTCGCGGACACGCCGCCGGCGGCGCTCCAGTCGCCCGCATAAATTCATGCGATCGTCAGCGCGTTCCTGAAACAATTACCTGTGTCCGGCATAATACAAATGTGCTCTCACGCGCGTTCGCGGACATGGGATCACCCCTTGTTTATGCATGTAATCTTTCACAACACAGCCGTAATAGCAATGACAATGTGAATTATTTTATAAAATACATAAATATGCTACTGCGAATGTTCCCTTCGTGGGTAGGCTCATGCTCAGTAGATGAGTATGCTATTAACAGACGGATACTGTACTAAAAATTTCGGAAAATTTACCCTATTTGTAGGTAGAATGTAAGATTATGGATCATACTTTTCCTATAATCTTTGGCGTATTCTTTTACTTAAATGAAAAAACTAAGCTTTGTTATGTTTCAGCCTCAATAATTTTCACACTCTTTTATTCTTTATAAAATCCTTTTTTTTTTTTTTATCAAAACGCTCACCTTGGCAGTAATACAGTTTTTCTGAGGTTGTGCAAGCGATGAACCGAGCCACTCCTATCGCCGATTATTGTCGCTCAACTAATTAAAAAGTTGGAAGTTGATCCGCCGGCGCCGAGGGTTGGTACTTATCTGTCGACACCTCAATACACATCTGCTCGGATCTACGAAGAACTTTAATAAGCAGAATATTAAACAGGCAAAATGAATTTAACGTCCTTTTTGAAACTACGATTTTGTGATAGATCGTTCGTTAGTTTAATTTTTAGGTTCTTTGATAAAAAATATAAGGGGACATTTTACACAAGCTATGCTTAGTTTGGTATCAGAGGATACCAAACTAAGCATAGCTTGTGATATGGCTGCCAGATACTATACTACATTAATAAATATTTTTTTAAAATACATTATGTACTTAGTATGGATAACAACTAATAACATCCAGACACCAGAGTAAACACTTATTCATCACATAAAAGCTTGCCCTGGGTGGGAATCGAACCCACGCCTCTTTGACCCAGGAGTCAGGATCACTAACCACTGAGCCACCGATGCAGACCGAGGAACAAATGCAAATACTTACATATGACAATTTGAAAGCATTAAATATGCAGTTTTGGGAGTGGCGTCATCAATAAGTTCACTACTCCGAGTCTTTCTTTTTTGTAATTTTAAATTAACTTCATTAAAATCTAGAGAAAACAAGTACCTTAACTAAAACTTTTCATGTACCTATGTTAGATATGATAAACGTTTATGTCTGCAGAGATAGCGCTGTGCCTCGTCCAACTTTACAAATCATTGTGTCCAACCAAACGTAAATGTCTTCTGATCGAACTAACGAAGAAACATAGTACCTAAGTACAATAACTTACTCCTCCACTTTGAAATAGGACGCTTCATTGACAATAACTCGTCTTGAGTTTAATCAGGACGGGGTAGCCCAAACACTCGGCAGTCGGGCGTACGCTCAGCTACGCGTTTTGTCTTTGTAGCCCGCAAATGGCGACCAAAATAGAGATTGAATAATTTATTTAGCAGTTGTCACGGTGTGTTTGAATAGGATGATATGTTCGGTTCACTCGACCAAACTGTGTACAAAGCAAGAGCACCGGGCTTTCACCGCTTCGATGCACCGTTTTTCCGCCTCTCAACCTTTAAATTGAAACAAAATCGTACACACGCTGAAAATTGCCCTTCACCGACGGACCGAGCACAAAGTGCCCATGTTTTAAACGAAATTCGATGTATACCTATTTACGCATAAAATCAGTAACGTCAACATCAGCTTTGATGTTTTTAATCACTTAACTTGCCCGATAAATACAAATTAAAAATATTATTTGAAATTGAAAGGTTTTCTGTGAAAGAAAAGTGATTGCTTTTCAAAGAGATTTGTGGCTCGTTGTTCCACAACGTTTGTCAAGAGTGACGTAAAGTAAATCGTTATTCAAAGGTGCTAAGTAGTGGGGCGTATAGTCGAGACGCGGCGGTCCCCCGGGACGCGGACGCAGCCAGGAGTCTTTTGATAAATATTTTATGCTCCTCCCGACTCCATACTACACATAACTTTTGATATTTCTTCTTGTCTAGATTAAAATAGTTTCTTTCTGTTCTTTTTTACGTGCACCTCATTGATATTCATGTGGCTCCTCTTTGTGTTGTCTTGTTTCCATCAAAAAGTCGAAATCGATGCTAAATAAAACAGACGAAAACAAATTTTCTGAGATGAGCATGTACTCCTATAATCTACCTAAATCCTGCTTATCCCTTTTTATGGAGTCTTATTCATCTTTACGATCTTGTTATCAAAGGACGACGAGATTATTATTAACATAACAGGGCCGATCGATTTTCTAATCGACCCTACTTCAAAAAAAATATAACTCATTGAGTGACCGTAACTCCCCGTTTTCAATCTAAAGACTTAGAACATCATAATGATTTATAATTAAGCCCTTGTGCATACGAGTATTATGTACTCTACTTATTTTGTAAAAACTATTAAAAGCAAACAAATCAAAATTATTTATTTTTAAGATTCATATATAAACTGATACCCATACCTGCTGCCTTTTTTTACAGATTTTATTTTGTACTCCTTCTACAGATTTGGGCTAGCTTCCTAGTATGACGCATTTGTTAGACGTAGGTATGTTGTGTGAGTAAGTTACGAGAAACTTGTTTTCGATGCGGCCCGGCTAACAGTTAAATAAATTAGATAAGAACTACACGCCGACGTAGCACTTAGCAACTTTCTGTGTTGTCAACACATTTGTGTTTGTATTGAGTGGACCCATTACTCTAATCAAGACATCCTTTTATGCACTTTTAATTAAAGCGCTTTCCTCTTCGTATTGACTTATATTGTTATACCAGCGACTTAAGCTGTTTTTGTGTTGGTTATCAAAGCTATCTTGATTTGTTTTCATTATTCACAAGGCGGTAATTAGAGCTGCTGCAGCCAGGGCTAGACCGTGAGTTTAGGGCGCACTGGGCTAATACTAGGTACTTAGGGGCCCACCTAGATTTAAATTAAATGAATTGGGTTTGATTAATCGCAGGATTTTCAGGCTGCTTCTAACTTTACAATCTGTAATTTAGTAAAATTATAGATTTTTTCGCGTTAACGGTTATTTTTGACTTGAATTTGACTTAGTTGGGGTCCCCTAGAATCCACGGGGCTCTGGGCTGAAACCCAAAAAGCCAAATGATAGATCCAGCCCTGGCGGCATCCTTTAGAATTGCTAACTTTAATTACACTGGTTTTTAATACTCGCTTCTTCTCTTTCAAAGTGTTCTGAAAAAAGGTAAGTAGGTAATAAAAATATAGACTAATGATAAAATTAAAAAAAATAAACGAAGTTAAAGAAAATAATACGCACGTTACAATTATTTATTTTTATAATTTGTTATTGAAAAAACACTTCGGTTGTAGATAAGTGGAGATTAACGAACAAGTAATTTCATTAATCTTAAATTGTTTATTTGTACAAGTAATTGTATGTAAAAATTATAAATGTAAATACGTTATAGTACGTAGTATTATTATATCTTCTTTTTGTTATAGCTAACAAGTTTTACTAAACTATTCACTAGACTAAGGAGGGACTCGGTCTGCTTAACATAAATCAGGAAATCAAAGGAGCGTTTTTCTTTTTATCGCTTCCTCTTTGAAAGTCTCGTAAAGCTAAGCCACAGGCCCCACGAACACGCCTGTAATATTGTCGGATCTCACTCCGTCTACGCCAAGGAGGTCTAGAGAGAGGCTTTTCTTTATTCGGCGTGTCAGACACTTCATCATCATTCGCAGCCTTCTTCATCCCTCTGCTGGGTGTAGGTCTCTCTCTTACGGTGCCATTAGTCTCGCTTCTGTGCTAATCGTGACCAGGTTCAACCTGCGATTTTCAAAATATCGTCGACACAACTTGCCGCCAGAAGACCAAGAGACTTACTATAAGCAAAACAGACTTATTTATAAGAATCAGAATCAGAATAACATTTATTGCTTGAACTGTGTACAAGTTTAGGTGTTACATTAAATTTTAGATCCAACAGTTTATCCTAATAACGGACATGCAATATAGGTAGTATAGGGGTGGTATATAATGTAGAATATATACAAAATACCAATACACATGTCTTCTACTAAATATACCTACAAATGAAAATAGACCAAGAGTTACAAATATTACATAGTTATATACAATGAAAATAATCCTGAATCTAATTTTCTAGGTACAATTTTTTTATATAATCATCGGTATATGTATAAAATTCATCCAGTGTATAGAACGCTTTATCTGTCAACCAGTTTTTGAGCCTATATTTGAATTTCTTACCATCTGAACTTTTTAAATGTAATGGAAGTTTGTTATAAATTTTTGTTGCAGTATTAAATGAGTTTCTATAGTACATTGTGTTATTTACTTGATGAACATTTATATTATGTTTGTATTTCGAGCGTTGAATATCGGAGCGAACAGATTTATTAGCCAAAAAATAATTTAGATTATTCTTAACAAACATACAGATTTCGTATATATAAATACCAGTAAGAGTAAGAAATTTGTTTTCTTTGAATATATTTCTCACAGAGTCTGTACTATGTAGATTAAATATTGCTCTTAGACATCTTTTTTGAAGTTTAAAAGTTATTTTAGCATCCACAGAATTACCCCAAAATATTATCCCGTATTTCAAATGAGGGTAAACATTACCATAATAACCAATTTTTGAAATTTCTTTCGATGATATATTGCTTAAGATATAGAGAGCGTAGCAATATTTTGAAAGTTTTGCATTTGTTTCGGAGACATGCGCTTTCCAGTTTAGATTGGAATCGATATTTACGCCTAGAAACTTGGATTGACTAACTTCGCATACTTTAGTACCTTTATACAATATATTTAAGTTTAAGGGTTGTGTTTTGTAGTTTCGAAATTGCATTATCTTAGTTTTTTTAATATTTACTTTTAAGTTAATGGATTCTAATAATTTTACTATTTCTTCCAGTGTGATATTTATTTCTTTTTCATATTCCACTAAATTTAAGTCCTCATTTTTTGGTATATACACTGTAGCGTCGTCAGCAAACATAACACATAAGTGTTTTGTGACTAAAGGTAAGTCGTTTACGTAAATGAGAAAACGTAATGGCCCTAATATACTACCTTGGGGTACACCAAGTAGTACTTTTTGAACGCTTGAATCTACTCTTTCTATAGTTTTAGTGTTTCTATTATAGAATTCTATCCTAGTAAGCTGGCATCTATTTGACAAATAGCTTTTAATTAATTGTAGTGCTATTCCTCTAATTCCAATGTTTTCAAGCTTTTTTAGCAATATCTCATGAACAACACAATCAAACGCTTTTGATAGGTCTAAAAATAATGCGGTACCCTTTATTTTATTATTAACGTCGTCCAATACTTGTTTTAAGAATTTAAAAATTGCTGAGGTTGTATCTTTTCCTTTTTGAAATCCAAATTGATTGTTGTTTAGTATACTGTGTTTTTCGAGAAAAGATGTAATTCTGTTGTAAATTACTTTTTCGAAGACATTCGAGAAGCAAGGAAGAATAGCAATAGGCCGGTAGTTGTTCATATCGTTTGTCGAGTCTTTTTTATGTAAAGGTCGTATGATTCCTTTTTTGAGGTCGTTTGGAAAACAGCCGGTTTCTATGGACACATTAATAACGTGTGAAAGTGGGTCCGCTATAAAATTTACGGCGCTTTTAACAACCTGTGTAGGTATATCATCATGACCAGTACTTTTTTTATTTTTCAAAGTTTTTATTATACCTATAATTTCTTGAGGAGTAACTGGTTTAAAAAAGATAGATTTGCTATTTTTATCATTGGAAAACTTCTGTTGTGAGCTTGAAGTGTTATTATTATTTAAATTCACAAAATAGTCATTGAATGCTTCGGCAATTTTCAAGTGGTCATTGATTTCTGTATTGTTGATTTTTATACTATCAATAGATTTAGGGAGATTATTGGTTTGAGTTGTATTTTGTTTGATAACCCTCCAAGTTGCTTTACTTTTATTTTCACTTTTTTTAATATATTTTATGTTTGAAATTTTTTGCGAAGTAGAGATAGCTTTTTTCATGGTTTTGTTGTATCGTTTATACGTCGATATTTGTGTAGTATCATTACTTCGTACGGCTTTCCAATACATTTGACGTTTATGCTTACTAGATATTTTGATTCCAGTAGTTTTCCAGTTTGTTTTTCTTTTATGGGTAACTTTTACTCTTTCCACTGGTATACACAAATTAAATACCATGCTAAAAAGATTTATGAATTCATTAAACGCGTTTTCTGCATTTTGGTGTTTAAATACTTCATTAAAACTTATTTGTTTAATGTATTTCATAAAGACCTCAAGGTATTTATCTACGTTACGCTTTTCAATGTACCAGAACTTTTCTTGAAAGCTCACACTTGTTGGTATTGTAAGTATTTGTGCTGTGTGATCAGAAAAATCTGGTTCTACTTTTATTATTTCAGTCTTATATCTTTTTACGTTAGAAATTATATTGTCAATGCATGTCTGGGTTAATTCATTAATCCTAGTTGGCTCGACAATAGTTGGATGTAGATTGAATGAATGTAATGTGTTTCTATAAGTTTCAGTTTTATAATTTTTTTCAAGCATATTTATGTTAAAATCGCCCAGTATACAAATTTTTTTCTTATTGTACCTTTTCCTTTTCGTTATTTTATGTAATAAAATTTCTAGACTTTTAATAAACAACTCAAAATTACTATTAGGTGTCCTATACACACATATAACAATATAGTTTAATTCAGTTATACTAGCACCGCAAACTTCGAAGTGTCTTTCTATGCCCATTTCAGCTATCCAGTCTAGTTTAATAAAATTTATTGAGTTTTTTATGTACAAACATACACCACCTTTTTTTTGTTTCCTACGCGAAAAGTGAGCTGCTTTTTGATAGCCATCCAGTTGTAATATTTCAACTTCATTTTGATTTAAAAAAGTTTCACTTATTCCGCAAATATCGATGCTATGTTCGTTTGTAAGTAGTTCTAGTCTTTCTACCTTTTTTCTAATGCTTCTGGCGTTAAAATGCATCATTTTTAGGCAATTCACTTTTTCATTTTGTTTATTGTCGAAAAAAATTAGGTGTGCTAGTTATTGGTGAATTGTTAAGTCTAGCGGGTGATTTGACACGCTGAATTGATTTAAAATAGTATGGTATTGTCCCGGGTTTTCCTGTGCTACTAGGAATCGTCGAATCATCATTTTGCTTGGGTACAATTATGTTGATCGAGTTTTTTTGTGATCCCCGTATTATGTTCCGACCTAAGAAGCAGCTTTCGTAATCATTTACATTTATTAAGTGATTTATATTTTTATAATATACAATGACATTAATATTTGATGATGACAATGATTTATATTTTTATAATAAACAATACAATGATATCTCGTCTGATCACAGTAACCAAGTAGACATTTATTACAACAATTTGTATAAATTTAGAAAAGACATCTTGGCCATCCTCGCCTCTCAGGGGATGCCAGGTCAGGCTTAGGTGTGGCCTGGTATTCTCTTATTTTTGTTTGTTTTAATTTTGTGCTGCGGTATTAGGCTTGCAGCACAATGTAATAGCTAATTAATGTTAATATTTAATCATGTTTGCTCTATTGTTAATTTATATAATTTTTTTCATTGTGATTTACTGCTACAATCATGCTGTGTACGCATATTAAGGGATATTTTCCAGTTCTGTACTTTTGTTGCATAAAATTTAGTTCTTGATTGAATGTATCCTGTTCTGTGTACCTTTATAATAAAATAAATAAATAAAATAATATGATGTTGGTATGTAATGGCAGTTCACAAAGTTGCTAACAATAAATTTAATTTCTCTGTTTAGTTTGCTTTCATTTAAGTACGGATTGAATTTGACACCGGATACTATAATTTGGGGTCCATTTACTTTTTTTAACAGTGCGGATAATTCTATACGGAGTTTTGTAGGATTAGTGTCATTTGCTCCTATCGATAGTATCAACCAGTCTTCTTTATACAGTTTCAGATCGGCAATATTACATTTTTCAATTATATAGTCTGTGGGTGCTCCTGGATACGACTTACAGGTAATATCATATTCTTTGGCGTTTTTATACTTAGTTCTAATTTTGATCAACAATGAAGCCATGCTTCTGCAGCTCTGGTCTCCAAGGATGACTATCTTTGGTCGGTTTTCAGGCACTTTTGGTTGTTCTTCGGTTATGTTTGAGGTGTCTGATGCCGTATCCGTATCTTCATCACTATCTCTTGTATTTTCATTACTGTTTCCAGTACTAGTCTCACCATTGTCTCCGTTTCTTTGTATTATTTTGCGTCTTTTTTGTTTTCGCTGTTTCTTCTTATTTTTATTTAACACAGGTACTTTTGTGTCAATATCGTCTGGAGATTTACTATCACCTAACATAATGTTGTTGGTATCTTCTGTTTCTAGATTTTGTGTGCATCTACAATTGGTAGTCCTTGATTGAAGAGCCATGAGTTTATTTTTCATATCATTGTTTTCTTGGAGTAGGTGACTTATTTCACCTTTTGCTTTTAAGAGTTGCTTCGTCAATTCTTCATTTTCATGTTCAAGTTGTTTAGTTTCCGGATGCGACGATTTTGGTGTTTCAGATAAGCTAATGGGACTGCACAGAGTAGTGTATCTTGAGTCATTAATCGTGCAATTGACATTAATGTTAGCGTCGTCCAGTTTCGGTGGAGATTGCAGCAACACCTTTGGTTTCCTTATTGTAACATTGTCTCTATCCTGCATAATAATGTTGAGTTGCTTCTTATCTGTGATATTCTTTTTCGCTGATAAGGTATTATATTTTGTAACTTTGTACTTTTTTCCAATGCACCATTGGCAACTCCAGGAAGTTTTGTGCTCACGTGTCATGAGTAGAAACCTTGCTATTGACACGTTTCCGCATGTCAGGTCATAGGTTACGTTGCATAGAGAACATTTGAGGAATTCTCTATTCAAGATTTTATTAGGGCACTTTCCGCAGTCGCGAGGTTGTATAGGTGTTTTTGGCGCCATCTTGTAATTATGCGATGTCAGTATGTGAATTGGAGAACTTAATCGAAATCTCCTGTTCTAGCCTGTGTAGACTGTACTCTTCAGTTCTCAAGTAGAGAAAATTCCGTGCCCATGACATTAGCGGGTAACCATAGTAGGTAGCCAACACGTGCGAACAAGATGTCACAGAGTTCAGAGAGCACAATCAGTTGAATGAAACTAAGCATGCGATTTCACCAAGCGCAAGCGGTGAGAGATTGCGAGACTATTAGAGTCACTTATTTTCAAATGATAGTCACTTTTTATACACACTGTAACATGTCCTGTCGTTCGAAACTTGATGAAAATTTTCTATACAAAATCTTGTATCGTTATGGTGGAAGTTTGGAGAAACTAGAAAATGTTTTTCATTTGGATAATATATCCATGTGTTTTTTTATACATCCGTGAATTATTCTTGATGTTATTCGTTTGGGTAATACATCCATGTGTTGACGTCACAGAAGTGTTTGTTGCGATTCAGAGATGTCGCTACTTGTAAATTATCAGAGTTCACAGGTCTAAAATAGTAATTTTCAACAGTTTTGGCGAAATCACGGAAATCACAAAGTTCACATCAAGTTAGTTTGTCAAATTCACACTTTTCAACGTAAATACACCAGCTTTACAAGTATTTAATAAATGATCGGCGCGTGATTCAAACGCTTATTTTAGCGGTTGGTACAAAATTCAAATATTGTTACCGGTCCTTTCAAAATATATGTTTGTTTGCACTTATACTGAGTTTTTTGCTTGAATAACACTCACATGTGGTAATTGTCATTTATCACTTGTTATTATACGTGTTTTAACACATTTAAAACTGTAAAACTATTTTTATTCAATTATTTAAAATAGGGGCTAGTGAAGAACTTGTTTACTTGGAAGCGCCACCTGGCGGAGGTGATAAGCAAAACAAATAGTAATACCATGAAAAATGCATGTTTACGAAACACATAACAGAATGCAATTGACATATGAATAAGTTATTTGTTGTGATCTAAGTGTATTAATTGTGTAATTAATTATTTATTTATGTTACGTGTAATTGTGATTACAAATAGATAGTTTCGTAAGAAATTAGGTTCCTTATAGATCAAAACAACGTGGCCCGTCTCGCGAGATTCGTAGTCGGATCGCATCAGTCTACACTCAGAAGCTTCGTTTAATCAACTAACTGATTCAGAGTTTATGTTGCCAGTCTTTGTATCACATTTTATTGTCAACAGTAAGGTCGAGTGAGAGAGGCTAAGGTTAGTTTAGGGAAAAAGTCTGCTAAATTTCAAAATTAAATTCCAATACATTTTATAAGGAAATCGTAAAAGAGGAGGCATATTTTGGGCCCAAAATGTCGACATGTAGGTCATTTAAAAGTTAACTATTATTATTAAAATTTATAATATTTATATTTTTGGTGAAGCTATGTATACACGTGCACCTGGCAATTTAATTACCTATAGATTCTGAGAATACTTCCCATACAAAACCATTTTCTTTTGTTTAGATAATATTGTTCGCTTTATTGAGCATGGGTATTTACAACTTTTAGCGAAGGTTAAAATTGAAAAGGAATAGGATTTTTTAACAGTTTAAGTTTTATTAAACGTAAATAACGCTGAATTCACGAGTCGGTAAAACTAAAACTCATTCTAACTACTAGGTCTAGAGATCTTAATTTAGACACCGATTTACAAATTCTATTCGATACTTAAGGAATCCTATTTTACTAAAACATTTCAAACTAGATTCCTATTTTACTAAAACATTTCAAACTAGATGCAATTTCTAAACAGGAAATACATTTACGAAAAACGAATTATATTAAATAACATCATGTTTCTATTTACCTGTTCACATTTCAAGGGAGCAAACCCGCCCGCAATATAAGCCACATAAAATATGTAATGCAATAACAACAAAAAATATCTCGCACCGTATAATTTGTGTAATAACATAGAGGAGTAGGTTGTAAGGAAAGTTTTAATATCTATTCCGATTAGATTCAGTGTCAGGAAGGAACGCAGATAGCGTCGGCGGCGTTGGAAGGAAATATTAGATGGATCGGGCTTCGAATACAAATATGGGGAGATAGGGAAATCGGATTTGCCAGCAGTCCCAGACGTGTCGTATTATCGGACTCTTTTTGTGAAATATATCTCATTTTAATAAGATAACCAGCCGATTGGATCTTCAATTTTTTTAGTAACGACAGCTTTAAAACACGTGCTGATTTTGTTTTAACTTTTAACCGACTTCCAAAAAGAAGGAGGTTCTATGTTCGTATGTATGTATTTTTTTGTGTATGTTCATCGATAATTTTGCCAATTATGAACTGAATCGAAAAATTCTTTTTTAGTTCATAAGGCTATACTCCAAAGGTAGTCCCATTTAAATTTTACAGAAATCGGCAAAGCCGTTTTTGAAAAAAAACCAACAATAATATAAGCAATTCGAGCGAAATATCCGAATTTCGTACCCGATGGACATCGATAATTTCACCAATTGTGAACCCAATCCAAAAATTTGTTTTGAATTCGAAAGGGTATACTCCCAAGGTAGTCCCATTTAAATTTTACGGAAATCGGTTTAGCCATTTTTAATAAATCAACAATAATGTAAACCATTCGAGCGAAATTTTCGAATTTTGTACACGATGGAAAGCGGTTTTGCCATTTTTTGCGAAAAACAATTATTAATGAAGGAATATGTAGCCGTCAAAATAACTTGTAATACCTAATGGTAAAGAATAACTTCATGGGTAAGCCTTCATCCTGCAGTGGACTATAAATTTATTTTTTTCTCAAAATATGGCATGACGGACTTCAACCGTGTACAGAATTCACGAAGAGCTCGCACGGATCGATATAGCAATTTTCACATTATTGTTTATTTATCAAAAATGGCTCACCCAATTTCGATAACATTTAAATAAGACCAATTTAGAAATATGCTCATTACAATAAAAAAAGAATCATTGAAATCGTAAATTGAAATCCCCTGCACTACTACCCTGTAAAAAGTTATGTGTGGTCAAACGTTACAATCTGTGAATGAATTATCAATCATCCAATGTTTTCCTACCCTTATTTAGGTTTTTTTTTTTGAAATTTAAATTGGACCTAATGCTAAGTATACTCTTTCCAATAAAAAAATATCGAAATCGGACTACTATGTAAAAGTTATGCGTGGTTAAGCCAAAGAAGGTTCTCGTATTAAACTTCCTTGGGTTAAACATAAAAAAAAATATTTATACGCGTCAAATTGAGTACCTTCTCTGATTCGCCGGTCAAAAAGGCTGATACAGTACAGTACAGTACAAAGACTGACTTAATCATTTCGTAATTGATAACTCGTACTTTTAAGTGCAGTAAATAGTTAGCTAGTCTAGCTTTACAATGCAAAGTATATTAAACTCAACAATAAACAATAAGAAATCTAGTCTGAAATTTCGAGTTGCCCTGTCGTACAAACCACATTGCTAAATAACATCGATTAGTTAGCGGCACCAAACCTCACGTACATAAGCTAGGTAGAACAATTTTATAGCCGTAGATATTACGGCGAATGTAGAGCTGGGCAGCCGGCACGGTCGGCTCCCTCACTAATTAAATCCCAGCGACGACGCGGTTTCAGACCGACAGCCTCTTAATTATTGTTCCGGCTCTTAACATCTGTCTTAATGTCACTTTCCGTTTAATTCACAAATTCTTCGCGTTCCGGTATGTTATAAATGTTAATTTCTTCGGACATTGTCGCTGCCTTAATAGCGTGGTGACTTGCAGTTACGTCTTAATAATAAATTGTATTATTCTTAAAGTTCTCGGAAGTTCATGAACTTCTATTCTGTGAACTCTATATCGGTACTTAGAAAAAATTGTTGTTGTCTTTGTTTGCCTGGAAAAAATATCTTCTAGCGATAAGTCTGTCAGTTGATTTGCTTAACTCTTCCTCTAAATATACTGTATTACACCGACTTCTAAAAAGGAGGAGGTAGTATGTTCGTCTGTACCTATGTATTTTTTTATGTATAGTTCTCGATGTTTTCGCCAATTGTGAACCAATTTAAAAAAGTCTTTTTTATTTTAAAAGGCTAAGCCGTTTTTGATAAGCCAACAATAATGTACATGTATGACACATCGATTCGTGCAAACTATTCGAATTCTGTGTGTGGTTTAAGTCGGTGTTTAATAACTATAGGGTTTGGTTCGAATAGAAAAGAGATTTTATATAAAATGACGTACAAAATGAAAAGGTTCTACTATAAAATAAATAAATAAAGACTTTATTTCCATTTTATCTATTACATTCATAATTTGAAGTATTTAACAATTTTGTTCTGGTCTAGACACTCAAATTTAAACGAAGGCCTCCTCGAAAGCGACTGAACTAAATAATCTAAAATTTGGTAACTTCACAATTTTAAGGAAACGCTATTTCCAAAACACACTAAAACCTACACGAACATCCAAACTAATTCTGTATGCTGCAGACGTATGTTTCCCAAGTCCTAAAATTCAAGACGAAGAAAGGCAGTTAACTACTAAAAGCCCAGCAGTAGATAAGCTACTTAGAACTTGTACAAGATTCCGCAGAATGCTTCCGGATTAAAAGCTTTTATTGCGTTAAGAAGGTAAATGCGAAAACATCCGAAAGTTTTTAATTTTCTTACTGGTATACAAATTGGTTTCTGAAGCTACAAAAGAAGCACACGCCCGCCTCTCTGGGGCCGTCCGAGGGTCGAATACAAATTAAGAGGCAGACTTCGCTCTCACAAAACTAGTTAATGTGTGCAACGTCTGGATTTGAGATAGTACTAAAAGCAAAGCCACTACTTTCGAAACCGTATAATTCACTCTATCGACATAATGCGCACGCTAGTTCCCAATATTGAACCGCAACCTTGCCAACATTGCTTTCGAATTTATCTATTTTAAAGCGTATTTACAGCTAGTGTTTCTAGTTTGTAAAATCTAAGCCAATTTTGTAAACTCTAACAAGAAGGTAGGTACTTATGAATGTCAAAAAATGTTTGTGCCTGTTTGAATTATTAAATAAAAATGTGAAAAACTGTAATTTAAGTTTTAGTCATTTTGTAATCGAAAATGTGAAGTTTCCGTACAATTACAATGTTCAAATAGAATAAAACATCTCTTTTTTTTGACCTGAAAATTATAAAAAAATATTTCAATTAGTACGAGTTCTTTTTGCCAAAGTCAGTGCCATGCTGCGTTGAACTTTTCTTAATTACGTATATTTCTACAGACAGCAGAATACAGAAGAGGTAAACAAGAAATATTTTACTGAGACAGCAAAACTATCAAATAGGAGATTTCTGTAGGAATGCATTTGCTGGTAACTTTGATTTTATCTTTATTTTGGAGTCATTTACTTCGGAAAATAAGTGTAATTTATATGTGTCGGTAATTTTATCTTTACTATAAAAATAGAGATTAAAATCACCGTGTCCGAAAATGACCTTGAATATGTTATCTTCAACGGGGTTCTGAGATACATATATTACTAGAGCAATGATGACGTAAATGAGTTCTTTAAATTTGTTTTCTTTGCGTAACTCAGCTCAGTCTCCAGTTTTGTTTTTTACGCCATTTGATTTACGAGTACGCAAGATGTTTCATTACCTATAACTTGATGTATAAAACATCTTCAATTTCACTTTTAATTTGGTGGGTTCGTAAAGTCAAATTAGTTTGGTGCGTCTTTAAAAAAGCAGATCGGGCGTGGGTTCGACTCTACTCTCCCTGTACAAAGGAGCGAGCACGGCGGGCGGAAAGTTTTAATATCCCTGCGATTGGATTCAGCCACAACCAGGGACGAAAGTATCTACTTACTTTTGGCCGCACATTTGAAAGGAAATGTTCACCATTGAACACTAATACGAAAATCGGACGATAAGGAAATCGACTAAAGACGCCCGCGGTTTCCGCCGTTTATCTTGTTCCTCCGGAAATGTTTGTTTGTTTTTTTTTTTGTGTGGAATTTGGCTAAGAATTTTCATAAAACATCAGGTGGTATAGGAACGAAGTTCACCAAATACTCTTTGTGTATTACTTCGGTAAATTAATAGATGAAATAAACAGTGCTTGAAATTTGCAATCATTCGTGTGAGATTGGAAGCAGAATGCATGCAGTATGTTTCGGCAGTCTATGTGTGCGAGTAAAATAACGATATAATTTAACTATACAACTACATAGCACGCATGTTGCTACTTTGAGTGCTAATGTAACGAGGGCCTGAGAAAAACAAGAGAATAACAAAAACGTACAAGAAAATCGCCGACCAAAAAGTTTTCGCAATAAAATCTCCGAAGTCGCCTGCAACGGGGAATGTGCAAGAATTTGTTACGGTTGTTTTATTAGAATGGAGAGATTATTTTTCGGGTGTCCGACCGCGTCGATATGCCAGGAGGGTGTGACGCGAAGCGGACGAAATAGGGACGACTGTAAATCCATATTCGATCTGCGGGATCTGCTCTGAGCCGATCTGACAAGCTTCCGATCTGTTTTGCATTTATATAAACAGCCCTTACCTTAGATAATATCAGTGAGCTTCTTTGAAGTGACAGTCAGTTTTTTTTAGCCCGAGCTATCGCTGACATTCTAGCGAAAACTAAAATATTTTACATATGTGATATTAAAAGATACGTGTATGTTCGAAATGCATAAAAATCCACCGAGCTTGGAAAAGCTTAACTTCACTAGGTATGTAGGTACTATAAATAATCAGCCAAGTGCGAATCGGACTCACGCACGAAGAGTTCCGTACCGTATGGACGCCCCTTTTAATACTTTCGACTGCCTCGGTGGCTCAGTGGTTAGTGGCCCTGACTCCTGGGTCAAAGAGGCGTGGGTGCGATTCCCACCCAGGGCAAATATTTATGTTATGAACATAGATGTTTGCTCCGTGTCTAAGTGTAATTTAGGTAATTGACATTTCTCCGGTTCAGCTAGTACTTGTATAGATATATACAAGTACTAGCTGAACCTGTGAGCTTCTTCTCACCATCTATCAAATGTCAATGACAACATTTACATGCAGGAACATTTTGTATCGGAAAATGAAATTCATGTTTTCTTATTTTTCTCGCAAGTTTCATAAATTTTCTCACCTTTTAAACCTTCCCTTAATTTCCACAGATATTTCAAGACCAAAATTAGCCACATTGGTTCAGCCCTTCTCGAGTTTTAGCGAGACTAACAATCACGATTATTTTATATATATATAATATATATAGATATAGAATATATAGAATATAGATAGATGTATAGATGTATTTAAAATATGTATATGTAGTATATCAGTCTCTGGCAGCCATATCACAAGCGTTGCTTAGTTTGGAGTCATAGACCGTGAGAACCCCTCATATTTATTTTAATTTTAATATATTTTATTTTATATATTTTATCGAAGGGAATATACAACTAAATATTCTGTGAATATTTCATGAATCTTCCTGTTGCCGTTATTAATATCCAGGAAAAAAAATCACGTTTTTTGTATGATAGATAACGTTTTTTCCCTTTGAGCACGGAACCCTAAAAAACAATAACGTAATTGTACTTAGATGTTATATTTGTTATTCCTTACATTTTTGTAGAAACCTTGTACAAAAAAGAAATTTTGTTTTTTTCTTGGTTTTATGAATTATTGCGGTCACATTAGTAAAACTTTGATTTTAAAATTCCTGGATTTTAGAAGTATGTATAAATATTTTGTTAGACGAAGTATACAGAAGCGTGTCTCGTGTGTAAAGGCAGAAAGGGCGCGGCGGGCGGCGGCGTCGGACCTTCATCAACCGCTTGACTGGTATTACGCCTTGCAATTGTTCCATGCGCCGCATTCCAAGCCTCCGCCGGCCGTCCATACCTACCCCACAAAAGTATTTTCACTGCGAGATTTCACAAATTAGCGCTTACTCCGCACAAGATACGCATACATCTCGACGCGATGTTGTCGCCACATAAATACCAACTCATCACCAGTGCACAATTAAAACTGTGTTAACCCCACATTCAGCTTCCATTGCTGAAACAAAAAAGTGTTTGTTTAAGAGGTGTAATTACAAAATCCCTCGAGCACCGAATAACCCGATGTTTTCGCGCGGCGCGGTGCGCGGTGTACTAGTACGAGTACGTGCCGTAAAAATAATTCGACGTTCCTCCGGGATCGTTTGTAAAACGTCACGCGTAAAACATATTATAAAGCCAATAAAACGTGTTTACAAGGGTGAGTAGAGCTCGCCGTCCTCGGGGGCGTTTCGTTTCCGCGCGATATCCGTAAACATTTTAGCACTGCAATAAATTTAACATTATCCAAGTCGCGAGACATTCTGTTTTCTTCCGTCCCGGGATCAGTCGGTTAACGGTTGTAATCTCGGCTGTCTCGGATTTTCTGCGCTCTCCTAACAGGAATTATACAATTATGTGGAATTCGCATGTTGTTTCCGCTCAGCTTTATTTATGAGGGGGATTTATGAGATATCTCTCCCTAAAGAGTCCTACACTTTTTATATTTTTTAGACTCGAATGAAAGTTTCTCTACTTGAAAGTTTGTTACAATGGAGGAAAAACTTTATGCATAAGTAAGATAAATAAATTCAGAAAGTTTACTGCTTAATTATGCATTTGATGCAGAAACCACCCTAATTCAGAGACCTACTGGCCTCGGGCTCCGGGAGCACGGGTAAACAGTCGAAAAGTAGCCGCAAATTAGTCGGACAAAATAAAACCCCCCGTTTTGGCGAGCGTCGCTGACAGGGGCACGGCCGAGTGGCCACGCTGGGAATACTGTTTGGCCAATGGCCGCCCATCTGCCTTCATTATGTCGGGAAAACACTTGCTCGGATTTTTATGAGACTTGTAAATGTTTAACTACGCATTCGAGTACTGAATGGCGTTTTTATAGACTGTTACGACTCCTTTGCCTCGTAAGCGGTTGGGATTGTGATTTATAATGTCATTGTACAGAAATTGTATTTTTATTGTTAGAACTTTGCACATTATTTAGTAAACTGATTTTGAAATTATGTTTTATATATAATACAAATTTTCCAAGCATGAGCTTCTGATTAAAATAAGATTTTAGAAACATATATAGTAGGTAAAGAGCTCAAAAGCCCGTCGAAACTCGAATCCATTTTCCGGTTAATCAGTGAACGAAGCTAGAAGGAAGAGTCTCGTTTACTTACTGAAGAGACAAGAGCGGCTAATAGGTACTTTCACAATAGATTAATCAGAAGCGTGTCTGCGACTACTGTCTGCATCGCAATGCCCTTTTGCAACGCTGATCCACTTTTCTACGGATGCGAGATTAAAGGGGAGTGTAACAAAATGAGAAATGGAACGATTTCAGGACGCATTGTTAGACGGCCGCCCGTTGTCGGATTTATGACAAAGAACAGCGGATGATTCAATCAGCCTGTTCTTTAGTTGTTATATTCATGTTACAGTCGACCATCTGCGAGTCTTATTGTTATCCCCGATGCTGCCCTTTTGCTTCATTTGTTCGTACACTACTCCGGCTCAAATTGAGTTTCCATCCATTAAAAGAAATGATTCGTAAACTGGAATTTGTTTGGTTCATTATTGAAGATATTTGATAACAAATTTACATTTCATCGCCTTTCAAATTCTAGAAAATCTGAACATTTTGAACAATTTTGTTGGGTTTGCGGAATGATTGTATAAAACGGCTAACTTTCGCCAAATAGGTATTCAGTGCAGGGAACAATTTACAATTTAAATATTCTTAATGTCTTCAAGTTGTCGCAGTGGAGGGTTCGCACCGGCTTCCACTACATCAATCACTCGCGGCCGCTGCCTCTGAACATTTCTAATTATTCGCCTGGCTTTGTACTGGATAAATTCTTAACACTTTTGAATCTTTGCATTTTTAATGTTCACCCTCCTATTCCAAAGTTCTAGTTCGAGTTCTAAAAGTATTTTATTATTATCGTCTCTGAAACTCGAATAACGCGTCGTATAAAGTTTTCTAACTCCAGAATGAGTGTGAAACTAGACGATGCGTTGCGTCGTCTAGATTAAAAAACTATTATAAGACAAAATTCTACTCATTATTATCAACCAACTTTTACTATGGGGCCAATCCTAAAACGCGTCGTCTAGATTATAAAACTATTATCATACAAAATTTTACTCATTTTTATCGACCAACTTTAACTATGGGGCCAATCAAAAAACGCGTCGTCTAGATCAAATAATCTGCCAAGTACGAGTCGGACTCGCGCATGAAGGGTTCCGTACTGTATGGGAACCCCCTTAAATATTTATTTCATTTTAATTTGATTATTTATTATTAAAGTAGGCATGCAGTTAAATATTTTGTGAATATTTCAAGCATCTTGCTGTTACCGTTTATAATATCGAGCGAAAAACGGCTAAAAATTTCGATATTTTGTATGGGAGCCCTTAAATATTAATTTTATTATTTATTGATGCTTTAAATATTATTTATTATAGAAGTGAATATACAACTAAATATTCTGTGAAAATTTCAGCTGCGTAGCTATCATGGTTCATGAGATACAGCCCGGTGACAGACAGACAGACAGACAGACGGACATCGAAGTCTTAGTTATAGGGTCCCATTTTTACCCTTTGGGCACGGAACCCTAAAAAACTATTAGGTATTATACAAAATTATCTTTATCAACCAATTTTTACTATGAGGCCACTCCCAAAACGCGTCGTCGAGATTAATAAACTATTATTAAACAAAATTCTACTCATTATAATGACCTACTTTTACTATGGGGCCAATCCCAAAATTGTAAAAATCAGTCGTTCCATAGGAAAAGTTTATCAAATTTCGACAAATTATATAAAACAGTTAATTATTTTTGCGGTTTCAAGGTTGCTCTCCTAGTAAAAGTCGGTCACAATGATATAAGTATATGCAAATCTCTGACGTCACAATTTTTATTCTGAAAAGAGAATTCGTCCTATTGTGTTGTATAATGCGTACAAGAACTCGTGAGAGTAGTCGTCATGTTCTGCATATTTGACGTTGTTTGCTCACAGACGTCGGAGGGCTGAGGGCCACTCGGCTCGAGAGCGCCGCAAGGTGACAGCCCTGTCTAATCTCCACAGCTTAAGGTCTATCCATTGACACACTTGTACTGTCAAGGGCACTCGACATTCAATCGATATTAGGAACTTGTTGATTGGTAATTGGTTAATATTGAACTCAGTCGGCTATTAATTTCTATCATAAAACTAGCTGTATATAAACTTAAGTGTTTTCATATTTTGTTGCACAAATGTTATCATTTTTAGGGTTCCGTACCCAAAGGGTACAAACGGGACCCTATAACTAAGACTCCGCTGTCCGTCTGTCTGTCTGTCCGTCTCCAAGCTTTATCTTATGAACCGTTATAGCTAGAAAGCTGAAATTTTCACAGATGATGTATTTCTGTTGCCGCTATAACAACAAATACTAATAACAAAATAAAATGAATAATTAAAGGGGGCTCCCATACAACAAACCTGATTTTTAGCCGATTTTCACTCCATATTAATTATGATAAATATTCACAGAATGTTTAGTTGTATAATCACTTTAATAACAAAGAATAAAATTTAAATAAAATAAATATTTAAGGGCTCCCATACAGTACGGAACCCTCCGTGCGCGAGTCAGACTCGTACGAGTACTGGGCCGATTATTAAAACACACGTAGTAAGTGGTTGTTAGGAATACTTGCGCATTATTTTCTGAACTACCTGCGGTACGTTAACTTAAGTTTTCTAGGTTCTATATTTTCTCGTACTGTGCAGTAAGTAAGTTCGTATAGGCCGGGTTGCCCTGGTGTCAGTTTTTTTTTCAGAAGCGGCTGTGCAGTAACTATCTACTACTAATATCTATTACTCTAAATTCATTGCTCTGCATTACACGATCATTCAATGTTTACATAATTGAGTGAACATTATGAGCATAAACAATATTAAAAACTCTCATCGAAATTTAATTTCAAAATCGAGTAACAAACAGGTAAATTAATGTCGTGTTAACTCATATGCGAAATTGCTAAGCGTGCGTAACAAAATGTAACAAATAAATTGATTCGTAGCTGCAGGAGAGTGTTGGCAACACGTCGGGACACAATGGATGTGTTTACAGGAAATCAGAGCCAAGTGTGAACGCCTTCCCGATGCGGCCGGCGGGTGCCACGCTGCCTCGCCGACAAACATGCTAAACTAACCCTACATACTAGATATACCAATTTGACAGAATGTCTCTGGCGTAAACTAAGTCAACTGAGCATAGTGACTGGAATTTCGAACCGACGACACCAGATTAAGTACAATTAATATATTATGCCATCTGACGTCGAGTGGCTCCAAAAAGTTAGGACTCACTAAGAATAACTTTAAGATTATACAAAAAAGACGTTACAGTACAAGTATAATATAGAAGACAGGTTTTAAATTGAACAAAGGATATTGAATCAACTTGCAATGAATTATAATTATGAAAAAAAATTGGTCGTCTGTAAAGTCAATTTACGGATGATAATTTTACGTGATTGCGTCATAAGAATACATTGCTGTATCAACAACAGAAAAAAAAAACCGAACGCTAGACCGATCGTGCCTCTCTATGGCTTGTTCCGCGCTCTCGCTTGTACTTTCGGCTCAAGCGAAACGAGACACTTTTCCGTGCGTGCAGCCGGCGTTCATCGATATACAAGACTGCCTCGATGGCTCAGTGGTTAGTAACCCTGAAAACTGGGTCAAAGATGCGTGGGTTCGATCCCCACCCAGGGCAAATATTTATGTGACGAACATAGGTGTTTGCTCTGTATCTGCGGGTGTTATTTAGGGATTATCTAAGTATGTATTTAAAAATATGTATATGTATATCAGTCTCTGGCGCCCATTTCACAAGCTTTGTTTAGTTTGGGGTCAGAGACCGTATGTAAGAAGTCCCCTAATATATATATATATATACGTGTATAACTGTATATATTATATATATATAAGACGTCATTACGTCAAAAGTACATTGATGTGATATATTATGAAAATTCAACATAAGATAATTTGTAGGTGCCTAATGTTCCGTTTGATTGACTGGGTGTCGTACATGCGTATCATATTCAGTATTCATTCACTGCGCTGAGGTGGCGTTATGAATAAGTATAGCATGTCGCCGGTATTATCTTCGTGTTCGGTAATGTATTCAAATATGTATCAAGCCCCATCCGCACCATGTTGCCGTTGTTATTTTATTTCATACGCGTGACGGCGCACCAGCTTTATTTTTTCGCGATACAAGAATATCATATTGTCCCGCCGTCGCCGTTGTAGCGGCAGTGCCTATATTTTGCATCGGCGACGTAAATGGTGCTCGTATTGATTGCGACCATATTTTAGTAGCCGGCTTGTATAAATTTAGACTTTAAATAAAAATTTCAGCTGCCTAGCTATCATGGTTCATGAGATACAGCCCGGTGACAGACAGACAGACAGACAGACGGACAGATGGACAGACGGACATCAAAGTCTTAGCAATAGGGTCCCGTTTTTCCCTTTGGGTACGAAACCCTAAAAAGCATTATGAAATATAACTTAGATTTGTTGAACTATATTTTTTCAATGTTTATGAAGTCACAATAGTGAGGGTGAGAAAGAATAATGATCTGACGTAAGACAACCTTGCCGATGCTCTCGGTGTTCAACGGATATTGATTACTTGTCTGTAAGGAATACAAATGTATCAAGGAAACTGTGTTCTAGCTCTCCTGTGAGCGCCATCCTTTGTACTGACATCTAACATTAAACTTCATAGCCCACGCCGCGTTTTGTATTTCAGGAACTGTCGTTTGTGCGGAAGTTGCGACACGTGAAATTTTTATTTAGATACGCTCATAACAAGGGTGTAGCCAAGTTTATCCGGCGTTTGTGCGGGATGAAATACAAGATACAGTTTATATCTCCTCGGTACGAGAAAACGTCCGGCAGCGTTGCGTTCCGGAGCAATGAGAGCCCGAGGCTAACTAGCAGGTGCACGTTAGCAAAGAAAAATGAAATAACGCAAAAAGGAGAAGTCATGTCGGGCGGAGGGGGGCTCGGAGGCGGGGTGGTTCCTTCGAGGAAAGCCAGTTTCCTTTAGTGGAAACAGATAACGATCCGCTGCCGACGACAGAATACGTAACTGCACTCACTAACCGTACATACATTACAAACTAAAGTTGCGCTCGCTTATCAAAGGTATCTAAACACGACAGATTTTTTTACGGAGAGCAGGAAGGATATGCTCACTCAGTCATTTTTAGGGTTCCGTACCAAAACGGGACCCTGTTACTAAGACCCCGCTGTCCGTCGGTCTGTCATCAGGCTGTATCTCATGAACTGTGACAGCTTAAATGTTGAAATTTTCACAAATTACGTATTTCTGTTGCCGCTATAACAAAAAATACTAAAAACAGAAAAATAATAATAGGCTCCCGTACAACAAACCGTTGCCGTTTTTCGCTCGATATTAATAACGGTGGCAGGTAGGTGCTTAAAATATTCACAGAATATTAAGTTAAATATTCACTCTAAAAATAAATACTTAAATTATATAAAATAAATATTTAAGGGGGCTCCCATAGGAATAACGTGATTTCTTGCTCGATATTATAACGGCAACAAGTAGATGCTTAAAATATTTACAGAGTATTAAGTTGTATATTCTTTTCAAATTTAAATAATTAAATTAAAATATTGTATTAAGGGGGGCTTCCATACGGTACGGAACCCTTCGTGCACGAGTCTGACTGGCATTTGGCTGAATATTTCAGTTTACCCTTTCAAGTTGCGCCATATATACATGTTAATATAATATTATAAAATACGTTCAGAATCGTCTGTAGATTTTATTATTCAAAGAGCAAAAAAATTATATTTCAATTTAACTTTTTATACCGTTTTATCGTAAGACATCTAGTATGTAGACAAAATACCTAAACAACATTGATTTTGCTAGGATACAGAGTCATGTGGACGCGTGTTGCATCGTAATGTGGGGCCTTTTCATTGCGACGAGACTGTGTGTGGCGTAACATTCCAGAGGTGCATTAGATTTATCTTACAGTAGAAATGTGCCTGTTAGAAATAAGCGATAGCACTAGAGAGCGACCAAGCTTTATTCAGTACTAAAACTAATTAATAATAGAAATTTCGGTTTTCTTGTACATAACGGCTATACGGCTAAGCTTATGAAGATTATTTTTCGCAAAAAATGGCACGACCGACTTCAATCGTGCACATAAAATAGATCGCACGGATCGATGTAGCACGCACATTATTGATGATTTATAAAAAATGGCTTAGCCGATCTCGATAAAATTTAAATGGAGTCAACTTCAAAATAGGGTATACTTTTCAATAAAAAAAATAATTGAAATCGTACGACTCTGTTAAAAGTTATGTGTGGTCAAACGTTACAATCTGTGGGTGAGTAATCAATCATCCCCTGTTTTACTACCTTTAGGGATGAATTTTGTTTTTCGAAATTTAAATTGAACCAATTTCAGAGTATATTCTTTCCAATAAACAAAGAATTATTGAAATCGGACTACTATGTAAAAAGTAATGCGTGGTTAAACAAAAAAATGAGTACCTCCTCCGTTTCGTAGGTCATCAAAAATATACGCGTCGAATTGAGTACCTCCTCCATTTCGTCGGTCAAAAACTATCTAATATCTTAAATCTTAATCTATTTGTTAAGTTGTTTCAGAGATCCGAATTATGTACAAGTAAATACAAAAATATAGAAGAATTGCTTGTTAAAGGAACAAGATAATTATTTATTTTATTAGTAACGAAAAAAAAATTAATCACCTAGGTCGATAATAATTATGTTAAGTAGAAATGCGGTCCAGGGTTATTTTTCATAGTTTGAAATAGGGTTCAAAATTAATAGTTCATTTTATTAAAATAATTATACAACGACGTAATTTATCATTGCTAGTTCAAAAACATCGAAATATTAAGATGCATTGATGTAATACAAAAAGTTTTCCCTTACTTAAAAATTAAGCACTTACAATAAACGTATAAAAAGCGGGTGATCAGACTTCAAATGAGGTAATAGGTAATCGGCAGGAGAGCGAACGAGGCGCACCGCACGGCGCCGGGTGCGGCATTTAATGGGCTGCATTACCATTCCGAGCCGGTGCCACTCGTAGGTGAGCGAAGTGATCGCAGTGAGCGAAGAGAGCGCAGTGAGCGGGGCGCAGCGAGCGGTGAGCGCGCGGTAACCCGCAGACGATGCCTTGTGAATATGCAAAGTGGGACACGTTAAATATTGAACCACACCGTATTGCGCCTAAAGATTACTTTTTACCGAATTCTAAAAAGGAGGAGGCACGTTCGTCTGTATGTGCACTTTCTTGTGTATGTTCATCGATGTTTTCGCCAATAGTGGACCGATATCAAAAACCTTTTTTAGTTTGAAAGAGTGTAATCCCGAGTTGGTCCCATTTAAATTTTATCGAAATCAGCTGAGCCGTTTTTGATATAACAACAACAATGTATATGGATGTCACATCGATTCGTGCAAACTATTCGAATTCTGTACTCGGTGGAAGTCGGTATTGCGATTTTTGCGAAAAATAATTATCGTATCGTTCTTTTGTACTCCTTCCATTCCCTTCTTACAATAGCTATCCGGGAAGTTGTTGGCAAAAAAGTAGTTTGTTATGATTATAATAATCGTCACACCGTAAAACGCTTCATATCATTCCAGCATTCAGGATATTTTTGATTGAATAAAAATATAAATACACGTTTCACATCTTAATACGTAGGTTCTATGATCATTTATGTTCAAAGTGCGTATCCTTAATAAACAATTCGGATACGACCCTTAGACTAATTTTTAGACTCGGAGACTACTTATTATTTAAAATACCTTACAAAAAAGTGATAGTTCCCAGTGAAACTTGCAGTAACTAATTTGTCTGATTTAAAATTCATTTTAGTTTGAAATTGTTTTCGAGACGACCGGATTGTGGATAACAGAGTTTTCTGTAATTCTATTTCATAGTTCCCTGACTGTTCCAGGACAGTTCATGATGAACTGTTTCACAAAACTTGATTCTGTCATTTGGTCTTAGATGTAGGTAGAGGTATGTTTTTATTTTTAAACACCGCATAATAAATGAAGTATTTCATTTATTATTTCAATATACTGGGTGATTGATACTCTATAGGCATTTTCGATTACTTATATTATATTTTGAATAACTATGAGATAAACCTGGTTCGATAAAAAATATCTTACAAATATTGATGAAATACTTGCAACTGCTGATTTTGAGTTGTTCTCGTAGCAAAAGTTCACAAGGCGAGTATCTATAGTTAGAATAGAATAGAATAGAATATATTTATTTGCATAATATACAGAGCTAAGAGATTAAAAGCTAAGTATACACCCTGCCTAGTAGGGCATAGCAAAACATCATAATATTAGGTAAGTGAATATCTTAAAAATTACTTACTAAGCTAATCTTATTTTAAATGACTATGCATAGACATAGTATAATTCTACATAGTACACAATTTCAGTTACAAAACATAATATAGAGAGAACTAGTTTGACATAAATTCTAGAGCATACTACAAGCTACTTTAAATGTTATTATTATTTAGTTTTATCAGTGAGATAATCGTCTAAACTGTAATAACATTTATTTATTAACAATTTTTTGAGATTTTTATAAAAAGATTTTTCATCAAGTTCGTTTTTTAAGTGGGTAGGTAGAGCATTGTATATTTTTATGAGCATGTATTCTGGACCTCTTTTTATAATTTCAAGTTTTGGTTCTGGTGCTATAAGCTGAGTTTGTCTTCGGGCATTTGTGTTAAAAGTGAAAAGTTTTAGGTGTTTTTTAACAAACATTGCTGCTTCTAAGATGTATATACAAGGCAGTGGTAAAATTTTTTGCTGTTTAAAATGGGGCTTACAGCTGTTACGTCGGCGAATATTTACCAAGATACGGATGCATTTTTTCTGCATAATAAAAAGGTCCATGGCATTTGTACTATTGCCCCATATAATAATACCGTATTTTAGCCAGGCATTTGCGTAGGCGTAGTACGCACTGGTCGCTGTTTTTATATTAGTGTTAGCTTTTAGGATTGATAAGGCGTAGACAAATTGAGATAGCTTAGTTTTGATTTTTTTAATATGGCTTTTTAAATTCAAATGTGAGTCTATGTCTACACCCAAGAGTGTGAAATTATTAGTTATGTCAATATTTAAGGATTTTGATACAGTTGTTAAGTTTAAAGGATTTTTTTGATAAGGGTGAAATTGTATTAGTTTAGACTTCTTTATATTCAATTCAAGGTTATTTGATTCCATCCAAGATTGGACTTGTGTATAGGTTTCTTTTATCTGGTTTAATGAATTAGTTTCGGATGTGCACTTGAAGATCAGTGACATGTCATCGGCAAATAAGACGCTAGGAACATTTAAAGTTTTTGGCAGGTCGTTGATATATATCAAGAACAGCACACAACCCAGCACGCTACCCTGTGGAAGGGACCAGTTTAGTGTGAGTAGTTCTGACTTAATGTTATATTTCAGTGGATTATCTTTGTGAAAGAATGGTATTTCTACAAGCTGTTTTCTGTTTGATAAATATGATTTCAGCCAATTTAGGGCTTTTCCTCTTATGCCAATATCATGTAATTTTGACAGTAATATTCTATGTGATACTTTATCATAAGCTTTTTTCAGATCTAGTAGAAGTCCAACTGCATAATGTTTATCTTTTATATAGCTTAAAATTTTTTGGATGTATTTGTAAAGAGCAAGGGTGGTAGAAGATTTCTTCCGGAAGCCATATTGATTGTCATCTAGTAATTTGAATTTCTCTAGAAATGAATATATACGGTTAGACATTATGGTTTCGAATACCTTAGACATTGCTGGTAATAGCGCTATTGGTCTGTAGTTACTCACATCATTCGATTTTCCGGATTTTTTTAGTACAGGTCTCACTTTAGCTATTTTCAGTTTTTCAGGAAAGCATTCTTGTTCTATCGATTGATTTATAAGTATTGTCAAGGGAGGCGTTAATTCTTTTATGCACGTTTTAATTAGGGAAGGAGGTATATCGTCGATTCCTGCACTATGCTTATTTGGAAGTTTTCGAATAGTCCTATATACTTCTTTTTCTGTGACTGGTGCCAAATACATGGAGTTTGTGACTGAACCTTGAATATTTTTGTTGTTATCTATATTTTTAGGTTGCACTGGTTTTCCTATTGAAGTAAAATAATTATTAAATTCATTAGCTATTGAAACAGGGCAAGTTATAGTAGAGCAGCTAGTTTTCAATTCGATGTTTGCGTTTTTCTGAACAGGTTTCTTGTTTGTAGTCTCTTTAATTATGTTCCACATTGTTTTTATTTTGTTTGTTGATTTGTGCATTCTTTTTATGTTGTTCAATTTTTTTGAAGTTTTTACACATTTTTTGAGTATTTTCTGGTACTTATCGTGGTGTTGTTTCAGAATTTTATCTTTTGTACCGTTAATCACTGTTTTCAGAGCTCTTTTATGTTGACAAGACTTTTTTATACCTTTTGTAAGCCAGGTATTTTTGATTGTGTTCTTTAAAGCTACCTTTTTACATGGTATGTGGGTGTTTAGTAGGTTGTTTAATGTTTTATCAAATTTACTGTAATTTTCATTGACGTCAAAATGTTCTTGTATTATTTTATTCCAGTTTATTTGGGAGAGTGCATTTTTAAAAGTGTTTATATTTGATTCACTGAAGAATCTTTTGTTTGTAAATACTTTACTTGGGTGTTGGTTTTTATTAGTGGTTGACTCAAATTTATAGTGGAGAGCTTTATGATCGGATATGCCGTAATCTATAACATCTGTAGTGCAATTTTGACCATGGTTTGTGAAAAGTAGGTCTATACACGTGGAAGTCTTCGATGTTTCTCTTGTGGGCAGAGTTATTTTTTGGTGTAAATTATTTTCAAGCATTATATCTAATAATTTTGAGTAATCATTAGTTCTTTTATCTTTATCTATATTGAAATCTCCGCATATGACTATGTGTTTCTTAGTTTCTAATTTGGTTTTTGCTAAGAGTTTGTCTAAAATCTCGAAAAATGTTTCTATCTTGCGGTCATTGCGATATATAGTTATTAATAGCAAGTTTTCTTTAGGTATTTCGACAGCACATATTTCAATATGAAATTCAATTGACAGTTTCATTAAGTCTATTCTCTCTTTGTACTCAATATCTTCACGTAACAGAATGGCTACACCGCCTTGTGGGTGTAGTTTCCTGTAGAAAGCTGCAGCAAAAACAAATCCATGTATTTGTATCAAATCTTTTTGTTGGTCCGTGATCCAAGTTTCGGATAAACATACGGCTTGTAAATCTTTATTTTCTTCGAGGGTGCTTTCAAGAATATGGGTTTTGTTTTTTATGCACTGTGCATTTTGAAATATTATTTCAAAATCTACGAAATGGCGTCTTTTTTTTTTTATATGCCTGGGTTTTGGGAACTGGCTTCTCAGTTGTAGTTTGCGGATCTTCGCACTCTTGGCTTACTGCATTATTCGTATTAGTTGTTTTGTTTAGGTTTTGATGATGTAGTATACCATGGGGAGGAGTGAAGTTTTTCTCTGGTAAATGTGTTGTATTTCCAAGCTGTGGAGTCATTTCAAGATCTGATTCTTCGGAGTTTAGTTTTTTTTGTCTGTTTATGTATTTGTCTCCATTTACATATAGTATTTTATTCCTTATTACCGCATAGTTTCCTTTTTTTCTTTCTTCTATCAAAATTTCTGTAAGTTTTTTCCTTTCTTGTATTTCTGTTTCAGTCAAGTATTCTGATATCGCTAATCCTGAGTTCTTGAAGTATTGGCTATTATTTAAAAGATATCTGGTCATCCTTTTACTTAAGAGTTCGATTATTAGTGGTCTTTTGTGCCCTCTTTTGCCGATGCGGTTGAGATCTTCTATATAACCAGTGATGTCTACCCTTAATAAGTCTCGAAAGATATTGGTGACACGTCCATAGAGGCTGGATTCTTCGTCTTCATATTCTTTCAATCCGTATAAGACGAGTTTTTTGCCAACGTTGTCGTCACTTTTTGTTTTCTTGTTACATGTGCCTGATTTTAGTTCGGCCAAGTTTTGTTTCAATTGTGTGTTTTCTTTTTCAAGGGCTAATATTTTATTTTGGATTTTCACTATTTCCGTTTCATTTTTTTGATGTTGTGAGCTGGTGCTTTTTTTATGTGCATCAATATCTTGCTCTAATTTATGTAATGCAGCGCCAATTTCTTTATGGATCGAGGATTTTATCTCAGTAATTTTGGTTAATATGTGTTTGGTGTGGCTTTGTAACTTCTGGTCAAGGAGAGCGCTTATTTGCTCTAGTGTTATAGTGGTTTTTGGGCTGGAACCGGAAACTGGTGATTCAGACCTTTGTGTATCACCTGGGATTGAAATGTCGTCCTGTAGATATTCGTCAATTTCTGACTTTTCTGTGCTATTGCATGTCCGTTTAGATCGTACCGGAATATCGTCATTATTTTTTGCACAGCGCTTAGCGATACAGCATTCGGGACATATCCAGGTGCGTTCTAAATCATGCAACTTTGCTAAGTAAAATTCTTTGTGAATGTTAACACATGAGAAATGGTACTGTTTTTGGCATTCTGTACAGCATAAAATCTCTCTCAGTATTATGCGGTTACAACACGCTGCGCATTTCCTCATTTTTATAAGATGGAGAAAAATCTTAGTTTGACTGTGATTGAATTGCTCCTGTGCGTATCAACCCAGTGAGTGCAGTAGCGGGAATTCTCCGAACTTGCAAGGTCAAGGCCCGTAACCTAGGAGACGGGCTCGCGAGGTCACGCGCACGCGACGAATGCACACTTTTGTGGACTATAATAATAATAACCAATTACTGATGCGATTTTGGATTGGTAAATCATTGTTATATTGTCGTAGTGTCAATTTTTGTAGTTTAAATATTATTAGTTCTTCAGTACTGTGCGATACGCATGTAATTTTAACAGCTTTTCACTTTGTAATATAGGGAGTTCATAGTCACTTTTTAAAAATGGTTTTCTTATTTTATTTTGGATAGTTCGAGTTTGATAACACTGGTACACCTTATTTGTAACACTTTAATGGCACTTGTTGTATTTTTATTACGTAGGAACCTGTTTTTGATTTTTAATTAAGAATCAATCGAGCTTACCTGTTAAGTGAAGATTGATGATAATTATCCGAAATCACCGAGAAAGAGACTGCATAGCTCCTTTATTTAATTTACTCAGTTGCAGAGCGTCCCGGCGTGCGTATTATTTCCACAATTTTAAAGTTTTTTTTTTTTTTTTTGTATAGCAACACTCTTCCGTTAAGTCATTGGAGTTCAAAGTAGAGATGTGGGAACATTTCACAACCTCTACATAGAGGCTGAGTCTTACAGGAAGGACCAGCGTAGGACAGATTTATCTTTCTGGGACTTCCATAATGATATCGATCGAGGTTTACCTGTATTATACTGATACCTTATAATTCCCTTGATTAAATTACTCATAGTTACAATTACTAATAATACATAACTGCATAGTGTCACCTCCGGGCAAGGGAGGGAGGGATTGAGTCACTATGCAGTCTCTTTCTCGGTGATTTCGGATAATTATCATCAATCTTCACTTAACAGGTAAGCTCGATTGATTCTTAATTATCCTTCAATCACCTCTAAAGAGACTGCATAGCTCCTTTATTTAATTTACTCAGTTGCAGATGTTTAAAGGGTTGTGAAATGTTTTTACCTCATATTTTATATTTATATTTGCTTTTATATTTTACCCATGGGTTTAATACAAAAGATATATATCATATAAGCTATTCCTCGTTACCAGATAAATCAAATTTGTCCCTTTGACCCCAAATGTTTTGTATGATCTGTTAATTTTGCCACTGCTTGATGCAAATATGCCTATATTTTTATATTACATATACCCGTACTTACCTAATCGAATATTTTGTGTTACTGTTGTACACCCAAGAGAAGTGAAGTTATTTGTATAATTATAGAATGTGATGGTTAAAGAACACCTGTATCAGGTTCTAATATTTTAAGCCATAGGTCTACAAACTTGATACTAAGGTTCTATCTGGTTCAATGAATAGTAATCTTTATAGATATTTATCAATAATCTGATTTGATATAGCTATCTCACATTGGTTTGCTAAAACTTGTTATTTACCGCTTAATATTATTTTTGAGCATCAGTGTGTAGGTTTATTCAATTATAATTACATAACCATAATTATGTATCTTCTAGTTGAATTGTGTCATTATGGCTCATTTTCTGAGCCACTTTAATATGCTCTTAGTTTATGTAATGCAGACCCCAACAATGGATTTTAGAATATATTTATACAATATATCAACTTGTCTGGTGATTTCCAGCTAATTTTCTTTACAAAGGTACTTAATCTATACAGTATTAAGTAAAGTAAAATCTAAGATTTTCAATCAGTTCACCATGTAGTTAGAAAAAAGGTAACAATATTCCATTGTGATATGCTTTTTTATGTATTTTTATTATTATTATAAATATATATATAGGTATATTTTTATTTTATTTTATTTATTGATATATTTATGTCAAGCATTTCCCTTACCTATATTTTTACCTAAATTTCATAAATTGTCACCCTTGACACTTACCTACCAGCATACCTAATATGCAAGGCTACAAACAATTATGGGTTATTTTCCTTATCTTAACTTTTTAAAATAGGACATTCATAACGGGTGAATTAATATCGTTTATTTAAGGCTGAAGCTTACATTTTTTAAGAGACAAAAAAGTAAGAGGTAATAATAGATGGTATATCTTGAAACAGCACATACTTGTTTTATTGTGACTTATCTAGTCATATATTATAGCTCATCCAGCCACATAAAGTCATAAGGAGCTGTAAAACTATACCAGCTTAGACCATAGTTATGTTAACAAAATATAATGGTCCTGTCTAGGTTTTAAAGTATTGCCACCCTTTTTATATTTATAAAATTTAACTACATGCTCTCATTATTCTCTTAAAAATATCCAGCAACATGCATGTTATAACAAACATGCTACACCACATACCATGTTATATTATTTTGTCATACAAGATCAAATAAATGGGTATGTAACAAGGTCAGCCAAATTAATTAAGATCTTGGTGCTGTTTTGTTTTTTATATTCTAAGTACCTCCTAGGTACACAATATACAAATTATACAGTGATGTACCGACTTATCAGTTGTCATTTCAGACAGACAAACCTAATTGAATATATTTTGTCTTATTAACTATTAAAATTAAAATGTATTTCTAATTGACCCATATATTTTAATAAAGATTATTTATAGATAGATTTAAATCCTGTGAAAACTGGATTTTTATTTATTTGAAGTGGATGTCTTAAACATTGGCTCAATATTTTATTTAAATAAGTATAATTATCATTAATGTTCCGACAGCTTTGCTTGATTATGTTCCATATTACTTTAATTTACTTAATTCTTTAGTACTATTTCATATGTCTATATTTATATAATTATCTTTATGTACTGTTTAATATCAATATGTAAGTATTTATTATTTGGGTCCCCATGAATAGAGGTATGAGTAGGCAAATAAAGCCTGAGGAACAATCAATGTCTACAGCCTGATGTCTAGGTTCTTGACTCATAATAAATAAACATTTATTTCAGGCATACAACCCATATGAAGGGACATACATAATATAAAATAATAAACAATACAACAATAATAATTACCTATCCCAGTCCAAAAATTAATTAAAATATAATTTAAAGTCAAACCTAGGTTTGATTATCCTTACTTAGCTCCCCATTTCCCCTTTAGTTTAAATTATAAGATGGATACCTACTGTCACATTTGTGAATAAACTTTCAGTAGGTACTGAAATTCGTTAAGCATAATTATCATGAAATTTATTGCTTCATAATGTTATTTACTGGTAGCATCTAATTATTCAAGCCCGTGTAGTAGATTGTAATGACATACAACTTTACAGTATGTCAAGAAAGAAAAACAGCTTTAGGTACTCAGGATATACCCTGAGGAATACAGAAATGTATGATATTATAATTATGCCCTTAAATCACAGGTGTTATTATTTCAATGCATAATCACAGTATTTCATGGAGATGTAAGGTATATCATCCCTTGAACTGAAATTACTTTAAAGTTTCAGTAGATAAACTGTATTTAAATAACCAATAATCAATTCCTATAATTATAATTGTATAAATTAATATAGTCAGCTTAATTATGTTAGTAATTCAATTAACTTAGTACCTATGTATGTACCTAATGTAATAACTTACGAGTAGGTACCTATCATCCTAGTTTTCTGAAGGACTGAAGAATTTCTGACTACCATGTTGGCTATTATTTATGACATAGGTATAAGAATTCATTTTTGATGGGATACCAGGTTAGGTACGGTCTTTGTAAAGCATTGAATAGGTATATATGTTCAGCAACATGGCAAATTCTATTTATGAAATCCATCAATATGAAATAATGCCCAGTCAATGATGAAATCCCTTCCATGATATCCCCAAAAGGTAAAATAAAATAAGGGGTTGTTAGACCTCACATGTACCACAGTATGGATAGTAACTACCTATATGGCATAAATAGTTACTTTAATGTATTTTATTCCTCAATTTTTAGGGCCCTGAACATGAAATTAAGCATTTTTATCGTTGATTTATGATATCTAATTAGGTGCTTACTAACCACAACAGTGAATGTTTCACTTTATGTATTAATGTCTAACTAGGTACAAAATTATTATTATACATCAGATAACTTTTTAAAAAAAATATATTGACCCTGTTCCTTATCACATGTAAGGTATGTGTGTAATAGGTAGGGAGGTACCTAAATAACAAGTATTAATTTTGTTGTTTATATTTTTGCAGTTGAATTTTTATGGTATTTAACTTGCACAGAGCCATCGGCCAGAGTGATAGTTATGGCCCAATCGCCCTGCCCTACCTGGGTAGGCCTATGTTTAGTAGTAGACTATTAAAGTCCGGTATAGTATAAGTACAAGTACCATATTTTGTGCTAGAGATGATTCTACTGATATAATTTATGTTACTTGGTAACTTTGATTGGTATTTTCTTGGTAATAATTCTTTATGGAATGAGTACCTATCATGGTGCGTTGAAACAATGTGTTTATAACCAGCTTGGTATAAATAAGAAGTGAAAGAGACAGAAATATTTCCATACTTGTATTTGGACTGTTTACAGGTCATCTTGAATACTCAGAATTTGAGATATTAATCAGATGGACGAAGGAAAAATACTATTTTTGCTTAGAGTTCATTAACTTACTGTTAGAGAAGATTTTTTAATAGGTGGTAGCTGTGACCCCGTATCTCTTCCTAAGCATAATATGACATGACGACCTCACATACTTTACTATTTGAGAAAAAACATTTGTCCTCGTTCAATGATTGGCCACTGAGATACTCGTAACGCATCAGTAAATACTGTGCAAAAATTTGCATTGGTGTATACCATGCTGCGGTGCTATTGTATCCTTTGTAGGATGATTTTTCTGTACGTTTAAACACGCAGTTTAACTCAAGACAGAAAATTTAGGTAGTGTGTCTTTTGACCACTTCACCGCTGAGACGTTTTCCAGAAGTAACTATAATAATTTTGTTGTTTGTCGAATTCTCTCGCTAGAGGGTACTTCTAGCTGTAATAATTTCATTGTGAGGCTCTTATCTTTGAAAGAATTATAGCATATAAAGAAAAACAGACCTACCTATCTTTCCCGTTCTGTTTCTTACAGTCTGTCTGCCCATCATATAAGCACATAGATGTCATCTTGGAAACTCATTGAGTTCCATTACATAAATTCCAGTTTTCTTATGTACCTACTGTATTTTATTGTTTATAAATCGTGACAAAACGTTAGCAAGGTTACGGTTACTATAAATTAGAGCCACGAAATGCAAACTTTCTGCTAGGTACTTGTGAAGAAATCAATTATTTGAATGGATTCCCCAGTTTGGGTAGTTACTTACTGTCATTATATAAGACCTTTTACTTGTATTTAATTCAGTTTTGTGTTGCCGGAAGGCGTAAAAACGTTAAATAAGTTAATTTTTTGTCGAACACATATTCATGTACACAGTCACTTATTTTTACACAGTGTGAGATGTGTGCTTCACTTCTCGTAGTCTGCAGGTTATCTTACACGCTATTTACGTAATAACTAGTGGAATCGGCATTGGGAAAAAAACATTTTTCATCTAAACGACGAAAAATGCCTGCCATTTTACGTCACACAAAGGACCACAATGACTTAACGGAAGAGTGTTGCTATACAAAAAAAAAAAAAAAAAAAACTTTAAAATTGTGGAAATAATACGCACGCCGGGACGCTCTGCAACTGAGTAAATTAAATAAAGGAGCTATGCAGTCTCTTTAGAGGTGATTGAAGGATAATCGAATTTTAGTCGGGAGACGCGACGCGCGACGCGCTTAGTTGGCGGCGAGTTTTTGGAACTCAAACCTCAAATATGTCAGTTTGATACCTCAAATATGTCAGTTTTTTCAAAGAAACACCCTGTACATTATCTTTAGCTACTATTATATCATAGTACCCACAAAAAATATTCCTCAATAACTGATAAAAAGCACATGCTCGGGCTTCACTGGGTGGCATGTTAGAGCAAAAATTGCCAGCCGCGTCCTCGCCGCGGCATTGTGCCCGAAATGACACGCGAAAGGCGTCGAGAGCGGCGCGCTCTCCCTTCACAAAAGGCTTACAGATGCGCGCACCAGAAGATTTTAATGAGGCAACGACTCTGTGTGATTTTATCGCGTGTGCCGTAATGAGAAATAACCAAGCGCATCCTCTTTGACTACGCTCGTGTGGGGTGCCAGCAAAAAGTTACAAGTGACAACCGCTACTCCTAATTTATACAGTTTCCTATGCAAATAAAATGCAAACGTAATCTCGTATCAGAGCGAGCCTTCTAAACTAAATCTATGAATTTTTAACAGGCTTAGCGTACTCGTATGTTCTTGACTTTGTAGATTTCCTCGTAGCTGTCTACGAAATATCTACGGCGTAGACGGCTGTCTACACGTCGCGATGCTACGAAACTTGTGTGTGATTTTATATTATGATTTTTGCTTGTTAAACATTTCTTGAGTGATAAATTCGTGACATATATTGCAATAAGTTAAAATTAAGTGCGAGTCGTACTTACTTTTAGATAGATCGAAATCTACCTGTTACTTATCTAAATAATTTTATGTTGGTATTTTATAGCTGATTGACATGAAGTTGGACTGAAGAATGTAAAGTTAACGTTTATTATGGTATATGATATGGTATAACTGATTTAATACACTTTACTTTCTGGAATAACATCGTCATCATGTTATTACCGTAAGAGATCTGCTGTTTGATGTAGGCCTCCCCATTAGATTTAGATTAGAGCGGATTGCATACTACAGTCTTGATCACATTACCTGTACGTTTTGCGGGTTAACGTCTTATGATGCGTTTGTCGGTACGTAGTTTCCATTCGATAACTTTATTACTCTAAGACACAACATTTATTGAAATAAAAACGCACTTATATTTTACACGTCCACGATAAAGCAAATAAACCGTCGAAATAAGTTATTCGAGCGCGGTATACCGGCCAATTTTCATCAATGCAAATCACGTTGTCGACTCGTCAACCCAATTACCAAGAAGTGAATTTAAATAAAGATAAGTATCGCCCTCTCGGAGACAATGCTAATAGGAGGCGGAGGCGTGTTAATAGGCCCCGACTGGGGCTTCGCACCGCACCGGTGCTTTAATTAGATCCCGACTTGCCGTGCCTCAAAACACTTGTTCAATTAGTGATTAGCCTTAAGAACTTGCTGTGCAAACATGATCCGGGGAAATGGCCTCGTTACGGTGCTCAGCGGTTAAGGATTTCTTTAATTTTTCTAAGTAAACCAAGGATTGTTGGTTCAGCTTATTACATTTTTTGTTTTTGTTTGAAACAGAAAATTATCTTAGCCGCAGACAAACACCAAACCACTTTTGATCAGTTATATATTTTTTCACATAGGTAGTAAATAAGTAATTTGTATAAACTATATAGCAACTAATACAAAATAAGATGTAATAGCTAATTTACTAAAATTACTCTTGAAAATGTTTACCCTAGTTAAATTTTACTTTGTGGTTATAATTAAAGAGTCTGTTTTGTCTGTCTGTCTGTCTTAGTTTGCAAAAAATTTTATGCCGCCGGATGACATGTTGAGATAATACGTTTGAGATACGCTTTGATTTTCTTAATGTTACGAAGGAACCGATGAAAACTATTTAATAACAATAAAAACAATGGATCACAAACATGTCGGAGGGAAGGTCCTGCCCTCTTTTTTTCAATTACATTACATACAGTACGGAACCCTCCGTGCGCGATTCTGACTCGTATAGTGGGTGTACTGGTTGTGGCCATTTGGTGTCAAAATTATTGCATAAATGATAATTATAAACAATGTAATACCGTAAATATTTTTCATGTGAATCTAAATGTTTAAAAATTTCTTTAACATTATTATTTTAACATAAAATTGTCTTATTAATCCTTAAAATTCAAAGTGGCCACAACCGGTGCATCTACTTGGCCGATTATTAAACATTGTGCCGATTCGTATTGTTTATAAATGTATAGGTAATGGCTATAGTATTTATTACATTTTGTAAAGCTAGGTATACTTACCATCTACGATATCTGATATCGGTCTCAAGATTGAATGTGTGTCCATTTGACATGGAGTAGTGGTGACAGCTAGCAGGGTCCGGGCGGGCGGCTGTCGACGTCTGCTTCCTTCCGCCTAACTGACCGCGACGCTGCTGACCCTACAAACATTGCCCCTCTGGCGTGACACGACACAAACGAACATGAGATTATTACGTTATTAGTGTTCGCTTACGAGCTTTCTCTTGCCATGTTAACGTCATACTTTTTTTTATCGGACAAAAGTGCCTTTATTAACTACAACAAAACTACACTACTACTACATAAAAAGCATTGGAATCCACAGACCCTAGTATTAGTAAATAATAATTATTGCACGTTTTCAAATATTAAAATGATTTATTGACCGAGCGACGCATCTATGCTTCGACATTGGTAAAGTTTTCTTTCATATTTCCGAATGTTTATTAGTTTGGAGGTTGGTTCACCCTTGGTGCTCAGGTTTCACATATTTTTTTGATATTTTTTGTCGTTGGCCAGGTCTAACTGTTATGAGAACTACCAGTATTATTATGAAGAAATTGTATGCTACTATTTTATTTACGCTTTTCTATATTGCATGGAAATGGTAAGCCCTGGTGCTCTAGTGGTAGTGATGCCCGCCTTAAAATCGTGAGGTCGTGGTTTCAAATCCCGGTCCCGTACCACTGAGTTCTTTGGAATTTATGTACTTTAACACCACTGGCTTTTCGGTGAAGGAAAACATCGTGAGGCAACCTGCATTTGTCCGTAGAAGAAATTCGATGGCGTATGTGAATCCACTAACCCGCACTGGGCCAGCGTGGTGGATATGGCCCAATCACCCTTCATGGGTAGGCCTACGTCCTGCAGTGGACTATTAAAAGGCTGACAGTAAAGTACAGTATGAAAATGGTGTAAGCGTCTATTTTATTTTTTGTCTTCTTCAATTTTATATAATATCTAAATCTAATGAAATATAATACTGGCTCTAATACTTTCTTTAAAGTCAATGTTGTATGGGTAGTTAATTACAAGCTACATCATTGATAACAAAATTATTGTTGTTATTTTTAAAAGAATAGTAATTATACTATCTCTACGATATCTAATTTCTGTGAATATCAGTCACGAGAATGGTGTCCGTTTGGCATGGAGTAGCGATGACAAGCTTGACGTCTGCTTCCTTCCGTCTAACTGACTGCGACGCCGCTGCTGACGTTACAAACATGCCCCTGGGCGTGGCATGACATAATCGAACATGAAATTATTATACCACAGCAACTTTTGCAGTTCAGGCATTTTTTTATTTAGTATGAGTAAAGGGCTAAACATATGAACAACTGAAATAGTTTCGTTCGCTTTTAGATTTTTTAAAGACACAAGCTATGTAAAGCCGATATCTGTTTTAGTCTAAAACTACATGAAAAGTTGGTATAAACCAAATCCGTTTTACAAATTCATATATTCTTGTAAAAAAAATGTTTTCAGGCTTCAAAAAGTTCATAATTGGCTTTGTATCTATACTAATATAATAAAGAAGAAAGATTTGATTTTTTGTTTGTTTTCATTGAATAGGCTCCGAAACCACTGAACCGATTTGAAAAATTATTTCACTGTTGGGAAGCTACACAATCCCTGGGTGTCATAAGCTATATTATATTTTAAAAAAAATAGAGAAGCTGCTAGTTAATAAATAAATGTTTGGTTGCCAGAGACTGATATTCTACATATACCTATATAGGTATATACTTATTATTAAGTACATAGTACTTAAATAAATAACAACATCCAGATACAGAGCAAACATCTATGTCCATCACAAAATACTTGCCCTAGGAGGCGCGAGGAGGTGGGGAAAAAATTCTACAATTCCGTAAAGTCACGCCTCTTTGACCTGCAGTCTGTCAGTCAGCAGTATGGGTCACTGAGGCAGACAAAAAAAAATGCTTTACGCACTATTGGTTAAATTTAAAATACTGCCACAATATGCCACTAGAAGATCGCGAAATCGAATCCTTTTATAAACCGCGCCCGATCATAAATAATTTGATATCAAATAAGACGCGAGACGGGTAGCAATAAAACAAATACTACCCATGATATATTTTCCACAATCCGTCCACTAAAAGATAATATGTATGTAACTTTATTTCTATTTTCTGTATTCACTCAGGGTGTATGTATCTCGAATAGTCACGTTCCCGTCCGGCGAAGGGTGAAGCATACAAATAAGTGAAAGTCCGAGACCGCCCAAACACCCGACGCTGTGTTCTTTATTTGGGGATCTCTTAAAAGAATTTGATCGTATATGAGAATATTACGGACAACATCTGTGACAGGGGACGTATAAACTTAAACACTCGCCTTCTTTAACAACTTTTCTATGATACTGCAAGTAGTTCGAGTGGCTTTTGTTATTGTTTACAGACTAGATGTTTGACCACAGTTGAGCACTTAGATTTCAGATTTTTAAATTTTACTGCTATATACGTACGTGTTTAAAGATGATAAATAATAAGTAGTTTCATAGTTCCTTTACAGGCCTCGTAGTACAAAATGAAGATGAAGAAAAAAAAAAGACTTTAGATTGATATAGTGTAAAGTTAAGATTTATTGACGTGGCAACTGGCTCTTTATAGACGCTATCAGAAACACTGTCAAATGTTTAGTAGAAATTTACTACCTGAAATCATTAGTGTTTCCTCACTATGTACCTAATCTCAGTCTCAGCTCCATTTATTCAGTAGGATTGGAACCCTTCCACGGCCGTGTGTGAACAGAATGCCTCAGCTAAACTGTCGTTACTGTGAATAAAAGTAGGTATCTAGTTATAAAATATCGATTTTCTTATCTCTAAATTTTCTTATTTTGAAAAATAAATTTGGTTGTTTTCCAGGGTGACATTAGTCTGTGTATTTACATTTAGTGTTACAAAAGTTAAATGCAAACCCACCAAATGTAGAAACCTACATGGAGAACAGAGTAAAACGCAATATCACTCTCGTTGCATTTGGAGTTTTTCCAAAAGCCTTTTTACCAAAGTTGAAAAACACACATAACTTTGAAACCTACTATGGTAAACATCGAAGAGTTCACCAATATTCCTGTAAATTGATTAGTTTTACAAACTTCGCCAACTACGGTCCATGTACGAAAACTGAATAGAATAAAATGTAATTTTTAGAAAGTTTTACATTCACAATCATAATATTAGTCCCGCAGAACAGCAGAACTTCTCTCTATTCTGTGATTAGTCTGGTCCTAATATAACATATGTTGTATTTCTCCATAATGCCGTCAATTTTAGTGGGCTAAAATCTAAAACGAGTGAATTTAAGAACGCCAAAAACAAACATAAAAAATGTATAAAATAATGTATAAATAATAACTCAATGTTTTTGTATTCAATTCTTCTTTTGAATTTTGGTGTAATATAGAGTAGAAGAGTAGGGATCGTTGAAAAGGATAATCACAAAATGGTTTCCGGTTTGATTGCTATTTACAAAGTTGTATCTAGGAAAAGGTATTGTGTCCTAGATAGGTAGTGTTAAAACAAAAATTGCAATTGATGGCGACTCGACAAGCGTGATTTTAAGGGGCTAAACAAAAGGTTCGGTGGAACGATATGCTATTTGTCAGCGCTGGCTTGTCACGGGTATTATAACGAGGTGTCTGTGTGGCCGCAATCAATTTGGCGGCTCGGGCGCTGTCAATTTGCGGCGATCCGCTGTCGTCGCGCCGCCGCCACCGCCACCGGTCGCGAATTCTGACGCAACGTGTCAAAAATCCACAAGTCCAATAAACGTATTTTGCTTAATACCCTCATGTGAAAACGTTTACTCAAATCAGTGGGCGGTTTCACTAAATGCTCGATTAGTACTGCCATGGGTCGGATGACACGTTAAATAATAGAGCCCTGTGTTGTAACCGTTTCGCCATGCCGTATGTCTTCTGGTGGCTTATTCGCATAAAGTTGGTGCCAACTGACACTAATTTTATACGAATTTTCTTTTGAAATTGTTTACTATTATAAATTTGAAAAAAAAAAAACGTTTAGCACTTAATTTCTCATTGACACCATGCTCTGTTCAAGTGAGGCACTGTATGAATAACCTGGTGAAATGGGGATTTGCAGGAAGCGCGCAGTGCCAATGTGGAGCTTCGGTACAGGATTTACTACACCTACTTGTGTTGCATATCCTGTACCGAATTTTTAATGACCTCAATGTCCAAACACCTGCAAACTCTAGGACCTATACGATGCGTCCTATGGGACTTTTGCCCAGTGCTGGCTGGTTCACTAGGAAAAGACCTTATAAATAATCATATACACTTACATATTTAATTTTGGATCATCGACACGAAGAAGAAGAATGCCCTGTACCATTTTTTATACCGCGTGTATATATAGTAGTAGCATAGTTTTTGATCAGATTTTTTAAATCAGATTAATTATAATATTTTCTCTAACCAGGCATGGCGCCTATTATGAAAACGTGAATTTTCGACTTTCACGTTTGTGGCAGTAAGCGTCGAGCCCGCCACACGGTCCACCCGCCGCGCGCCGCCGCCCGCCTGATGACTTCCGAGTGACCACTCCTGATTTGCATAAGGGCCAGCTTTAATACGAGATTATTCTCGAGTTAGGAGCCCGACGAGCCGGCCCATTCATTATTAGTTTTGGAATATTTAGTCGACCCAATCCCGGACGTAATTATTTAAATTGCCACTAGCGTTTGACTTGTTCGATGCTAAATTGCAATTACACACAATTGTTTTAAAGGTTATTTGTGTTCGCATTAATTATTTAAATTGTAAATTTTGAACAATTTATCATACGAGTACAACGACTAAAACTCTGGAATATAGATACCTATTGATTTACTTGATTATAGATATACATTTTTTCGCGAGTAGGTATTTATATTCCAAAAACACATAGGTAATGTAATTAATATTCTATAACTCAAGCGAAATTCAATATCTCATGATATTGAAATTACCATCATGTTCCTATATAACACGATTCCTAATAAAGTAAATAAGTAATACAAATTAGTACCTATGGCATAACATGCACAAATACTATCTAACCAAGAAGTCATTTTAGAAGGCTGCTAAAAGTTTCAACGTGTCACTTTGTTTACATACTGGGTGCTTAGTTAAAACAATAGTAATAATATCATAGCTTAGCCATGATATACTATAGCATATAGACTATTGCCACTAGTGACACCATGGTAAGTGCCTACTAACACAGTTCCGGACAAATAAAAATTAACATAAACTCATGAGGCACACAATTAAGAAGACTATAAGCTATAAGTCCCAACGTATCGCTTTACTCACATGCCTCGAGACGCTTAGTAAAAACAATAGTACTTAATCATAGCGCAGCCATGGAGTGTTGCCACCGGTGATGAAGGATTACTTCCCACCATCACTTGTCACCAATGACATCATGGTTACCTACAAACACGATTCCTAACAAACAAAAATCAGCATACACACACAAAAATACAATAATAACCTCAATTTAAAGGTTAATATAGCGCAGGCAAGAAATTTACATTCACACAAAAATACAATCGGACCAAAAGCCTGCGTCACAAGTGTCACTATTGTAAGGCTGGTAAAAGTTCCAACGTATCGCTTTGCTCACATACCGAGCGCTTAGTCAAAACAATAGTAATAACATCATAGCGCCGCCATGGAGTGTTGCCACCGGTGACAAAGGATTACCCCCGGGTTCCGCGCCGTCTGCGGTTCCTTAATTAACCCTCAAATACGCTCGCAACCGCGCCGCTGCGGTGTGTAAGATTATTGCCGACGCTCTCCTTGTTAATTTTAATGTACAACATTATTGAAACAAATATAAGTTCGTGACTCCATAAACCGTTTCGCGTGTAACAGGTAGCTTGTTTACAATATTTCGCTGTCAAATAGACACTCTACTTTTTTACATATGTTATATGCTTTTGTTAGCGTTAAGTATTTGTAAAAAGTCACCTAAATTTAGTTAAGTTAATTTTATAAATATCACAAGACATACCTTTAAAAAAAAGTTAACTCTCTACAACTAGTAAATTCTCTTTTTCGAGTACTCGTATCTGTTTTGACTTTGAAAACATCGTGCTGCGCTAAGAGAGGTGGTGGCAACTGTGGATTTATTTTTAACCGACTTCCAAAAAAGAGGAGGTTCTGTGTTCGTCTGTAAAATCAATAAAATTGTTTGATCAGAAACGTCTGTACCTATGTATATTTTTATGTGTATGTTCATCGATAATTTCGCCAATTGTGAACCGAATCGAAAGAGTCTTCACCCGAGGTGGTTCCATTAACATTTTTAATCGGCAGAGCCGTTTTTGAAAAGTCAATAATAAAGTAAACAATTCGAGCAAAATTTTCGAATCTTCTTCACGATGGAAGGCGGTTTTGACATTTTTTGCGAAAAATAATTATTGATAGCAAAAAATAATGCATTGTTAGCTATGTGTGGGTACGAATATAGTTGTTATCTGTTAAGTAGCCAAATTATTGATCATTTAATAGTTAACTGTTCTATTAGCGGCTAATTAGGGAGAACAGCACGAAAGCCGCAAATATGATAGCCTCTAATAAAGCTAATTATGCTTCAAGCGCTTGGAATTGATGTAATATAAGCGCGTTTTAATTTTTAAAATGTCTATGAATCTCATACTTATAAAACAATTCTACGAAGCGCGTGGCCTCGAATATTACTCGTAGTAAGTAATAAATTATGTAAACATAAAAAAAAATTACAATACAAAATAGCAAACACCGAAATAATTTGAGATAGTATAATTTACATTTACAATCATTTTATTTAATCAATTTACAATTATGTACTTCCAACCACTACCTTACCTACCTTGCACCACCCAATGCAATGTACTTCTGTCTTTTTAAATAAGTACCTAACCAAGTGTGTCAAATGTCTTTATGAGTTGGTAAGTCAAACAGTGAAGAATAATAATTATCGTAAAAATATTAGCAAGCCGAAAAGGTTTCTTGTTCTAGAAAACATATATGATGTCTACAAAATCACAATTTATAAGCAAGATGGACCTACTCGTAATTAGAAAAAGCGCGTGCACATAAGTTTAATAGAGAGACAGTTTAGTACATGACCGAAAAAGAAACTCTTTATTTTACTAAATACTATTATGTTAGGAAGTTCAGAGTTTCCTTTGCCTAAAGCAGCTTACCGTGAACATCTTAGTTCTAATAATAATAATGAAGTGTTAAATCGATTGATACATTCACGGTTAGAGAATCGCATAGACAGCTAATAGGGCGTGTGCGGCAATGCGCGGTTTACAACCGTCGAGTCAGGCCACCCGGGCAGAAAATGGAGCGTCTGCTTATAGCTAATACGATCAGATGAGTAAACAGCAAACCAGCTTTCATCTTCACTCGAGTATCTCTTAGCCGTGTTCACAAATACACATTACGTACCTATAACTGTATTGCTACGTTCCAAAATGCTAGGCAGTACGTAAACTTGCAGTTTATACTGTAAAATATTAATACTGATCACGAGGATACGGATACAGACAGCAAAATCAATCAAAAGTTTTACTTCCGTATTCCCATCCGTGCTTGAAGCCTGTTCTTAGATTCACCATGTAAGCCAATCATTTGTGATATCAGAGGCCTTTGTATGAGTATGTCTATAGAAAAGAAAACAACGTGTTCGTGTAGGCTTATACATGATTGTTAGTTTTCCATGTTTTCTCCAGGAGTACTGAAAAAAATATATGGAACGAAAAGTGCAATTTTCGTTTACGTATAATCTCCCAAACCTAACGTTTTGACGTTTTTTTTTAACGTTTTCTACCAAGGAGATTTGCTTCCACTAAATCTGTCTCCCGAATGGTCATTAAAGCATGGAATTGTACTCTGGCTCGTTAGGGCAGCGTCGCATGTCACCTTGTATCCATATATCTACATAAGCAATCATGCGGTCCACGGACGTGCGCTCACCCCGAAAAAATTGTTCGTCATTGTTTTTATCCACTCGACCGACTATAATTTTATTTTATTCATATGTAATATCTTTGTGGACATGCAAATCAATTTTCAGGTGCACAGTTTGTGGTTTATTGCACAAAGAAATACATTATTATTTTAAGCTCAATAGAACATTGTATTATTTTTAAATAAGAATTAGACTCTGCCTAACTTATTCAGTGGGTCAGTGAAGAACTTTTTTTCGGAAAATCTCAATAAAAGTAGTAAACAATCAGCTGGACAGTAAATCTATTTATATCCCAAATAACTCGGGATATTACTGCGGTAGAGTTTCACTTTCACACTGTCTGGTTAAAACTATGAAATTATTTTCGAGGTTTATTGCAATTATTTCAGAGGTTATTCGCCTTATATTTTATTTATTCACACGAACGTAAAAGCTAGTTAATTTTCTCAAAATTGAAAAAGTTCTAAAGAAGTGGTTTTGTCAGCCAAATGTAGCAGAATTCTACTAAAAGAAATGTATTATTGTCGCTGTGTGCACGACCGTGATACGTAAACAAGGGAAAAGCAGACGAACTATCGCTGAGCAAGTTTATTCAACAAACACTGTACGTGTAAAGGTGCGGTCACACTGATACAACACGGCGGGTGCAGATAGTGTTTGTCTCTTTGTGCAAGAAGTAAGAAGAGCAAATCAAAGCGCTTTCTACAACTTATGCATAGAGACCTCGTCTAAGAAAGATTGATGGAGTGAACCATAACATTAGGTTTGAAATTAATGCACCTATTAAATGGTGATTTCGTTGTAGGTATAATACATAATCTTTTAGCGCAAAGCCTTGATTGCCCAAGTTAATTAAATAAGAAGTATATTAATTTTATTGACATGTAACTCATTGTTATGATAAAGGAGTATGAGTAAACTGGTTAATTCTTTGTGTGATACTTGTGTTAAAGGGGAACAGAATAAGCACGTTATACCATCCTGCCTATTTTATTTCTTTGTTTATCTTACATTTAAAAAAGGTTAGTAAATTAATTTATACCTACTCTGAGATGGAACAGTTTCTTAATCCTATTTAACCGTATCGACGCTTCCTTTCTCCCTTTAGGCAGTGAGCACTTCGTTCCCTGAATAACAAATGTTTACCTACTCTACCCTCCAGTCTCTGCGTCTGCCAAAATGCAGCATCAAGCTTTTATAAATACTAACGTTTCACAATCAATCGATACTCGCCTTTTCATTTCGCCATCTACACGACAAAAGTGAGAGAGAGCTCGAGAAAACAAAGCACGCCAATTTGGCAAGTCGAAGACAAACGCATTTAAAATGGGCAGAGCATAGCTTGGGCCATCTATCTTGGAGCTTGATAAACGACGACATTATTCCTTATCGCCCACTCAATTTGTTTAAAAGCGTTCTGCTTTGATAATTTGAGAATTACAAATCGTATTTTCTGACACAAAAATGTCCCCATAACTGCAAATACTCGCCACTTTGATAAGGCTACGGAGAGAAATCGTTCCAATTTATCTAAATTTATATCTTCGGAATATGCTTTGCCGCCGACATAAAGGGACCGGGATATGAATAATTAGGTATCTGGCGTCCTTGTAGGTATTTTTAGTGTGTGTCGAGGTGGTCGTTATAATGGAATGTGTTGTTCCAGTGGTGGAGGAGCCGGAGTTTACCGATGTAATCCAGAACGTGACGGTGCCCGCCGGCCGCAGTGTGCGTCTCGCCTGCTCTGTCAAGAATCTCGGATCTTATAAAGTACGTACTTTCTATTGTATTCATTATTCTAAGATGTATTTTTTTTGGAGACGGATCACATCGAATTTTTGTTAATGCTATACCACTTAGCTAATTCAGAATATAAAAAGTAGGAATAGTTAATACTTCGCAGTTATCTGTCCACTTTGTCGCAACTATATTATGTCTACTTTGTTATTTGTTGAACACTTTATTTTTGGCACATATGGCGTTATTTCACACACATTATTCTAATCTTAGATGAAAAATGTAACCTATTTATTATTTCATATATAGGGTAGTAAGTATAGATACAATTATTTTGGAACGAAAATGTTTTCAATTTTACCAGATAAAATCCAACAAAGCTGACCTTGTGACATATTCCCGTAAATAACAAAATCTTGATAATAAATAAACCACCTAAAAGCCACTTTGCTGAAGATCTAACCACGTGTTGTCGAGTAGCAGTCGAGAACGACAATATGCGCACAACGGCGAAAGGAAACATAAAGTAAGAAGCATTTTATCATTTGATTTAGAACGCGCCGTCGTAATAAAGTGTCCATATAAATGGAGGAAGATATGATTTAGGGCCGTTACGCCGGGTTTTCACCTCGGTGTAGCGGTTTAAAAACTATAATATTTCCTTTGGAAAGTCAATTTTTGTAGCTCGCTATCTTTGTTGTATTTTGAAATTTTTGGCGTGTTGGTATTATTATACAAAAGGCTGGACCACCTCCTGAGTGATGAAATGTGTTTACAAAACCTTAATATAAAACAGTTTGAAATCCTTTTCTACATATACTGTTTGTCACCTTGCACAACAAAGCCGGTCCAGCCGGTCGTCTAATAGGTACGAGACGAAACAGACAAACATTACCTACTTTTGTACTTATACGAAATATTATCTCCAAAACGTTAGGTATGCTTTTTCAATAAATAATTATTTTTCGCAAAAAATAGCATGACCGACTTCACCCACACGGGTGACCACAGAATTCGCGAATATTTCGCACGGATCGATGTTATATTTTTCACATTATTGTTGATTTATCAAAAATGGCTCAGCCGATTTCAATAAAATTTTAATGGGACCAATATCGAAGTATATTCTATCCAATAAAAAAATAATTATTGAAATCGGATAACTACGAAAAAAGTTATGCGTGGTTATACATATTTAAAAAAAATATAAATACGCGTCGAATTGAGTACCTCCTCTGGTTTGGTTCGTCGGTCAAAAATACTTATCGGTCAGAGTAGTAGTGGTAGTGATTGTCCAGTTACATCTATTCTATTAACCCTATATTTGTGTAGCGGTGGCGGTCCGGCGCCGGCCGGCAGCCGGACGGCGATAAGCCGCAAGGTGACGCCGCCGTCGGCTAACTGCCGTCACCGCACGGGGGGATCCGGTTCATTTGGTCTCGGGCCCCTCACCCTCAGCGCACCCTCTACAAACGTGCATTAGTTGGAGCTAATCGTCAAATGTCATGTAGAATGCCAACCTAGAATTAACTATATCGTATAGGTGCCCAGTTTTTGAAATAATAAATTCTGTAATTTAATATAGTTTTTTTTTTAATTCGACTCTCGGGCCACAAAACCACTGAATGTGGTATCGTAGAAAACTGATACTTCCAAAAATGCAATCCGCAATGATTATGTGAATGTAAAGACAAGTACTTAGGTAATTTCAGAGTGTCCTGAAATTCAAAATATTTATACTGTATTATATATATAAGTAGAAGTAAATTAGCATGCTATATCTTACTTACAATTTATCTTCTTACTACCTTATAACTGAAATTTTCTAGATATAAAAATACTCGTAGTATTTGACACTCTTTGACTTTTAAGCTATAATCATATAAAAAAATGAAGCCGATTCGTCTCTCCGTTGCTACGTGAAAGAGTAAGTATCAAACATACCAACGAATCGACAAAAACATTCTTTCGGACTTAAAATATTAATAAAAATTGTATAATAAACTCAAATAGTTCTTAAAAATTATGTCAGTAGAGTCGATTCATTTAATTCTTGGGCCCCTTTAACCTTTCGACGAAGCGCTTATTACTCTCTACAAATATAAAACGTAGATTTAATCGGGCCTAATCGAGCTAATCCTCAAATGTCATGTAAATTCTGGCGACCTATCTATGTGTTCGCGTAACTCGATGGCAATTTACGTCCCTACAGTTACAATTAGATTTGTATACATTGGGATTGTACGTTTGAATTTATTGATATCGTAGCTTTACTGTACTGTATCAGCCTTTTTAGGGTTCCGTACCTCAAAAGGAAAAAACGGAACCCTTATAGGATCACTTTGTTGTCCGTCTGTCCGTCTGTCAAGACCCTTTTTCTCAGGAACGCGTGGAGGTATGAAGCTGAAATTTATATCAATTACTCAGGTCTACTGTCCCTTGAAGCTGTGAAAAAATCAAACTTCTAAGCCAACGCAATCAAAAGATACAGCAATTTAAGCTGCATATTTTGAAACTCGCAAGTACTCGCAAGGGAATCAAAACCTAAAGGGTACTTCCAGCCGACCTAGAATCTTGAAATTTGGCATGAAGCAACGTTTTATAGCACACATAAAGGAAAAATTCCGAAAACCTTAAATTTTTAGTTACATTACAAAATATATATTTTTTAATAAATATAAACTTATTACTTTTTTCCTCATGAACGATACCTGTGTATCAAACAAAAATTACGACTTAGGTATTAGAAACCTTGCAGGTTTGTACGGAACCCTCGGTGCGCGAGTCCGACTCGCACTTGGCCGGTTTTTTTTAATAGTCCACTGCAGGACGTTGGCTTACCCACGAAGGGTGAAGAGTTTAGTAAGCTGTAATTTTCATGTTCAATTTATTCTAAAGATATGGACTAGTATTTTTACTAACTCACTATAGAATATAATAAATCTACTTAGCTAGTACGCTAATAAAAAGCACTATCCCTACTTACACAGACAATAAGAAGGTCTAGAGATAATCTAAGTGATCAAGTTTTTATTATTTCATATTTTTATATTTCATATTTCTTTATTGCTACTAAGTGTATGTACACTTACGCACGTATCTTAATTAAGACCTCAAATGTTTGAGGTCTTAATTAAGATACGTGCTTACAACTTAGTCACCCTTGTCGGGCATTGGAAAATTATAACTTGCTAGGGCACTCTCTTAATACAATATTTGGCAATAAAAATATAATTATAAAAATTACATTTTATACTTATGGTCTAGGCCTAAGAATCGTAACCTAGATGTTTAGTGGCAAGTAATCATACAGCTATTAAGAGATCGTCGTACAAATAATATAAATTTTAATATCTACCTAGTTGGCAATAGCAAATTTATTACTTTTATAGGTGGTTACTTCAAAGTCTTCATCTAGAGAATAAAAGCAATGTGATACTAAAATTGTTTTAATTTAGAATTAAATAATGTAATTTTTTGTTCATTTCGTATAGTAATCGGTAGTTTATTATATATTTTCACTGCCATATAATATGGGCTTTCATTAAGCATTTTGATTCTAGATGATGGTACACTTAAGTTGTTTTGAAATCGGGTGTTCATATGTGTTTCTTTTGTTTTAAGGAATGTGCTGTTGTTTTTAAATACAAATGAGCATAATTCATGGATATAGAGGGAGGGTAGTGGCAGGATGTTGTATTTTTTGAAGAATAGCCTGCAACTGTCAGTATTTTCTATTTGTGCGATGATTCTAATGCATTTCTTTTGCATGATAAATAATTGTCCGGCATTAACACTATTTCCCCACAGCATTAACCCCTATTTAAACCAGGAGTGAGCATAACCGTAATAAGCTGATATAGCTGTGTTTACATCGGTGCTGGTTTTTATTTCATAGAATAAAATCGCGTACGTAAATCTAGACAGCTTTGATTTGATGACTTCTATAAGTTGTTTCCAGTTTATATGTGTATCTATGTTTATTCCTAACAGATTGAGCGACTCTACTTTTTCTATTCGCGTATTTTGATAACTAATCATTATATATTTTTATAATAGTACTTCAAATAGAGCTGGCATTTTGCGATCAAAATATCAGAATAACATTTGTATTCCCCAAGCAAATAATGCCATGTATCACAAAAATGCTTACTTTACAGCAATAAAAATTTACAATAATTTACCATTAGATAAAAAACTTTTGGATGGATCTCTTTTTAATAGAAAATTAAAGAAATGGTTACTTGCCAAAGGATTTTATAATTTAAAAGAGTAGGTATTTCAATGATAATAATGATGAATTTTTACTGAACTAATACTAAATGATGATGATGAATGTTTACTATATGTAGTAAAGTAGTATTACTATACTATATGTAAATATTGCTCGCCCGTTAAGGGTATACTATTGGCACTAATTTAAGTATAAATGAACATCTCTGTACATAGTATTGCAATTAAATGATTCTTATTCTTATATCGAGTGAGGGGCTATTAATGGATTCGAACTGCATAATTTTGGTTTTTTCATAGTTTATTTCGAAATTATGGTGTTGGAGCCAACTGGATACATCTTTAAGAGTTTCCTGTAGGATTTTATTTGAGTCTTGCTTTTTTTGTCTTTACCAATATCGATATATCGTCTGCAAATAGTACGGGTTGTGCATTTTACTAGCGACCCGTTCCGGCTTTGCACAGGTGTATAAAACATATATAAACCTTCTTCTTGAATCACTCTATCTATTAAAAAAACTGCTTCAGAATCCGTTGCGTAGTTTTAAAGATATAAGCATTTATGGAGACAGACAGCGGGAAACGACTTTGTTTTATACAATGTATTTATGACATAAGTCAGTATAACAACATTACGCACATCAAAATCAGCCAGACCTATTAGGTTTGGAAGGTATTATAAATAAATTATGAAAACAAGTTGAATAGGTAAAGATGATGCTTTACGAGAAGTGTTTAGCTTATTTGTGTAAACACAACTAGTATGTAGCCTAAGAAACATTACTATCACCCAAGTAGTCGTGCATTGTTTCCACTTACCAATCCAAACATAATCTCAAAATGATCACACATTGTTCATACAAGTTTCAAACGAGCACAGGTCCACGAACACGTCGATAGAAACTTCATCGATTTCCGTTTGACCGACTTTTTCTCCTCATTTTATTGCATTTACTTACTTCGAGGCTGTCTTCAGTGCGGGCGCAATAAAAGCGGAGATAGTGTTCTTCAGAAATAAAGGCTTAACGGAGGGAGCCATCACGGTTGCCCTGTATTGACAACAAGAAGCGGATTTTCCCGAAAGCCTCGCCTGTGCCATTAGTTTCCCGCGTCGGTTAAAAAGATTTGCCTCCCCGACCGTATTTTTTATTTAGAATTATAGACTCATGCGAAATATCGCGATGAAACGACTAAAAGCTCAAATCGTTTTATTTCTGTATTGCCGAATGCCAATTTTGAGAGTAGATATCGTTTACGTTTGTACAATGTTACTCTAAAGTAGTTTGGAATTTATGTAACATTCTATTATTTTATGTGGGTATAAATGCCTATGAATGTAGATCGACACTGACTTTAACGGGGTTTAATGTTATGATAATTAAAATTAAGTCTTATCATAAAAAGCCTTTCTAAAATCTTAACGCTCGCCTGAAACATATATTTGTTTACATTGTATTGTAATATATTAGTATCCTAGATTTTGCCTGCGGCTTCGCTCGCATGATATTTCGAGGCCTTCCTTACCTTACCACCCTTAATAAAGGAAGTGGAAAATAAAATAACGAAAAAAACGTTGTTATAATATGGAAAATTTACGCAATATCATTATAATTTATAGCCCATGTGTTATTCTAATATATAAGCTATATAATTGTAAAGTTTCATCTCAATCCGTTCAGTAGTTTTTGCGTGAAAGAGTAACAAACATCCATCCATCCCCATCCTTACAAACTTTCACGTTTATAATATTAAGTAATAATAGGAAGAAGGAAGAAGTAATATTAACACAATTCTGATCTGATTGATATAATAGACGACTCTTTGCCCAAAGTTATCTTTGAGTGAACGCGATAGATTCATTATAAAACCTCCTTTATTTTAAGAAACAATCTGTCCCAATATACCCTGTAGAATAAATTCAACTTTAACGACGAAAAAGCACAAAATAATCCAGCCTAGAGTCACAATATAGATCATGCTAGTAACGTTTTTGAAAACAATAGGCTTGCCTATGTTCTCAATACAAACATTTATTCATGATCTGAATACGAGGTTTCTTGTTTCATATGATGAAATTTTGGTGAGTATGCGCACGTAGCCGGTTCATCGGCATGAAATGTCAGATAGTCGGCAGTATCACGTATGTGGGTTTGCAATAACATGCCACAACGAGTCGCAGCAATGTTACACTCGCACCGCATGCGAGCGCCGGCTGTTCAAATTCTGGCATATTTGTCGTGCCTCCGCGCGGAGTCTGCCTCGCCAAACTGAGCTCAACTCTGGAGGCTGAGAGCGCTAGTTGCGACGACCACGCGTCCCGCAAACGGAAACGCAATGATCGTGTTCCTTATCATACATGCACTAATACTGATTCATGTTTTAATTAAAAATTACGTAGGTAGGTGTACGTACTCGTATGTCGCAGCGAAACAAGCAAAATTCTCCCCAACCTTCTCGTTCATACAGAGTAAGTAGGCTTATGCTTTCGATCAGCATTAGCCACATCAACCCCAAAATATCTCGGGCGCCTATCGGTCGAAGATTTTGCGAAAAGTTCGAGAGCCCTCCGCGTAAATCCGCAGTCGAAGAGATCTCTAAGTGGGCTTTTAGCAGGAGTAGTCTAAGCCGTCTTGTGCAAGATGTTCATTTCTGTCTACGCCATTGCATTAGTGTGTCAACACACTACTAGTTCGCCATAACATTGAAAGGCTCGAACGTGAGAAAATGTTGCCCTGAGAGCCTTTTGAGGTAAATTGAATTGTATGCTACTTGTCTTATATTGAGGCTGAGATTAAATTCTTAAATTACATAAAAATACCTATCTTATATTAGGGGACATTTTACAAACGGTATCTGACCCCAAACTAAGTAAAGCTTGTGATACGAGTATGGCTACCAGAGACTGATATGCTACATATACATGTATGTAATAAGTAACGAAATAATTATTTTTCGCAAAAAATGGCAAAACCAAGGAAGGCTCCTTCGTGTACAAAATTCAAATATTTCGCGCTCGAATCGTTTACATTATTGTTGACCTTTAAAAACGGCTCAGCCGATTTCTGTAATATTTGAATAGGACCACCTTCCCGAGGTGGTCCTATTCAAATATTACATATACCCTTCAAACTAAAAAAGAATTTTTTGATTCGGTTCACAATTGGCGAAATTATCGATGAACATACACAAAAAATATACATACAGTTACAGACGAACATATAACCTCATCCTTTTTGGAAGTCGGATAAAAACGATATATGACTCAAAGTAGAGGAATCAATTTCATCAATAGACCACAAAAGATTGCGAGTAAAAACTAAAACTGTCAAAGCCACAGAGCGGTTTGCAGAGTTTAATGAAGCACGTTAAGCGATCCATAATTAAATCTGTCGTAATATTATTAAACACGTCTAGGAATCATCTCCTCGGGCGATAGGGTCCGTCGTTAAAGAGGTCGGTGCTACGCCAGAATGGGCGAACTTTCCAACGAGTCCATTATAAATCAAACGACGCCTCCGAGGCATGTCCTGAGGGACGCAAACATCTCCCGCCGTGCCACCGAACTTCAACTTCACCTCCTTAATGCCTCAACAATTAAGATAAAAAGAAAGAAGGGCCTAAATTAAAGGTGGTTAAAAGATAACGAGTTAATAGGCCCCTCTAACTTTACCGGTGAGCCGTGGAAACTGAGATTATAAATAAAATAGCCCGAATATTTGACTCTCTCCTCTTTCACAATATCCATTCCGAGGATCTTGTCATTCAAATAAAGGGTCGTTTGCTTTCAATTTTATTACGTGCTGAAATCTGTTATTGAAAAACAATTGGAGGGTTAAAGACTCTTCAAACAATTAGGTACAACAGGGATATTAAGCACGTTTAAAAATTTCAACCACAGTCGTTTAGTTTTTCATGCAAAATCACAACATTACGTTGTGATTTTTAAAAGAAGATAATGGAATCGACTGTTGTTTAGTGTGTTATTAGGCATTATTCAGATAAGTATCACTTTAATCACTTACGGGTTATTTCTCCTCTAAAGGAACTTTTAAAAGTTTTGTAATTAGTACATAACTTTGGCCGATTACGTAATAAAATATGTAATTACACAAAAACAATATATCTAGAAGTATTTAGAAAGAGTAAAAATGATGGCAAACATTATAAACAAGCGATAGCAATATTTTTGTATTGATTTAAATCTATGGTATCAGCCTGATTAATTCAAATCAAAGCAAGGTGTGTACGAAGTCCGTCTCACAGCCGCCGCCGGCACCGCTTCCGGAAAACTCGTTTAGGATCCGCAGACGAATCAAATTAGTTAGCCGCTGCAGTCCGCTATTACGAATATTATATTTGCATCTGCTATCCGCAAGCTTAATTACTGCGAGAGATTAACATTTTAAAAGTCTGTATGTAATTACATTCATTCAGTGGAAATATTTACACAGCGCGCGTTCGAGCAAAACTCATAACACAGTTACAGATTTGAAAACTTCACTTTCTCCAATCGATGCGATTTGCCAACTTCGTCAAGTTTAACACTCGACGCTTATCTTCTAACCGCTTATAAAATTTTGATTCCTATTTAATTTTATCTTAATTGTTCATTTTGAAGGAGAAGTTTCGGGTAATATCGCTCCGGGTTAAGTTATAACGGTTTTAAGTGGTTCAAAGTGGAAGTTTGTGGAGGCAGTTGAATCATAGCATTACGGTCCATGACAGTAACTGTCGTGATTCAAAATAAAGTTTCTTTTGTGGCACGGCTACAGTTTTTCTGGGTCGTATTTACTGTTTAGCGCTCATGTAGCTTGTTGGGAGTGAGGTGAGGTAGCGGCGAGCTTGGCGCCGAGATGGCGGTGGCTAAGGCTCGTAATTCAATCAGTACGGTGCAGAGGGACACACTGCCGCGATTAGATTAGACGCCGGCCACAATTACGCAGATCAGATTTACATCGCTGTTGCCGTACCGTCCGTGTAGCTAACGCGCAGCGTCTCTCCTGAACTCGGCTGCGCGCTCCACCGGTATTTGGAGATCTATGATAAGCTACGAGGATGCAATAAACTTTGATCCTCTACCAAGGAGACTACTCGTTTGTTTACATATCTAGTTGTAAGAATAACCCTTCAAGAATATCTTGTGTCGCGTATTTTGTTTTACGGATTTTTTAATTTTTCTCCATGTTCAATGTTATTTCTGTCAAATGTCAAATAACACTGAACATTGAGAAAACTTTTGTTTATGTTATACAATGGAACTAAATAGTTTCCTAAATTTTCCTGTCCCGGTAATATAATTTCAAGATCACAAATCATGTTATAAATATAACTACCTATACCTAGCAAATATTTATCTTACAGAATTATCATTTAAATACTTTCTCCACAATCCGTTTGAAAATTCCTTCCGCACAAGAAGTTATGTATTTTAATGTAAATCTAGAGAAATTTTCGGAAGCTTGGTTAATATCTCTGAGCCCCAGGTTACGGCGACAAGTTAGGTCGGCGGCCGGCGTCATTAGAGGGGTTACCGTCCCATTGCATAATAAAATGGCCGAAGTTTCCACAAGTCCATTATAAATTAGACAGCGAAGAGCCGCATCAGTTAAGATAGGTAAGATGTGACCCGGCACGAGTTTTAGCCAAGTTCCCCTATATTGCCCCCGCAATCTTGATAAAAACTAGCCATGATTCAAACTTGAGCTGGATTATAAGATAATTGATGCTCGTCGAACTGGGAGCCTTCGAACAAGGAATTCTCGCGTTTTTTGCTTGTTTTATTAGAGAATTTGATTTTAAACTAAACGATATGACACAAGTTTCAACTAAGTTCTCCTATATTGTTCCCGCAACCTTTATAAACACTATAGCTATGACTCAAACTTGAGCTGGATTATGAGATAATTGATGCTCGTCGAATTTCGATCCTTTGGTAAGCTGTTTTCATGTTTTTGCTGGTTTTTAGGGTTCCGTACCAAAAGGGTAAAAACGGGACCCTATTACTGAGACCCCGCTGTCCGTCTGTCTGTCACCTGGCAGGATCTCATGAGCCGTAATAGCTAGAGAGTTGAAATTTTCACAAATGATGTATTTCGATTGTCGCTATAACAACAAATACTAAAAACAGAATAACATAAATATTAATGCCTCCCATACAACAAACGCGTTTTTTTGCCGAGAAGCTCTCATACGGTACGGAACCCTTCATGCACGAGTCCAACTCGTACTTGACCGATTTATTCTAGAGCAGGTGCTTTTAGTTTTTTAGGGTTCCGTACCCGAAGGGTAAAAACGGGACCCTATTACTAAGACTTCGATGTCCGTCTGTCGGTCTGTCCGTCTGTCCCTCTGTCCGTCTGTTTGTCTGTCTGTAACCGGGCTGTATCTCATAAACCATGATAGCTAGGCAGCTGGAATTTTCACATATGATGTATTTCTGTTGCCGCTATAACAACAAATACTAAAAACAGAATTAAATAAATATTTAAGGGGGGCTCCCATATAACAAACGTGATTTTTAGGAGTTTTTTGCTCGCTATTAATAACGGCAAGAGGAATGGGGCTCCTGTACGGTACGGAACCCTTCGAGCGCGAGTCCGACTCGCACTTGGCCAATTTTTTGTAATTAATGTTTCGTAGCAAACTAGGTCTTACAGTTAAGTGTGCTGCAAGTAGGTACAGTACATTTGTAGTTGTATGTCCTTGCGCTTGTATACGAGTATTCAAGCCTTAGTAACCTTTGTTTCGGAATTACGAACTAGGTATGATGTTGAAACTCATTAAATTGGTGCCATCTTAAAATTACTACTGTGTGGCACAGGGTAAACCCTAGAAGATCAATATATTTCATGCTCAGCAGTGGACCATTAAAATGTTGCAAAAAAAAAATAGAAAAGATTTTCATGCGATAAAATTAACTCAATCGTAAATTCAATAAAAATTGAAGTACGTATTTCATACAAAGACACCGCCTATTTTAGTCGTGTATCTCAGTTTAAGCCCAACTCAAGACATTGCCAAATGAGTTGACGGTATTAGTAGTACACCTTTGATGGGATTAAATTATTCAGGCGTCGGTAAAAGTGGCGGGATCACTGAGAGTGAGTATAACAATCTGTGTAAAATGCATTTTGAGCGCTTAATGCCCCGGAAATTGGCGTGGAGTGGGACGCGATGGCAGCCCCGTGCAATTACAGAAAATGCCGCGGAGACACCCTCCGAGCATCGCATCCAGGATCCAAGGCCGTGTGGAATACAAAATGTTGTGGCAACGAATTATTGGCGAAGTTTAATCCAGTACACCGTCAAGAGAAAACGCTTTTTAGGATTACGCGATTTTTTTCAAAGATTTTTAGGCAACATTTTTTAAAGAAAATGTAGGCGTGATGGCGCAGACAGGCCACTGACCACATCCACCGGTGGCGGTCGCGCGCTACCGCTACATCTGTATGTATCGCGAACACTACTACCTACTGAAACTGACTGTTTTAACAAAATGTATGAAAAATCGTGTCAACTGGTTGTCTCTAGCTACGGGTGGCTGTGGTCAGTGGCCCGCCTGCGCCGAGCCTTAGGTATGAAGCAAAACAAATAAAATTGTTCTGATAAAAATAAACACTAAGTAGGTACATTTTTGGAAAAATTTAACTTATTGATTTTACTTTGGTCATATTGATATTGAGATTGATATTATTAAGTTTTAAAATATACGTTTTATCGTTTAAACTGATAGGTAAAATTAAATATGATGCAACTAAATTTAACGCTGTGAAAATGAAAATATTTTTATTTATCATCATAATTACGTTACATAAATAAAACAATTTCCTGTTGATGGTTACTAGGCTAAGGGTATCAGGGCAACCTGTGAACCTGATTACAAATGTCTTATTAGCAGACCCCGTTTACAAGACAGTGTATATGAATTTGAATATAGCTTAAACTGGCTTAAAATCTAAATAACTGGTTTTCCAATGATTTCAACTTAAATATATTTCTACTAGTTAATCATAAAACCTTCTTAAACATAAAATATACCATCATCCCAAAAAGTGAAAGTGTGTTTGAAAAGAAGCGACATTTCTTTAATTTCCGTTACGTCACTCGTCCAATTGGGAGAAATTGGAAATCATTGGAGCGCTCGCCACACCCCTGCATTCCTTTATATTTTTCTTGCTTATTTCATGTAGAAGACCAAAATTTAGTTTTCGATGCTATTAGCTATTAGTATCTACCAATTTTTTTTTCATCTGAAAATGTCATGTGTGTAATCAAGTATTTATAGGTAAATAGCGGTTTAGAGCTATTTATTCCAGGCTAAAGTCTATGAAAATCTAAAGTAAATAAAAATTTCTAAATGTTTTTTATAAGTTATTCGTTTAAAATGGACAAATCACTATATTTTAGTACATAATACTAATTTTCAATCTACTTTCATAATACTAATTTTCAATCTACTTTGTAGGCACATGTTTTGTTCCGATGTTACCTGATTTCTTCGTTTTTTAGGGTGCCGTACCTCAAAAGGAAAAAACAGAACCCTTATAGGATTACTTTATTATCCTTCTGTCTGTCTGTATAGGATAGGTACTTTTCGATGACATAGATCTATAAAACTTGGCAAGGATCATTGTCTTTAGAGTATACATATAGGAATAAATCTGAAAACTGTACATTACAAAAAATAGGGCCTCAATGATAAAAAAATATTGCTAAATGGTAGGCTATGCTAATAGCAAAGAATATATAATAATACTACGTACTAATAGGTATTCGAATTGTGCCAATTACGAGCCATTATACAAATTGTTGTAATTGTTACAAGAAATATTGCTCTGTAACCTAGTCATCAAACTATTCGCAACTTACGTCATCAAATAGACGGCAACTGCCTTACAAAGTTTCTTGACAAGATATTATGAAAAGTGATTTCCTGAGAATCCTGGATCCTAGAACTCAGGAGTTTGCACTTAAGACTTTGTTTACAGGTAAAACATAGCAATTTCATTAACATTTATAGGAAGCGCTTTGCGAGTTCACAACAAAAGTTGCCACTACTGAATTTAGTTTACTTAGCAGGAACTTCGTTTCACTTCCGGTGTTGAAGCTTTTCTTCTATATTTATGAGCAAATAAATTTTAATACATATTTAACGTTACAAATAAGCGGACGGAAATACGTAGGTAATTAGACTAATCAGATAATTTTTTTTACAATCTGCCTAAAGCTCATAGACTTAACTTTTACAAATAATTAATTGTAATGTTAAGTAGATACAATAGATATCCTGGAATATGTCCGTCTGGATCATCGTCTAGAGAAACAACCTTTCAAGTAACTGAAAAGACTGAGGTTAATTTCAACTGAATTAAAAAAAAGAAGATTCTCAATTCCGCTGGATGTTTGTTTAATATAGGTATACAATAATATGTCACGCAATTACTCTACCAATTATAAACCGATTTTGAAGATTCTGTTTTTGTTCGGAAGATCATGCTTTAGAAGTGGTCCCTATTTAAATTATGTCAAAATCGATTAAATGGTTTTTGAAAAATCAACAATATCTAAAAAAGGCATACATCGATTCAAGCGAACTATTCTGTACGATTGAACTCGGCTGTGTCTTTTTTGGCGAAAAATAATTATGATTAAAGTCGGTTTTTTGGCGAAAAATTTTTATCATGCGTCTGTTCATTTTGTACAGGTAGCGTGGATGCACTTCGAACAGTCGGCCATCCTGACAGTGCACAACCACGTGATCACGCGCAACCCGCGGGTGAGCGTGACGCACGACAAGCACCGCACCTGGTTCCTCCACATATCGGACGTGAGGGAGGAGGACCGCGGCCGCTACATGTGCCAGATCAACACCGTCACTGCCAAGACGCAGTTTGGATATTTGCATGTTGTTGGTAAATATAGCGCATTTCCATCAGTACCATGAAAAATAACATTTCTTTTATCCAGTATGTCCAAATGGAGCTTTTTCTTTATTTATTTTGAAATTTTTAGCGCGACTAATATACTCGTATATCTTACCTTGAAATCACTCGCTCAGCTTACACACATCACTATCACTACATAGTATAAAACAAAGTCGCTTCCGCTGTCCCCATGTCCCCATGTATGCTTATATCTTTAAAACTACACAACGGATTTTGATGCGGTTTTTTTTAATAGATAGAGTAATTCAAGAGGAAGGTTTATATGTGTAATAAACCTGTGCGAAGCCGGGGCGGGTCGCTAGTAATTATATAATTTAACAATACTGTAACTTGACTGTATTTCATTGTAAGTTTTCAGTAAATAAATTTTTATTTCTTTCTTTCTTTCTTTAATATCTCAGGTGTTTGACTATCACAGACTTTATTACGATTTGATTTGTCGCGTGTCAAACACATAGCTTCTAAATAAGGAATATTCCTTCCTATTAGATCCATACGTACCTATTACGTATCTAAGTACTATTTTTACACCACGCGTCTCTAAAATAGCTTATATGAGCAACCTTCTATTGCTAAGGAAAAGACTCAAAACATCGTAGAAATTATTTATTCTAGCTTTTTTCCAATAGCTTAACTTATTTCATTAGACGTTCTACGCAAACGTCGTAGTCGTCAAGTATAAGTACGTAGCTGAACGTTGACGTGTTTACAGTCCCGCCGACCATCGACGACTCGTTGAGTTCGAGCGACGTGATCGTCCGGGAGGGCGCTAACGTCACGCTGACGTGCCGCGCTAATGGCTCGCCTAAGCCCACCATCAAGTGGAAACGGGACGACAACTCGAAAATCTCCATCACCAAGGGACACACCGGTGAGACGTCGAATTTGTTGATGACCGTAATTGCCGTCAGTTTTTGTCACCCTTTTTCGCCGTTTTCTTTTTTCAGCCTGTTGATTAACTTTTTTCATAATTCGATTTTTCACGACGACGGTCCACGAAACTATGCGATCGGAACGGCTAGCAATTTTGGTGTCGCCAAAAATAAAATTTGTAGTTGAGTAATTTCGTTACTTCCAAGAGGTTTTAATATATATTTTTAGCGAATAGAAAAATGTTTGCGTCTATTTCTTATTATTTTCAGTAACGGAGTGGGAGGGTGAAGTGCTAGACATGGCCAGGATATCGAGGCTAGACATGGGAGCGTACCTGTGTATCGCCAGCAATGGCGTCCCACCAACCGTCTCCAAAAGGGTCAAAGTTAGTGTGGACTGTAAGTATCTACCTATATATATATAGCTTTTTCTCTTTCTATACTAAAATTTCCCCGATATAGAGATATATAGAGAAATCCTAAAACACCAAATGCATGAACTCGGAGCTTTACTAGTACAGCTTTATGTGAAAGGAACCGAATAAAAATTATGCTACTATCTTAGCTAAATTTTTAAAGACACAATGGTTTGATTTGATTAGCATATTTGGAAGTACAAAGAATATTCAAAAATACAAAGTTGAATAATTTTTTTTTCGATCATTTCAGTTTTCGTCGCCCTGCTCTATATTAAAATATTAAACCCCATTCTTACTTCCAGTCCCACCGATGCTCTGGATCCCGCACCAGCTGGTAGGGGCTCCTCTCAACTACAACGTCACCCTGGAATGCTTCACGGAGGCGCACCCCACTTCCCTTAACTACTGGACGCGGGACGACGGCCACATGATCCACGAGAGCCCCAAGTACCATATGGAGAACACCGTGGGCCTGCCAGCTTACAAGACCCATATGAGACTGCTGATAAGGAACATTAATCACGAGGACTACGGAACGTATAAATGCGTAGCTAAAAACCCGAGGGGAGAGTCCGATGGGACGATACGTTTGTACAGTAAGTGTTCTTTCTTGAATGATAATGTTATTGAGTTGTTCCAATGATATTTTACCAATGTTGCGAATAAAATAGCTTGCAACGCAGTGGTTTTAAAGTTTCTTGCAAATGTTTTTTATTATTGAAGGTAGATAAATCATTAGACTCGTGCTTGATTATGATTAATATAATTTTAATATTTGACTTCAAAATAAAAATGAGGTCTTTTTCTTGTTCGTTACAAGAATATTTATAAACCAATTTTAAAAAGTATTTAAGGTATATTGTTTTACTTTTTACATACCTAAATAATTTTATCTAAGTGTCCATGGAGATAGTTGTTAAATTTTTGACAAAAATGTTTTTTTTATCCTAAATAATTTCACATTTGACTAACAACTCGCCTGTTGTGGCCGAAGATGAAACACGCATGCTGCAATTGAGAATTATCAGAAGTCAAGTTTGTTTGATACAATAGATGTTTATTTAATTTCTTGTTTTCACATATTTTATGTACAGCGTCGTCTCCACCAACTACGACGCCGGATCCCCGAGCGCTGACGGTGCCGCCGCCGTCGAGACCACCGAGACGCGATTCACCAACGTCCGATAAAGGTAAGTACTTTTAAAATCGAGAAAAAAAATCTAAATTGGTGTTCGTCAGGCTGATAAAAGGCTTTTGTTTAATTAAGTCACAAGTTTCAACTCCGTATTTCATTTAAAACTGACTAACTGTCACAAACATAAAATATGAAAACGGAAACGTATACTTTTGTTTATAGTACCTATTAATTTTGATTAGATACAAATAGACCGAATCCGAATGATTTTGTTAATTTATCCTCTCAATCAACCTTGTTATAATATTTACGTAGCCTATTTATACAAACTTTTAATATTTTCGTTTGTGTACACAACTCCAGGGCAGTGATTAAAATACGCACCAAATTCCGTGGTCGAACGAGTCCATTAATATCCAATACCGAGCCGTAAAATGCATCAGAACAACATTTTTACACCGGCGATTCCGTTTATTAAGAGATAATATTACCTTTACGAGTCATCCCCCGAGAGCGGTTGTTTTCATTGTTCGCTGCTGTTTCAGTTATTATTAGTGGCAGTTATTTGTTTATAGATCGTAAAGTTACCGATCTGCCTGTCGCCAGCGCCAGACTGTAGTTTGTTAACTGGCTTCGAACGTTATGGCCGACCGTAAAGTATACACAAATCGCTCAGCTGTAAACAAATGTTCAGAGTGGTACGTAAACGATTATGTTGTCCGTCTCGAGACGTTATACCCGCTATGATTGTATAACTTTAGTGTCTTAATAGCCCATTACACAATATTACCTTATGATGATCTATCATGTTTACGGAACGTCTTTATAATGTAAACAAGCTCCCCATAAAGCGAGAAGAGTAGCCTATATTTTATTAAAATTTGTGCGGCCATGTCATAAGTCAGGCCGGCGTCATTACCCCGCGTTATTGGCAAGTTGGCCGTCTCCGGACACATCGCCGGACGACATCTTGCACGACAACCTATTACGGCCAAGTGTTCGCCTTTCTTGTTCCAAACTCTTAATAAGCTTTGTGAACGCAAGTTTAATCTGTATGGGCACGTAAAGGCACCCTCGTAAAGTATTTACTTAAAATCACAATAGACGCTGAATTTTGTCGGTAGCGTCGTCGTAGAGACAAATTTTCCGAATGCATTTTTTCATTACTGCTGAACTCATATGAACTTGAAAAATCCATTTGCGATGGCACCGATGTAAGTTTCGCGGCTGGTTGTTTTTGCGCGAGCAGCGGCGGCGTCGGCGTGTTCTTGTTTTATTTTTTGCGCCCATTACGAATTTACGGCTGCCCCACTCGACAATATTGCGCAACTTTTCAATAACTGTTAGCCGACCGCCTGCCCTCGGCGCCATCCCTTGCCATATTGAATCCTTTACGCGATCGGTTCACTTTGTCGTTTCGCCCCTCATATATTTTTTACAGATAATATTACTTATAATATATTTGTTTTTGTAGGGACGAAGTACCAATCGAACCTGAACGAGATCGACAAAGGGAAACAGAAGACGGATGAAGGGGGTGGGAAGATACAGCACAGCTGGGTGGGGGGCGCCTCGCAGGTCACAGGTACCCCTTCGTTTCATGTCAATTAAATTAATTGGTCGAGTAGTAAAGTGAGGCTGGCCTGCCTCTATCTCTTTTGTGGTGTCTCTTCGTACTAAATTTAGAACTGTTTCTTTGTTCAGGTGGAGACAAATTTATAAGCTTTAAAGTAATATGCCTATTCGTACGACCGTCCTAGCGCAATTAAAAATACCTTCGATGTTCCGGTTTCTATTCTCGGTCAGGCTCTTTCTACCTACATCTAACGTTTAGGTTGTTAAATATTAGGTCTGAGTCTGGGTGGTACTTGTACTTTATGCGTGTGCTATTTGGCGTCTCTGAAACGGGAAATCTTTGTAGGCGCTATAACGCTATAAGTAAATGTGAAGCATTAGGTATACAGCTAATTATTTATTAGTTACAATACTTGTAGAAAATTAACATGTTTTAATTTTACAGGTCTTGCAGTTTCGAGTAGAAGCCATTTATGGATGCTAGTTTTAGCAGTTGTGCCATTTTATTTCTAACACACTTATTGATTTATCATTAAGTTGCCATCCGAGTCACTGTCCACTACTCAATCCTATTATTACCTCCATGTGAAAGCTACGTTGCTTTATGAGAGATACGTGAGAGAGTAAAATTATTAAGATACATTATTGATTGTTCTACGGTTCTTTCAATTTTGTTACAGATACTTATTGCTTTAAATGTGTTCATCTCGAGTGCATGTTGTTATTTTATAATGAGTGGTTGATTAGACAGGGGATATATTCGAAGAATCATATTGCATTCACTACTATGATCTATGTACCTACTTTTACTTTAGCACCAAAACTAAAGTCGCAAAAACTCTTCTGTTCACGTTTTTCAATGTATTTTTTAATTGAACAGTAGATTTTTCGCGATTTCAGTTTTAGTACCACATTAAAAGTTATTTTATTACAATAATATTCTCGAATATACCTAGAAACTGTCCAACCAGAATTTCATACAATTATACAAAATAGATTGTATTAATGACAGAGCTTAGAGCTTATACGACCAAGTGATCAGTTATCTGCTATTCATATGTATGAGTCAGAAGTTATAATAATTATGAATTTAAATGTCCTTGAAAACAGGTAAACTAGAATAAATTATATTAAATGAAAATGTAGGGCACGCAGGATTATTTAATAAAAAGACTACATTTTCATAATCACAAATTATAGTTATGATACATTTAAAACGTTGTTGTTAATTATACATTCATCACAATATACATAATAGACTATAGATATTGTATAATGATGTTCCTTGTACTATTGCACGATTCAGTTGACCATGACTTCTTTTTGCGTAATTGGGTAAAAAAGTTATTTCAAAGCAATTTCCTTCTATAGGTACCTATTCACATACCTACAGGCTAATAGTGAACTACGAAATATACCTACATAACATTTTTAAAACATCAATGTACTTATCATTGAGATCAAAACTGAAATTGTGAGAATAAATTAACTACAAATAGGTAGGCACAATAATTACCATACAAATAAGTAATTCATCAACTTTGGTCGCAATATAAGAAACAACTGATTTTATTTTAGCAATTTCACTGTTGGTCCCATGCTAAAAGTTGGTCATAACGATAAGAACGATAACTCAAAATATTCGTCCAGAAACGCACCTGTACTGTTTTAAATCATACAAGGTTATACTGTGAGAACAATCTTGAAATCACAAAAAATGTCATTACTTCATATCAAAGGAAAATAAATGGCAAATATTATTTCCCGGTTTCTTCTTGACAATCTGATTATGTAAGCTTACGGTTTACCTTAAAATCCTAAAATTGAAAATAAAACTATTTAATTTCATTCATTATTCATTATTGTATCATGTTTTGTAATGGAAATGTGTTCTCCTGAATCGTGTATAGTTATAGAAATTTAACTGCACACACTATATTAAAAATAATATATAAAGTGCACTCTTATCATAGTGTATTTTATTTTATAAGTAGATAGATAGGTAGAGTAAGACTGAATGAAATATAAAATCATCTGTAGAAAATAATATTACTTTGGGCTTATGTAAACCTCATGTTCGCTGTGATACACTTATGATTATGTGGTTCAAAATTTAGATATCGCTTATAGTGACGTAGGGTAGTTGACTGATATTAAAGTTAAATACTGTATTCGTTAAAAAGTTTAGTAAAATATGTAAAAAAAAATCGGCCATAACGAGTTGGGCTCGTGCATAAAGGGTTCCGTACCGTAAAGGAGCCCCTCGGCAAAAAAATCACGTTTGTTGTATGGGACCCTTAAAGATTTATAATTATTCTGTTTTTAGTATTTGTTGTTATAGCGGCAATCGAATCACATCATCTGTGAAAATTTTAACTCTGTAGCTATTACGGTTCATGAGATACAGCCTGGTGACAGACAGACAGACAGACGGACAGCGGAGTCTTTGTAATAGGGTCCCTTTTCCCTTTAGGTACGGAACCCTAAAAATGAAATATGATACATAAAGTAATAAATAAGTTATTCTTTAAATTTTGAAAATTTTTAAACAGATACAACGGTGTTTAGTGTTTGGGAAGCGGTGGTGCTTCACTTTTCTGTAGGGTGTTTCTGCAGACGACAAAAATATTCTAAGATGTAATTGTGCTCATTATTGTGTCCAAGTTTTACTTTAAAACCAAACCTGAAAACGCGAAAAATCAGCTGTTCCATACCAAATAATGTTTATGTAATGGAAGAGTGGATTTTTTACGATTTCAGGATTGATCTAACCGTAAAACTTATAAAGTCATAATGATGAGTACAATGATAACCTAGAAGATGTCCATCGTCTAGAGAAACACCCGGTTTTATTAACCGACTTCCAAAAAGGAGGAAGTTCTATGTTCGTCTGTTTGTATTTTTTTTGTGTATGTTCATCGATAATTTTGCCAATTGTGAACCGAATTGAAAAATTCCTTGTTAGTTCGAAAGGGTAATACTCTCGAGGTAGTCCCACAGAAATCGGCTGAGCCTTTTTTGAAAAATCAACAATAATGTAAACAATTCGAGCGAAATATTCGAATTTTGTACACGATGGAAGGCGGTTTTGCCATTTTCTTCGAAAAATTTCATATAATTTTAAAGCTATTAGACGGAGATTCCAAATTCGATTTTTATTAACTTCAGCAGCTTTCATTTGTCAGCACAAGTAGGTATTTGGACATTTCATGACACGGTAAAAATCAGTCAACTATCCTGTTGAATTAAATGTTGGATTTTTGATGAAATAAATTTTATCATATTCAGATATAATTATATTTCTTATTTGAAGTTCTCTTATTACAAAGCTTTGTATTTCATTTAATAAAATTTAAAAACATAGTTTCCATCAACCTAATTTCCTTCGAACATTCCGAGTTTCTTCTGTCAATTATTTAATATAAAGTATTATCCTTTATACATAGTATTGTATGTAAATGTTACCGTTAACATGTTGCCAAATTGCTAAGAATAAGCTGAATAGATAGAACTGTTGTAAATATAATCCATAAGCCAAAGCGAATGAATGCATTTGTAAGAGAAAATATTGAATGTTTATTGAACACTGCGAATTGTTCGAAAGAATGTATTTAAGCACCTACGTAACTAATGTAACGATAGGTTTTAAGGAATAGGTTATCAATTAAATAAAGCTTGTTTTAAATGTTTCTGTTTTATTTACACAGGGTATCTTTCTAGAATCTAGAGAGTCTAGATTTGTATCTCAAACGACCAGAAATTACCCATAAATACAAACAATTTTTATATACCTTTTAATTTTGAATACGAAAAACATCGGCAAGATCACAGAAGAGAGGGAAGAATTTACATCTAAACAAATATGGATCAACGGAATATTGTGTTCATATTAATAGATACAATGACACTATTCTATCACTATTTTTTTTATGCCCAAGTTTAGTAATTGTACTACTCAGGCAAGACTGCTAGCTAGAGACTTAACTAGCTAGTCTAGGTAGCTGCTATAGGGACTTATATTGTAGGTAGGTACGTTTGGTTTACTACACTCTCAGAGCGTTGTAAAACACTAGCTCAAAAACCAAATATAGAGGTCTTCTTATTTTTATACATACACCGATCAATGAGAACTCAATCAATAACGACATATTGTAGCAGCACAGAATAGGCCCTATTACACAGTAGCAGATCGACATTACGCATTGGCTCTACCGAGTCGCTCAGATAAACAGAAACCTATTTACTTACCTCCTTTGTTTATGTGCATACATGTAGCCACACCATTACTTTTAAAATATACTTAATAACAGCATTATTCTACAAGTACTAAACTTACCTAATAGGATACCATTATTTAGGAATTTGAAATGGCAGCGGGTAGGGCACATAGCACGGAGAACTGATGACCGATGGGGTCGAAAAGTTCTTGAGTGGAGACCACGTACCTTCAAGCGCAGTGTAGGACGTCCACCCACTAGGTGGACGGATGACCTCATTAAGACCTCAGGATCGCGCTGGTCAAACTACTAGCAACCGGTCTTATTGGAGATCTATTTATAGGGGAGGCCTAGCTCCAGCATTGGATATCCTATAGCTGATGGATGGATTGATGTTTGTAGGATTCTTGTGACTCTTTTGTAGCACTAATAAATATCTCTACCTGATGTATATGGAGAGATGTCTGAGCTACTGAAACTGGTCGCGAAAATACTTTTAAAATTTATAAAACTTAATTTCGAACATATTTACTAAAGCAGATACTAACACTGAACCCAAAAATCGCTTCAGCAATGAGCGTACGAATTTTTTCACATCAAATTAGACAAGTCTTGATGAAAGTTCAAGTGTTTGTGTAATTTATGTGGGAAAGTTTTCGTTCCCTCCGTCATATTTTGATGGACCGAAATGCTTGCAAACAATCTGCCGCGGATCTTGTGAGATTAGGGCGGCTCCACGCCGACGGCGGCTTCAGTCCGCGTGGCCGCAAGCCAACTCCTGTAAGCCAATCTAACTTCTTTTAAATGTGTTTTTGATGTAAAGAACACATTACTGTACGCACGGATTCTCAACTCCCGAATCTCGGACCAAATTAGCTTTTGATTTATAGGACTTTAAGTTTGTTGCGCGCGCTGTGTACGTACAGGGCTTCAGCCGCATTAAACAAATTATAACTTAGTTCGATGTTGTCTACTCGACTTCCCAGGATGTACTTACTTCATTTACAAGCGTGAACTGGAAAATCAGTCTATGATTACTGATTCAGCTTCTGGTGGTATAAATAAATGTGATTTATCACCCATCTAGGTGCATATTTGATTCTACCACTTTTAGGTACACCTAGCCAACTTTATCCACTCGCATCCCAGTGTTCATCTAAATCATCATACCACCTCGACCGGTCTGGACTCTGTCTAGACTCTACTCCTGTGGACAATAAAATATCAGCCCACGAAATTGTGATTACCCTACGACGTTGGCAATTTACCAATACATTTTCCACGTGCGTGTCTAAGCATCCGTGCAACCAAACCTAAATCGTAAATAGGAAGGTTTAGAGGTTAGAATGTAATGTGAGTTAAATGTGATAATTTATTGGCAGGGACAAGTGCACCGTTGGTAACATTAGCCTCATTACTTAGCGGCGGAGGCGGGTAGGCGTGTGCTTCCGTCGAAACCGGATACGGCACGCCGGACAAATAAAATTAACGCTTATTGCCCTTTGTACGCTCTAATAGAGGACCCTCCGAGTTAGTTTGGAAGTTTACAGGAGCGCCAATGAAAAAGTAAGTTAGCTTATTAAGTATTACAAGATGTGTTCTTGGTAATATGAACACTATGCGTACATACGTACCTACACTAAATATTTTTCAAAGTAACAGTAAGCAATATTATCGAGATTAGACTAAAACTTAGTTACCTAAGATGATCAAACAATTTTATAATTTTTTTTGGTTTAAGATTAAAATTTGGATCATTGATTAGGTTTAGAGCCACTTCAGACCGCATACATACTTAGATACAGGCGCTGTGCGCACTTTTAATAAAGAAGTTGGTATTTTATTGTCGTATAACTTTATTCATTACACAACAAAAATATGAGTACACATTTTCAGAGCGATAATTCGAAAATTATACGTTGCGCCTCTTAGTTTCGAGTCATCAAAAATTTAGTGTGCAAAATAATATCTGCTACATAATTGACTCGATTAGTTGTTCTCCCAGTTAAACGCCGAAAATGACCAAAATCAAACCAATTAGCACAGCTCGGCCAAAACAATCAGAACAGCTTTTACAACAAAACTCATTCACGAATCGAATCAGTGTTCAATGCACAATAAAAAGAAACGCAAAGGAGTAAAACAAACGGGCCGTCGTTTCGCTGGCGAAAAGCAAAACAATAACACCGGCGATCGTTCCGCAAGCCTCCATAATTTCCAGAAGGCAAATTAATCCGAGCAGGGCCGATCGCCGGTCAGCGCGTCCTCGCATACTAATGCTATTGTTTATCGAAGGGGCTAATCTGTGCGTACCCAGCCGTCACTGTCCACCCTCACAATTATAACGGATCACTTTCGGGATCGTCTAATCCGCCGCCGTGCTCGGATCCAGCACGTGCCTCCGGCGCGCTCTTGTTATTATTATGTTAATCAATTTTTAAGGTAAACAGTATTACGTTAATTAAGGGATCAGGTGTGTGATGATCGTGTGCGGATCGTGAGACAAAATCAGGGCTTCCGTGTGCTGAACTTCCTAATATAAAGCTTCAGTGGCGTTTTCAATCATTCAATATTTAAGTAATAATGATCTTAGTGCAACAAAAATGATATCTACATCCTTTAGAACACATGGTTTCATATCATTTAGATATCATTTTTGTTGCACTAAGATCATTAATACTTAAATATTGAATGATTGAAAACGCCATACAGAATATTTTACATTCTTCATGAATAGTTGAAATTATCAAAATATTACCGTATATATCGCATTTATCGTAAATCTAAAACAATTCATAAGCTGCACTTAGGTAATCTTTATTACTTGACATTATTATATCAATCATGCTAAGTAACTCAAGTTAAGTACTAGATTCTAATTCTTTTTTTTTTACTGGCAAAAGTGCCTTTATTAACTACAACAAAACTACACTACTATTAAACAAAAAGCATTGGATCATCCTCAGACCTTTGAAGGTCTAAAGATAATCCAAATACTCAAGCCTACTACCAGTTGGCAGCGTGCCCAGCATGCTGGCTGCATTGCCACGCTGAATGGCAATGCTTATGCGTTGAGCCAAATAAACACCAGCATTTTGGTCACGCGTCGCGTCCACCAGACGCCCAGAAAGACTTTTGAAAATGATATGAGCTCCCAGCCCCCACGGACCCAATGTCTTAACTCCAAATGGCTCAAATATGTAACCACTACCGAGGTTAGCATATTTGCGCCGCTTGTGCTGCTCCGCCGAATTGGCCGCAGCTCCAGCCCTACTCTGAGTCTCAGAAAGATGCGACGGTGCCAAAGTATCGACACAAGTTGCGTCCCATACTAAGGGCCGTCCACATTTCCATGGGACCAGCGTCATGCCGTCAGGCCTTTTGCCATCACCACGCGCGAGCCCACTCGGTTCGAGTACGGCTGCGATATTGGCGGTGGCAAAAGCCCTGCGAATGATATCGTTAAGGCTGGCGTGGCGACCAATCCGACTAGCGCTTCTTGAGCAAGAGAGACTGTGGTGACCGAGCTGGTCAACTGCAGTACCACACTGACAGCGATGGGCCTCACAACACCTTGCACCCAAGCGTAAGCTGACAGCTAGACGAAATGCAGTTGGATTACCAGTATTGAAAGAGGGCAAAGCTTGCAACCAAAGACCGGACTCCCATACAGAGACCGCAAGGATACGAGCGCGATCCGCGACGCTAGAACATGTATCTAAAAGAGATTTCCGTGCTAGTTCGCAGATCGGCCGATCCCACAGTCTCTGCGACGACAAAGTCTTTGGAAGCTCGGTATTTGGGCTAGCGACCCTCCAAGCATTCGTTGCCTCATTCAAATGAGCTACATCTACGCCGGAATGGCCTAAAGAAGGTGCGAGGATTTTTTCAACTAATTTATGTGTACTATGAATGGAGGACAAGAAAGCTGGTAAAGCAACACTTGAAATTTGGCGGACCCCTAGCCCTCCAAGCCTAACAGGCAAGGAGGCTTGTAACCACGCCCTTTCACTCATCTCAATATTCAAAACCGATACTAGGGTCTGCTTTACAACATCGTCTAAGCTCAAAAGGAGCTCATTGTGTTTCCACAATGGACTACAACGTAAAGCGTACATGAATTTTGGAATAAACAGAGAACATCTTATAATGGTAAATGCCATGTGGGCGTTAATTTTGAGTAGCCTATCAGAGGCACTCAAAAAATTTTGAATTTTTTCTTGAACGAAAGGCGGAAAAGACTCATCTAGTATCGGCGAACCCAGAAGGCGAAGTGAACACTTGTCTACCGATTTGATATTAGGTGCCAAATCATTAAATTTGTTAATTACCAAATCTTTATCTGGACATGAGTCGCAAACGAAAAGTTCGCATTTCGAAAAATTTAGCTCCAAACCAATTTGACGAAACTCGTCAATAAGAATTTCCAAATCACGTAGGACTGTGTTCGCATCGCCACCCAAAGTCCCGTCATCCAGATACCAAACGTTGAGTTTTGATTGGAGACGTTGAACAATTCTAATTCTTGATTATCATTCTATCTTCACACACTAAACTGTCAATATTAATGACCTATTAAACAAACTAAACTCGAAACAAACGCTTAATTGCTGTGAAAGTTACGGAACAGCTTTTACTGCTGTTGTTTCAGTCATAGAGAAAACATATCGCTAACCGCAACGAAATAAAAATGTTTCGACATAACTATAAAACAGGGCAGCCAACCCATTCCGGCGTTCCTATAACATGTGTAAAGTTGTAAAAGAGTCGTCCCGTACTGAGTGATAATAAAGGTAACCCTCGGCGGCACCTTTATTGTTATCGAATAAAAATAATCCCGGGATTTTTCGGGATGATCGTAAATTATAACAGGATTCCGAGGGTGGAGGTGCCATGTAGCGTCGACGCGACGTCGGCGGTCGCTCCTGGCTGCGCTCACCGGAGAGTCTAACAATTGATTGAACCTAGGTAAAGTACCTATAGGTTATTTTTAGAGTAGAGGATTTTTTCAACCAATTTCCGAAAAGAAGGAAGTTTTCAATTTGTATGTAAGTATTTTTGCGTAGTAGCGATATGCAATATTCTCTTCTAAAAATAATATGCAAAAATATGTAAGTACTGAAAGAAATGACCTGAAAAATCACTTCTAAGTAAATAGATAATTCGGTTGGTTTAGGATTCAACATGCTGCAAATTCAACTTATTACGAATTCAATATTTTTGAAATTCAACTTTCAGCAAATTCAACATTTTACGATTCAACATACTGCAAATTCAACATTTTAAGAATTCAAATTTTGGTACCGGAAGGGGTTTGACTAGTATCAATTATTATATTTTCTTTGCTAGTATGAACCTGACATGTCTTGGAAGTAAATAATTGGAACCTGCACTCAAATTGACAGACCGTATTTAACTTGTCATAGGAGCCACAATAGCCCACAGCACCTAACTATATGTAATTGCCGCCCACGGTCACCCATTTGGATGTGAATAGGTAACTACAGCTATTAGTAATAGTAGGCACTTTGATTAAGTAACGTTGATTTACTTCAACCGCCGGATGTCCACTGAAACTACGAGTACGATAATTAGGTCGTTTTTTGGAGACAAATACAACACCGTTTATCGCTATGTTATCTCTTACAAGCTTACCGCGCAGCCGACTCCCGTCCGTCTCGAAAGAGCTGAAACTTTCAAGGAAGAGTTCCGAACGAGCCTACAAAAGCGTTACATTCATAATTCTGTTAATAATTCAGGGAAGGCCATCCGCGGCATGACACATTTAAAATGTACGAGTCTGGTAAAGAGTGGAGTTCTAACAATAACCAGCCCCTGAACGCATATTTTTGACGGTGTGAAGCGCTGAAAATCCACCGATACCAACAAAAGTGGCAACTGAAACTAATGAATTATTCATAGAGGCGGCGCGGTGCATGTTCTATCACTGTTTTATCTATTGCGGGGTTTAGGGGCGCCGCGGCGGGCGCTCGCTGCCTCCGGAGCCTCGCGCCATTCCGAGCTGCCCGCGCAAGGGTTAACTACCCTCGTTGACTTATATTTTTCTAAGGATTGAGCTGATGAATAATTTAGACTCTACAGAGTCTACGTTATACTTACATCACACACACTATACATACGAGTACGTTGTTGATCATTTTTATTTCAGTCGCTAGCATGCCGTACTTACGTGATGCGTCACACCTTTTCTCCTGTTCTGTGATGGCAGTGCTGCACACACTCACACAAGCACGCACTTTTGAGCTAACGCGCGGCAATATTTATGGAGAAGCGATTTTCTTTGCGAATTTTCAAAAGTCGTTGTACAAAACTTGTTTGTCTCGATAGATGTAGGTACTAGACCCGACCTTAAAAGGTTTTGCGTTTAATACTTATGACCCTGTATATGATATTATCTTAGAACATACACGTCGTCTAGAAACTAAGCACAAACTTTGATTCACACGCAGTACAAAAAAATAGTACCTAGGATACCTAGGTACATATTAAATTATAAAGTGTGAATCAAAGTTCCAAAAATTACTTCACCGTCTCTAGAGACACAAAAACTCGATGCTATAATTTCCACACTCCACGGATATCTATTGGTTTTTAACCCGAAACTCTTACATCTGGTAAGCGAAGCACATTCCAATAACAATATGCTATCCTTATTCGAATCTTCAGTAATCCAGAAAAGAAACCACGAGAGAGAAAAGTAAGTTGAAAACCCTACAATTTTCAAGAAAAATAAGGGTGTGTGGCGACCCTGTTGCCGTCAACAGTTTAGAGCCGTTTGAGAAAACTAGATAAGCTCCATGCTGGGAATAAACATTAAGTTAACGCACTTTGGACGCAATGAGTGTTAATAACCCGTCGTTAACTTATTTATTTAGGCGCGGGACATTTTTGTAGCTAACGGTGGTACTCTTGAGTTAGACTTTACCAAGCCGTTTTACGGTTTTAATAATTTGACATTATTTTGTATTCAAGCGTAGGAAACAGTTTCTTAATAATAATCGGAGAGGAAATTAAGTTGAAGAATAATAAACTTAACATAAGTACTTACTTACGTTAAGTTGTCATGTTCAGTCGCAGATTAAAGGCGGGTCTGGTAAAAAAGAAACAGTTATAATTACTGTAAATTATTTGGAACTAAAGAAAAACCTAAACTGATGTCATTTAATATGATAGCAAATGCATGCCAAGTGGAAATCGGACTCACACACGAAGGGTTCTCTACCACCTTATAATGTATTAACGTTGGCGTTTATGAAACAGCGTATTTAAAATTATCCGACTAAATATGTGCAGTAATATTACAATAATTTATCTTCTATGGCACTATCACAGTTACATAAGATGACGGCTTTTTATGAAACAGTGTATTTTAAAAGTATCCAAATAAATACGTGCAGCAATACTACTATATTTTATCTTCTATGGCACAACCTCATTTAAACAAGATAACGGCGTTTTACGAAACAGTGTATTTTAAAATTATGCAACTAAATACGTGCAGCAATACTATATATTATACTATATACTATATTTTATCATCTATGGCTCTGTCACAGTTAAACAAGATAAGGTGCGCTTGGACATAGGTTAGGTACATAAATCTAAGCACCTTTGCGCGGTAACCCTTAGTTGGGATTTTATCTTTACGATTTTCAAGTACCATTAGTCTGCTGTTAACAACATGGTTTAGGCAGCAGAAAGTTGTAAGTTACGCCTAAAATATTTTTTTTCGCTATTGATTAACTTAAAGTCATTCAAATTTTGCAAAGCAGATTCTGGAGTATTTTACGTACCTAAACCAATTCTTATATGTATAGCAGACGAAGACACCTCGTGACACATTATTTCACGTTAAGTCAATTTTCAAAAATCAATTACAATTATGGTAAAAAAAAGCCTTTTATTTCTCATCATTTTATTAAATAGTACAATTCATTTAGTCATAAATAATATTAATTGGTCGTTTATTTCCATTACATTTATAAAATAGTTAAATACTCATGGTTATGTTTAATATTATTGCATTATTACATTTGTCAATTAGAGTAATAGTAATCAGTACTTTAGTTCAACACCATAATTATATTTTCAAGTTATGATTCATTTACAACAATAATATATTTTTCATTAGAGAATTTTATAGCTGATAATTTTGTCAAAAAAATTTGTGTTACATATAAGTTAAGTCATAATTCATTTTAAGAGATTATTACATTTGTCAATATAGAATTTATTACTGATTTTTTACTATGTCAAAGATTGTAATATTTAAATGTTATGATTTATTGATTATTTGATGAGAACCCCTGATGGGTATAGACCTCCTCTAGAGCTTTCCATTCGTCTCTGTCTGCTGCTTTCTTCAGCCAGGAAGTCACGATCATCACAATACGTGAAAATAAAATTCAGTATTTATCCTGCTCCTCCGCAAGCTGTTACAAAGTCAAATTCAGTACAAACCAGAGTATAGGGACTGGTACCTAGTTATTATAATTAGGTTCAGGATCGAATGAGACTGCTAGTTATTGTCTGACAGATTCCCAAGTTTCGTGTTCATCCACAAGAGTTTCCGAGTTGTCGTCGGCGCACTGTGTACACAACTTTGGCAATTAAACTTTTATCCGGAGATCAATACTTAGATATGGGAGTTCAATTGCGAAATAACTAAGTACAAGTTTTTTTTACGTTGAGTTTTTTTGTAGCACGTATATATTCCACAAAATATTATTTGATAATTAATCACTTCTCGATTTCAGGTAGGTAGTTAAAATGATCCCATTTCGGATCGGTAGACAAGACATTATTCAGCATAAATCTTTTAAAGATGACCATTTTTTAATATTTTATCTTGTTCGAACATAACATATTATTATGTCATACATGTGTATATCTACCATATGTCGCAATTAAAGGGGGTCCAAAAACGTAACATAGCTCCGCAACACGTGCCCTTTCTTTGCGGAAATGTTACGATGTTACGATCTCTACAGGCCAACACCGCCGCAGTATCCGTGGTTTCTTACTGGTCGAACAGCATATAGCCAAATATAAATTTTATGATCGAATCGCTGATTCGAAAAGATGATAATGAAGAAAAGTTACAATAGGTAGGTACGACGTAAAAAGTTTTTATTCATAGAAGTTACACGTGAACCTTACAGAGCAAGATAAGTATGTTAAGTACGGTAATGTGAACCCAGCATAAGTTTTTGGTTTTAATTCAACAATAGCATTGAAGTCTACGAAGCATAGCCTAAACAAGGTATGTTTTTATACAACTGCAGTTTCCGATACCATTGACAAACTTTGCTTATTATGATTTTATGCGACCATGTTCGAAAAGCCACAAACTTGTTTACATAGAATTCAAATTGAGTTTTTAGTTTGAATTATACAGTAGCTTGCTGCCAACTGAACAAAAGCAATAATAATATGTTAAGTACCATTTGGAATCACGTTTCGGGGTTTCAAAAACAACTCTATGTTAACTTTGGTGACATCGGTGAGCCATTATGATACAGAGAGAGAACTTCTTTTCACCCGCCCTGATATACACTTACATACATGTAACAAAAAAATATACAATACACCGCAAAATGCATGTTTGCAAAAACATTTACACACGATTTTAAAGATTTTTCAGAAAACACAAATTTATATAAAAACTCGAAAATTAATTTTGCAAAGTTCTAAAAATATGTCCTAGACATCCGAAATAGGCGATGGTCTTTTCATACCCGTGGATGCAGCGAGTGCACGGGCAGCGTCGCTGTCGGTCTGCCAGATCGCGCACCGACCACACATAAATCTCTCCAGCAATATGAGACGCTGCAATATCACAATAACCCTTTCCGTAGCCCGACAGCTACGCGACATAGTGACACTACACGCAAACACTATTGAAAATGTTATAAAATAACCAAATATTAGAATATTGAAATACTTGTTTATACGAATAATTTTGAGTGAATGTTTTCATTATGCGGAATTGAAATAGACGTTGGCTACATTTGTTGGTAACTAGTTTGCAGAAAGTCCAAAAGTGGGCGAACTTGGGTTGTAGATGTTTTTATCCATTTTGTCCTTTTTTTATTTTTAACGAGGGAGAAATCTTCGAACTATTGGGATTGTACCCACTGAAACCTCCTCGGTGGCAAGCCTTTGTGCACTCTTGAAAACTCCGGGATCTCCAGGGGAATGCACCGGTGCTCCCAGCATTTTATTTGATGACTCGTTGACACACGTTGTCGTCCTCCCCGAGCCTGTTTACGTGAATGGCAAAAACCTCATCTAACATGTACACAAACAAAACAAAACAAAATCTAACGTGTATAAATAACCTTTCACGAGCCCAGAGATCTTCACTACAGGCAAGGGATACCGATGCCGTATTCTATAACTACGGCTTCAGAGCCAAGGAACTGGTTGTGCTATTTGTTACCACCCCGGCGTAATCTTTGTTATGCAACGTCTGCCCTTTTGCAAAAGTACGTTTTCGCGAAAACCAGCAGCTGTTTGCATACCTCATATTATACATAATCCACAAAATTTCTACCAAAATATTGGCAGAGGCATGTTGAATCTTCCTTTAGTTAACAAAAAGATTATGAGAATCAGGTATGATAGGTACAACTAAGATTAGGCCCAGGAATGAGGAGATACGTAGAAGAACTAAAGTTGCCGACATAGCCCAGCGGTTTGGCAAGTTGAAGTGGCAATTTGCAGGGCACATAGCGCGGAGGACTGATGACAGATGGGGTCGAAAGGTTCTCGAGTGGAGACCAAGCATCGGCAAGCGACGCGTAGGACGTGACACCCACAAGATGGATGGATGACCTCATTAAGAGCACAGGGTCGCGCTGGATACAAGCCGCTACCAACCGGTCTTATGGCCATAGGCTGGACATAGGCCTCCCCTATAGATCTCCATCTATAGGGGAGGCCTATATCCAGCAGTAGACGTCCTACGGCTGATGGATGGATGATTATATTTTAATTAAACCACTTCTACAGAGATTACCACTCTAACAATGTCTACTAATGAGGTCAAATGATATTCTAATGAGATATTAGATAGCTATTGGGTTTTCTTGGTGTAACGAAATCTCCTTTGACGAGTACAATACAAGTAAGTAGGCACGATATAGTCACAGGATTTTTTTTTTCATAACAATATTTAACAATTCCTGCCTTGTACGTACGTATAAACAGTGGCAGGGCTGGCAAAATGCCACGGCACCCCTGCCTAAGAGACCGCAAACTCAGAAATAATCTAACCATTTTAACAAAATTTTCGAATTTTACTACTAATATGAAAAAAACAACATGGAAAATTTTCGCGCTCGCTGAGCTCGCGCTCATACTCAATTATATGTTTTCTGATCCTTGTCTGCTATCACAAATATCGCAAAAACATCGCACTCGCTGCGCTCACGAGTAAGTAAAAATATTATTGTTTCCGTTGGCTTAGTTTTCATATGGCTTAATTTATCAACTAATTCTAAAAGTTGTATTCAAAAGCCCTTGTGCTAGCTGATTTAGAAAATAAAATGTATTAGAAATTTAACTAAAGTACACACAATACTATTAATATTATTATTATTGGGTTTTTACTATTGGTAATTCTACTTAAATAGTTTATTGAAATTAAATTACAAAACGACAATTTTTACTGGGACGCAAGAATTTGCCACGGGCCTCAGATGGTATAGTTACGCCACTGCGTATGTATGCTATTTTCTTTAGTGAAATTGTAGGTGGTTAATTACTTGCCCAATCATTTTTATGACTGATTTTTAGCTAAAAAGTCCTAACGCTTAATATGTAACCTACACAAATAATGAAAATGTTGCATCTACGAGTTTAACCAAAAAGATATATTGTTGCTAAGTAATCCAATTCACTACTATAGACTTATGGATGGATGTCAGATTAATCTCTCCAACCCAAATGATAATACGTTTTACAACTGAATAACCTTGATAGGTATACAAAGGCCGAATAGACGAACGGAGGGAACGCGCTCTCATTATTCAAATGCATTGAAGCAAATTATGGTAATCTGGGAAACCTGTCCTGTTTCAGCAATGGATAGACAAATATTAATAGGTAGACAAACATCCGTGTCTCTGGCGCCCGGTATTGCCTTTGCTCATTCAGAGCCAGTGTAGCCCACCCTATAGCTATAATTGTAGATTTACAAATTTTTAGTAAAGATCTCAATTTAAAAAAAATACTTTTTCGAGATGGGTTCTTGGATAGTCAGTTAAAACGCCGATTATTCGCTCTGCTCGATATTACACAATCAGTTCACAAAATCACAAAACACACGATACAACTGGTTCGTACAAAACACTGGCACTGATAGGAGTATTCACACAAACTAGTCACTGAACACAAGATGCTTTCGCTCCGATAGAAAACACGATAACTAAGTCGAACGAAAACCATCGCTCTATTTATATTTGAATAAAATATGCCTAGAATTATCAATGCCATTGTGATTGACAAAGTAAAAAAGTGTAAGTTCTAGAAAACCGTATTGTTCTTTAATACAATAAAACACCAAAAAAACCTAACACAATAGACGATGCCACACAAAGCCACAGCCACAGCTTATGTATAGTTGCCCGCCCGCGTAGAAGTAAACAAGTAGCTGCAGCTTATGTCAAAGTTACCACATACATACACGTAAACAACGTGCGAAAGCATACCGCGTGACTTAGCTTTAAAAATGATTTTAAATTATATATTTTCATTGTTATTTTACAAAGATACATTATACATACATATTTAACATGACGATTGGACGACGCAACTCGTTACCAAAATGATGCTCTCTACTTTTCCCAGAAGATAATAATTGACAATTCGGCCAGCATTTTGGGAACTGTGCCCACGACAGATGAATATAAGAATATACTATATCATCATTTAAATTATATAGTTTATTCATTTTTAGCCCCCGACAAAGAGAGGGGCGTGTCTATGTATCTGTCTGTGATATCGTAGCTCCCAAACGGATGAACCGATTTTCGTTTTTTTTTTGGTGTCATAGATAATTTTATCCCGAGTATTCTTAGCCATGAAAATTTGTTCAGTCGTTTGAAGATCATCAGCTCTTTTCCAGTTGATGAGGGAATTCGACTACCTTCCTGTCGATGTCCTATCTGTATATGTCCTATCGATTCGAAATTTGGTACCGTGTTACTTCAAAGATATTGAAAAGATATAGAGTTTATTTTGTGTCGGGGAGTTTTTGAAATTTTTAATTTAACTATTATTTTAGTTTTTGACTGATTTGTTTTCATTTTTTTTTAAATAATTTGTAGTTTTTGTACTTATGTCTGACTTAAAAAGTTTTGGGCCATTAGACAAAACAGATAGGAACAATTGCAAATACCTAGTTAGTAGCAAGTGTGGTAAATTTAATGGTTATTATTAAATATAACGATTGCAAAAAATATCGTATACTTAGCTATACACCAATTAATTGTATACTTATGGACTTTATTCAGCCCACAATTATCACAGAAATATAATTAAACCAAAGTTAGTTGAGCGATCTATATAAACTCTTTATGGTTCAAAATATAAGTCAAAGTAGGCATTTTTTTTTTACAAAATAGTTGGTATATGTAACTTTCTTTTTGATAGAGTTGGCAACACAATTCGTAGAATACGCAGGCGTAACTACTCTTCGGGAGACATGTGTTCTATGCATTATGCAATGAAAGCAACCACTGCTGACCCTCACAGCTCACCGGATGAATAGTCCTGGCTCAATTAACATACTGTTGGTATAAGTTGGTGGCTAAGGTTTATTATTCGATCTACACTGATATGTAGTTGAACGTACCTACTGATACTTGTCGATATACTGCATTTATTAAATTTGTGGAATTGGAAACGAAAGTGAATAAATTTTCAGTATTATAAACTTAGTGTAGTTCATCAAACGCCACAAGTATTTTTATAAATTAAAGAGGTTGTCCTTCTTGGACAGTTGGGGAGAAATAGAAAAGTTTAGCTGGTAGGTATAATATAATTTCACTGCATCAATATTTTTTTACGAATTAACACACATATCATGAGTGACTTTTTAAGGAAACGTGAATAAAGTTTGACATTCTTCAATGAATAAACATAGACACAATTTGGAACAAGTATTGGCAGATAGCGAAATGAAATAAAGCAATACTATTTCCTGTTGTCACGTTACACGTGGGACGTGTTCATCGACATGTGTAGCGGGACGCGACACGCTGACACGTTGTTTCGTCGCTCGCGGCGCTGACTGCCGCTTGTCACATCTATCACGGCCTCGCTACGAATAAACTTTATGAGTTTTCATTTGGAATTCTGCTCAAATTGCCGAGTCTAATTTTTTTGTAAAATAGAACAAAGAAAATCCTATTGCGGAGTGTCATACTACCTGGCAAAATTCTGAAATTACACGCCAACAACAGTGATTACAGACAGAAGGAGAGATATTGAGTGTCAGGTTTTTTAAGATAGCGACAGATGGTTTCATGTTATGCAGTGAGCTGAAATAAACTATTGATGATAATGATTGCTGTAAAATAATTAGTTACAGTGTGAACGCAAACTAACCTGTACCGTACCAGAGTGAACGCTGCCTTATGTGAAAACAAGATATCCGATTGAAGTGTTAATAAATGTATGTCGAAAATATTAAACTTTTATTTTAAATATATATACTTCTTAGGATCGTGGGATTAATTTGTCACGTCATTCTGTCAAAATATAGTCCATAAGCCCTAAGTATAATATAATTATATTGGGCTATCTGGGCTATCAAAAATAATAATCCACGCAAATTTCCACCTAAACGTAAACCTAAATCACCTCCTACACGTGGCGGTTGCCTAGCATTTTTAATCAACGAGCTCTACTTTGCTGTACACAATTTCTTAAAATAACATTTCCCGGAGCTGTCTTGTTATCTAAGATTTTTTTAATGGTTTTATTTTATGCTATCGGAAATTTCATGCGGCTAAAGTAATTTTCCGCAAGCGCGGAGCGGAAATTACCACATAGTGTAGTGACGTGTTCGACAAACGTCACGTAGCCGGAACCGAGCGCGCAGATCCTTATATCCAATTTCCGGGCGTTTTTGTTGGAAATGAGAATTAGCTGACGTGACGTGACGGAAAGCTAAATATCAATGCCGATGCTATCGCTCCTCACACGGTATCTGACGGCCATAATATTACAGCTGACGCGCAGGATATCTATCTATGCTATGCTGAAGCATGGACAAGCCATGGGACCTTACATGTTAAAACATATCATGTTTAAATATCGTGTACCTACTATGCTTTTTCGTAAAATTTTTGATCCATGAGGGTACTTATTTTTCAAGAATATTTTAATAAGAGCTTTCTTAATATACGTGCTCTACAACAAAATCGGTAATTTCTATTAGCTAAATAAAGATTTGCTTGAGTTTTTGGAGGGTTTCAGCAAATGCAAGAAAGGTTCAGAAGAAGCAGGAACGAGTTTCGTATGTCGCTGATTTTTATGTAACTTTTTGTGAAACTTCTTTAGCGGCGTTGTACACTTTTTGGGATTGGTAAAAACTTATAAACTCACGTCAGTAGAAACTCACGAAAAGTCGTAAGACGAGGAAGAGTAGACCGCCCCGGCGCGGCGCAATATGCCCCTCTCTTTCTACCTCGCGCCGAAAATGTATGTCTGTTGCGTGAGTGTGCGTGTGTGATATTGTATTATACCATGATTATACCACATTAATGATAGTACTTTTACACTAATAAATAAAAAAAATCGTGTGAAATTATTTCCTAACTATTCCAAAATATAAAAAAATGCACAAGCCGGCACTCTCGGAGTGCAAACCGTTGTTTTTTTTTTCAGAAAACTTTCAGGTATGGAAGATTTTTTCCAAGTTTTATGTTTACTTATTATCCTACCTTCATTTATTAAGAAAAACATGGCTCGTAAAATGACGCAAAATCTTCCAAAGAAAGGTGCAAACTAGGTCCCTATCCAAATTTCTGTCCCGTGAACTCGTTGAGAAGTTGAAAAAGGTGTATTTTTTATTGGACTACATTTTGGCGGTTGATATTCGGTGAAGAGACTCGCAGGCATCACTCGCGGAGCCAGCGGAGCGAGCGTAACGAAGCTCCCAGCTCGCGGCTGGGACTAGGAGTGCCAGTAGGGATGGATACACTACACTTTACCAGTAGTAGACAAGGACGATGTAGTGGCTTTTAATACCATACCAGCCCCCGTATTGTCTATGCGTTCTGGCATTCCGCCTTTCTTTTCCTCTCGCTCGGTTTTGGAGCACGAGTAACTGACACGAGCAGGAGAAAAAGCAAAGCCAGACGTCAAAACTCGCACACAATACGGGGGCAGGAGAACAGAAGTTGACTGAGAAAATATCACTCTGTCCAGACTCTGTAAGATTTTTATGTCAAATACAGAAATATAAAGTTGTGGTACTGACTGTAATGATGCAGTAGGGCTGAAGGAGTGCGGGCCAACTCACTCCAGTGGAGGGCTCCGCCACAAACACGTCTCGTGTAAATTATATCTGCGTTCGCGCTGTCAATCTCAATCCGACTCCGCTGTAATCAGAGTAAAAAATCTGCGCCTTGCAGAAACGGCACGTACGCTGATTCCATTCTCGCGTCTTGAAGGAACATGACTTTTAAATAAATACTAGGACTTATTTTTCATCGTTAGATAATCATGTTTTGTTTTAACTCTCTCTTCTGTGGTTCTAAGCAATTCAAACACTGCATTATTAAATTTAAAAAAAAATCATGATACATTTAGAGCTACTGATCCATTTGAGTATTTTTTTGAATTCGAAATAGGAATGAGGATATTTATAGAAGAAACTTTTGTGTTTGTCTAATCTAGTCAAACTAACCAATGTCATTAATGTCTTTTTGAGCGACAGCTACCGATATAGTCCGGCGGGCTAACAAAAGTGGAAATAGCCCAGGGGTAGAGCTAGTAGCAAGCGATACAGAAACTGCCCTGTGATCTGGTGTTTTATGGGTGGATGGCTAGAACCATGATCCACAAACGTATCTAACGTAAGAAATTCTTCAAGGCAGTCAATTTAATGAAGATCACTAATATACATCCAACAGGGGTCTATTAAGGAAAACAAGAATGGCTTATTCTCTATCATAGACGTCCTACCATTACAGTGAATAATATGATGAATTTAATCTATATTTTGAGTTCGTATCCTCAACATAAATGATAATATGAGTATTCCTTACAATAGTTCCTGTAGCCAGTTAGCGTGTTATTGAAAACCGCACTCAATGTTTGAAAAATTACTTTTTTGCGTCGACCCGACATTCCTTGCCTTTAGCCCGCGCCCGCGTGTGTACGCTCCGATGCAAATACGAGATTCCATGCTGAACAAAATTTAAGGTTGCCATCTTGTAATGCTATTTATTTATATTTTGAGACGCTTTGGTAGCTACTTCATAGCAATGTGTTAATTTGGTCATCATCATCATTTCGTTTCAATGGCTAATTTGTAGTTATTAGGGGTTTTTTTTAAAACAGATATATTTACAAAGCTATGTGGTATCAAATGTGCTTTAGAGACCATAAACTGGCAACCTCGACCGCGTCCTTGGTCGCCAGATTGAGGTCAGTTTGGGTACAGCGTTTTGGGCACAGCGGGCAGGCTAAGAGATGTGCCATTATTTGAATGGCAGCACCGCATTCACATGGTTCCTGATTTGAGAAGCCCCACCTCGCCATGTTCTCGTTACAGCGACTAACCCCGGCACGGAGCCTATTAAGGGTTTTGCAGGTTGGCCACGGTAATTCATGTCCTGGTGGGAGGTTAGTTTGGTGTCTACGTTAAACATGAGGTAGACTAAAGCCCCGAAAATGTACAAAGTATGTGTATGTAGCTAAACACGCATCTTCATTTTTGTGGGGATATGCACAAAAATGCGCATTTATGCCCTAGTCTATCTATGGTAGACATAGCCATAGAAACGGCTGAACGAAAGTGCAAGACGATATTAAATGATTACTGACACAAGTAACAAGTATACTTAGTTCCTCTTACTGCCTCGACCTACGTCTGTAGATATAGTTCTTTTTCGGTTTTTTTCAGATAATATATCTCTGGCGCTCAATAATAACAGGTATACCTATAGGAGTAGTCCCAATTGTGATCACCATAGAGTTGAAATAATACAAATATTTTTTGAGCCGGAAACAAAGTATACAGGATTATTGGTAATCAAATAGCATCCTTTTAGGGGCTTCTTCTGTACATTAAAACTAACAACTTTTCAACGACTTTTATCAAATCTCAAATCGAATTATTTCCAGTTTTGACAAAAGTCGCAAAACAAAAGTTGTTAGTTTTGATGAACAGAATAAGCTCTTAAAACGATTCTAATTGATTACCAATAACCCTGTATATAATTTAAGAACACGAGCGACTTTTTCAATAAACATAGATATACACAAAGGTACCTAAAAGTAGTATAACTAATGTATCGTACTGAAATTTAACTTTAAATAGAGAAAATATTACTTTTAAACTTGATGATTTATTAGTCGAGTCTTTATTCACGTACCATGATGTCAACCCTACGCAATGAACACAATAGACGAATGTTGGGTTCCGACGAGCGCCGGTAGGAAATGTTGAGATAAGTTATTTGTCTGTTAGCGTTTTGTGCGAGTATATTACGTCGACGACATAAACCTACTCGTAAAACTGTTACGGCTTAGTTCAAATAACTTGTCATTTTATCTAAACAATCTGAATTTTGTTTGTAACTTGCCTCAACTTTTTGTTCTGTTTTGTTCCATATTCATATTCAAATTTAATAAAAAATATTAGAAAGACAAGAAATAAATGGAATCAGTAGTGTTATTTTTTTTCCATAATGAACAATGGTTTAAGAAAATGTGATGTGAAAAAAGTGATGTATGAAAATGTAGGTAGTTAAGTGTACTTATACCTTGATGTATGCTCTTAAGTATGCACCTACATTTTTTTTTAAGTTTTGAAGTCTTATGCTTAGTATTAGGTAATTTGCGTTAGAATAGAATAGAATAGAAACGCTTTATTGTTCACACAATCGAAAATATTACAATAAAAGAGTACAATATAATTATAATAGTGCGACAATCGGCAGTCTTATCGCTTAGAGCGATCTCTTCTCTTCTGCGTTCAGTAAATTTACATTTTGAATAATAGGAAATAAGCGATGGTACTACTGCTACTGCATTTCGATGCTATCTACAAACAAATACAATAATTATTTTTCACAAAAAATGGCAAAACTGCCTTCCATCGTGTACTAAATTCAAATATTTCGCTCGAATTGTTTACATTATTGTTGATTTTACAAAAACAGCTCAGCCGATTTCTTTAAACTATAAATGGGACCATTTCGGGAGTACACCATTTCGAACTAAAAATAACAGTCGAACATAAAACCTCCTCCTTTTTGGAAGTCGGTTAAAAACTGACATGTTCTCGAATTTGATTATTAAATTGCAATCTACAAAACAAATACAATTGAGCATAGTCATCGATTTTTATTATTTTCGTCCAATAAAAAAACATGTTAGCTACCTACGAGTACGTAGAAAGAAGACACATTTTTCTCCACTGCCATCATTAGGAATAAAACGCCTTGCGACTTAATATTAGGGTTACGGACTCGCCGGTTAAAGCCGACGGCTGGTTAAAGGGATTGTATACGCTAAATTTAGACTGCCTGGGCCAAAGAGAGGTTTGGGTTCGATTCACACCCAGAGTAAGCATTTATGTGATGAACATAGCTGTTTGTAATTTGTTTTCACTCTGCACCAGTCTCTAGCAGCCACAATCTTGACTTAGTTTGGGGTCAGATACCGTGCGTAAGATGTACCCTAGTATTTTGTTATTTCATTCCATCTTGCCCGCACAATTTCACATTGTTGAATATAAAAGTACATGTCATTTTCCAAAAAATATAAAAATGTTTGTCATAAATAACATTTTAGATCGCAAAAAAGAACAAAAATTAAGCTTTTCAATATCTTTTTTTTAATTAAAATATATTTAAACGAAATTTCCTTTCACTTCTTTAAATTATTTTTATCATGTAAGCGACACAAATGTCTTGAATAACGAATCAATTCTTTAAGCCTACCTGTTATAGATGAGAAATGCAAGGTACAGTTTTTAGAAATTCAATGCCTGTAAACAATACTATAATATGTGTGAGTGAGACAGATATGGCCAGTCGAAAGACCGTTAAAGCCGTCGGCTGGTTAATGTGCTAAGGGGTAAGAAAGTTTCAGGTAAGGCGTCTTCTTTCGAGGAACGTGAGCCGCCTTCAGGATCCGCCTGCACGTGGAGCCAACGTTTACGCAATATAAAAATTACTGTCAGCGCTACCTGTTTTACATTGCCATTCCCATTCAACGTGGCAATGAAGCCAGTATTTTGGAAAATGTGCCCACTGGTTGTCGGTGAGCTTTTAAATTAGGATGCGTTATTATCATCTCTATTCATATTGTTTTTTTTTTTATCAAAATTTTTGCTGGGTACTATTAACTTATTTTTCATAAACAATAGATAAAAAGACTTGAAATGCGTACAAATAAGAACACGCATGTGCTAGAAGTAAAATGTCTCACAGTGTGTCTTTTCTTAAATATAATCCAAACTAAAAAATATCGATATGCATCATATAATTTTCGCTTTTAAAAAAAAAACGCTGTTATTTAGAAATAACAGCGAAATTGCCTAATTATTTTTAAGATTTTCACAGTACATACGCTGGTGATAATTGTGAATTTGTCTCTACTCTGGAAAATGTAGCTTATCTCAGTTAATTTATAGTATATATACTAGCTGACCCGGCGAACTTTGTTCCGCCATGTTTTCTAAATTCAATGACTTTGTTTTATGTCAGCAAAAAAAGTAAATAAACAGTAGCTTCTGTTTTAAATAGAACCATATATTGAAAGAATTTGCAACATTGCAAAGTCTTTGAATTTAGAAAATATGGCGGAACAAAGTTCGCCGGGTCAGCTAGAAATGAAATAAGGCCAGCATAGTAGCGTCAACAGGAACTCTCCCATTGCCAATGTCTAATACTGTATTTGAATTTTGCAAAACGTTTCTGCCGATAACTATTAGGCATTTCTTTCTCATCGACTCTTAACTTTGGCTCATATATAGAGTCAAAAGCTCAATTAGCCACAAAAAAACTTTGTGTTCTTTCTAAGGTGAGACGGTATTTCACAGCTGAGCAACTGCTTAGTCTGTATAAAGCACAAGTCAGGTCTTGCATGGAATACTGCTCTCACCTTTGGGATGGCACTGCCAAATATCAACTGGATGGAGGCTCTCGAGTTGATTGAGAGGCGAGCCAGGAGGCTGGTTGACAACGACACCTTGACTAAGTCGCAGCTGCAAAGTCTCGAGAATCGTCGTAATGTAGCGTGTTTATCGGCCTTTTATCGTATACACTTTGGAGAGTGCGCTCAGGAGTTGCACAATCTGGTCCCACCTGCCCCTTTCTTCTATCGTACGGCTAGACAGACGCGACCAAAGCGCCACCTTTTTATGGTGGACATTCCGTACGTTAGAACCAAGCGTTTCGAATCCTCATTCCTCATACGAATTGCTAGAATGTGGAAGGCTTTGCCTGGGTCTGTCTTCCCGCTGAAGTACGACGTGGGTGTCTTCAAATCCCGAGTAAATAGGTATCTTCTAGGTAAGCGTGCCACACCCTAGACCGCATATCTGCTCAACATCATGCAGTATGTAGTCAAACGCAAACCAATACGGATTTTAAAAAAAAAAGTCATTTGATCTGGGAATGACTGGTAGCGTTTGGCGAAAATCACCAAACATTAGAATCATCGCACCTCCGAAGAGGTTCTGATTGCTACGTACCTAAATATTTCAATGTTCGATCGAGTGCCTCTAATGCTCGTTTGTGCGTCATCGTACACTCATCCCAGATAATTAATTTACAAATGTAGCAGCGATCCCGGATAAAGATATTGCTAGTGCTATTTGTCAATAAAATCCTCCAAAATTAATCCTCCATTGCCATAATTTACTGCTTTCATAATACTATCGTTAGCTGTTTTTTGCTACCGATTTAAAAGTGGGACTTTGCTCTGTACGGATTTACTCATATGTCATATTGCCGTTCTCGTTCAAATTCTCGATTTAATACATCGTGCTTGGGTCGATTAGGTAAAGGTATTCCTAATTCGTGCAGCATCTTGCCGGACAACATCGAGCACAAATCTTCTAATGATATTAATACCTCATTATGTATTTCTGCGCAAATTTCAAGTTCAGGATTTTCTGTTATTAAGCATATCCTATGCAAAATGTCTTCAGCCATACTGTCTTTGTATTTGTTCCCCAAATTATGTGTAGGTATTTGATGGAAAGCAGGTTGAAATAAGGATGGCAAAAAGTGACCGAATTCGAAAAATTAGAATTAAATTTGTTTTTATTTTTTTAGATACAAACCTTGTCCTGGCTATAACGAACACAATAAAAGAATTAGCGAAATCGGTCCAGCCGTTCTGAAGTTATGCGCGTACATACATTTCGCAGATTCATTTTTATATATATAGATAGATTTACTAATCATATACTTTACTAACGCGTATAAATTTGAAAGTGTTATACTTTATAGTGAGTATAAAAGCTGATGATATTGACAGTCAAACGTTTCATAAAGTGGTAACAAAATGACCAGTATTTGTACACACCCCATAATCTGTGACATTCATTATAAGTAATAATGCAGTAATTTATGTGATCCCATACAGTTTACTGTTGCTGCGATTTCACTAATAGTTAAATTGAAAAGTTAGCTCCACTTATCTGTAAGTGTAAACTTTATTGGATAGTTTGCATGGGAGTTTATCCGCTTCACACACCTCAGCGCCGCTGTTGTCATGGGACCCACCGAAGATAAAAATATAATAATAGAAGCGTATCAAACGTGACGTTATTAAAACGGCCGTGACCGGCGTGGCGATGGCCCCACGCACCACGCGTGCATGGAATACCATGCTCATGCAGCCCCATTCACATGCAAAGTCATGTGAACCCACCCCACATTCCTACGCTGCTCATAAATCCTAAGTAAATCCGTGACTTTCGCAAAAACTATATATTTATTTTCATAAACTAAGTATTAAGTTGTTTAAGTTAAATGGTTTTATTGAAAATAAATAGTCATGTTAAATTATGTACTTACTAAAAACCTACGAAAACCTAAAAAAATACGAAGTAGAGTTGTGCTCAACCCAAAGACACAGTTCTTTCAATTGATACTCTGCACGTCAGCTCGTTACTTTTTAAACTAATAACTTCTACTAAGTAAAACTATAACAGTCGAGTATTTTCTGCAAACTAAGAAAACATAACAGTAAGCAATTCACTTTATTTCTATCTCCACTGCACCATCGCAAAAACAAATTGTTAGATCAAAGCAAAAAAGATCAAAAATAATAAATAAAATTCAGTTCAACTCCGTGCGCATTCCACGTTCTTTTTCAGGGAATTCTTACCGTGCGGGAGAATTCTTTTATTTGTTGCGGCGGGGAAGCATCGCTCGCCTAATCAAGGAGTTGGCCGGGACCGGCGCCGCTAACGAACAGGTGTACCTATAAATACTTTCCGGGGCGATTGCTCGAGGCTTTAATCAGCGCGGCGCCACCACTTTACCGCTTTTCATTGACTCCCCGCTGACCTGCCAGCGCCGATTGGAAACCTACAAGAACGACGCTGGAGAAAATTTATCCGCCGTTTTGGCTCCTTCGCGATCGCGTAGGACTTGATTAAGCTATGTTTCGCGGTGTTAACGATTGCGTTGTCTGTATCTACTGATCGATGTCTTTGGGCTAGATTGTAGACGCGTAATTGGTAAACAGTTCAGAACAAAAAAATAACTGATTGCCTGAAAAAAAAATGCTTTTACTCGTAGTAAGGGCGCCACTTGTAGTACTGGACCTGTATATATTTTTGGTTGATAATTTTAGTATAAACTAAATCAAAGTAGGCAGGTAAGTAGTTGTTGCTAAATCAAAGTTATTTATAAGTAACATACTATACAGGTCAGTACAGTTCATTTTTTTTCATAACTAATAACTTTCAACGTGCAACTGTTGAAGGTTAGTTAGATAGCTAACTGTAAAGTTAAGAGGTACCTACCCTTACCGGTCGCTTTAGTTTCTTCCTGCTTTTCCTTCATTGCCACTTCATCAGTGATGAATTTCGAAAGGATTTCAGTCCAGAAAGTGAGAGCTCCAACCTGTTAAAGTATAAATGTATTATACTACAATAACAAAAATATAAAATGAAAATGGTAAGAAATAAATAAAGTAATTCTTATTTAATACTTAAACAAGTAAGTATAGGCCGAAACATAAAGGTTGGTGGATGTGAAGTTAGCTACAAGCTGTGCAAAGTCCAATCCTGACTGAAGCTCTCAGAAAACTGCACGTTGATTGGATATTTTGCAGCTTGTAGATAACTTCACATCTGTTGAATTGTATGATTCAGCCTAAACACTTGAAAAGCAACTACATTCAAACCGCACTCTCCACAGTAAGATCTCACCTCTCAGTAATGAATACAAATAAATCAGAGAGAGCAATCGAAACTCCTCAAGTAAATTAATATAAAGTTGTGCAATCCTTCGTGCATTGGTATTCAGAGTCTACGTTCATATAACGCGGAAACGAAAGATTTTAATGAAAGCCTGACATCGGCGGATCTCAATAGAGCTGCTCATATATCTTTGTATGAATTTGATGTTTGATGTGAATATACCTTACTTCCATTTGCTCGAAATTTTGCTCCTAGCATACTGGCTTAAAACGCTTAGTGATATAGACACTCTATTTAACTAGTTTTTACAGATGTACGTCTGTACAAGTTGGATGTCTATCCAAAAAAACTAATTTTTCAATGTACTCGTGCAAGCATCAATTTATGTGAAAAAAGATTAAGTAGAATAACATTTTATTCTATCCTATTGTCACATTATTTCTTTATTAAGTATACTTTTTATAAATGCTACAAAGTGCGTGGATTTATCAAGTTGTTTCAAAACCATAGAATATGCTACGGCGTAGCTCTGGTCTACGAGAACAGGACAATAACATTTATTTGACGGCGATTGTTTGTCCACCGCGACCGATCTCGCTGGTTTAGTTTGTTCCAGCTGTCACGCGTGGTAGTCGCGTTTTTTTAAAGAAATAAAGCGATGGATAGGTTAAACCGATGACAAATGTTACTTCTATAACTTCTAATGAATAAATATCATATATAAACTTCTTGGCCATTTTTATTACAATTAAGTTATGAAAAATAATTGATGATAGAAAAAAAAATAACCTAGCTAACTTGTAAGGTGCGATGGCAGTAGGTGGACAACTTTAAACGTGTTTTGTATTGCCGGCATATCAGCCCGCTAAAATCTCGGGCCCGTTCTAGCGGTTGCGCCGATCTACTCGAAATCTCGGCGGCCAGGGTGACAGCACCCGGGTGATGGACGTGCGGTGGACACGCAGCTATATTAAATGTATGTACCGCTATTTCGGCGCCGTCATCTCGTTTTCGGTAACGGCCCGGCGACGGCGGCGGTGGACAAACGCCCTTAGGTTGATACCTTTGACACACCGAGCCACAATTTTAACTGACTTTCAATTATGGTAAATTTGCATTCTAACTTCATGCTAATCCATAAGTATAATAATTGTCTATTATTATTTTTCATCGTTGGCAGCTCAACTTGACAGTTGTAAGAATAGTTCAATTTTTAATCAATTATAAATAAACTAGCTTTTACCCGCGGCTTCGCCCGCGTTATATTTTGATTTTGGCTAATGTTTATGTCTGCTGCGAAACCTAACCTAAGCGACAAACATCAAAATACCTTAGAGGAATGCTTTTGTTGGTTAAGTTACGGTTGGAGTGTATATACAACCCCCCTGTGTATTCCCGCCTTGTCGTGGCAGGGGAGGTCTAAGGCAGCTGAAAAGGCGGCGCTCGAAGTCTCCCTCTTCTTTGGGTCTTTCCCCCAAGGCAGCTTAGAGGCCGGCACTCGTAGTGCAGCCGCTTTTAACTAAAGCAGCTGAGAGGATGGCCGGTAGGTTGCCTGCCTTATGAGGAGTGTTGCTTCTGAGGCGGGCTGCAGTGTCGCTCTTGCGACGCTACAACCGAGGATTAGGGGCTGCGGTGGGATGGAACTGGTTGTGTGAGTGCCGCCACCTACCCTACCTTCCGCTAGGCCGTCAACCTGTTGGCAGACGCAGTGGGGCTGCAGGGGAAGAGAAGTGTCGGTATCGCGATGGCCGTTCTCACTGCCCTCTGCAGTTGATGAGGCAGGCGCTGGGCTACTATGACTGACCCGTTGCACTGGGATCAGGGCGTTGGAATGCTGTCCGACGCTCAGTGCTGGTTACTCCCGAGTGGTGGATGACGATGTGTCTTGTGCTCCGAAACACACCGTCATTATGGCGTGAGCGCAAGCTCCGTTTTGGAGCCCGAGTCTGGGCTAGCGCTGTTGAGTGCCGCGAAGGAGTGCGAAAAATGTAGGAACGTCCTAAACTTGAAATGACAGGTTATTTCTGGCGCTTAGACGGCTGCTACCGCGGCGCACTCGCTTACTTTTCATCCTATCCTACGGGAACTGTCAAAGTTTTTGGGATAAAAAGGCCTTTGTCACTTTTCGTCTTTCAAACTATAATCATGCAATAAGTCAAGGCAATCCGTTGCTCCGTTGCTGAGAAAAAGTTATTGTTTTATCTACGGGAACCGCAATTTTTTCGGAATGGAAAGTATCCTATGTCACTTTCCGTCTTCCAAACTATGCCCACCCCAAAAATCAAGTCAATCCGTTGCTCCATTGCTGAGAAACAGTTACTGTCCTATCCCATGGGAATCACGAATTTTCTCGGGATAAAAAAGTATCCTGTTATCACTCTCTGTCTTTTAAACCATAGGTATCCATACCAAAAATCAAGTCAATCTTTTGCTCCGTTGCTGCGTCAAAGAGGAACAAACCAACAAACTTTTCGGATTGATAATATTAAAGTAGGTATGATGATTCTGTACCATAAAGGTAGAATAAACAAACATGTTAAACCTCTAATTATAGTAGATTTAAAAATATTTTTAATGTCAGGCAAAATGACGGCCTGGTATTAAACGTCATAGTAACATGTGGCATGCAGAGGGAAAAAAACATTTAATCCAATTTTAATGTCAGTTGTCATTTTCAATCCATACTTTTTTTCCTCTTCAAGGGGATATAATGGTGGAAAAACAATTTGTCCTCTTGCCGTGCTACCTGTGATTTATAAAAGTCTGCAGACAATGTCACCTGTCATCTAATTACGTTTCGCTGTGACGTTTCGTTAAGTGTCATAGAGCAATAAATCACTTAGCGTCTTTGTGATAGTGGCGACAGTTTTGCTTTCCATAGTTTTTGTCCTGTCCTACAGGAACTATGCAATTTTTTGCTTAACGTCTAATGTTTAGCATCTAAAATTCGACGCGCTTGGTTTTGCTCTTGAGTCTCAGCAGTTCTTTGCGCTGCGTGATGCTCGGCATCTAAAAGTCGCTGCGCTTGACTTTCTCCTTAAGTCTCAGCAGCTCTCTGAGCTGCGTGACGCTCAGCATCTAAAATTCGACGTGCTTGGTTTTTTGCTCTTGAGTCTCAGCAGTTCTTTAAGCTGCATGATGCTCAGCATCTAAAAGTCGCCGCGCTTGACTTTCAACTTCAGTCTCAGCAGCTCTCTAAGCTGCGTGACGCTCAGCATCTAAAATTCGACGCGCTTGGTTTCGCTCTTGAGTCTCAGCAGCTCTTTGATATGCGTGGCGCTCGGCATCTAATGTCAAACGCATTTAAGTGTGCTCTTCAGACTCTTGGCTTCTAGCAATTTTCTTTACGCAAGCTCCGCTAGAACTACGCCCTAGATTCGATTTGCGTTTTGTAGGCATACCTATTAGAATGAAAACTACGTAATTAAACTGAAAAAATACATGTAACCTTCTCTAAATTTTACAGGAAAATATTGATTGACTTTGACATTTGCAACTCGAGCAGCCTTGAATGGGCATTGGGCATAGAGAATGTAATTTGGAAAGTCAAGATGCAAATTACCATTTGTCATGGTATAGAAAATAAGTTTTATCTTCTAAGATTCTAGCCAATGCGTTTTCATCCCCCGTTTTCAACCCTTTAAAACTATTTTTTCGAATCAAAAAGTAGCCTATGTCCTTTCTCAGGCTCTAGACTATCTGTGTACCAAATTTCATTCAAATCGGTTCAGTAGTTTTAGCGTGAAAGCGCGACAGACAGACAGAGTTACTTTCGCATATTACTTTCGCATTTATAATATTATAAATAATATAAATAAATAAATAAATAAATAATAAATATAAAATAATATAAAATTTATATAATAGTAAGGATAGAGTATTAACAATCGGCCAAGTACGAGTCGGACTCGCGCACGGAGGGTTCCGTACTGTATGGGAGCCCCCCTTAAATATTTAGTTTATTATTTATCATTGAAGGGAATATAAAACTAAATATTCTGTGAAAATTTCAAGCATCTACCTGGTACCATTATTAATATAGAGTGAAAAACGTCCAAAAATTCAGATTTGTTGTATGGGAGCCCCTCTTAAATATTTATTTTATTTTGTTTTTAGTATTTGTAGTTATAGCGGCAACCAAAATACATCATCTATGAAAATTTCAGCTGCCTAGCTATCATGGTTCATGAGATACAGCCCGGTGACATACAGGCGGACAGACGGACAGACGGATATTAAAATCCCCCCCCGTTTCTCCCTTTGGGTACGGAACCCTAAAAACGACACGATCAGTAAATCAATCAAAACCAGTAATTATGACTAATCAATGAAAATCAGTAATTATCATTAGTCAATGAAAATCAGTAATTATGAGGTAGTTTCAACATCTCTGTTGTTTACCGTCCTTCGCGGTTGAGATTGTGCTCGCGGCATCTCGTGTACTAAGTGCTGCTACTTCGAGTTGCGCGGCCCCCGCCCTCTGCTCCAATTAATTATTGCCACTTATCATTTTATGATGTTGAACGTTTATTAGTTTTGAAACCATAAGGACTTATTAATAAGGTTAATTTTCAACTTACCTAGATATTGCCGTGCCATAGTTATAGGTATGATCAAAAGAAAATTATTTTGTTGGAAAATCGGTCTACATTTTGCAACTACGTCGTTTGATAGAAATCGATAATAAAGGAAACAAAAGAAGATCTAAGGTAATATACTTCGGTTAATTTTGATTATTTCAAGTAAGTAAGATAAAGGGCCACAAAACAGGCGATGATACTTGTTCTCAGCACATTTTTCTATGATAAATAAAATAAATATATCAATCTCTTCCAGAATACCAAGATTAATCATAATATCTTTTAATAATCATAACTGCATTAAATTACAATTAACAACGACAATAACATAATCACGAATCACAAATGAATGGTCATAGTGGGGAGTGCTAGCCACCAAGCTCGTCAGGTAGTCGGTTAGTCGGGTAGTCGGTTCGCCGGGTAGTCGGTCGGCGGCTACGCGACGAGCTGCCTCATTAAATCCCTGTATTTGTTTAGGACCGCAACCCAAACACAACGTCACTCCACGGCGAATAACGGATTTTACGATTTAAAATATTTAGCCAGCAATTTTACCTCACAGCATTTATGACAACAAACATTTGCGTTTTTGTCCTCTCAGCGTGTAAACGCCTAGTGTATACCAGATACCAGCTACACGGCCATGTCCTGACTTTAATGGTTGGCTATTTAAATATTTTGTAGACTGGCTATTCCGAAAATTGTTATAGAAAACTAGCTAATGGATACAGTTTATTTATAACTCTAGGGCTGCAACTAAGTTTCACATTTTTTGGTTTTCTGAACTTCTATTGTACTTTTTTTTGATTGGGTATATTTGTATTAAAGTGTGGTAAAATTATTATGATCTATCGAACTAAAAGAACAATGATAGAATCAATATAATCGTTTGTGTGGCACGGCTATTTTCTGCAATAATGGGATTACTATATCTCGGTCATTCGCCAATTTGGCCATTTTTTCGTAAATATCGTATCCTCTTTTATTTTTCGTTGATTTCACGCAGACTGAAAATTTTAATTTGATATTATTACGTATTTATTATGCAAGCCTGGCACGGCACACGTGAAAACTTGCTTATCGGAGAATGGCTGTTAATTCAAAGCAATGAAAAATAATAAAGGGTACGGTATTTAGGCAAATTTCAGAAATTGGAGAATGACCGATCTAATCTTAACAACAACGTAGGTATTTCAATAAAACTTCCCACGTCCATAACTGAATATCATTGTACCTATTCATTTCAATCTAACAACTACGTCCATTTATTAGATCAGAGACAACGCGATCCAACACAATGGAGAGAATCTTCTCAAAATGTCTATTTTCAATTGCAATACAGAGCACATTTTCGTTGCAGATTCCGGCGTCGAGGAACACACAATCGCAACACACGAGGGTTCGCAGAGCAAACATTCAGGTTATGGATGTCAAACTTAAACGAACCGAAATCGACCTCTCGACGCGTACCTACTTCGCCAAACGACATGTTAACTTTTTTCCCGAAACATGCCCCTGCAGGGATGCAGGGGTTATTTTGCGAAAAAAGTTTGTTGTTGTCGCAACTATGTGGGATTATCGCTTTGGAGATAGTTTGGGATTCGTTTGGGCAACAGCTGCGACATATTTTGGTAGCCGCTTGGAAAAATGATGTTTAAGTTTCAATATGTTTTCGTAATAGCTACATGTATGCGATGGCTATCTTAATTGATATTAACTTGAATATTTCTAATTATACAAATAAAGCACAGTTAGTTAGTAAGCTGCAGTGACTAATTCAGGCTACATAATACCAGAAATTAATATGTATACGAAATTCTATTGAAAAAACGAGACCACGAAAACTAGCTAGTTGCGGCCCGTCCATCTAAATGGTAGATTTAGAGAACTTTGTGAAATCTTCAGTAGCACGCTGAATACAAATCTTTTGCTTTTGTTCAATCTATAGAAATGCCTTTAATTTCTTGTCTGCACGGCTGAAAAGATGGTGATAATGATAATATGTATCTGAAGCAAAACCGAAAAAAATATCACAAAGTAGGTTGAGAAAAAAGGTAGCGAAGTGACTTTTAAGATAGGTATTCCGCTTCCGAACGACATCTGTAACGAACCACACAAATACGTGAGTTGTCTCAGCGCGGCATTGTTGATACATTTTTGCCAAATAAGTGGAGACTTTCCGCAGGCTCCGCAAACTCACGTACTTACTGGGATACGAACATTGGCTGCGAAGCTAATTCCGAACTCAAGGATGGAATGTACCTAAGCTCTGATATATTGCGGTACCTAAGAGTACTATTTAATGTGTCTTCACGATTGTGAATTAAACACTAGCATTTCAGTTGCATTTCCATAGTGAAGGGGAATTTTAGGAGTGGTACTTCGAGCAAATATCTACAGAGCGACAGTCCCTAAGTGAAAGTAAAGAAAATGTCCGAGCGCCGTCATACATACCGACTTAGATATTTACATTATATAATTCACAATGACCCGTTTTCTCGAATCTCGACGTTATGTCACCTAATTAGTGCTTGTAACCGAGGATCGCGCGGCGTTGTAGTCGACTTGCGATCGGCTTAAAACTAACTAAAAAGCTTGCCCCCTACATAACTTGGGCAGAGTTTTGCCTCGGACACTTTTTTTGCACGATTGTGACTCTATGGATATTTGCTCGAAGGTGTGGTACCATTTAAGATACTTACTCCCTATTTGCTACATTTTATTGAATAAAAAAAAACTATATACATACTAAATTTTAACAAGGAACACATAAAATACTAAGCCGCGTAACTGAAACCATCCACGGTAGTAGTACAAACGATCCTTTATATCCTGAATTAATTCACCGTAACACTCTAGTCTAGACACACCTCAACGCATCCGTAGGTAATCAGTGAACTGTCGACGTTGGGTGACCAACGTCGGAGTGCGGAAACAACGGGACTAGAAGACAGATATGGCATATTGATCAAGTCATCGGTGCGACAACAATTTGCCGGTCCGCTCGGCTCGAGAGCTTGTATGCAAATGCCTGCGCTCCATTTTACGCTCGGCGAAGGAGGCAGCTCTGAAGCAGGTCTGCAGGCCTTGGCGGGGCGTGCGCGGGGTGGGGGCGCAACGGATGTTCCTCTGTCGTCGTAGGAAATTGGAACCGCTGCATAAATCCTGATCCTACAAACCGAATTTGATTCGGCCTAATCCGGATATTGATACGAAACAAACACCGTTGACGGAAATTTTAAAGATTTCCGCACATTTTCCTCCGTCTTATGTGTACGAATACCTAAACTGTTTTTGAAGGAAGCAAGCCCGCAAAATTGATTTTATTTTGTATGTTTTGAACCTTGTAGAGACTTCGCAAAATGAGGCTAAGAGCCCGTAGAGTGAAGTATTGTCGGGAAAATTGAAAACGTGCAAGCATTCACAGCCGTTTCAGTGGCCTTAGTAGGAAGTTCTCGTCTAAGTGCCTATACTTACACGACCAGACTAATGTTGAAATAGTAACAAGTAAAGTTCTTGGCTAATGCTTTGCGATGCTCAATATATTTCAATTTAGATATAAATACCTAATAGCTAAGTACTTACTAAAGCAAAAGTAAGCTAAAAACTTTCAGATCCAAAAGTATTATTTCTGTTCTGAACGCTTAAGGCCATGATTAATGTCTTATTAAATTCCAGACCGTAAAACAGGCCAAGGAAAGCTTTGAGAAATTGGCGAAAAGAAACAAATATTTTGTACTATTTCGAGGAAAGGCGGTGGATTTGATAAAAAATTCCAATATTAAAACTGCTCGTCGGATCTTCCCACCTGTTCTCTGTGATTAAAGCGTGCTTCTGGCAAACATTCGGATCGCCAGACGCCAAATGTAAATGTTAGCCTAGACAGATCTTTGAGGCGGTAACTAAAAATCGGCCAAGTGCGAAAGGTTACACCTAAAAAACTGTTTATAAATTTTGCTCATATGGCCAATTTTTGTGATCAGTTTTTTTTTGTTTTATGTTATAGGAATAATAGCATTCACCAAAGAAAGTGCGTAAGAAAAATTGTTTATAAATTTTGCTCTTATGGGCAATTTTCGTGATCAGTTTTTTTTTTGTTTTATGTTACAGACAAATAGCATTCACCAAAGAAAGTGCGTAAGTACGTGTAGACAGATTTCACGTGGGTAAAAACGCCTTAATATTAAAATTTTAAAAGGACATTTTTTTGGTATAAATTTCGCAAGACACCACGATGCTAGGATGCTGATAAGTATATCGGCAAATGTTAATGTAGGTATCTACAGTAAGCAATATCCACTAGGTGTTTTATTAAATAATTTTACTGCAAAACTATGATCCAATAGTCAATAATAATAAAACAAGCAGTTTATCTCATCACGTCGATTTGTAACAAATAATACTAACAAATGAATTAACAAACTGTACGAAGTGAGTGAGCACTACCGATAGCAATATCTCACAGGTCTAAGTGATTTTATCTGCAGTGAATAGAGCTAGGTACGTCGAGGGTACATTAAATTCAATAACACGAGTTAGGAGTTCGACGCTCCCCCAGACCGTCCTCAAAATACACAAGAAAACTTTCGAAAACTCGCAAACTTGTGCCGCTGTTATGTATAAAAATTTGCAAGGGAAACTAAAATTATATGTGTTTCGCCAATAAAAGCTTTTTGGATGCGCGTATCGTACAACTCGAGGATAACGTGACTTGATTTGCAATTTGTTATGAGTTTTCGAGCTTGTGGGATTAATCAAATGTTTTCCCAAGGATTTTGTTGCGACAAAAGATTGTTAAAAAATGCAGTCTATTTTCCGTTTCAAAACTACATAAAAGTGTTTGATAAGAGGGTATATCTTATATCATTTCAATATAAGGCTATGTTATTAACAAAGATAAAAGTTAGCACATAATTTGTGTTCGTGTATCTCTAATTTGGTAGTAGATTGCTCTCTTGCACGACCGACTCACTTCCCTTGTTAGAGCACTCTCAACTATCGCAGTTGAGAATCGCCGCTAGTATGTGCTTATCACTGGTCTAGTGCTCGGCTGTACTGTTTACCCTCTAATTTTCATGCCAACATGTTAACAGAGTTGAAACTTCAAGCGCTCTACAGCTTCATCCCGCGTCGAATTCGTAAGTCAACAACGCATAAAAGCTATTAAAACTTTGTAGTTTTACAATATTTTCTCACAAGTGTCATTATAAGGATGTTATTACTGAAGTTTCGATATTTAACTCAGCAACAAACAAGATCGCGAAAATATCAATTAAATTCAAATATGAAGTTGAAAAGCATTTGTAGGAGTTAGAGGACGTGATTAAAAACTTTATATCCGAGCAGATTCTCATCACGTAAATACGTGGTGAGAGGCTAGAGACGGGCTGAGAGAGAAATGCAACCGAAGCTCTCATCAAGCTATCATTATGGGCGCGCCATGTTTTAAAAACGGCTACGGATTACGCGGCCTTATGAATCCCTCACTACAACGTTGTTGCGGAAAATTCGGTAATCTGTTTCCTGGCCGCGTTATAACGAAACCATAAAACTTAAAAGCCTCGGGAGGCACGAGTATATTAATTACTCCAGCTCTGCCTCTTTAAACCCAGATTCACCAAAGCAGATGTAGGCGGAATTGAACTAATCCGTTAACCTGTGGCTGATACCAAACGAATGTCATATTTGTTTAGTGAAGCACATCCTCGTTATGCTCATAACTTAGCTTTGTTTCTCGCTAAGACATTAACAACCTCTGGAGGAAATGCCATAGAGATCCTATAGAACTGCAAATACGGCGCCGTAAGTGGAACTGGGTTGCCCATACATTGCGCAGGAGGCTGGAACACATTCCTAGGCAAGCCATAGATTAGAATCCACAAGGCCGACGCAAACCTGGCCGCCCAAACTGCTGAGGCCAAAAGCATTGGACTGACTTGGAGCGAAGTGAAACGGAAGACACAGGACAGAGAGGAATGGCGTAGCACTGTATCAGCCCTCTGCCCCGACGTGGTGACTTAGGATAAGAAGAGAGAGAAGACAATATAAGTATGTATGTATGTCTTAAGGATGTATTATGCAGTTAAACTCTCGGATAATAACGTTTCGCCCGGTTTTGGTCGTCACTACTCCGCTCCGTTTTGTTAGAGTATGGTCGTAACTGAGCGCTGACTTCCGTGACTTCGCATATAATTTTCTACTCAATGAACATACCGCGTCTTTGTCCGCAGCCCGGGTGATGAATCACAATAAAAAATCGGCCAAGTACGAGTCGGAATCGCGCACGGAGGGTTCCTAACTGTATGGGAGCCCCCCTTAAATATCTATTTTATTTTAATTTTATTATTTGTTATTGAAGGGAAAATACAACCAAATATTCTGTGAAAATCTCTATCAGGTTTGTTATATGAGATATGATGCCCCCCTTAATTATTAAGTTTATTCTGTTTTTAGTATTTGCTGTTTTAGCGGCAACAGAAATACATCATCTCTGAAAATTTCAACTTTCTAGCTGTAACGGTTCATGAGATACAGCCTGGAGACAGACAGACGGACAGATAGACAGACGGATAGCGGAGTCTTAGTAATAGGGTCCTGTTTTTGCCTTTTGGGTACGGAACCCTAAAAATGAAACCTAGTTAGTGGTCATGGGATTATTTAGAGTCTAAAAATTTGCCTTTATACACAGTACAAAGAGAAGATTATGTCCAGCATCTAGCTAATTAGTATCTCTACGACCACAACAGTAATTTTTAAAAATAATTTAATAATTTTCATTAAAATGTCATATTTTCATTGTGATTTACCAGTTGCCGTTATATGAAAAACTAGTCGAATGCTTTGTGCGATAGCTACTAGATCTACGTACTGTACTGTATCAGCCTTGTGATCGTCCACTGCAGGACGAAGGCCTACCCTACGAAGGGTGATTCGACCATATCCACCACGCTCGCCCAGTGCGGATTGGTGGATTTATATACGCCATCGAATTTCTACTAGATCTACGTATGCTACAGATATTGTTCAAATGCTTGAAGAAAGATTACTTAATGTCAGATTTCATTTACCTTGCCTTTTCTTTTTTACTAATAATGTAAATCCGAAAGTGTGTTGCTGGTTTGTTCCTCTTTCACACAACAATGGAGCAACGGATTGACTTGATTGTTGGCATGAACATAGTATGAAAGGCGGCAAGTGTCATAGGCTACTTTTTATGCTGAAAAAATAAAAGGTTCCTATGTTATAGCCCAAAAATCAAATTATCACGCGGGTGAAGCTGCGAGCATATGCTAGTAGTATGTAATAAGACTATCATTATCATTTAAACCGTATAACTTCTAGTGCGAAACTAGGCTACATATCCTGTTCTACCATTTCCTTTTCTCTTCTATTAATTTTTGACAGTACTAGTACCAAAAAATCCTGGCAAGATTTAAGCATATTGCATGTCATACTTATTACTTAATGATCAAAACAAAACCCTGAAGAAAAATGTTATTGAAATACCTAATATTAATAATTATTATTCGCAAAAAATGGCAAATCCGACTTCCATCGTTTATGAAATTCGAATAGTTCACTCAAATTGATGTATTCCAATTTTTTTATTACTGTTGATTTTTCAAAAACGGCTCAGCCGATTTCGATAAAATTTAAATGAGACCACCTCGGGACCCTTTCCACCAAAAAATTTTCTTTGATTCGGTTCCCAATTGGCGAAAATATCAATGAACATACACAAAAAATTTATACATACAGACGAACATAGGACCTCCCTTTTTGGAAGTCTTTTAAAAACGATGTGAAAAGGGCATGCTTCCGTGCGATTCTCGTGTCGATGATCGCAGACGTTCGCTCGCCGCTACAATAAGCGCCATAATGCGGTACTACTAACGACTGAACCCCTAGTGTCTAGTGTTGCCAACTCCTAAAAATTTTAATCGCTATAGACTCAATGAACTAAAATTATCAAAAGTATGAATGATTCTACGAGAAAGATCCTTCAGCAGATCCTGAATAATGTAAAAAAAGGATTCAGAATCTTCAATCGCGTAAAAACTGAGGTTACTTGAGTGTAGAACCTCGATGGATCGAAAAACAAGGTCAGTAAGGTCCCAGATCGAGATATCGTCATCTTTACCCCATCCAGGCTCTATTACCTCCACTGGGATACACACCTGTGGATATTGATAATGATCCTAACGCTGTTTATACTATATATTTACTTTATAAGTCACCAGATGGAACATTTTTTTTTATTTATGAAAATGAAATTGTTAAATGAAATAGCGGATAAAAATTCGAAACACCAAGTTTGATTTACAAAATCAAACAAAACTATTCGTAAAGATACATCAAACTATTGTAACTAGAAAATAATGAATCAGAGTTGTTATTTAGGCAATTTATTTCAGTTTATTGTTGTATGTTACTTAAGCTTTGTGAATAAATAATTATATTAAATCTGAATAATTTTCTAAGCCATTTTTGTCGTTAAAACTTTTTGTGTCCAAAAACATTAAGTAAATCTCCATTTCTAGGGACAAGATCCCTAAATTGGTAACACTGCCTGTCTACCTCACTCTGCTTCCGCAGTTCCCTCCGACTCTCTCCCGTAACAAAAGAACGTATTCCACTTGTAAGTCACGGATTAGATTACCGCAGGACACAGCAACAGCCTTCCGATGCGCCGATTGCCAATGAACTGCCGACGTCTTGTTGGAAATGTACCAATCGAAGTAAATGTAGATAAAAAACAAATGAGCTTCTGCTATAAAAAAACTGACTTTTTAGTCGCTAAGACATCAAAATCGCTATTTCTAGTGCCAAAGCCGCTAAACTGGCAACACCAGCCGTCTCCCTCGCTCTGCCTCCGCAGTTCCCTCAGACTCTCCCCCGTAATAAAAGCACGCATTCCACTTGCAAGTCACGGAGTAGATTACCGCGGGACACCGCGACAGCTTTCCGATGCGCCGATTGGCAATGAACTGCCGACGTCTTGTTGGAAATTTACCAATTTGAGTAAAAAGAATGGAACAAATGAGCATTTGTTTTAATAATTATTATTTTTCGCAAGAAATGGCACCACCGACTTCCACCGTTTACAGAATTCGAATAGTTCGTACGAGACGATGTGATATCCACGAACATGATTGTTGATTTTTCAAAAACGGCTCAGTCTATTTTGATAAAATTTAAATGGTTAAATAAGCCACCTCGATAGCAGGTATATCTACTCTTTTGAAATAAAAAAGTTCTTTATAAATCGGTTCACAATTGGCGAAAATATCGATAAACGTAGACAAAATAATCGGCCAAGTGCGATTCAAAATCGCTCACGAAGGGTTCCGGACTATAGGTATGGGAGCCTTAAATATGGTAAATATGGTCCTTAAATACTTATTTTATTTTAATTTAATAATGAACTATTGAAGTAAACATACAATTAAATGTTCTGTGAACATTTCAAGCGTCTATCTGTGACCGTTATTATTTTCAAGCGAAAAACGGCTATAAAATCAGGTTTGTTGTATATAGGAGCCCTTAGGGGGGCCCTTGAATATTTATTTTATTTTGTTTATAGTATTTGTTGTTGTAGCGGCAACAGAAATACAGCATTTGTCAAAATTTCAACTGTCTAGCTATTACGGTTCATGAGATACAGCCTCAAGACAGATAGACAGACGGACGGACAGACGGACAGCGGAGTCTTAGTATTAGGGTCCCGTTTTTACCCTTTGGGTACGGAACCCTAAAAAAGTAACTGTCGCTCCTTATCAGAAACAAAATTTAATAAAAATATGGTGTTATATCCCGAATCAAACTTAATGACGTTTGTGAAAATGTGAACACGAGGCGTGTCGTTGCGCAGTAGCAAATTCATGAGTTATACATGGTTATCTGCTTACCCTGTACTAAGCCGAAAAAGGATTATTATTATTATTATTTATTTATTTATGCAAACATTATAAACATGAAAAATACAAATTAGAGCTTAAATCTAATACATACTATTCAGAGGTGTACATGTGAACCCTGTTTAATAGGGCATAGCATAATTATTATCTAATGTAATGGGTACTTAATACTACTTACTTATCATGCGAATCCTAAGTTAAATAATTAAATATTCTTAAATATGACTAGTTAGGTACATTGTAATGGTTGTTAATTTTTATCTTCAAAGAATTAGTTTAGATTGTAATAACACTTTTGTACTAAGTAATGACGGAGTTTATTTTGGAAGCTTTTAAATGATGTTTCTCTCTTTATATTATTAGGGATATTGTTATATATATTAATTGACGTATACAGAGGACCTTTTTTGAACATTTCTAGACGCGGTTCTGGTAGTTTAAATTTATATTTTCTGCGGGGATTCGTTTCCGGTGTGAACAAATGTGAATGTTTTCTTACAAAAGACGCGGATTCATAAATATGTAAAGACGGTACGGTAAGCATATTTAGTTCTTTGAAGTAGGGTTTACAGCTTGTTCTTTGCCGGATATTAACGATAATGCGTATACATTTTTTTTGCATAATAAATAGCTGGTCAGCATCAGTACTATTTCCCCATAAGGTTATTCCATAGCGAAGCCATGAATATGCATATGCGTAATATGTAGTGATAGCAGTATTTGAATTGGTATTGGTTTTGAGTTTTGCTAAGGCGTATATAAATTGTGATAACTTGGATTTGACTTTTGCTACATGATCTTTCCATGTGAGGTTGGTATCGAGATCGAGTCCTAATAGTGTGCAATTTTTAGTTTCTTTTAATTTAAGAGCCGTGGCTAATTCGGTCAGTTGTAGTGGTTTTTTTTGGTGTGGGACAAATTGTATAAGTTTTGTTTTATTGGTATTGATGAGACCAACATTATGAACAACTTTTACTATAGGGCTAACCCGAAATTCGAGAAAAAAGAATCAATTGTACTTACAAAATTACAACGTTTGAAATCGGAATCTACAGGTGACTTGTTTCTCGAATTCCGGGTTGGCCCCATATTAAAAGTTGATGGTGATTCGCCTTTTTTCGGCTTCGTGCACCAGTTCTGGATAACACTCTATATAGTAGGTATATCACTAGTACCTACTCTACTTCGTTAAGTATATAAAGGTAGGGATAGAACCCAATAAGTTCTATCCCTACCTTTAGGGATAAAGTGGGCATTTTCTCCAAAGCGTAAGATTCAGTTCAAGTCCTACTACTCAAATGAAGAGAGTACAAAGAAAGTATGTGCTATCAATAAATGGCGGTGGAGTTGGCTAATTGAATTGAATAAAACACACAGTCCACTAACGAGCCGCTGTTTACCCAAGTGGACACTAATTGGCTTAGCCAGCGGTCGGCACCGCGTACCGCGGAGCGACGAAATGTCTTTGGAAATTAATGTAACAAAAATATTTTTCGCTAACAATGGCACATCCAACATCAACCGTGTACAGAATTCAAATAGTTCGCACGAATCAAAGTACCATCGATGTAGTAATTTTTCATTAATGTTGATTTTTCATAAACAACTCTGCCGATTTCAATAAAGTTTAAATAGCTAACCTATAAAGTGTGATCAATAAAAAAAATCATCAAAATAGTTTCGTAAAAAATTGGCAGAGTCATCGCGTCACATACATTCTTATATAAAAAAACACAAACTACAATAAAATACAACTACTTCAAAAACGTGACAGAATCATCCTAAAAAATCGGGGCTTACCGGTTTTATTAATGTACTTATACGTACTACTTAGTAGATTATGTACCAAGAGAACCAAGTGGTGTCTTATGTCACGAGCGACGATTGGACCCTGAGCGTAGCGAGTGACTCTACAGTTAACTCCCGAGCGCAGCGAGGGCGTTTTAAATTCTTTAATTATTTAGAGTCGTGAGTGAAGCGAGGGGTTTAAATCACGCAAGACGAAGACAAACTTGGTTCTAGAGGAGAGGAAATTTACGCTGGCGCCTCTGTAATCGGGCTTTATTGCCTTATCCATGACAGTAAATTTGAACTTCGTAACTCCGATGGAAGATATTTGGGCAGGATGACTCTAGAATCAAGATGCAATCACTAAGTCTGCTGGACCCACGTATTGTTCTTTTAAACTTTATTGTGTTCATTTAGTAATCAGTGCTTGAAATTACAAACGCACAAGAAAAAGCAAAATAATGTGTGATAGATTGTAGGGTTCCGTACCCAAAGGGTAAAAACGGAACCCTATAACTAAGACTCCGCTGTCCGTCTGTCTGTCACCAGGCTGTATCTCATGAACCGTTATAGCTAGAAAGCTGAAATTTTCACAGTTGATGTATTTCTGTTGCCGCTATAACAACAAATACAAAAAAACAGAATTAAATTAATATTTAAGGGGGGCTCCCATACAACAAACCTGATTTTTTTGCCGTTTTTCGCTCGATATTTGTAATGGTAACAGGTAGATGCTTGAAATTTACACAGATTATTAAATTGTATATTATTATTATTATTAGCCTGTTCCGTCCCACTGCTGGGCAAAGGCCTCCCTATTCTCCTTCCACTCTTCACGTTCCAAAGATATGTGGGTCCAATTGTTACAAAAGGAGTAAAAAATTGTATATTATATAAAATACATAAATTGTATATTCACTTTAATAATTAATAGTAAAATTAAAATAAAATAAATATTTAAGGAGGGCTCCCATACAGTACGAAACTCTCCGTGCGCGAGTCCGAATCGTACTTGGCCGATTTTTTTTAACTGCAATGACTTTGTTTAAGTAAATGGGGCGGTGTTTGAAATGACATGGCATTATTGCTATGACGATAAAGTACAAAATAAAAGCCCTGCCTAGGAGACGTTTGAAGTTTGTTCACCATCTTTGTAAAATCAAATTTGACATATGATCAGCAGTTCAAGTGTCATTTGTGTTTAGGTTACATAGCATTTTCTATAGATTTTCCACGCCATGTTTGTAGAATCATGCATCACAACTTTTTTACTTCATTTCACTTCTACTGTTTTTCCTTATTCTGAGGTTTAAGTGTCCAAAACAGACATCATTGACAAATGAATTGCAATTTTTTGTGTGAATAGTTTCCTTGACATTCACGGTATTATTAAAATGTAGATAAAATAATTGCATTGATAGATATTCTACAGAGTAAGATTCATCTCTATTGATCGCTCCGAATCAAGTTTTTATACTAAATATGTATTTCGTGTAAATCTCACTGTATTATTAAAAAAGATGATATTTTCCAACGAGCAATGTGTGTAATGAAAAATCTTAGAATCATCAGAAAAAGAACGATTTATTTTGGCGAACCTCAATTTTAATTTTAACTAAAGCAGCAAAACAAACATTATTTAATTTTGATGGATCAAGGTACGCTTAGGTACCGGTATCCAAAATTATTTTTTCAGGAAAGTAATTTGTCGAGCTATGACGGAAAATTCTACGAACTACGGACAAAAATTGTTGAGTACTTTTTTTATTTTTTAAGCTGACTATACAGTTGTATGTGTAACGAACTACATACTAATATTTTGCGAAGCTTGGCAAAAATAACGTCATGTGTCCTCTGGTTTTTACACATAAGTACCTACATCTACAGAACCGTGTAAAAACGTCTGTAATTTTCTGCCAGACTTAAAAAGCGTGCAAATGTACTTAATACGCGATATTTTTTTAAATGTTACAAAAATGCAACGATTACAAGGCTTTAGTGGTTCATCTTATTACATATTTCACTTAAAAAAAGAAAAAAGAAAGGGATCCGATTATTTTATTTTCGAGATAAAAAGTTATATGAATTTAATACATCAATTTTTTTCTAGCTTTTAAAGTTATCGCTATAAGATGAACTCCAAAAAATCTTACATGAACCGACCCATATCAGTCATGCAAAACAGCTTTATGCATATTTACAGACGTATATGAATATTCCGGTCGCAAAAGTAATTTTAAAGGCTATCAGAATATCAGGAGTCAGTGCGTTTCCCTGCAGACGCCGCCGTGCGATGTCGGAGCCGGTCCACAGGGGTGCGGTGCGGCTCCGCGCGGACAAGCGACGACGGTGCGGCGTTGCTACAACCTCTGCTATGCAACCACTCCAGATCTAAGCCGCTTTTGCACTTTTTAGGGTTCCAAAGGGTAAAAACGTGACCCTATTACTAAGACTCCGCCGTCCGTCTGCCCGTCAGTCTTTCAGCGGGCTGTATCTCAAGGACGGTGATAGCTAGAACGTTGAATTTTTTACAGATAATGTATTTCTTTTGCCGCTGTAACAACAAATACTAAAAACAGAAAAATATTAATATTTAAGGGGGGCTCGAATTTTTAGCCATTTTTCGATTGATATTAATAACGGTGACAGGGAATATTTAAATAAATATTTACTTTAGAAATAAATAGTTAAATTAAAATAAAATAAATATTTAAGCCCCCCTTAATACAAGAAACTTGATTTTTTTGCTCGATATTAATGACGGCAACAGAAAGATGTTTGAAATATTTACAGAATATTTCGTTGTATATGTTGTATAAATAATTAAAATAAAATATATGAAGGAGGACTTCCATACGGTGCGGAACACTTCGCGCGTGAGTCGCACTTACACTTGGCCGATTATTTCACTTAGTGCTGTGCCGGAATGTACAATGAATGTGAATGCACGCATACCACACCATCGATATTTCTATATAGGACTATATAATGTATAAGATTGAATGCAAAAATACGACGTTGCACTAAAGTGGCCGACATCGTAGTTCGACTAATTGATCTGAAAGGCAAGCATATGGTGCATTTTCACAATTGAGTGGTGGCCCAGGATAGAACGACAAAATCCAGTCCGACCGAGAATGCGATGGTTCTTGACATCAAGCAGTAAGCTCCAATTGGCAAAGGATAGAGTGAATGACTAAAACGAAGGAAGCCTTTGCTGAGTTACTATGGATTGTTGATGACGACGGATTTGGCGGAACGACAGACAACAACAAATCAAGCGCCGTACTCACTGCACCGTGTGGGCGGGCTCTCAGTGCCCGAGTGGCGGTACCTTGCTTGCCGCATTAGCATATAAATTGTATCTTCTGGTCAGACAACCGGCCAAGATGACACGCGTCTATGACGGCACTGTTGGCTGCATATTTATACTTGTGTCTGCTTCAGTTGTCTGCGAGTCTTTGAATAAAAGATGACTGACTACGATCAGGGCAGGAATGTTGCGAGATATTTTGTTTGTTATTCATTTGATAAGAGCCAAAATTTATTTATGGTCTCGAAATGATAAGTTTTTTAACATTGTTAAACGGTTTTATTTAGCTCACCCCGTTTGTTTTATTTCGAAACAAGTTAAAACCAATTTGTTTAAATTCGTACCATTATATTAGTAACTCATGACCACACACTTGTGCTAAATCTTGTGTCTAGCCTTACTCTACTGAAAGGTAACAATAATGACATTTTATGACTTTACCATCGTTGGGTAAATAGCATGAAAACATTAGTGGTTAGGTAGTTTGAAATTGATATGAGTTTTGCGTAGACTTTCTAGGAAGTGTAATAATCAGACATGGGGATTATTTTAGTAATGGACTCCTTAAAATCTTCCCCTTCATTGTCATTTATTGAAATAAAAATACACATCTAAGTATCATATAATTTTCCATTAAAATTTGAACAAAAGTGTGTAATGATAATAAATCAGCGGCACGGCACAGAATTAACGGTGGTATTAGTCTTCATCAGTGGCTTCCCGATACGCGGGCAATAAAACGATGAAAGAAGCTAATTTTTCAGCGAATCATCTCCGGGTTTGGGCCCATGAAGCCATCAATATTCATTTTGCGGCGCGCCCCGAAACAACACCTTGCTTATAATAATTTGAGAGGTTGTGTCCGCTTAAAATAAGGTCTTATTTTTGAAGGGAAAAAATAGTCTACGCAAAGATATTAGGCCCAATTATGAAGACGCCAACGTAATTATAATGGATAATTAGAATATTTCTGTTTCTTTTTCACTTCAGGCATTCGATAGAGAGAACACTTTTTACGTTGCTATTAAATTTACGATGGCGCCTTCATTTTTGGGCCTATAATATCCATAAACTTACTAATGATAAAATGATGAAACCGAGTTTTTAACTTCCTAGCTACTTTAATTATGTCGAAAGCCGCGGGTAAAGCAAATGAATAATAACAATATGTAACATAACATTTACTAAAAATGTTACGTTATATATTTTCCTTAAGGTATTGTATTTGCTTAAAAAGATAGAGAGATTCGATTTATCAAAATGATAAACACGTGCTGGGCAAAAGCCAGGCTAGAAAACACAGGAACTCGACAGGATCAGAAAGCAAGTATGTAAATACCTACAAACCAAATGAAGCTGAAAAAAAGAAAACCTACGTCGTGCATAATTTCAATCACATACGACATAACTGAAGATTGACCATTTTCACTTAATATCGGTACATATCTACTTCATATCGCAAGATGAAAGGCTATCATTAGTAAAATCATAGCTGCCGAAGGAGAATAAGCATGTTTGCTCACTATCTTATATTTTTGCTACAATCCAAGGTCCTTTATAAAAACGCGCCTGCCTCTTGCACTACAAGACACAACGCGTTTCCTTTGAGGGAGCCCGCGGCCACCGTGACACGGCACCGCCGCCGTAACTCAATTTATTTAGATAATTGCTTGTTTTGGTAACCTTCCGATGTTGCTAATTGTTTCCATTCTATTGCATTATTATGATATCCAAGTTTGGCGGCCCTAACAGAGGCGGTGCATTATAGTTTGGCAAGTTGGTTACACGCTCTGTTTATGATAACTTTGCTGGATGGGAGAATCATAGCTACAAACATAGAAAGAGAGAATATCAGTATTATAAGAAGTAAGTCATCTAGATTTTTTGTATTATCTATTCGGCACAACCGCTTCAGAGTGACTTTTTTCTACAAATTTTTAAATCGTATGAAATAGCAACCGTCCCTATATATTAAGTCGGAAGTTATCATTTGCAGAATAATTTTGTCTGCTGTTTCAGGGTTAGTCCAATAGTAAAAGTTGTTAATGTAAATAAGCCCTAAAAAAATTGCGTTAGTTATCATTAGCCCTTATCATTAGCTGTTGCTTTGCAAAGTGCAGAGCGTTTCAGAAAACTCTCTTTCTTTAAACGACGCGTGACGATCGAAACGGTTTTCGAACGAACGAAACGAACGGAGTTTCTCAAGTCGACGTTTAGGTATACATGTATATTTTAACCGACTTCCAAAAAAAAGGAGGTTCTACGTTAGTCTGTATGTATATTTTTGTGTGTATGTTCATCGATAATTTCGCCAATTGTGAATCGAAAAGAAAAATATGTTGTTGGTTTGAAACTCCCGAGGTCCCATTTAAATTTTACAGAAATCAGCTGAGCCGTTTTTAAAAATCAACAATAATTTAAACAATTCGATCGAAATATTCTAATTTTGTACACGATGGCAGGCAGTTTTACCATTTATTGCGGAAAATTTACACAAGTTTGAGATTAAATTATCTGATAAAAATGAACAATGTGGACAAACCAGCAACCGAATTCAAAGCATACTTTTAATAAGCTGATATCAAAGCTATAGTTTAAATTAGTTCGAATGGGACAATACATTTGATTTGTTATTTGCAAATTCGTTTATTTGAAAACTGTTTCCGCAATTTTACCTATACTTAATACGAGTACATAAGTATTTTTATCTACACTAATGTTGTAACATTCTACTTATGTTTCCAATACTTGACTTATAATGACTACTGTTATAGCGCAGACAACAAAACACTCAATTTAAGCAATTCCACATGATGTTATAATATCCACATCGATATCGTAAAATCTCATTATAACATCGCGCGCTCGCTCCTGATTGGCCCTGCGCGCGCAGCTGCGCTCTCATTGGTTAGATTTTAATGGCGCCAAGTTCACTGTGACAATACACGTACGCGTGAATTTAATATTTCGCAATTTTTTTTTTTTTTATTAGTGAAGATAAAGTAGTGTATGCAACTGCATATAACACGGGTATTAAAACACTCACTCACACTTGTGTTTTTAATACCCTTCATTATATGATAGTTGCATAAACTACTATAAATAGTAACTAGTAACCTTTTGTTATGCAGGAAACTCATTTTATTAATAAAGATTAATAATGATTAATCAATCAATCATTTATTTCACAAAAATTAAATTACATCAAATTTTGGTACCTACATAAACATTTTTATCTGAATTTTAAATTAGAGTTATTATAAAAGCGGTAGGTTACAACGCAACGTCTCGTAAGCAACTGTACTAGGAAACCCTGTGTTACAGCTGCTTAGATTCCTGTCTCCGGTGACACACTATCATTTACATTTATTTATGACATTTATTACATGATTTAAACAGTGTATTATACGATATGTTGCCGGATAAAGTCTCAGTTTTGCTAATGGGTTGAATCAAACTTCTTGGCGGCTGTAAACAAGAGGCGAGTGGTTGCGCAGTAGCAATATATTCATATGTTAGCGGCGTAATCGAGAAGATCTGTGCAGCTTGTAGCTAATTTCACAGCCCTAGCCCCACCAAAAACTTTGATTCGGTCGTTATCAAATATTGTTCGTAGCCGTACCGTAGCTTGTAGCAGTGACGTAGCTCGTAGCACTGACGTAGCACGTAGAGGCAGATCACAGCCGCAGAACTTCGTAGAGAATTTACATATAAATTGTGGCAAACACAGACCGCAACAAAGCTAGTTTTTTAGAACTATAAGTTATTTTGATCAGATGCAATGGCTTAGTAGTTGTTTTGTATTTTTTAGGGTTTGTAAAGAATATTGCTCGCAAAAAATACAGCTAGTACCAATACACATTATCCAGTTACAAATTTGTGTCGAAACTCGGTAGGTAGACCTAAAGGGGACAGTGGGTTGATAGTAGCTGTCAGCCAACGCAAGTGTAGGCTGAAGTCTGCGGATCGTTAACGCCGCGGTCGACGCCAAATTGCCATATCCGCTCAAACTGGACTCTACTTTCACGACTTTTTGTCTTTAGGCGATACGAGGGTTATCTGCTTGTCCTGTACTAAACCAAAAGGAAATGATTAAGACTATCATTATAAACAACCTTTACTACGGGGTTAACTCGGAGTTAGAGAAAAAAAACAGCTGACATTTGTTGATTCTGAGTTGCAATTTTGTATGTTTAACACCATTTTTTTCTCAAATTCCAGGCTAGCCCCGTGGAAGTTGTTCTTTTCGGCTTAGTACAGGATACGCCCGTTTAGGTAATTTTTCAACCGACTTACAAAGAAGAGGGAGGTTCTTAATTTGACTAAATCCATCCATCCATTCATCAGCCATAGGACGTCCACTGCTGGACATAGGCCTCCCTTATAGCTCCCCAATAAGACCGGTTGGTAGCGGCATTTGACTTAATATTAATGTGTTATTGTGAACTGATTTTGACATTTCTTTTTTATTTGAAAATGATACTTTTAATGTGATTGAGAATTTAATGTTGATCCAGATTTGATCAGTCCCTAGACAACTCAAACGGAGTTGTCTTTAATGAAATGCTATTTAGTTAATTTCAATGTCAGGTCGATCTGACGATCGGTTGTTTTTGTCAGAACACATTATGTGCAGTTAATATTATCACAGGACTTGCTTGAAGTAAAAATGTCTAAATAACTGAGATTAACAAACAAAAACCACCACATAATGTCTCTTTACCAAATAATTAATACCAATTTGTATGGAAAGTCGAAAGGCAGACCAATCCGAGAGACAATAGGTCGATGAAGGCAGCAGCCGCCAACGCACGTACCGGCCGCAGTCTGCGCGCCAAATTGCGATATCCGCCAGGCGTCCTCGCAAGCTGGACTGCACTCTCGCGATTTTTTGCCTTAAAGGCATCGAACAAGTAAAATATGTTCTAGAGTCACAATGGTGCAAAAAAGTGTCCGAACCGAAACCTTACCCAAGCTACGTAGTGGGCAGGCTTTTCAGTTAGTCGTAAGGTGATTGCAAGCCGACTACAACGCCGCGCGATGCCAAAGTGTTCGGTATAAGTACTAATTAATTAACATAACGTCGAGATTCGAGAAAATGGGTCATTTTGTATGCTTATAATTATCTAAGTAGGGATGCTCGGGCATTTTTTTACTACTTTCACTTGGGACTATGGCTCTGTAGATATTTGCTTTAAGCTTTAAGACCGATTCACATAATTGTATCAGTCAAAACCTGATTACAGTTCCGTCTCAGACGTCACAGTCACGGCACTGTACCGTCACAATGAAAAATAATCTTTCATACATCCTTACATAGTATAAAATAAAGTCGCTATTTTTGTTTGTTTGTTTGTTTGTTTGTCTGTATGCTTAAATCTTTAAAACTACGCAACGTATTTTGATGCGGTTTTTTTTAATGGATAGAGTGATTCAAGAGGAAGGTTTATATGTATAAAAATTCCCGAAATTCCCACGGGAACGGGCACAACGCGGGTAAAACCGCGGGGCGCTGCTAGTTCTCTATAAACGTATCCTCACATTTCAGTGACCATGATTGCCGGCACTGAGACGTCTACTGACTTGTGGAGATGCGTTCACAGAGAATGTATGACAAATTATTTTTCACTGTGACGAAACTATGACGTGACGGAGGCTTGCCTGACCTGCGGGCTTAGCTTACGGACCATAAAATAACTCTATCGACGTGTCAGAACGTGATAGAGCTATGATGAAGCATATATCTGTCACCTTTGCACACGTCGATAAACTCTTGTCGTGGTCTTGTATGCTAAGCTAGCTGATATGTGATTCGGCCTTTAATCGGTTGCTGTAGCCTGATATACAAGTACTACTGATTAGATGAAGAATTCTAGGACATCAAAGTACCTACTTAGCGTTATTTTAAATCATAAAAAAATGTGTTTGTTGATTTGTTGGTTTGTTTATTACTATTTCACGCGGCAACAGATAAACGAATTGACTTAACTTTGGATGTAGTACAACGGCCGGAGAACACCATAGATTTTGATCCAGAAAATAAAATGAAGAATTTAATAGGAAGAGTTGGAATGGTGGTGGCAGCTTTTACGTCCGAGGCAAGGTGACCTGATCTAATTAAACCGCCGAAATACGTTGAAAAACAGCTGCTTCTAACCGATCTTACTAAAAATGTATAGGAGAGGCCTAAGCATTACGGTAGGCGTCCTACGGTTGATATAATGTTGTTGAAATAGAATAGACTCTGAGAACAGAAAACGTACTACTTCATCAAAATAACTAAACCAAAACAAAAGTAACAACCACAAACGTTTTATTTTTATTTACGCGTAATTAGTTCCCGTATAATCAAAGAGATGTGTTTTATTAAAAATTTCAGCTGCCAAGCTATCATGGTTCATGAGATACAGCCCGGTGACAGACAGACCGACAGAGGGACAGACGGACAGACGGACAGACGGACAGACGGACAGACGGACAGACGGACATCGAAGTCTTAGTAGTAGGGTCCCGTTTTTCCCTTTGGGTACGGAACCCTAATAAACGAAAACCGACATTGCAACTAAGGCTCAATAAAATGTTACCGTCCTCGTCAACGTCAATTTTTAGGGTTCCGTACCCAAAGGGTAAAAACGGGACCCTATTACTAAGACTCCGCTGTCCGTCTGTCTGTCTCCAGGCTGTAACTCATAAACCGTTATAGCTATGAGTAGAAAGTTGAAATTTTCACAGATGATGTATTTCTGTTGCCGCTATAACAACAAATACTAAAAACAGAATCAAATTAATAATGAAGGGGGGCTCTCAAACAATAAACCTGATTTTTTAGCCGTTTTTCGCTCTATATTAATAATGGTAACAGGTAGATACGCTTGAAATATTCACAGAATATTTAGTTGTATATGTCGGATCCATAAAAAGGCACCGCATCAGTTATGATTCTGCTTCAATGTGGTAATGTTTTATACCACTGACCCAACAATGCTTCAGTGTGGCGTGGCGTGGGTTTAGCGGGCGAGGAGATAAAGGCGACGTCACGAACAATTAGTTTATTGCACAGAAGATTACGTATGATTACAATTATAGAGAACTTTAAGCGAAGGACATGGCGTTCCGCAGCGTAACGCACGCTGCTACCATTCTATCAAGAATCACCAGGCTTGAACCGTTCTAATCTCAGTTTTCCACAACTTCTTCCGAACCAGCTCTATTTACAACTCACTGACATCCACAATTGACATCTGACATGTCACCTCGCATTTTCCCGCCCATCGGCCGATCATGCGATGTCAGTGTCACTTGAAACCTCCTTAGAATCAATCAGCAGCAGCGTTTGTCACAAGCGTTACCCCAGGAATGTTGCCACTTCCATTCCTAGTCCTTCGAAATTATACTAAGTGGCACTATTTAAAATTAAACTTAAAGCTATGGTCCCGATATATATATATTTACTTTACAAATAAATAATGAAATTAAAATAAAATAAAAAAATAAGGGGGGCTCCTATACAGTACGGAACCCTCCGTGCGCGAGTCGGACTCGTACTGGGCCGATTATTTTACAATTTTTATTTTTTAATAATTTGACAATCTCTTTCATTTATTATTGACTGAAGAAAATCTACCAAAGTACCAAAGTGGATGGGCAACAGGACATTTGGTTTGGTAGGTTTTCATCACTCATAAAGTGACACCTTGTTGTGTTTAGTCTTGTTGTATTTAGAATAATTAGTAGTAGATGTAAGTTGTGTTTATATTTGACTGAAATTAACTTGGTTTTAAAATGTAGATAAGCAATGAATTGTGATTTAACGTTAGAAATTTATAAACATGTGAGTAATTAGTTTCCTTTTAAGTGTATACTGTATTGTACCTAGATTGTTTTTGACCAAGTGTGTCTGTGACACCCATTTGTCGAAATAAATAAACTGAAACTGAAACGGGTTACAGAGAGAAGCCGCAGGCCGCCGCTTCTCGACTCGCGGCCTCGTCTCGTCACTCCACTGTCCACACTCCACGGTAACAAGCCACTTGTTTATTTTACCGCAATGAATTTCCTTTGCAATATTTTCTTCATTTTTTAATTTTGAATACATTTGAGTACAATTCTCCGTGGTGCGCCCCCGGCAATCTCCAAATTGCCTCTTTATGTGCAGATGTTCCGACCCTCGGTTTTTCCGTCTTTTGAATGTCGTTTTGCTGTTAAATAACGTGCTCTTTTATTGTAATTGAGGTTTGCGAGTTACTTCCTGCTTCGAGTTATCAACAATGTTAGGGCGGCTGGCGTAGCTATTTTTGTTCTACTGCATGCGTACACAGCGTGAGAAAACAAGCAATGACATTCTACCATTCTAAATTGATATGCTACATGGTAATAAATATACAGGGTTATTTCTAATCAATTAGCATCCTTTTAGGGGCATATTCTGTACATCAAAACTAACAACTTTTGTTCTGCGACTTCTGTCAAAAATAAAAAATAAAAATTGTTGCTCCATAGAAAAATATCGTTCACCCGCGACAAAATGTATGGAACAGCTGTTTTTTTTAGTTTTGACAAAAGTCGCAGTATAAAAGTTGCTATAGTCTGACCGCTTAACTTAGTCCTCGCCTGCGCGGTACAGGGGCGCGGGGTAGACGACAAAGGGGGACTGAGACAGGTGCGGGCGTCGGGGACCCGCTGCCCGCGCCTGTCTCAGTCCCCTGTGTCGTCTCCCCCGGCGCCCCTGTACCCGCGCAGGCGAGGACTCAGTTAAACGGTCAGACTATAGTTTCGATGTACAGAATAAGCTCCTAAAAGGACGCTAGTTGATTAGGAATAACCCTGTATACTCGTATACAAATTAATATAATATACAATATATATAAAAAGTAGATTACAAATATAAAAACTACATACCTACTTAATATAATCGTTACTATCCCTTATCGAAAAGAGACATAATGTCTCTTTTCGATTTTCAATGAAATCGATTGGAATTACATTCGCATCTAACGCATCACTTATTTACGTTGAAAGCATCCTACGTCCTACTAAAGTGTTAAGATAAACGTTCCACTCTGTATTCGCTGGATTGTTTACTTGCTAATATGATGATATTGCCGTTTAAAATTTCATAAAGAGTAAGCAATTAAATTCTGAACCATTTTGTAATTCTCTTTGATAATCACAAAGAAATTAATTGTAAGAACAATTTGAAGGAAATAAATCTGCAAGTGGCTCCCTTCAAACTGGCGGCATTCAAAATTGTTTCGTGCAACTCATTTTAAATTTAATTTTAGGTGATTTCTTACCAAAGATCACAATTACGCTCCTCAACATTCCAAGTCATTTATTTTTTCTCTGGGCAAATTCATTTCTTGTGAACCAAATTAATTCCTTAGCATCATACTTTTCTTTCAAGATCTGAATAAATTTGAACGAGATTTCTTAAAAAAAATAGACGAGCTGAGCCCCGCGGCTAACGCCAAATTACGTCTTTATTTACAAGTAGGTACCTACCTTATATTTTTCTCTTGGAGTAGTAAAATAAGCACGCTTAATTTTCTCTCGGAGAAATGATAAATCGCTCGAAATGAAAAACTGAAATGTTTTAAATTAAACCCTCGATTTTATTTTTAAAACCAAAAAAAACATTGTTAGTCTTAGCACTAACTACGTCTATATAGAACCCTCTTCGTCAGCTGTCGATCTCCGCTTAGAACAAGAAGTAGAACTGAAACAACAAGAACAAATTGGATTCAAAATAGTCTCGATCTGGCAGATCAGAGCTTAGTTTTATTTATTTTTATTGTGTCCTTACGTAAACGAGTATTTCTTTGAATGATGGCGCTCAAAAAGACTCAAAATTTAACGACAAAGTCAAGTCACAGTTCACTCTACCAATGTAGAGTACATTGATAGTAAATCAATATAGAGTGAGAGATAGATAAACTCTTTATTGATTCACATTCACACACACATAAAACAGAAAAATAGATGCTACAACATGTGAAGCAACCGGCGGCCTTATCACTGAAAGTGATTTCTTCCAGGTGATAGCAGCCGCTATAATTACTTTGCGATTAATTTTTATATAAAAAGACTGACGAGATGATGAGATAGATGTATATTTGGAGCAATTGTTGTTTGGTTTTTGGGTAAGTAGGTATTTTACGTCCACAATATTGTACCTATGTTTGTGTTTTTTGCTGGCTTGCTTGATATTTCTCTCTTTATAAGACCATATCAAGTTAAATTAACAATTATTGTTGAGTATTGCGTACTTTACTATAGTATTATTATACTCACATATAAACTAACAAAGTCACCGCACCAAAACAAAAATAACATTATCTCTAAACATCAAAACGCGACCATTAACTTTCCAAACTTTTTTGTGTAAAGCAGACATCGGTCCCGCCGAAGCTTTTCCAAAAATGAGACCAGTGAAATCTTAATTTCAGCTGGTAAAGTCACGAAACCCCTTAAAATTCAGATGCCTTTCTATTACTACAAGTTTGAAACTCGATGAATAAAAGAGAAGATAAGTTTCTAGACGGTAAGGTGTTATTGTTATAGTCACCTATTACGATAACAGGTCCCAGAGATTTGAACAGTGAGTTGCGGCGAACGAAGGCATATTGGCTTCGAATGTTCAGCTCGATAACAGCTTTTGTTTTATGAGTTCGAGTTTTCTGAGATGATTTATGAGTGCGTCTGATATGTTAGGAGTAAGTCGTTAGTCATAGAACTATATGTAAAGAGACAGTACCTACTATAAATAACGTATTTCAATATGTTTAGTATTCATTATTTGCTACGTGCGAACAAAATAATGCCTCGAAACAAGCGTGCATGACCATGTGCAATATGGATAAGTTATATATACGCTTGTATATTAATGTATTTTACTATACGTATTAAAAAAATTGCTTCTTCTACAACATATTATAACATGCCTGTTCCTGTGAGATGGACAATGAATAGATCGACTTTAAACGAACAAATATGTATTACCTAAGTCAGATCGTAGCATGCATTATATTTAATAGAGATAATTGTGTGTGATGTGACAAGTAATTGAATTCAAAATGGTACTACTTAAAAAAAATGTTAAAAGCGTGTTTTTAATTAAAAAATATAGTCGTGTATAGAAATACTTCATTGCGGATGAATATCAGTCTGTCTTTCATAAAATCTTAGCCAAATATAAAAACCTTAAGTTTTATAATCTGGTCACTTGGGATCTTAAACTCAACAGTCCCTGAAACGACTTTGTTTAGATTTAACACATTAACTATTAAAATGTCTATGCTTACTCTTTCAAAAATGTAGAAATGAAATGCTTCATTTCTTTGAAAAGGAGATAACAATGTATTGTATTGAAATAACTTACGTCTGGATCTGTCTGATACGAGCACTTGTGTACGTCAAAAGCACTCTGACAATTCTCTTTACCCGGTACGTCTGCAAAAATAAAATTAAAGTGTTCAAATATATTTATAGACAAGTATCTGACAATAGCCCGCAAAAATATAATGGCATGAACGCCCCCAAAACTATTTTCAAGGAGGTTCATCTGCATCTACACAAATTTTAACCAATATAAAATAGAAGTACATATACAGTAGCTACGTATACCCGTAGTGTGCTGATAAATGCAATGTGAAATTTAAATCACGCGAGTAATTAAATAAATATAGTTCGCTCATCGGATACATACCTACGGAGATTTTTACTATGAACTTTCCTTCCTGACAAGATTTCTTTACACTCCTGGTGCAAGTGCACCCCCTTGCACAGGGGGTGCAAGGAACCCATGTATAATTCGACTCAAAAAAACTTTGCTCCTGTTTCACAAGATCTTTTTGTTAGTTTCAGAGCTAAGTAGTGACCGAAAATGAACACTTGAACAAACACTTGAAACCCACACCTCATACTCGTATCAAAAATTTCTTGTATTTAACTGAACCAACGGGTTTGACCATAGAATAAGAACTAAAGTAATTCTTCAGAAGGTTCGACTGTGTGAAAATCAATTTTAAATACAAGGTTATCAAGAACTAAGCTGAAAGGAGGTGTTTCAGACCTTCATTATGAACCACTTTTACTATGCACCCATAGCAAAAGTTTTTCATGATGCTGCTTGCCCTCTACTAAGCTGGAAGGAGGTGGTTAAAACCATCATTATGAAAAACTTTTGCTACCTTGTATTTCAATATTAAATTAAACGTAAACTACACTAAAATTAACGTATAATTACCGTGATGTTTACACCCGAGGATCATTTTGGATGATCGCTCGTAGTATTCCTCAGGGATCAAACTGATTAACATGTCATAGTCTATGTTTCCTTCTTCGTCAGCCTAAAAAAAATTGATAATTTAGTACCCACTCTAGTTATTCTATATTCTAATACTCTAGATAATACATAATAAGTATCAAACATTATAAAAATCGTATTTAGAATATAGGTAATGGGCTCACGATCGGTTTGCCTCGATTAATTTTTGCTCAAAGATCTCAATTATTTATAACAGTTAATGATATTCCATTCTTCCATTTTCAATTCTAATTACTCACCTAGCTAAGCCTCCGTTTTAAATTAATTTTCCAAATCATGTATTGTACCAGTGAAATTGCATCAGTTAAAAAAGTTATAATTAATATAGCATACGAAACCAGTCGGCGGGTTTTAACTCAAAGCAAACAAATAGAATTAAAAATAAATTAAACGGTTGTTTGTATCTAATTTCGTGTTGTCTGCAAGGGTGGAGAGAGAAACAAACAAAGGCAGTAACTTACCAAGCTCGATTCTTCGAGCAGGCAAAACATGTAGCACTTCAATTTTTGGTCCTCCTTAAATATGCCCTTTTCGCAATTCGCTATATCCTCTGGGGGCAAGTGGAATAAAGACTCTTTAATGTGCACAAACATGAGACATTGTATTTCAAAACAATGATCGCGAAATAAAAAGGTAGAGGTTCTTGCTTGACAAAAGAAATGTATCAAATATTTATCGCGTTTTAGGAAGCCATCGCAGATATTGCTCTGCTTACGAATATACTTGGACAACATGGAACTACCTAGGTACTGATAAAAAAAATATCTGTCATATTCTGTTTGTTTTTGTTATTTTAGTTTTACGGTAGTTAGTTAGTCTTATTGCTGTTCTAACAACTTTCAACTGCAGTAGTGAGAAGTGTAATTAATTTACCGTTCTTACTACTTAGTAATAAGATTGGTAGTAAGATACAATCGTTGTTTATATTTTATTGAAAGTAAAAACAACTGCTTGTTATAATACTCCGATGATAAGACGATATCAACGAAGGCACATTGCAGTTGTGTGCACATAAACAAAACTATTAACTAAGACGTTTTACATCCATCAGCCATAGGACGTCCACTGCTGAACATAAGCCTCCCCTATAGATCTCCAATAAGACCGGTTGGTAGGTTTTACATACTTACCTATTTTTTAATTGTAATTTTTTCGCAACTTTTAAGCACGGAAGAAATAATAGTTCTAGAAGAGAAATTAAAATATCCTAGTTGACTTCCGTGTTTATTGGACTCAGCCCCCAGTTCACCAACGCTTGATTAAGTTAAACGTGTGATTACTGTATTTAACCAAAGGTTTTTGCTTGCTGAACAGCAATATTTCGTTAAAAAGCTGTTTAAGATTAAATCAACAGTTGATAAATTAATCATCTGTTCGTGAACTAGAGTCAAAAACCCGAGTTTAATCGTTGTTTAAATACAGTAATCACACGTTTAACTTAATCAAGCGTTGGTGAACTTGGGTCTAAATACTTACTAAAGTGGAGTTATTTTAATAGGTAACATTTGACAGTTCATTTATGCAAAGAAAAATATACCTTAGCTCTACTTTAGTGCCATATCAAAAAGTTTCGTGGCTCTGCGGCATGAGGCTTAGCCACGCCGATTGTTTCGAGTCATTCGCATGCTAACCTACAACAAAGGAGGAATAAAATGTTCTTTGAGCACTCACCCTCGGAGACCCCGGTGTTTCCAACACACGCGTCGTGAACGGTCTGTATTATTTCTTTGATGTCCTCACTGAACACCTGAAACAAGGTGTTATGTACCTAGTTCAACTTTGCTGTAAATCAAACAGTTGACACAGATTTTAAAAACATGATTCGTATAAAGATAATATTGGAGAGGAAAATTCTTCAAGATAGGAATTATTTACTAAATATTTAGTACGGTCCTCTTCTCACATGTAACTATTTTGAATTGACGGCCAATTTCAACACAAACCTCTTTGTGAAAATCACTGGCCACCTACGATATGTGTAGCTTTTTATTAATTTATGTTTAGTACTTGTCAGGTCAGTACTTGGATGGGTGACCGCGGGTGGCATTTTCCAACTGAGCGCTACCGTGGCTCGGATGACACGTTAAATTGTAGGCCCCGGTTGTTTTAACCGTTTAGCCATGTCAGAGGCCTTCAGGCGGCCTAAAAACTCTGACACCAGGGCTAGCCACCCGGCCTATACGAACTTACTTACTTACTTTTAATTTATGTTTAATGATTATTATCGGTCACTCTTCTATTGTTTGCAACAATGGGGGTCTCGCGGGAGGCTTTTCGTGATATGATAAACGAGTTTTACTAACCTTTAAGGAATCTCAAAAACGCGTTAACAACAATTACTTATCGGTTTCGTTATTGTATTACTTTTCATTTTAACATTATCGGCAAAATTAATCGATAGTTTATAGTTAATTCCAACCTAAACACAGTAAGTAAAAGAAATTACCAATAATTAAATTAGAAAACACAGGTAAATGGAAATTACCCCTACACCCACAAGTGGGTTAAGCCAGTGGGTGGACGTGTAGCGGTTCCAAAATATTAATTATAATATGTGATCGGTCACAACAGAAATATTTAGAAAATAAAAATATTTGCAAATTATAATCGGTATATACCAATTTAATTATATATCATAGGTTTCGAAAATAACACTAACTGAATAGTAATATTTCAACGTAACAAATTTTTTCGTAACTACCACACTACACACGCGCGACACACGAGAAGATAATTTGAAATTCTACATATGTCATCCGTCCTTCTATCCGCGTAGAATACACGTGTCAAATAGCCTCATACATTTTATGTACATATTTTTTCCCGTTTTAGTGAATATATCACATACATCATCTCCCCTCAGATCTTCACGCACTTTCCCTTTGTGAGCACAGGAGCCCCACGGGTGTCCTCCCGTAAGTCGTTTCAATATTAAAAATAATATAACATTCTCAAAGAAAATATTAAGTCGTGATTCCGCGGAGACCAACCCGATCCGCATCAACTTGTATCATAATGTTAAATATTCATTTAAATGGTAAGAGTTGGTTTCCGTTGTCATTGAAGGTAATGGCGCACTTAAGAATTTTAACAGTAATATTACTGTGATGCATAAACATGCTAAATGGTTGTTTTAATCGTTTAACCATGTCAGAGGCTTTCATGTGGCTGAGAAAGTCTGATACCAGGAGAAGCCTATACAAACTATGCGGTCTATACAACTTACTTAGTCACTTACCTACTGTGATGCAACATGATATTCTATGCAACAGCATAACGTACAACAGTATTCTATGTTGTAAATTCATCGACTTAACTTTATTTCTGTGTAAATTGAACTATTTAGATCTTTAGGTAAAATTTTGAGGCGATGAAAATGTGCACCTACTCGTAACATAGCCTGTCAGACATGTCACCAGGCTGTATCTCATGAACGGTGATAGCTAGAACGTTGAATTTTTCACAGATGACGTATTTTTGTTGCCGTTATAACAACAAATAACAAAAACAGAAAAAAAAATGTTTAAGGGTCCCATACAACAACCCTGTTTTTTTTTAACCGTTTTTCACTCTATATTAATAACGGTGACAGGTAGATGCTTGAAATATTCACAGAATATTCAGTTAAATATTCCGTTCAAAAATAAGTAACTAAATTAAAATAAAATAAATATTTATGGGTGAAAAACGGTAAAAAAACAGGTTTGTTGTATGGGAGCCCCCATCAACAAACCTGTTTTTTTACCGTTTTTCACTCGATATTAATAACGGCTACAAAAAGATGCGTGAAATATTTACAGAATATTAAGTTGTATATTCCCTACAAAAATAAATAATTCAATTAAAATATAATATATTAAGGCGGCTTCCATACAGTACGGAACCCTTCGTGCGCGAGTCCGGCTCGCACTTGGACGATTTTCGGGTTGGTCCTATAGTAAAAATTGTTCATAATGATGGTCTGAATCACCTCTTTTCGGCTTAGTGCAGGGCAAGCAGATAACCTTCTAGGTATAGATGATTGCTTATTTTAAACCTGGTGTAGTATGGAAAAACACGCCAAAGTTGAGAGTCAGTTCCCGCATTAGGAATTCGCCGGCGACGCGACGTTGAGAAATAGCAGGGAGCGGGTGCGTGCCGCGACTCATCCATCAACGACCTGCGACGCTTCATAACTACATCCCAACACTGACAAACTGACAACACACTACACTTGCCACTTGGAGGCGGAAAAGTATCTACAATTCTCATGATCGTCATGATCTCAGCGGTCCAGAATGTTCTACTATAAAAAAGCAATAAGTAGGTACAGGGCCGTACAGCCATACAGGATTTACCGTTCTTTCTACTGGTAGTAAGATTGGTAGTCACACTGGTATAACATATGGTAGCGGCTTGCATCCAGCGGGATCCTGCGGTCTTAATGAGGTCGTCCGTCCACCTTGTAGGTGGACGTCCTACGCTGCGCTTGCCGGTACGTGGTCTCCACTCGAGGACTTTTCGACCCCATCGGTCATCAGTCCTCCGTGCTATGTGCCCTGCCCATTGCCACTTCAACCTGCCAATCCGCTGGGCTATGTCGGTAACCTTGGTTCTTCTACGGATCTCCTCATTTCTGATTCGATCGCGCAGAGAAACTCCGAGCATAGCCCTCTCCATGGCTCGTTGGGCTACTTGAAGCTTACTAATAAGGCCCATAGTGAGAGACCACGTTTCTGTGCCGTAAGTCATCACTGGCAACACACACTGGTCGAAAACTTTCGACTTGAGGCACTGAGGTATGTCGGACGAGAAGACGTTACGCAATTTTCCGAAGGCTTTTACTGTGCCATAATTCTATTATTAATAATATTATATAATCACTACATATTATAAAACAAAGTCGCTTCTCTGTCTATCCCTATGTATGTTAATATCTTTAAAACTACGCAACGTATTTTAATGTTTTTTTTTTAAATAGATTGAATGATTCAAGAGGATGGTTTATGTGTATAATACACCTGTGCGAAGCCGGGGCGGGTCGCTAGTATATTTTTATAAAAAATTAATTAAGTAACTCTTGACAAATGTATGGAACAGCTGATTTTCTTTTCGCAATTTTGGGATTGGACTCGTATTAAAAGTTGTTCATAATGATGACTACTTATATACAAGGAAACAGGTAACTTACGCATAGCTTCTTAACGGCGACTTTAGTACATCAAGACGAGCCACTTTCACTATGGGACCAACTCCGACATCTCGAATAAAATCTGCCGTTCCATACATTTTATCGATAGTAATTTTCTACGGAACAGCTGTTTTTTTGTTTAATTCGGGGTTTATCCCTTAGTTAAGGTTGTTAATCTTGACGGAATTAAGAAGCAACTAGTGACCCTGTACGCTATTGAAAGTCTAAGCGACTTATTCAGTGATTCGCTCGAGGGAAACTCACACGCGCGAGCGAGTCACCACACTTGGATTTTACCTATCTTACGAAGTACAGTCATAAGAAAAGTATTTAAACCAAATAAGTTGAATACCTAACTAACAGCAGTGGTTTTGATGTTGGCTGATTGAGTTGGCAGTTAAGTACTGACAGACAGTTCCTTATACCTAATGTTGGTTACTATACTTTTATTACATTTAGATGATAATAATCGTATCACACATAAAACAATGTCGATTATTTTTTGTTGTGTAATTTTGGTGATTTGTGATGTTGTTGATTATTGTTAGAAATATAAGCCTAATTATATAGAGGGTGCACCTCTAGACGACAAAAATAATTATGCTATAGTTCGGCCGTTCAGAGAATGCGTTCCTGACACGTCATCTTGAAAACCGAGTCACTGCCCTCCGATTTAGTTTTCTGGCAACGACACTACCAGCCGCACTACCAGTAGTGTCGTTGCCAAATGAACGACACTACCGCACCTATTTGGGATCAAATTGTACAGTCAACAACGACATTATGTTTTTCGTTAGTACTGAGACCAAAGAGATTAACTCAAAGTTCTAACTTATGATCAACCTCTTTTCAGATTTTCTTTTTTTCTTACGAAATTAATCGGAATCGGAAAAAAAAAACAGAATCGGAAAGAATGGTGTGCTACATTACAGACCTACAGCCGGTAGAGGATCAATAAGGGATGATGATAATCGATACATACAACATTCTTGAGAACACGGTAAAAAGATACAGAAGCTATTAATGAAAACATACCGGTTTATCTTTTCCGCAATGTCCAAATGCAATTAAAACCAAAAACACAGGGAACGTCGCAGTGGACATGGCGCCGACGCGCCGCCGCCGTCGTGTGAACAACTTCAATGCATGCGCTGCTCATTATATCACCTTACGTCGGCCTGAAAATAACACGGATTATTTGATAACATGTTTAAGTCAACCTGGTGATTGTCACCACTAGCAATTAGAACATTACCTAGTGGTGTTGTTGAGCTGCCGGTAGTGAAATCATGACGCGGAAATTGTAAGATGAGTAGACAGCCGTGCAGATGGTTTGTACTGTAGTACATGAACACAACTGCGCCAAGCGGTAAGGTGCTTTCTATTCTCATGCAGGATTGGTAGCACCAGTAGGTACTTTAGCTGAAAGTGCCGCCCTCCCCCCCACTGTGGCTGGTAGTAGGTACGGTCGGTCGTGATCATCCTTAAACTTATTACTTTAGGATCCTGGTTCTCACTATTAAGTACCCTTTTGAGACCAATTGTTAAGACCCTAAAGCTGTCTCAGCTGATCTCATCTCATTATAAGAACAGTTAAGTCAATTTTCACACTGGACAAATACAGATTGGTAAGCTTCACATATCTTCGAGAATATGAAGAATTCTCAGAAATGCAGATTTCCTGACGATGTTTTACCGTAACATTTGAATATAGTGATGATTAAAATACGTAAAACAACCTATATCTTCGACAAAACAAAGTGCTTAGGAATTTTAACCCAGATTAACATCTCAGGGTTAAGCCACCGTACATTCTTAGGTAAGTGCTTCTAATAATTAAGACACAAGAACATAAATTATGGCATTGCTGAGAAAATCCTTCTAAACCTTTCTTTCTTCTTACCATGAAAATTAGGTCAAGTAGAGTTGGTCAAGTTTGTCCCTTCTATAACTTTTTTTAGGAGCATCAATAAAAACACATCTATTGTTTTATGGAACATAAAGTAGTGAATACGTATTCGTAGTAAGTAGGTACCAGCCTATCGTGATGAAGAGATAATTACTACCACACGTGCGTAATTAAAAGCCACGAAGATATCATTCACACACGTAGTTGTAGCACATAGGCACCTACATATCGTTTCTACTGTCAATTGATATTTAGCGTAGAAGGCCATTTTCATAATTATCATGCTATTATATTAGTTACATACATTTTTAATTCGCTATAGAAAGATGCTCTTTTCATCATCCATGAGCTATGTGCAAAATGATTAACTCTAACAGTCTAACACAGGTAAATAAATAAAAATTCGACACAAAATTGTTCAAGGAGGTAGGCCATTTTTCAGAAAACTTCTCCTCAAAGTTGTGACTCGTGAGTGACAGGATTTTCCCGAGTCATTTCCCAACTTTGCAACAATCATTCATTGTTTCCCCGTTAACAAAGGGAAGCTTATGTTTTTGTGCCCCTCTATTGTGGCCCACACAATAATAATTATAAAATTAATGTCATAATTTGCCGTGTTCGCTGCCGGGCCTACAATAAGGCTCCGACGATATCAGCTGTAATGATTATTAATGGTGAAAACTGTATGGAAAATATCGTTTAGGCAACTCCTGCGTAGCGAAAAATACATCCAGCCTCTTAGATTACTATTTAAACTCTGATGATTTCATAGATTACTAAGAGCAAGAGTGAGATGTGGGGCCGTATTGGTGTGTCTTGTCAGTCTTTGTATAAGTACAGGAGTCAGAAAAGGTCAATGTGGAAGGCTTTATTTCGCACTACTTTTAAATTTTCTTCTTAGACTAGAACTATTTTTTTGCGATTACTAAAAATTTCCATACTTTTTGTCGTTCGTTACGTTACGTTTACGGAGTAGATTTAGCCTAAATCTTTGTACGCACTCCGGTTAGATTGGTAGCTTATTTTAATTAATTAATGACACCGATTCTTAAAAAAGCAAATAATGCTAGACAATAAGGTAACAAAAAGCATACAAGTTTTTCTTTATACTTTTCTATTTTGTTTTAGAAGCAAATTCTCCGTGAGTTTTTCGATTATCTTCCACGCATAGGATTTAAACGGTGTGTTCAATCGACATGAAAAATCCATTAGAGTTGTTTGTGCTGGCGTGCGCTTGCAGGCGCCGCCACTGACCGTGGCTAAGAGGATTTGCAACTTGCAACCCTGGTGCATCATACATCTGCATTGTTTCCACCTACCTAGACGGGATATTTGATAAGCCTAGCAAAGATGTATAGCTAGAGCAGGAGCTTTCAAACATTTAATCACGACGCTTCAATTGACATGAATACCTACTTAGGTACCTACCTATCTAAATAATAAATCAGACACACACCGCATAGCTCCTCGGATTAGCTACCTGTGACTGTACTTAGATAGGTAATTAGGGTATTCCGAGAAACATGCTTAAATATAAATAAAAAATACAAACATCTTTAAAGATTAGGTTCATCAATAGCTACCCGACTAAGAATCTAACCCGGGCCATCAATCCTTCTGCGAAAATCATGAAATAAGTTGTTTGAAACTCACAGGTTTAAGGTATATTTATTTATTGCTAAGTAGCGACGGGAAAAAATCAATTCAAATCAGTCTTCATGTTCTTAGGAGAAACTTAAAAGCCTTTACTACGAGACGCAATTACTCTAATGATGATTAAAATGAATGGGACAAAACTTTGAAAAGCTTTCAAAAATCTGATAAAACTAAAGCGAAAAATATCTCTGGATACTTATTACTTAAAGATAAAGACCACACGACGCAAAAACTCAGACATGAATATGTTACGTACTCGTAATTAAAATACGGAGCGGATTAATTTGCGAAGGAATAATCATTAGATAGAAGAGAGAAGTGGCGCGTGGGAGAGTGGACGGAGAAGAGTTCAGATGAGAGTAGAGACGTCATTACCGCAATCAAAGCACCAAAGCCGCAGCAAGCGGCCGCGCCCTCGCTAACGATGAAAGCTCTCGATAAAAATTAAAAACACGTGCAGGCCCAGCCTGAGGAAAGTTTTAATGAGTACACGGCTCCGCGGTACATGTCTAGTTTGAATGTTTTACGGGTAACGTTTGGTTGGTGCTCGCTGTCATTATTTGTATCTAGGTCTACTTTCATTTTATGTTAAGTGTGCGAAACTTTTTTGTTTCAGTATTTTCTCGACGACTCTTCTGTTCTACTCGACCTGAGTACAACAGAACAGTAGAGAAAATACCTACTTTTCGAATAAGCTATCTTTGCCCCTTCATGAATTGAAATATCAGGCTTAAAAAAGACCGGATAAATCCTCCTTAATAAAATTACAAAGTAGGTACTTACTTAGATAAGTAATACATAGATCGAACTTTACAGTTTCACAAATCATTCAAGCAACTTCCGAGTAGATATCTACTAAAAGCAATTTGCAATAGCCGCTTTGACGTGAACGATAAAAATAAAATCTGATTTATATAGCACGAATAAAATCCTTTTGGCAAGGTGCATTCGCGATTTTATTCATATTGGTTGGTACTTTCGCAGTGGAACATAAAAAATCCATTAGATTTGTGCATTGGCTTAACGAGCGAGAACGCGCGGCGCCGCGGGCTGGCTGCGGGCCGCAGCGGGCCGCACGGGCCGGTCAGTTGACCGTGTGTAAGCGGCTTTATGGCGTTCCCATCAATATCAAGAATATTCACGAGGTCGGTACCGGTACAGTCATCCTGATAGCCATTCCTTGTTTCCTATCGCAACCAATTTCATGGTTACTAAATGGAATTAAATGTACGCTTCATTCTCGACTCGCATGTCAAATCTGTAAGTTGTTGGTAAAATTTTTAGATATTGCGTACTTTGCGAATTGAGGGATGTTTTCCAAAAATTAGTGGACCTACCATGTAGTAAATGTGCATTTTTAACCGACTTCCGAAAAGGGGGAGGTTCTATGTTCGTGTGTATGTTTTTTTTGTGTTTGTTCATCGATAATTTCGCCAATTGTGAACCGAATGGAAAAATTATTTTTTAGTTCGAAAGGGTATACTCCCGAGGTGGTCCCATTTAAATTTTACAGACATCGACGGAGCCGTTTTTGAAAAAACCAACAATAATGTAAGCAATTCGAGCGAAATATCTGTAATTTGTGCACGATGAGCATTGATAATTTCACCAATTGTGAACCGAATAGAAAAATTATTTTTAGTTTGAAAGGGTATACTCCCACGGTGGTCCCATTTACATTTTACAGAAATCGGCTTAGCCATTTTTGATAAATCAACAATAATGTAAACGATTCGAGCGAAATATTCGAATTTTGTACACGATGGAAGGCGGTTTTGCCATTTTTTGCGAAAAATAATTATTATGTGACTGTCTTTTAGCGTCAGATAAAAGCGTCAAAGCCAATAAAGAGTTAAGATACGTCGTCAAGGGTGCGAGCGAGCTCAGTTCATAGTGCGTCGGGCTAGTGATCCGAAGGCGCAGGTTCAAGTCCTGCGTTCGCGACAAATGTTTGAAATGTTTAAGCCGATCGATAATAAGTAAACCTAATGTTATCACACACGCTGCAATTTTTGATTCCCACGGTCATTCAATTAATTCCGATTCCTTTCAAAATATTACAATATCTACGCCAAAGGTAGGTAGGTAGATACCTAACTGGAAATACGGAACCTCATAAATCACCCATCACACTTGCCACCCAATAAAACGCATCAAACTTCCAATCTACTGTATTGGCCACGAAACCAATAAATTAACAAACGGTCTTCCGCACATCACGTGAGTCACACAGCAAACAACCGACTCTACTCAATTCAATTTAAAACCCACTCTGACAACACCAATTTGCCTGCGTCTAAATGGCTACCTTAGCCCCGAAAAGCATTTCAAACACAACAATAAATCTTCACTGAAATCACGGTCTAATTTCGTAAAAGCCCCATCTCGCTTTGCTAATTAATATGAATGGCATTTGCATCCGGCTTTTTCTCCCGTACACCATTCCAACTATTGTTTTGCAAAGATTCTCACAATTCATTTCTGTTTTTACCCCCTACTGGACGGCTCAGAGGGTCATGGAGAACAATAAAAACATCAGTTTCATGACTGTTCCCAAATTAAAAGCTTTTGTTGTATTTTTAATTAATTTGGCTACTTGTATTTCAGTTTTTACAAGCACCTAAGTTGGTGGGCATGTAGTCGACGGCTACAAAGAAAATACTAGTCAGAGTTAATTTCTCCACTTATAAGAAAAATGTAGGTATTTTTTTTACTTTTAACAGTCTTAACCTTTTTCTGTTTTAGATAATTATTTACTTATATGTATAAGGTTCACTTTCATTTAATGATATTAGGTACAATTATATTGTTTCATTTTTCCACTGTAAGTTTTTTTGCAGAACGTAAGTGTGAATTTATTTTGGATCTTCGTGGTCCACATGCCTAAGTTGCTCCATTGTTCTCTTTTGTCCTGATATGCAAAGCGGTTAAAATTATACAATAACAATGAGGAACATTAGGTATATCCACTAAAAAAACCTATTTATTTTTCTGCGTTTGAAAAGGTAGAGACACTTGAAAGAAATCAAATGCAAAATCTGTGCAAATTTAAATATTTATTCACGGTTGTTCTGGTTATACGTTAACTTAAGAAATAACCTATTACTTAAAACAAATCGCACTCAAAAGTAATATTAGGTTTTGTTATCTGTTTTATAGTAAGTATTTAAAGCCTAAAACAGTTTTTGAGAACATATCACGAGCAACCAATTTGTATGAAAACCAAACAGACTTTGGTACATTTTTAAAACGTTTTGCACCAATAACCCTTTCACCGCTAACAACTTCTACAGAAGTACGATATTTTTGTGCTCTCAGTGCCACTACTTTTATCGTGCCGCCATACTCTCCACGAGACGACACAAGCACCGCAGCTGTAGCTAACCTCACATCGTATGCAAGTCGGCGATGTGAAGTTAGCTACAGAAGCGGTGCTCGTGTCGCCTCGTGGAGAGTGAGGACACTGAGGGAGGACGCACCATTATACTTAAATTACGATTTTAATTACGACTAGCTGACCCGGTGAACTTCATCTCACCATCTGTCAACTGCAAGGATTTTGTTTATGTAATACATCCATGGTCAACTGTCAATGACAACTTTTACATGCAGAAACATTTTGTATGGGAAAATTAAATTCGTGATTTTATTAAATACTCGCTCCATTTCTACACTTTCTCACCGTTTAAACCTTCCCTTAAGAACCACAGATAGGTATTTCAAAACCAAAATTAGCCAAATCGGTTCTACCGTTCCCGAGTTTTAACGAGACTAACAACCACGATTCATTTTTATAAATATAGAAATGTATCGTAATGATATTTTATTATAGTATATGCAATGAATTACTTCTATAGAAGTTGTTGGCGGTGACGGTGAAAGGGTTAATGTATGACTGAAATTCTTGACGGGGAGTTTATAAGTTTATGACCAAAACTAAGTTATTTTACTGCTTGAATAAATTCAGAGAAGATTCCACGGTCCAAAAAAGAAGTAGATATTTAATTTGGCCAAAATATGGCCGGCTACGTGCACTCAAAATCAACTGATTTCTAGCGTTCTAAATCTGGATCGACATGACCAGTGTTTGTTATATAGCATTATTACAACATTAATGGCAAGACTGGCTACACTGACACTAAAGATGACCTTATTTTATTATAAATAACAAAACACTTCAATTAGGTAGATTAGTAGGTAGGTACATGAAAAATCTGCTAGCTTCTCACCTATCAGCAGTGCTTTTTCTTTGAGAATTCGTTGCTTTACCGAATTTTGAGTCATAAATGAAAATCCATTCATACAGTTTAATAAATTAAGTTGGAAGTATTATAAATACTAAAGTTTTGCTAATTGACTTACACCACAGCTTGTACATTTTCGTAATAACGAGAATAATATTTACATTTCATGTGCAGTAAAAGTTATAATCAATAGTAAATAGTAAAGTATTGATTTCTGAACCTAGCGATTTAAATATAATCATATTAAATAAAAACTTGATTAATACATATTTACGCGAATACAATATAGACAAAAATATTCCAATCATAAAATGCGGCGGCCTAAAACCTCTGACACCAGGGCTAGCCACCTGGCCAATACGAACTTTACTTCGTTTTATAAAAAAATGTACAAAATGTTACAGTTGATATGACTTAGGTACTTAAAAGCGTCAGACTCATATTTCTGGTACCTTTAACTTTTTGTTCAAGTCATAAAATTAAAACAACCTTGAATAGTTACAACTTAACACAACCACAAATGTATTATAAATTGAAAGGAACATAAATACTTATCACTATTCAAATAGTTTAAAAATTTGTTCTAAATAGAACACGATTTAACAACACATTAGGCCCATTTATGAAGGCGCCATCGTAAATTTAATAGCAAAGTAAAAAGTGTTCTCTCTATCGAATGCCTAAAGTGAAAAAGAAACAGAAATAGTCTAATTAGCTATTATAATTAGGATGGTGCCTTCATAATTGCCTATTGTGGCCAATTTTAAAGGCGCTATCGTAAATTTGATAGCAACTTAAAATATTGCTGTTTCTTTTTCACTATATGCATTTGAAAGAGAGAACAATATTTTAAGTTGTTATTAAATTTACGATGGCGCCTTTAAACACGTTGTTACTCCAATTTTTGGCAAACAGTTACAAAGCAAATATTTTAGGTCCAATACTTCAATCACCTAGTTATATAATACACCCTAATATTAATTGTACATAATACTTTTAATAGCCTTCATTGTTCAAACACTATAATATGTACTAAATATTATTTATGATTAATATTATACAATACAAGCAACAACTAAATGAATTAACATACAAATTACAAAATACTAGCTTTGAGCCTTTGATTTGAGACTTAACGGCGTTTCAACCGGTCACAGCTGCCTCACTCGCACAATTGTAAGTTTGAGTACATAGACTTTGAATTCCCAAAAACCCTATTAAACATTTATCAATCGTAATACAACAGAAAATAGTATTTTAAATAGTGCGATTCGGACTCACGCACGAAGGGTTCAGTCAGTACCGTATGGATGGATGCCCCTCATCCTTACATAGTATAAAATAAAGTCGCTATTTTTGTCTGTTTGTTTGTCTGTATGCTTAAATCTTTAAAACTACGCAACGGATTTTGATGCGTTTTTTTTAAATGGATAGAGTGATTCAAGAGGAAGGTTTATATGTATAATACACCTGTGCGAAGCCGGGGCGGGTCGTCTAGTAATATATATTACCTATTTTAATTTAATTACTTATTTTTGAAGTGAATATTTAACCAAATATTCTGTGAATATTTCAAGCATCTACCTGTCACCGTTATTATAATAACGGCTAAAAATTCAGGTTTGTTGTAAGGGCGCCCCCTCAACTATATATATATATATTTTTTTTGTTTTTAGTATTTGTTGTTATAGCGGCAAAAGTAATACGCCATCTGTAAAAATGTTAACGTTCTAGCATCACAGTTCATGAGATACAGCCTGGTGACTGACAGATAGACAGACGGACGGACAGCGGAGTCTTAGTTATAGGGTCCTGATTTTACCTTTTGGGTACGTAACTCTAAAAAAATGGTTTCGATATATTTTAATTTAATAGAATAGAATAAATCGAAAAAAAAACGTTTTTATTTTATCTACTCTGATCAAATTAAAAGATTTAAAAACGAAAAATACAATAAAACCTGTACAGTAAAAATGCTTATACAGTTTTTGGAAGTTCGTATTTGATTTTTGTATAATTTATTAATGTGGGACTGCGCGAGCGAGATGAAAAATTGACGTAAAAAATCCTTTTAAATAGGTACATAATACTTCATTTATAAAGACTGATTAAATGCTTATACAAAATATACAGTAATATGTAGAAAAATTAAGTATACATTCAAGTATATAGAATACGATACACAAATTCAGTAATAGCAAAGTCTGGAAGAGATCGCGCTCGGCGATAATTCTAAGTATACGTATTTCGTGTCTGATTTTAACGATTTTTGACTAAAAGATATTGACTGAGCATAGAGTTCTTGGACATGGCCTCTAAAATTATACTACCATTAATGCTCCTTTTATGAATGCGAAGGTTCAAAATGCACTGAACAGGTCTTAATTTTGTTTTATTCTATTGAATATGTAATACAGTCAAGTATTAAATAGTTTCTGCATAATTATGCAGGTCTTAGGTTAACGCCATGCTACATTTTTTTTGAATATAGTGCTTGTTAACTTGCTTTGCATTGTATAACTAAATAACTCTCATCAAAAATTTAATTATTTCGTGTTACGATGTGCTATACTAAGGAAGAGCGGGGACTCCTATTACAGGCATATCTTGCTTAAAGGGAATCCCCAATGTATTATAATTCTAAAAACTTGTGAACCGAAATAAATAATTTTAATTTAATTTTAATTTTTTTAAAAGTGTAGTCCGATTTTTGTCTACTATAGACGTCGTTGGCGCCCGCAAGTGCTGGTCAAGAATAGGTGACTTTGACGCTCAAAAGGCGAGGCTTCCAAATTAGTCAGCAAGGTCTGACTTTGCAATATGACAATGAATTTAAAACATGCTATTTTCGACATAGTGACCTGAACTAAATGCATACATTATTTGGTCAGGTGCTTTATAAATGCCAAAATGAAATAACTGTCAACTGAGTACAATATGAGTCACAAGTACAAGTTACATTCTTTGGGAATAACATTGAAGTACTTACTTTTGTAGGTGTACTTTTTTTGTAAACAGTAGTCATTGTTGCATCTCTAATAGTGATCTATGGTGTAGTCTACTTGAAGGATATTGTGTAGATTTGGCTTTTTTAGTACATTATGTCACAAACATGGTGGAGGCAGAGGCATATCAATAAGCTTACATACTTCTAGTAATAAGTTCTTTAGTATTGCTGCTTGATTATCTTTAGACCCATTCAATAATATAGTGGGTATAAAAGTAGGTTTAAGTAAGTGGGTATCATCCCCATGTTTTTTGAGCAATGCTGATCCATGGTCATGCGTCGCACAGTTGCTGATTGGGTCAGGGTCTATTTTCATTTGTTTTGCACACTGGAACAAACAGATAAATTTAATTAGGCTAGGAGAAAATGATAATTTTATTAATCCGATTCTATACGGGTCTTCTAATAAATATTTTTTTTAATCACTACATACTTAGTATAAAACAAAGTCGCTTCCCGCTGTCTGTCCCCATGTATGCTTATATCTTTAAAACTACGCAACGGATTTAGATGCGGTTTTTTTTAACAGATAGTGTTTCAAGAGGAAGGTTTATATGCATAATACACCTGTGCGATAAGGCCGCCGATTGTCGCACTATTATAATTATATTGTACTCTTTTATTGTAATATTTTCGATTGTGTGAACAATAAAGCGTTTCTATTCTATTCTATTCTGTGAGAAGCCGGAGAGGGTCGCTAAGACCCTTTCCGGCTTATGGAATAAATTAAAATTATAAATTATAATTGACTGCTGAAGTTAAGCCTACTACCCCTGAAGGATGATTGGGCCAATACAATCCAATTCTTCATGGGTAGGCTATGCCCACACAATGTGAGTTGGTGGATTCATAATATATGTGTACCATAAAATTCATTTCACAATGCTTTACTTATAATGTACATAAATTCCAGAGAACTCATTGGTACAGAACTAAAAGTTAAGCCCACACCTAAAGCTTGTATGAGTATTCTTCCTCTAGAATACCATGACTTCACAATAAGCATTTAGTTTTAATTTTGATAAAATACTTGATATTTACCCGTGTCAACGCTCCGTCAGGGTCCATATTGTCAGCGATCATGCAGTCAGTGAATTGCACCGAGGTTGTCATGTTCCCAATAGCATCTATGGAACATGCGTGTATTTTATTTGCGTAACATTCTTCTTCACCATGCTGACATTTAAAAGTATATCGCCCATTTTCTTCTTTGGTCTAAAAACAAACATTAATAAATTAGTCTTTACTCCCACATTTACAGAAACTTGAATTGCCAATGGGATGTATGACGTCTCGGCATTGTCAGGCACATCATATATTATAGTACCTACTATAGATACTTACTGTAGCTTTTCCGTAGGGAACTAAGGTCACATCAAGAAAGTCTGATAGCTTTTCAGTCACAGGTGTCAGATGCTTAAAGAAATGCTTTGAGTCTGGACAGAGGGCTTCATAATACACTCTGACTTTTACTTTGTCTTGCTTATGTTTATTGTACTTGTCATCTTCCAATTCCAATATATCAGTCTGTAAAATAAGTATCATGATATTAATTATTATTACTAAGAGCAAACGCTGAAGTTCACGACCTACTTCTGAGTTGTAGGTATGTGTAATTCAAAAGTCTAAACATAATAATATGCTGAACAATCAGATTAGCTTAATCTACCGGATAGTGGATAAGATAATTCAACTCACCTCAGCTAAATCTGACGCAGGTTTCTGCGGTAGTAAACGGAAAAATTGCCACATAATTAATATGAGCAGAATAATGACAATAGTCCTGTAACGATTGCAGGAATAAAATGCCATTTTAATTCACAAAATCACTGAAAATAACTATTCATAAAAGTACCACCATTTCCAAGAACCTAATTATGTCGCAACTTGTTCTACGTTCTACTCTGGTATCACAAAATTCACATAAAAATAAGAGTAAAAACAAGTGTAATTCAATTGGTAAAGTGAAATAATAGAGTTTAATACGAATAGCTTGTAAAAATATACTTTTAATTTAATTTTAAAGAATACGAAAGTTGTAGGTCACGAGCCCATTTTGTTTATTTTTTATGTCTTGTCAATCAATCTGAGCTGTCAATGGTTAGGGATACCATACGCATATTATTCCAACGCAGAAACGACGGGATGTCATAACTTTGACGTGTCTGTGCGTGTGTGTCTGTCTGTGGCATCGCAGCTCAGGAACGGATGAAACAATTCTTTTTCTTTGAAAGGCGATTTAGTCTGGATTTTTCTTAGCCATGTTTGATGAAAATCGGTCTAAGTAGGCCACCGCCACAAACGGCGAATCACATATTTTTTACAACTCTCTGAACATAGGTATCAAATGAAAGAGCTTATAATACTATTTACACTGAGATAAAGAAGGATGCAGCGAATGGACCTGTCGTTTTTTTTTTTTGCAAGTAGGTAGAAAACAAAACATCATTTATAATAATGATATGTGCTTCAAAAATTTAGTGATTTTTTGCTGTTTTCATATCACTAATTAAAATTAATATTAGACCATCAGAAAAATTACAATGATTTTTTATTGTTTTAACATGATAGATTACATACATAAGAAGTGGCGGTATGACCTTAAAGGCTTTAGCCTGTCCAAAAATGGGCACATTATTTTAAAAAAATCACTATTTTATTACTGTTGCTGTCAAAAAAAAAGGAAATGTCAAATTCAGTCGATCAGATGATGTATTCAGTATTACCAGATTTCGTTTTCGGTATTCCGACTTAGCTATTTTTTGGAGGGGTTGATATTATTATTTTCTTTTTCAACAGTTGGTACATGATCCTTACTTTACTCGTTTTAAGTGTTTCAACTAGTAATTTTACGAACTGAGGTGACTTTTTACATATTTTATAGAAACGTACATTTTTGTATACCAAAAGATTATCAAAAAGAAAGGATACATACTTATATTTTTAGGTTTCACTCACTTTACTACCTACTAACAAAAAGCTGCAGTTGAAGTTATCCGAGATATTCTTGATTATTTTGATATTACTCGTAATAATCCTTAAAGGTGCTATTCGCATCTCGGCAGCAGGCTACAGCTACAAACAGCACTTGCAGCGGCTGCACAAAGCCGGTTGTGACTGCACAACTGAGGGGTTAATCCAGGTTTACACGTAAATTGAAACTACAGCTGTTTCGGTATGGCCCTATACATTTTTGTACAGCGCCCCTAGCAGAAACGAGGAAGAACTAACCAAAATCTATGGAGCCACACGCGAACGCGAAAGTTTGAGTAAACTTCGCAAAGCCTGGACTACGAGTAAGGGCTCTGGTTATCTATGTAGTAGTATGAATTTCTGCAAAAAAGATTCCGATTGCGGCTCCGGCAGCACGTGCTACCGAGCCTCAGCTGCGAGTGCTGTTCACCTGTTTAGACAAGTCCGACGTGCTGCCTGTCGCAGCACGTGTAGCCAACCTTGGAATCACTCTCGACTGCGGAAGCAGGCAGTGGCTGCATTTCAGATGTGTGTTACCTGCAATCGCGACCTGCATCCGCAGGCTGCGGCCGAAGTTCGAATAGCAGCAAGTTGTGGTTCTTATACTATTGCTAACGAAGTGGATGAATACCGAAATTCATTATCATTCATTTTTTCGTAGTACCAGTCGTCGTAGTTACCATTTAGCGCTTCTGGCGCGTTTTTGACGTGCTGATAGCGAATTTTTGCCAAAAGGAGTTGTCAGCACTGCTATGGTCTATAATTCTATAAATCAAAGTAGGTTTATATAGCTTGAAAATTGTTTTCGGTTTTTCTTATTTTAACTTCATTTTAAACAAACTTGTACATATCAGAACAGTTTTAGAAGCGTCATAAATTACTCTGGTGAAGATAACATTTTTATAAATGAGCTTGGGAGAAACTGAGTGTATTCGTACACAACAGGTATTCGTATGTATGAGCTGTCGACATCCTTCTTTCAAATCAAAGATGCCGTCTGCACAAAATGGTGAATAACCAATATTTTGTTGTGCTCTTTTGTTCTGTAGGTATGTATTTCTGTGTGTTTCTGCATGGCACCGTAGTTCTGAAATGGGTAAACTGATTCGGATGCGGTTTCCTTTATTTGAAAGAAAGTAGCAATGGTCCTTAGATTTATTTTCCATCAAAATAAACCGTTGCAAAGTTATCATTTCTTTTGTTAGCATTAAAATTTCTACCACAAGGAACCTTATTACGATAAAACACCTAAAAAAACACATTTACAACATTAACTATTGTCTTGCAAAACAAATCTAATTGCTTCTGAAAACATTGTGTGTATAGATTCAATCAACCCATATTTTTTATTTTCAATTAATTTCGGAATTGATTGCAAAGTGTAGGTTACAGCCAAAAAAGACTTTAACATATTCTGATTACAAAACTTGTTAGTTAATCAGTAGAAACCGCAATTATCCATTAATCTGTCCGTCTCAATATCCACGCTTTTCTGGCACATACGGTACAAACGGGTGCACAATCACTCAAATAGAAGTTGTAAAAATATTGTGTGAATAAATTAAAAATATGTTTTAGTTAAAAGTAAGTAATCATGCTCGAGGACCGTACCGTACCGTCGCGTACCTCATGGGGAGGCTTCCCTTAATTTATTGTATTTTGATTTAATTATTTATTTTTGATGTAAATATAATTATAACTAAATATTCTGAGAATATTTAAAGCGTCTACTTGTTTCCGTTATTAATATCGAGCAAAAAACCACGTTTGTTTTATGGAAGCTCCCCTCAAATATTTATTTTATTCTGTTTTTTTATATTTGTTGTTTATAAGATACAGACAGATGGACGGACAGTGGAGTCTTAGTAATACGGTTCCCGTTTTTACTCTCTGGGTACGGAACTCTAAAAAACAAGAACACGTTTTTTCGGACCAATAAATATCACAAAGTATTCCTGAAAATGCGGAGAACTGCTTTGTTATGGCAATATTGATGAAAATTTTGACGCGATTTTGACAATAACTTTAAACAATATTTTGACTTTGACAGCCATTATTTTCTTTCAGTTGACTTGGCATTTCATGGCAGGTTGACAGGTTGTCCTCGATCAGCGCGCGAAATTGAAATCTTCTGTGGAAATCTTCAATGAACGTTCTTGATCGGTTCTTAATCAATGAAGTAGGTAGGAATCAAAGTTCATTGTTCTTAATATCTTTTTTTTTTACAGATCAACTGTTCATCGAAAGTTTACTATTTATTCATCGTCACTTCCAAAAAAACACCACTTGGAAGTATTAGGTACTACTTGCGCAATCGAAAGTCTCGCAGCAGTCGCTGGCCGCTGCAATAGGACCATAAAGAAAATCATCTCTTTGGAGTAAACAAAAAGCTGTACTAGCTAGTTAGGTCATGCTATAATACTCTCACCAACAAGGTTATACAATTTTTCATTTAATTTACTCAAATAAAGTATGCACAAACATTTTTGAGGTTTCGGACGCTAGGCAAGCGGCTGCGTGGAACGCCTGTGTGTTGGGCCTGCGTCTTTACGCAGGGCACACCTCGTGCCAACTTCCGAGATCTCAAAAAGATTTACGCATACCGTGCAAAAAAAAACAAACATTTTATAACTTAAGATATATTTAAAACTTATCATTCCATTAATTTAAGAGCATTGAATTTCTCTACATCGTAGAATCCTGCTTTCACTTGTCTTCCGCCGAAAAATCTGCCATTTAGATCTACGACAGCTTTGATCGCGCTCTCTATGCGTTTAAATTCGACGAATATTCTGACTGCCTCGTCCGCGGAGACATTAGGCAATTCGAATATGACCACTTTGATTACATCCCCGTATTTCGTATTGCATTCGTCTTTTACTTCTGGCTCTAGTTCTTCATCGACGTCGCCAGGTCCGACCATATTCTGTAAAATCAAAATACGTAGGTAATAAATCTGGCGTACAATTGTGTATTCTGCAGTTATTGTCACTTGCCAGTGTACATTTGTGTACAGTAAGTGGAAATTTGTGTATTTAGCAGTACTCCTAAAGAAATTACGTTGCGATACCGATAAAAGTTATTCAGCCGGCATGCAGAATTTGTGTTGGTAGAAAGGTGTAACAAAAGGTTGGTCTCAACAGTTTGTCTTAGCGAACATGCAATATATTTAAATTATAGCGTCTACCCAACGACTTAATTACAAAGTTGACGGGTAAGGTACCAGTGGCATTTATTTCCTACATCTAATAATAATAATAGTGTATACTAAGCGACACACATGTCGGCGGATGAGAAGTTAGCCGCAGATGACACTTCGCCATGATTCGCTAACAATTGCGCATGTGTGCACAATGCCGACACCGCGTGGGCACGGTAACTATTACCGTGGCGTGGGCGTAGGGTGCGCGCGGGAGGCATGAGGTTGGAGGGCGGGTGTGCCCCGGCGCGAGATTTTCTGGCTCCCGCGCATACCTATATTTCGGCTTTTATGCAGCGTTCTGCGCATAACTTCCCATCCGCCGACTTTTGTGGCGCTTAATATACCTGACTAAATGCTTACAGTACGTAACCACTAAACAAGTACTTACCCGCAATAAAACTACTTTACTGGGCGACTTCATTATTTCTGTGATGGATGGTTCCTGTTTCGTGTTTGGAGAGTCTGAATTGGAGTTTGGTGAATCTGAAATAAACGCGAATTTATAATCCATCATTATTTTACTTTTTTTTTGTCGCGGAAAAATCTACGTGTCAACAGTTGAGCAAATTTGTATTCTTGCACGACAATCAGTTCGGGTTCCGGCCACGACTGTCCACGGAAAGTGCAATACTGTGCCTTAAGAATGCCGTCAGATACTACACATCGCGCAAGACACCGGTGTATGCGTGCTTTCTCGACCTATCCAAGGCATTTGATTTGGTCTCGTATGACAAATTGTGAATTGACGCCATATTTCTTTCGACGTGTCAGAATGAGACCGGGTTATGGCGAAGTATATATCTGTCACTTTTTCACACGTCGAAAAGAGTTCTTTACGTGGCTTTTCGTGGTCGCATGCTTGGCCTACAGGTGTCGGAAAGTCTGCGCCTGCCTGCGCAGCGTGCGACTCAAGTCTTAATTCAGAGACCTCAAAAAGATGTCACATACACCATTTTAAGTTTGATTCTGCCTATACCATCTTGCCTATTTGGGATCAGCTGACGCTACTGAATGAGATTAATAAAATTAATCTTCTTTTATATATAGGTATAAAAATGAATCGTGATTGTTATAGTTTCGCTAAAACTCGAGGACGGCTGGACCGATTTGCTAATTTTGATCTAGAATTATATGTGGAACTTATGAGAAGATTTAAACGATGAGAAAATATAAAAAAAAAATGGGAGAAAAACAATAAAAACCTCATAAATTTAATTTTCCCATACAAAATGGTCCTACATGTAAAAGTTGCCCTGGTCCTTGGTGGCGCGCTAAACGCCATCAAAATTAGAATCCACCGAATTAGGGATGATTTATATTAGGACGGGCCGTGTCCTGTCCGAACCCGGACACGGCCCATTCTAATACAAATCATCCCTCAGTGTGACATGAAGGTAATATGAAGTTCACGGGGTCAGCTAGTATTAGCCTATATAAGTAGTGTTGTATTTTGTTGTAGTTATTAAAGGCACGTCTTGACATTTAAAATAATCGGCCCAGTACGAGTAGGATTCGCGCACGAAGGGTTCCGTACTGTATGAGAGCCCCCCTTAAATATTTGTTTTATTTTAATTGTACTATTGAATTGAATATACAACTAAATATCTGTGAAAATTTCTGTCTGCCTGTTACCATTATTAAAATAGAGCGAAAAACGGCTAAAAAATCAGGTTTGTTGTATGGGAGCCCCCCTTAATTATTAATTTTATTCTGTTTTTAGTATTTGTTATTAAAGCGGCAACAGAAATACATCATCTTTGAAAATTTAAGCTTTCTAGCTATAACAGTTCATGAGATACAGCCTGGAGACAGACAGACGGACAGCGGAGTCTTAGTAATAGGTTCCCGTTTTTACCCTTTGGGTACGGAACCCTAAAAATCTAGTATAAATATTAGTGAGTACCTGGTCCAGGCGGCGCCGGCATGGCGAACCCAGGCGGAGGCATCACTGCGCTGCTGTCTTTCTCGTGGATGATGCGGCCGCCGCGTTTCGACGTCTTCTCTACTTGTAACGCCACTGACATGCCTTGTTCCTTTTTACCTAACCCTTGACCTTCCTGTGAAGGTAATATACATGTGAAAATTACTATAAACAAAAGAGTGTTAGTGACCCCTAGTTTGAATAGAAAAACGACACAGCCAGCACGAGGACTAAAAGAATCGCGTTACAGAAATACAGAAGAATAATTTTAAGGCTTCACGACCATGATCATGGGCCTTATACTGTTAGCGCTTTGACGTTCGGCTTCCCTTTTTTCCTGCTCGCGCCAGTTACTCACGCCACGAGAGCGCACTCAGTCTTCACTTAGAGGAGTTCCTCGTGGACCAACTTCTTTCGCACAACTAGTAGGACATCCAAAATACGTATACCTAATGGCACAACTACGTCCAACTAAGCACAACTATGTATGGTTTTCCAATGCTCCCATTGGATGGAAATAGCTTGGATCCAGCAAGTTTCCTGACCTGGTCATCAGTCTACCTTGACAGTGGATGTGCTACACTGGGCTTGTGGTCTCTGTTCAAGAACTTCACAGCCCCATCGGCCATTAGTTCTATGTGGTATGTGCTCTGCCCACTGCCACTTCAACTTTCTAATCCACTAAGTCTATGTCAACTACCATTTTAAGGCTTGTTTATTCTTAATATTCTTATTAAGAGTGATAACTTTAATTAAAGCTAGTTATTTTGAGAGATCCTACTAATATTATAAGCGCGAAAGTTTGTGAGTATGTATGGATGTTTGTTATTCTTTCACGCAAAAACGACTGAACAAATGGGAGATGAAACTTAGCAATAATAATGCTACATCAGAATAACAACATTGGCTATAATTTATAAAGATATCGCGTGAAACGAAGTTCTCCGGGTCAGCTAGTATAAAAATAAAATCAAAGCAAATAATTCAAGTTCTTATAATTATAGTAGGTACCTAGTCCCTTCACATGACTTTACAAGATGAAACTGAACCATTAAAGACTTACCTTGAATCCATATTTAGCCATAATCTTAGCAGCAATAGAGCTGGCCCCGTAGCCTCCGATGGAGAATCCGGCCGAGGGTTGTAAAGGCGGGGTGGGCGGGGAAGGAGTCTCCACTGTGAGCGAGGGAGGCGGCGCGATGGCCGCGCCCGCTGCCCGCTTTGTTATCTCCTCTGCTTCCTCTTCTTCCGGTGGCTTCAGTGGAAAATAATAAGTGAAGCAATACATCATCAGATATCTACATTACATATTCAAAACCAACATGATATATACGGTATATATCTATATATAAGATTAGGTATATAATATACCTAATCTTGGATAGGGCTATTCAAACTTTTTGACCGACGAAACGGACCCAATTCGACGAGTATATATTTTTTATGTACAAACACGCATAACTTTTTACGTAGTGGTCTGATTTCGATAATTCTTTTTTTATTGGAAAGTGTATACTTCGAAATTGGTCCCATTTAAATTTTATCGAAATGGCTGAACCAATTTCGGTAAATCAACAATAATGTGAAAAATGTTACATCGATCCGAGAGAAATATTCGCGAATTCTGTACAAGGTTGAAGTCGGTCATGCTATTTTTTGCAAAAAAATAAATTTTACAGAAGCGTTTTGTAACGTCTGTGAACACGAGGTGAGCGAATGCGCAGTAGCAATATATCCTTGTTGGCGGCGCAAGAGAGATGTGTGCAGCCGCCAAAAAGTTTGATTCGGCCTAAACACAGATACACGGAAACCACTCTAAGCAACAAAGTCACCAAATAGAAATCTATTATCAAGTGCTTCTAATAATCATATATTTTGTAATGAGCTAAGGTTATTTGACAGCTCTAAACAAACATTTTTTGTGTTGGTCTCCTTATCTACTAGTTCGTAATGAAGGAAAGCTACATTTTTAGCAATTTTAAACATGTCAAGTTAAGCCTTCATAATTGAGTCTATAGTCCAAATATGTAGTGGCAACTTATATCACATTGGCTAACCAACTATAACTGGCTATACTTGCTTAACATCAGGTAGGACAGCCCACTATTGTGGCTGTCTGCAGGACAAATGAAATGGTAGAGCATGTTCTACGGAATAGGCATGATGACTGGGTATAAAAAACATTACTATAATTAGAGTGTATTCCGTGAGTTAGATTATCAAAAAATATTAGACACTTATTTTTTCTTTTGTTAAAACAAACAACAAATGACAAAGATAAACCTTGTCATAGTTTGGGAGTGGGGGTCGTGACATCACCTCTCTTACAGATGTCTAGACATTTGTATGGCACTTGTGATGTCACGCAGAACTTTGACGAACTATATCTTCATCAATTTTTGTATAATTGACAAAAGCCTATTGCAAAGCCGCAGAAGAAACTAGATCTGCTAATGGATTGCTTGATGCCTCTGCATTATCAGCATCTTCAACACCATCCAAAGCACTGGAGCAGTTGTGATAATGCCTGAGCTACACTAAATTATATTAAAAAGCTGGGCTGGCACGGGTAGAATAATAGGAGAGGGGAAGTGCACTAATCACCCCATGAAGGATATCAGTGCAAGACCAGTCACCCCTGCTGATTAAGAATCAGGTAGAATACATAATAGAATGCAATGGGTTTTTAATGAAAGAGTAATGGCAAATAGATTACCCTGGGCATAAGGGTCTTTTCTGGAATGATATCATCCTCTTCACCAAATCTGGATTTACGTTTTCTCTCTGACCTGTCTCCTCTATCACTTTCATTAAGCCGCTTTGCTTGTAGTTCTGAAATAGATAAAAATTTTGATATAAGTACATTTTTCAGTGTTCTAATTCTAATTCTAAATATTTTTTTGTTAACCAATTTCTTTTTATCTGTAATTTGTTTTAATTTTAAGAAGAAAAATAAATCAACTCATCTTGGCTTGTTTGTTATTTATACACTAGCTCTGCCCAGTGCTGTCACCTACTGTTTGACATAAATCACCTTATAATATTAGCGTGAGTGTGATGTGAATTGAATTCTGTATACATTATCCCATAGGAACAATTTGTTTTTTCAGTATATCCTATGTTATCATTGGATATTAAGCCCAGGTCATACTACTTAAATGTATTAAAAGATGGTCCAGCTATTTTAAAGAAATTTTAATTAATTATTGCGCATGTGTGCACAATGCCGATGCCGCGTGGCGTAGTGTTAAGTACGGGCGTGGTGTGCCCGGGAGTCGCGCCCGCGAGTGCGCGGGAGGCATGAGGTCGGGGCAGGCGTGCCCCGGCGTCACATCTTTCTGGCTCCCGCGCATAGCAATATTTCGGCTTTTGCGCAGTATTCTGCGCATAACTTCCGCCCACTTGTGTGGCGCTTGGTATACCTATGTATATTGTGATGTTATGTGCTTGGGAGGAACACTTAAATAATACCTTTAGCAACTTTTTCATAGTCATTAGGCCACATAGGGTCATATTCATTGGCAACATTCCAGTCCAAATCTCCTATATTGAATGTAGTGAGGGTGCTTGGCTGTAGGTTTGGACTATTTGTATTTGAATCGTCATCATCCTTAGGTTTACTTTTTAAATCTATAACAGGGGTTAGAACCTGGAAATGTAAGATAAACAAAGTATAGGCACATACATTCGTTTGTAACATTAGATAATCAAAATGAAAAACGTTTTTATTAGTAGCTATAATTTGAGTAGCGAGATCTCAGAAATGAGGGGATGCGTAGAGGAATCCAAGTTACCGTCCGCCCAGCGCATTGGAAAGTTGAAATTGCACTGGAATAGCGCAGAGGACTGATGACTGATGGGTTCGAAAAGTTTTTGAGTGAATATTCTGGCAAGCGCAGCATAGGATATCCACCCACAATCGCACTGGATGCAAGCAGCTCCTAACCGGCACTATTGGAGATCAATAGAGAAGGCCTATGTCCTACAGTGGACGTCCTATGGCCCACAGATGAATGGATGATAATTCTCTATTATCATAATTATAATGAGGTTATACTATAAGTTAGAATATAAACCTGTGCTGATTTTCTCGCCGCTTCTCGTTTTGGTTGTGTTACAGCCGCCTTTTTGAGTTGCAGCTGAGACTGTAGTAGTTTAATACCCGATGACCACCCAGCGACCTTTTCTGTTGTACGTGTTTTGATAGTGTCGACATCATCGTATAGAGACATTGGTGCTCAAGGGTAACCTACCTAGGTGAAATAAATCAACGCAATTAGGTGTATGATGAACATTGAGCTGTTTCAGAAAATACAACGTAAATTGTACTTACAGTCTTAAATAGATAAATTATATCATAAAAATGACATTTAAAATTCGAGCATAAGATTGTAAATATGATCAATATGATTTAGTAAGCGCAAAAAATAATTAGCAATAATTTTAACATGCACTCACAAAAACCAAACACAAACAGTGCTGCCAAATAGGTACATCTTAATAGTAGCTCGTAAGCTCATGTTTTGTAAAATTCCTTCAGTCTTATTTACTGAAGATGGAAAACATAGTTGCTACAACAGAGTCCAAGAAATAAATTTCAAATAAAATTATTACATATTCAATCTAGGTACAATCATCAAATTCTTAAAATCTGCATATAAGTAGTAAAGTAGTGAAATTGCGTATAAAATAAACACTTTCAATCACACTTGGCAATACTGTACGTGCACGCAGCCGTGACATTGACAAGTCGGTAGTCACAGTAAAACGGCAGTGACAGTTTTTTTTTTTTTTTTCTTGAACAAGCTTTTTTTAACAAGACTTTATCCACAGAGCTTTTCCAAAAGGTGCGTTCGGATAGCCTATTGATGGCAAAATTAACAGTTAAAAACGCTATAGGCGGACCGTTTATCTAAGACGTCGCCTGCGCGGTACAGGGGCACCGGGGGAGACGACACAGGGGACTGAGACCGGTGCGGGCGGCAGGGACCCGCCGCCCGCACCGGTCTCAGTCCCCCTTTGTCGTCAACCCGCGCGCCCCTGTACCCGCGCAGGCGACGTCTCAGATAAACGGTCCGCCTATAACAACGATCACATTCAGCGTTCGTTTTGATAATGTGACAAAAAGTGGCATTTTTGACTGTTTTCGTTCACCGTTCGGATAGCTCAAAAACATTTAAAATGCCATCGTGAACTGCCACTTTTGACCCACCTGCGGAGGTGGGTTCTTTTCATAGTTCTTTTTCTTTGTGATCGTTTGAGTTTGACGTTTAGCATTCGTTTTGTGTAGTGAGCAAAAGTAGCATTATTGGCGAAATGGGCGAAATTCCCAAACCGAACGGTTTACATCAACGCTAATTTTGCAAATGCTAAAAATCGGCCAAGTGCGAGTAGGACTCGCACACGGAGGGTTCCGTACCGTATGGGAGCCCCATTCCTCTTGCCGTTATTAATAGCGAGCAAAAAACTCCTAAAATCACGTTTGTTGTACGGGAGCACAATAACACATAAATAAGCAACATTATTTATAATCTAATTTTGAATGATTAAATATAATTATGTCAATGACATTACCTAATTATAATTTCAATGTATAATAAATTTATCATAGCTGTAGAACGTTTGCTCAATCAGCCAGCGTTTGAGCCTGGACTTGCCCAAATAGGGCGTACATAGTAGTAGTCCCTTAGTCTTTTTCAATTACAGTATTTCTGACATCTTATTTAGTAGTCCACACACCTGAGCCATGAGTAGGTTTAAGGACGATTCAAATAGCTGTCGGAAAACTTAGCGAGAGGCATGCACGTGGAACGAGGACAGGGGCCACCGGCATGCTATCCGGAATACATGCGGGTCGAATAGCGCATGTCACCCAGCAAAGCCCTGTCGCACCTTTTTGCAAAATAGAATATCCACTTGACTGGCACTCTACTGGCCAGTTGCAGACAAAATACCATCAAAAAACTTTATTGTTTGTTGTCATGAATTGTCAAGCTAATTAGTCATGTTATTGCAAAATTGACTTTTAAAATATGGTTACATTCTCTTTGAAAAATTTACAAAATTATTGCATTATTTGGCCTAAAAATCATTGTTGACTATGGGAATAATAGCCAGTCGAGATACAAGACGCATTAGTTTTGATAACACATTTTCATTGAGTTTGTCTGCTCTATCAGTACCTAAATCAATCGAAAATGATGGAGATAGTATCATAAGTTTTGATGAGTTAACTTCTGTAAGTATTTATTTGAAATACCCGGATTCCAGGATCCCGAAATACCCGGATTCCGGCTGGTATTACCGGGATTGAATCCCGGTAGAAATTTAACCGGGGTCCCGGTGATTAACGGGGTTACCGAAAATCAAAGATATGATATACGTATAAAATAGACAATTTTCACATAATTTTGTTTGAGCAGAAGTGTACTAGATGGCTTCTACATTGCGCTTGAAAGGTTATTTCAATTTCAGTTCAGATTTAGCACATTTGGATGTACACAGCAAACATAAATAAATACCTAACACACACATACAGCGAATATGAATATACAGGGTGTGCCTGAACTCAACGTCCAGACGACACGGGTTGAGAGGGGGGGTTACAGTAGCCCCGGGAAAAATATAAAAAAAGACGTGTGGCACTCGGGGACTGCCGCGGTAAAGCTATTGCATAGCATACCTATACACCTATATACTTTCTCATAAACAGCTGCTTATGTATTCGTCCGATTTCGGAGCAGCTCGTCTCGATTCGTGCGAGTTTCGTAGAGTCGTACAATACGTCTAATCCATAGAATAATGACCAGTACAAGAAGGAGTACTAAAATAGCAAGAGAATACATCTCTTTGTCTCATTTTAATTATGAAATTTAAAAGGTGTTAGAAAAAGATGTACATATTCTCGAACTTACGTAATTTCGAAGGGTATCACAAACTAGGATTGAGCTATCGGAGGTGACATGAGATTGTCATCCCATAAGCAACATGCTAGTGTTGTAACTGAGTCGATTAAAATATCGATAAGAAAATATATTTATTTTAACGTCGCAAAAATGATGGGGTGTTTTAAGTTTACGTGTCTATGTGTCTATCTGTGGCATTGTAGTTCCCGAACAGATAAACTGACATTAATTAATTCATTTAAAGGTAAATCAATCGGGAGTGTTCTGATCTATATTTCATCATTGTTGAAAATAATTATCTGAATCATTTCAAGATTATATATTCAGCTGCTTGAGCTGTAGATCATCTATCAGTCTGACATTCATACATACTGATAGCGCGCGAGTTGAATGCAGTCGGGGTCTGAGGTAAAGAGCGGGAGCATCTCCCCCCGCTATCCGCCCGCCCCACCTCACGCGCCTGGGCGGGTTGGGCGTGCGGATAGCGGGGGGAGACATTCGCATTCCTAAGCTCTGCATTCAACTCGCACGCCTACAATAATTTGTATAAATCATGTCATTATTATACATTTACATATCAGAATAGTTTCGACAAAGCTCTCACTCTAGAGTGTGATACCTGTAATAACAATAATGTAGGTACCTACCTTACATTTTTGAGGAGTATTGTTTGATTTAGTTTTAATGTAGGTACATCATTTGGTTTTAGACGTCGATGTTTAATATTTTCACCCACAAAGCAATCTTCCGAAAAATGATAAGAACAAATGTGGCTGTGTGGTTTTGGTGTCCAGTTTGGTCTTGAAATTAGTGTAATCCATTGATTTTTAACTACTTCATCTCTGGGAAATCTAAAACAAAAATCGGCCAAGTACGAGTCAGACTCGCGCACGGAGGGTTCCGTACTGTATGGGAGCCCCCCTTAAATATTTATTTTATTTAAATTTTATTATTTATTATTGAAGAAAATATAAAACTAAATGTTCTGTGAAAATTTCAAGCATCTACCTGGTACCATTATTAATATAGAGCGAAAAACGTCTAAAAATTCAGGTTTGTTGTAGGTATGGGAGCCCCCCTTAAATATTTATTTTATTTCGTTTTTAGTTTATCGTATTTGTTGTTATAGCGGCAACCGAAATACATCATCTGTGAAAATTTCAGCTGCCTAGCTATCATAGTTCATGAGATACAGCCCGGTGACAGACAGACAGACGGAAAGACGGACATCGAAGTCTTAGTAATAGGGTCCCGTTTTTCCCTTTGGGTACGGAACCCTAAAAAGTAGTGTAAGTATAATCAAAAAAACATCGATACAGTCATTTTACCACAGCACTATGACGTGATAACCTGAACTATTATTTTTTGTAAAATATTGAATGAAAATTACACAAATTATTCCAAAATGTATGTAAAATCTCGTAATAATATAATTTAAAACAATTTCTGTTAGACGTAGCTGTTTTTAAATCACAAAAAGTGTATATATTCCAACAAAACTCACCGATGAAAAGTCACTAATTCATTCTTATTATTTTTTCGGGATGAATGCGATGTGCACCCTTTTATAAGACACGCCATTTGATATAAAATACACCATTCATAAAGAATTTATACAAATTTACATAGTTTTAGCACTTTGAAACAGTTATTTCTAATAAATTGTATTAAAACTCGACAACCGGCATTCGGTGTTGACAAACCATAGCCACGCAACCACTGATAGTTGATCTTCACAAAGAAGATCGCAGCTCCGTTATGTATTATTTTTGATTTAGTAGCACTATACTTATACTATTATTTATTCTGTGACAAATTAGAACCAACTTTTAACCATTTTGACATTCCAACTTGTGATTTTGACGTTAGACGGCAGACGTTGCGTTTTGTTTTGTTTCATCCACTCTTGCGTATGCTGTATAACCAGATATGAATAAGACAGCTGTTACACAGTTTTTATTTGAGCAAAATTTAGTACTCCCTCTAGTACGTTATTTCTCTAAGGTCTAATCGCACACAACGCCGTGTCGAAGACTGCCGAACTGAAACGACGTTAGACGATGCACGGCCTTCAAGCCACACCTCCTTGCCCGTCAGAGTGGGGAGCGTGAGGTTTTTTCGTTACGGAATTTCTGGATTCGGTCCCCGCGCTCAAGGCCCGCGATAGAAGCTATGCAATAGCTTAAAAATCCAATCGGTTAGGTACCAGTCAAATCAATACGGAGAACCTTATTTTTTGGCACTGTGACCACAAATTTCACGGTGATTTTTTTACTAACATGATCCCTAATAAACGTACTAAAGAATCGCAATTACAAATCAAGCTTGTAATATTACTAAGTTAGTCGTAGTGTGGCGACGCGTAAGTTATAGCAGCGCTTGTCTTCGTAATGACACTATAGTCTGCTACTGCGTTTAGTCGCCTACAAAAATGAACTTTAATTAATGTAGAAGCCCAGTGAAAAATTTTCATTAAAGCAACAAAATGTCTAGATATATTTCGTATACATATTATAACATAACATGCATTTATGTTATGTTATATGTATACGAAATAGATACAAAGATTTTGGGAAAAATTGAGAATTATTTTAGAGCATAAGATGATTGCAATGCTACAGCTTCAATAATTACGTTAGCATAATTTACATTAGCCATAAACTCTAAATTATGTCATTCATATGACTTTTTTTGAAATACGTCAAATCGACCGGGATCCGGGTATTACCTGGGATCCCGGTTGATCCCGGGTCAATCCCGCCAATACTGGGATTGAAAATATCGACCGGGATTGCATTCCCTAAATGAGACTATTATACCTATATGAATCTGGGTAATTCACTGTGAAACAACATCAAAAAAGAACGCGTGCGCTGCGCTCGCACTTAGTGACAGTGAAATGAATCCATTTCTCTCGATTTCTTTCAAATTCTGTTTTGCAATTTGAACAGCATATTAAAAAAAAACTTTAAGAGGCAGGCTGAGTTTTGCCTGCCCTTAAAAGGGAACATGGACTAGGCTGATTTTACTATAAATATTTTATTCGGTAAAGCGACAATCAAGCTGATGGTTTTCTTGATGGCAAAAATTTACACTGGAGATATTACTGTGTAGTAAACTGTAACTAAGTTATTCGACGCTGTATACACGATCGATGGAATTGGATTTCGTAGAATAAAATATCAGGTGTCTATAAACGTCCACATAACTCGATCAAATTGGATTAGCGAATCACATCATACAAAAATATGAGTAAAAATTTGCTAACACTATTTTTCATTGCATAGGAAAATACTGGAGAATTCATATTTGCTGACAAAGCAAAAAACAATGAAGAAATACCTGAACTAGGAGAAGGCGATTATTGGGCACAAAGAATCGAAAATTTGAAAAAAGAACACCAAGTTATAAATAAAATAATAGAAACTGAGTATGACAAACAGATCGAAAGCACCGAAAATGTTTATGAACAACCCAAAAAAATAACTCACGAAAGAATGCTTCAAATACAGCCGTGCTTTGACTGGCGCTCCAAGGTAACTTTTAATCGTCACTAATTCCCTATTGCCTATTCTATTAACATGAATGTATGGATTATCATTTGCACGTCATCGGTTAGTAGGTAACTACTTTTAAAGTGTCATAGGTAATTATTATAATCCTTCAGACTCATAATGTTGAATTTGCAAAATGTCGAAAAATGCTTGAATGAAAGACCAGGAATCGGTCGTGGTCCACCTGCTTAGTTCACCCACTTTGGGCAAAGAGAATTTAATATTTTTGGGGTTGGAGTGTACGAAAGGGGCCACATCCTCTGACCACAGCCATGAAGTTTTAGTAAAACTTCGTGACCACAGCTGGGATGTTGATAGTGACAAGCACTCTTTTAATGATTATCATTTTAAAAGCCGTGGCGGGAAAACCTAACGTCGTGGCGCCTCTTTGGCAGCAGAGTCCATGGAGTCCATAATTATACATTTTGTCGACGCTGCTACCTTACAGACACAACACATCACTTTAACTGTTAATATCCTAAAAAAAATCAATTTAGGAGTACCTGCTTAAACGTCATCTACGCTCTGAACTTTCAGTGCATGTTTATTATTTTCCAGATCATTAAATGTTACGAAGAAAATCCACATCAGCCATTGATATGTTCGTCACACGTTCAAGCGTTTGCTAACTGTGTCGCGTCATGTAGAGCTGCTAACTAAATATTTTCCAAATTACTATTGATCCATAGTTGTTATGTTATTAAATTACATAATTTATTTTGTTACGTATTTATTTCAATGAACGTAAAATATTATTTTTATCAAATCAAGTAATTTTTAATTGAATTTCACTACTTTGTTCTCATAATTATTGTACAAAACACTTGTTGAATTTTATTTAACCATAATTGCAATTTTGCTTAACAATTCTTAAATGAATTGTAACCATAATAAAATTGGTTGTCTGCAAATTCGGTTCATGGACGATAATTTTACCTGATAACGTCAAGAAAACATTGTTGGATCAACAACCGGAACAAGCCAAACGCTTAGGCCATGGCTTAGGCTGCTCGTGCCTCTCTATCACTTGTTCCGGGCTCTCGCTTGCTCGCTCAGCTCAGGTGGCACGTGACACTTTTTCATGCTCGCAGCCGGCGTTTATAGATTTTTAAGATATTATTACGTCAAAAATAGCACGAAATTCTTCATGAGGCATAAAAAAATTAAGAGATTTAAGTTAAGCGTCCACTAGGCGGGTCGCATCGCAACGCAAAAATCCGCTTGCTATAATAGCTGTTGCGATACGACCCGATGCGGCCCGCCTAGTGGACGCTTAGCTTGATGCTGTAAACCGCTACAGTCTAGGGAAGCTTTAAATTATCAGGCCGCAAAGTCCTGTAGCTTAGTCGCGTAGCCCAGTGCTTTTAAAAAAAAACAGTTTCTTTTATTTTCTTGTTTTGGGAGTTGCTTTTGAAATTGTGATTGTGTAATTTTGGATTTTAAAACAACAGAGTTTGCAAGGGAGGATAAAAATGCAAAAAGTTTAATCATTACTATATTTTGTACTAATAAATAATGGCTGCTAATGAATCTATTGACGATGATAATCCTACTCGCCAAACGATATTGGAGAAAATTAATGCCAATGCCAATGTTATTACGAAGGTACCTCAATTTTAATAATAATTAACTTTCGTTTGTTTTATGTATATGTAGTTATTTATTTATTTTATTACTTTCAGGCTCCAGATATAAACGATTTCACCATCATAAAACCTATCAGCCGTGGTGCCTTTGGCAAAGTATTTCTGGCTCACAAAAAGAATAATCAGGAATTAATGTATGCCATCAAAGTAATGAAAAAATCTGATATGATAAATAAAAATATGGTCACTCAAGTGGTTACAGAAAGGAATGCCTTAGCGTTATCTAGGAGCCCATTTTGTGTACATTTATACTACTCGTTGCAGTCTACTTCATCCATCTACTTGGTAAGTACTGCTTGATAATAAATAGTTAATATGAGAGATTCTTGTTAATTTTCTTAAGAGTGCTTATTCTTACACTGTGTGGATATAAATGCTTTGCTTGAGAGGCAACTACAGGCTATGTAAAACCAAGATTATTATTTGCTGACACAATTGTTTATTCTGCCTTTATCGACACTAGTATAATGTCATCTTTAAGCTCAGACCAGATTAAAAACGCAAATTCGCCATGTACAAACACAACACCCACATGTACACATACAAACAAACTATACCTTGGCTCATTAGTCAACCTAGGGTGGTGCAAACCCAACGCACTGACACGTTTAAATAATATTTTTTGCAAAAAATGGCAAAACTGCTTCCATCGTGCACAAAAATTCGAATATTTCATTCGAATTGTTTACGTTATTGTCGATTTTTCAAAAATGGCTCAGCCGATTTCTTTAAAATTTAAATGGGACCACCTCGAGAGTATACCGTTTCGAACTAAAAATATTTTTTTCGAATCAGTTCACAATTGGCGAAATTATCGATGATCATACACAAAAAAAAAACATACAGACGAACATAGAACCTCGTCCTTTTTGGATGATGGTTAAAAACTGGCCCAACTTGTCTGTTCACGATGTTCCTCTTGATTATTTTATTTGCTCTGAGACTTTAAGCAAGCTTTCCTGTAGTATGACAGCATAAATTGCTTGAAATTTTACTCATATCATCCCATATTATTTCAGGTGATGGAATACATGGTTGGTGGTGATCTGAAATCATTACTCAGCATGTATGGTTTCATGGAAGAGTCTATGGCAGTTTTCTACATAGCCGAAGTTACCTTAGCATTGGACTATTTACACAAGCACCACATTGTTCATAGAGACCTCAAACCTGACAATATGCTTATATCCAAAACTGGTCATGTAAAACTGACCGATTTTGGACTCTCTAAAATTGACATTCACAGAGGTAGGTATCAGGGACCTGAGTCCCTATAAACTTAACCTTTTCAACACGAATGACGAGTATATTTGTACATCAGCTTGACCACCAATGTAAAAATAATGTCAGTAGTGAATTTTAGGATTTTTTGAGATTATAGGCAAATAGCCAATGGAAAATATTTTACTTTTAAACATTTCAAGTTGACATGATCGATAAATTTAATAAATTAAAAAAAAGCCTGTCACCATTAAAATTGTGGGGGTCAAAAGGTTTAATATAACTTGCAAAGTATTTGTATCACTTTTGTGAATTTCATTAGGAATAATATTTTTAATATTAATTATAACATAGTTATATCAGAACTGACAAATTTAAGATATAGTATTAGAAATAGGAATATAATAATATATGATGCAAAACAAAAAACATATGTTATGTTAATGCACATGTTTTCATACAGAATTGTTCTGCAGGGTATGTATGATTATTTTTATGCTCATGAACTAGATAACTCTTGTTTCAAGCTGTCGGTAATTTTAAGCTCGATTTATTTGGGTGTACTACCGTGCACCTAGATCAAGATAATTTGTAATTCCTAATCCAGCGAAGTTGCCTTTAATTCTGAGTTGCAGGGAATTAAATTTTTTATCTGCTATTTAAACCTGCATATGTTAGGTATGGAATTATGCTGAAATTGATTTTTTAATTCTCCAATTAAGCTCAGAGAACACATGGGCTGATATCTTTCATGGATGCCCTAAGTTCAGATAGGCTGGGTAGCAAGCCCTGGTGTCAAAGTGTTAGGCCGTCTGGGACCTACAATTTAACGTGTCATCCGAGCCACGGTAGCGCTCAGTTGAGCTGACCATGCGGAATGTTGCTTAATTTCGGTAATCGCTGACAAACACCTAATCAAATTACGCTACAATGGATGCCCTAATATCCATCCAACATTTTCAGATCTGGAAATATCTGACTTTGTGAACTGCACTCCCGGTCTGAACATGCGTACACCCGGCCAGCTTCTCTCGCTGACTTCCCATTTGTCGTTTGGATCTGGTGGTGGCGACTCCACTTACAACTCTGTGCGACCAGATGCCTGTGAGAACCTTCTTGATGTGCTTAAAGAGACTAGTATGACATTACTTACCTTATTGCTTTATTTTATTATTGTTATAACTTTACTAGCTGACCCAAAAATACTGTTGTGTCATATTTTTTACTGCTGGGAGTGCTACCTATACTTTTCACCTAGGGTTATAACAAATAGCCTACGACCTATTCTCAGATCTACGAAATATACACAAAAAAGTCTTAAAAATCTGCCAAGCCATTTCAAAAAAGTTTGACTTACACTGTGACACAAGATTTTTTTATAAAGGTACTAAGAGATTATACGAGTTTTTAGGAAAGGTTTTATATAAGTTTCTGTTCTATTGCTGCTGCTTTGTACTTACATACTTGTGTTTCATTTATATCCTTTCTGTAGCATTAACACTCTTGTGAATGCCTTTTCTGCATAAAAATTTGCTAACATGTTAACTTTGGATGGACTTGCTACACTTGAAATTATTTTAACAGATATAGAAAAATGTTATTTGAATAGGCCGGCCTTCCTCTTATTTTATCTTTAATTAGTGAATGTTTCAGGCAAGCTAAATGGTGCTTTCGAAGGAGGTTGTCTAGAAAACACTCCATTGTTAGATAATTCACAGTTCTCTGGCATTCACCCGTTCATGAGTGCAGAAAGTATCAACATGTCTAAAGAAATGGTAAGGAGTTTTGTTTATTTTTGGAAATAACTGCCACCATATTTATGAGCAATTGGATAATCAATCAGTACATTATTTTAGCCAAATCAAACATAACGACGTCTGTGAAGTTTGCTACTAGCAGCGCAAATCCCCACTCTTTGCGCCACTGACATATGACTAAATTGTCATTGCGCAACAACACGCCTCGTGTTCACAGACGCCATTAAGTGTGATTCGGCCACTATTGTACTAATAAATTTTTTATTTCCTTAAAGATTTAGGATAGTAAAGTAGGAATTTTTATGTTATGTTAATAATATTTTATAATAAAGTTATTTACATTTAAAAAAAGGTTTAAATGTAAAAATCTTTATTATCCTATAGTAGTAATGAGATACTAGATGAAAGTAAGTTCGTATAGACCGGGTGGCTACAAGAACTAGGGTGGCCCTCCTAGTATCAGAGTAGCCTAAAAGCCGCCTAAAGGCCTTTGACATGGCAAAATGTTTAAACGGTAAAAAACTTGATAACTTTGGAGTAAACCTTGCTTTAATCTATTTTCCAGTCTCACGACTCCGGTTCAGAGTCTCTAAGCTCGTACCACACGTGCGAGAGCTCCAGGAACAGTAACAACACGCAGAGTACAAAGTCTACGGACACGAGCAATAACGATGGTTCTTCGATAGGCGAATCTGCCATACTGTCGGACTCCACGCACGACCAGTCCACGTCGCCTCTCTGCAGAGGACATTCTCTAAAAAGAATACCTAGGTAACAAATATACAGGGCTACTTTTGCTATGGAGCCGACCCAGAATTCGAGAAAAAAAATCAGTTGATCCATAGAAAATTACAAGTCGGAATCGAAAAAGGTAATAAGCCGCTGATTTTCCCCTCAAATTCTGGGTTGGCCCCATAGTAAACGTTGTTCATAATAATAGTTGTGAGTCATCTCCTTTCTGCTTGGTACACCAGCTCTGTATAATCCTGTAGGTATAATAATCAAAAAGCACAAACCAATATCACCATAACCATATTGTGATATTGGTTTGTGCTTTTACTATGTTATTCAGTATGCGCCGAATCATATAAAGTCGGCGGATGTGAAATTAGCTACAAGCATCGCAGCTTTATGTAAGCTTCAGTCAGAATTGGATATTGCGCAGCTTGTAGCTAACTTCACATCCGCCGACTTGTATGATTCGGTTTATACACGTGGTGATTTGACATTCAGTGGGCCCAACAGAATGCTTTGATCGTATATCGTAAAATTAAAATAAGTAATTCAAACTTACATTTATTTTAGTACATTTACCTATTTGGTGTTTGATGGTTTCGTTACAGTTTCAGGGCTAAAAAAAGAAAGCGAATATTGGACGGTGACGGCGACACGCCCACCGGCGTAACTAGTTTGTTAGACTCGAAGGTGAATCACAGTGGACTCACTCAAGAAATAATGGCGTTGGAACTCAGTCAGAACACGCCAAAACGCATGGCGCTACACCCGACGCCCGACCGACATAAGAATCCTGTGAAAGGCGTTTTGAAAAAGAGGTAAAAGCAATTTCCTATGTTTAGATATAATCCTCCTCGTTACGATTCTCAGTGTTAATTGCGTGGCAAATGTTATAGTATTGAACAAAGCGAATATATACGAATTTACTCGTCTTATCAAGTGCTGAAGCTCTTTTTGTACAAAAATAGTTTGGATAAGCCAAACGTAAAATAAAATGGGAACAATTTAAATGCTCACAGAAATAAATTTCCTGACTCTAACAATATGTATGGACACTAAGCGCCACACAAATCAGCGGATGGGAAGGTAGCCGCAGATGACACTTCGCCGTGATTCGCTAATTATTGCGCACGTGTGCTCAATGCCGACCCGCGAAGCGTAGTGGTGAGCACGGGCGTCGGCAGCGCGAGGGAGGCATGAAGTTGGGTGTGCCCCGGCACGAGACTGGCTCCCGCGCATACCTATATTTCGGCTTTTGCGCAGCGTTCTGCGCATAACTTCCCATCCGCCGATTTGTGTGGCGCTTAGTATACCAAACAATAGTTATTTGTTATACAAGAGTGCAAAGTTGACTTTTAACCACGTGCTCAATTTTGATGACCGTGCCGCAACCACAATTATAAAAAAAAAAAAAATATAATCACAAAAAAATAAAAAAAGTCTATCTATTGACACAAGATGAATGAATGTCTATGCGTTTTGACGTTCGGCTTCGCTTTTCTTCTCGCTTGCTCTCGTAGCGCGAGTAACTGATGCGAGCAAGAGAAAAGTGACGTCGAACGTCAGAACGCGTACACAATACGGCCACAGTTGGTAGTTACAAACTAAGACTGAATTACATCTTACCTAACTAAATTGTTCCAAATTTTAAAAACATTTGAAATTTTTCTTCCAGATGGGTTTCCCAAAACGATAGCCATCACTTCAAAGCAGGAGTAATATTCTCCACTCCGAATAAAGCAGTCGATTCGGAGAATAAACGCCAGGAAACCAAGAAAATGTTGAAGGAAACTAGATTCATTTTACCAAAAGACGATCAACCAGCGTCCAGTGTGAAGGAGAAATCGTTTACATTTAGTAAGCACATATCCACAAGCTTAGAAATATTTTCCTCAAGAAGATCAAGCAGGGTAAGACATTTACATCTTTCGTTACTAAAAGATTTTTTTAAAATATTTAAATAGCAATTCTCTGGAGATATTGCCTTAAACTCTAGGATACCTATTTTTGCTTGGTAAAGATAATCACTACATAGTATAAAACAAAGTCGCTTCCCGCTGTCTGTCCCTATTTTTATAACTACGCGGTTTTTTTTAATAGAGAGATTCAAGAGGAAAGTTTATATGTATAATACACCTGTGCGAAGCCGGGGCGAGTCGCTAGTTCATAATAATATAGTACTTTTTCAGACCAGATCAGCTACTACTAGACTTTCTACTGCTATTAAATTATCAATAGACGGATCAATCAGCAGATAACTAGGCCGTCAGTTGTTACATTAGGTTTTAGCGCCACTCTGTATTGTTACTATGTTCTTGAATTTTATCGGAGTGAATAATAAAGGATTGGACACACCAAATGCGTTCTGCGGTCAGCGGTCAGGTCAAACTGAACGCAGCCTAGTACTAGTCAACTACTAGTTGTATTTTTAATTTTATTTCAGAGCGACTCAAACAAATCTCCTACCGACTTATGCAAGACACCTTTAGCGACTGCCCACACACCTTACCGTACTCCTAAAAGCGTGAGGCGTGGTAACCAAATATCCGATCAGAAGATATTAGGAACTCCGGATTATTTGGCACCTGAACTTTTGCTTAGGTAAGCTTTAAACATGAACACTAGCTGACCCTGTGAACTTTGTCTCACCATCTGTCAACTGTAATTGACAACTTAAACATGCAGGAACATTTGATATGGGAAAATGAAATTAATGTTTTTATTTTTCTCGCAATTTTTATACATTTTCTCACCTTTTAAACCTTCCCTTAACTTACACAGATATTTCAAGACCAAAATTAGCCAAATCGGTTCAACCGTTCTCGAGTTTTAGCAAGACTAACAACCACGTTGCATTTTTATTTAAAAGTAGGTTTAGTGGGTACATCGTGCATATTCTAGAGAAAATGTAGCACATTTTTCTATGCATTTGTACTGTGAGCTGATACACACTTCGAAACTTACACTATTCCTGGAAGAAATCACTTTCAGTGATAATGCCGCCGGTTGCTTCACATATCTAAACATCTGTATTATGTAATGTGTGTAAACTGTGAACCAATAAAGAGTATATCTATCTATCTATCTATTCTTATTTATAGTTCACTAATAACTTTTATCTACACTAATGTTATAACATTCTACTTATGTTTCCAATACTTGACTTATAATGACTACTGTTATAGCGCAGACAACAAAACACTCAATTTAAGCAATTTCACATGATGTTATAATATCCACATCGATATCGTAAAATCTCATTATAACATCGCACGCTCGCTCCTGATTGGCCCTGCGCGCGCAGCTGCGCTCTCATTCAAGTTCACTGTGACAATACACGTACGCGTGAATTTAATGTTTCGCAATATGTTTTTTTTTTTAAATTTTATTTTTAGTAGTGAAGATAAAGTAGTGTATGCAACTGCATATATCACGGGTATTAAAACACTCGTTACTATTATGAAACTCGCTGCGCTCGTTTCATAAACTCACACTCGTGTTTTAATACCCTTCATTATATGACAGTTGCATAAACTACTATTACGTGATTTTTTGGTTTTTGTGTTATAGTTAGCTATAGGCTGAATCAATCTTCTTGACGGCTGTGATGTTAGCTTCAAGCTGCGGATAACCCAAACCTCGCGCATCTGTTAAGTGAGCTTCAGCCAGAATTGGGTCATCCGCAACTCGTAGCTAACATCACAGCCGTCAAGAAGTTTGATTCAGCCAACTGATACAGTAAGTTCGTATAGGCCGGATAGCTAGCCCTGTTGTCTGAGTTTTTAAGCCGCCTGAGAGCCTCTGACATGGCTAAACGGTTAAAACAATCGAGACCTACAATTTAACGTGTCGTCCGAGCCGCGGTAGCGCTCTGTTGTAAATTCCACCCGCGGTCACCCATCCAAAGACTGACCGTGGCAAACGTTGCTTAACTTCGATGATCGCTGACAAACACTTAGTCAAACTACGCTAAGAGCGCTACACGTGATAGATAATGTGGATCGACGATATCGTCAAAATTGCTAGTCAAACCTGAATACTATTAGTAAAGAACCGAGGTAGATAGCACTACAGCAATAGGGTAGTCACACTACGCAATGGGCGGTACAACTGATTATATATATTTTTAACCCCCGACAAAGAGAGGGGTGTTATAAGTTTAACGTGTCTGTGTATCTGTCTGTGGTATCGTAGCTCCCAAACGGATGAACCGATTTTCGTTTAGTTTTTTATGTGTCATAGATAATTTTATCCCGAGTGTTCTTAGTCATGTTTCATGAAAATCTGTTCAGCCGTTTGAAGGCCATCAGCTCTTTTCCAGTTGATGAGGGGATCCGACTACTTTCCATATGTCCTATCGATTCGAAATTTGATACCGTGTTACTTCAAAATAGAGTTTATTTTGTGTCAGGGAGTTTTTAAAATGTACTTTTATGTTATTTGTAGGCAGGGGCACGGTGCGCCCGTGGACTGGTGGGCGCTGGGCGTGTGCCTGTACGAGTTCATGACCGGAGTGCCGCCCTTCAATGACGAGACTCCTCAAGCTGTCTTTAACAATATTTTGACTAGAAGTAAGTGTACTCAACTAATGCGTGCGATTAATACCCTACACATAATTCACTAATTCATCTGCCCCCGAGTTTGTTTGCTAATAACTATAAATAGGGTACTCGTTATCTAGTGCTGTGAAAAAATGATAATCTGGTAACTACATGTAACTAAAAACCAAAGCAAGTTAAATATGGTGTTGCATTGAATTATTCCATGCAACTTGCAACATCGTATTTAACTATTCTGTCAATCTGCTCCACAAACTTGTTATAGAGCTACGTTACCATTGGCTAGTTTCTACATTTTCAGCATTTCAAGCTGAGAGTACATGACCGAGCACTCATACTTCGCACCGGTGCTGAATCGTCGGAATCGTCAAACGCGTACAGCTTAAGAATGTTTTTAGGGTTCCGTACCCAATGAGTAAAAATGGGACCCTATTACTGAGACTCTGCTGACCGTCTGTCTGTTACCAGGCTGTACTCATGAACCGATGATAGCTAGAAAGTTGAAATTTTCACAGATGATCTTTTTCTTTTGCCGCTATAACAACAAATACCAATAATAGTATAAAATAAATATTTAAGGGGGGCTCCCATACCATAAACCTGATTTTTAGCCGTTCTTCGCTCCTATGCAGTCCGGAACCCTTCGTGCGTGAGTCCGACTCGCACTAGGCCGATTATTCTGTTTTCTTCACACAACCTCAATTGCTACATGAAGTTTGACGTGCAAAGTATTATCTTGATTCGCATTTAGGTACCTCTTCACAAAAATAGGCTATAAGGCGAAAAAATTGATTCTCAAGTTCAATTGTTAGGCTATAACACACAGAGCGTAACTGTATGTCTTATGCATTCTTGTAGTGCCTGAAGGATGGCAGTCAGCTTTTTGAAATTTTCCTCGTCCTAAACTAATATTATGTTTGTTGTTCCACAGACATAGAATGGCCAGAAGACGACGAAGCGTTATCCCCCGAAGCAGTGAGCGCCATCGAGTCGCTCCTCACTATGGAACCTACCGACCGTCCCTCAGCGGACGCGGTGCGCAGTATGCCTCTGTTTAGGAACGTAGATTGGGAGAAGCTATTGGATAAAGAGCCGCCCTTTGTGCCCGCGCCTGACGACTTGCACGATACGGGATATTTTCAAGGTAAGGAGTTTATAAGCGTTGTCCCCCGAAGCAGTGAGCGCCGTCTAATCGCTTCTCACTATGGAACCCACCGCCCGGCCCGCGGCGAACGCCGTGCGAAGTATACCTTTCATTAAAAACGTGGACTGGGAGTGCCTGTTGGATAAAAAAGCCGTATGTGCCCTCGTCTGACGACTTGTACGATACGGCATATTTCCAAGGTAAGGAATTTATAAGCGAGTAACTGCGATGTCATTACCATTACTCTAGGACTTAGTTGTCTAGCAAGCCATGGTGGTATACTGGTATGGGCCGAATCATCGAACTTGGCGGCTGTGATGTTAGCTACAAGATGTGGATAGGCCAATTTTGAATGATGCTCGCGCACAATCGTGAGGTCGTGGTTTTAAATCCCGGTCACGTACTAATGAGTCTTTTGGATGTAAGGAATTTCACACTATTGGCTTTTGGGTAAAGGAAAACATCGTGAGACAACCTGCGTACGTCCGTAAAAGAAATTCGATGACTTGTGTGAATTTACCAAACCGCAATGGGCCAGTGTGGTGGATATGGCCCAAACACCCTTCGTGGGTAGGTCTATGTTCAGCAGTGGACTATTAAAAAGGCTGGTACAAAACAGTAAACGGGGTGGCTCCGAGTTCATTATTATCAACTCTAGGACGTATTTGTGTTCGTAAATATAACCAACCTAACCAACCTTTTACTATGGGGCCAGAAAAAAAAGCTGCTCCACACATTTTATCGAGCTTCGATTAACTTTTTGCATGAAATAGCTAATACACTAAGTTTGGAAAATATTTTGTTTCAGCTCGAAATATTCTTCAACAACTGCAAGTATCCAACTTCGACATGTGATTTGTGATTTAAAATAATGCAAGAAAGCCTTTCCCACATAGAGAAATTAAAAGGAAATGAATGGAATTGTATTAGTGGGTCTCATGAGAGGTCATCAAACGACCAATGACTCTATGTGGCCCACTGTTGCACACTATTGCTCACTGTTGCACACTGTTAAGCACTATTGCACACTATTGAACATCATATATCAAATCAAATCCATCTGTTGTTGTATTCTCTGCAAACATGTACCTAGTTAGTAAATAGTGCGAACACGTTTCCGGTGCAACCCTGCCTTTGTGATTGCGCGTCTCTGGGGTACCTTTTAGCTTATTCTCGCAGGTCGCAGCAGTATGGGAAAGGCTTAAATATTTAGTGCCTTTGAAATATGTTTTCGCTTCGTAGAAGACTGATTAAGAGCTGTGTGCGTTATAATTGTAATCTCTTCGTTGTTATTATGTTGTATTCAAATAGTATAATGAGCTTGTAACTATATAAATGTAACCTAGTCTAATTAGTACTAGAGATTAACAATAGAGATTGAACTAGAAATAATATGAATTGTGATTATATTTTAGATTTTTTTATTTAAGTAATTAAAATTAAATTGGCACAAATTCATGACATATCAATTAATTAAGAAAAACAAGATTATTTCGGTTGTCTTTCTCAAAATAATTGATTTACAAATTGTTCGTTGAATAGGTTTTTTTACAATTTATATAGGAACGCTTATAGGAAACATGTACAAGAGAATCGATGCTATGAAAAAAGATTGTCGGCAAAGCAATCGAAATCCTCAGACAAGATCAACAAAGCGAATTAACGATTATAAGGTTCAAAAACGTTTCATACATCTGTTGTAACTAAACATACTTTGTCTCGTTTGATATTAGCTATTAAGTCATTTTTACATACCAACCAAACAGCACATAGTATTTTGTTAGGTAGGTATATGGTATTTATAAAGAATCGGCCATGTAGTATAATAGTATTTTCTTAAGGGGGTTTTATACGCCAAATTCCATGTCGCTCGCGCAATTTTTACATTGATAAGCAGTCACAACATGCAAATTTCCAAAAACTATAATATGTAGCATTTACCATACAATTACACATTTTGTAGTATGTTACGTTCTCTTGGTTAAATCCGTCAAATAAAGAGAACGACAAATACTATAGAATACTGCAAACCTTACTGCAAATCGAAAAAAAGAACTCTTTTATTGAATCAGAAGATATCAAAATCAAGTTTTCTGCCATTCGCGAGACAATGCAGCCAGCATGCTGTGCACGCTGCCAACTGGCAGTGGGCTTGAGCATTTGGATTATCTTTAGACCTTCAAGGGTCTGTGGATGATCCAATGCTTTTTATGTAGTAGTAGTGTAGGTAGCCGTATATAGTATTACCTGTTGTATTTTGTTGCGAGTTTTCTTAACACATTATTTATCGAACATGTTATGATAAATGCTGCACAGAGTTTTTAGAAATTCACTGCCTATGTACACTGAAATCGTACTCAATCTTGAAAATGTGCGAGTGAGACAGCTCTTAAAGCCTGTTTACTTGGAGTTCTTCTGGATCCATGGGAGGAAGGAAGTGACCCGGGTGTAGACGCCAGGATACTGGCCCTTACCGCAGCCGATACCCCATGATACAACGCCCACTTGCTTCCACGCTCCGCCTTCGTTCACCATCAGAGGTCCGCCGCTGTCACCCTGCGGGATATGGAGTCGATTAAGATTTGTTTGGAATGAAATTGGCAGTCATTGCACATTTACATCTCCGATACATTTTGTGGGCAAAGTTGAAGTACAATTTGTATACAGATGTATAATGATGAAAAGGTTAGTAAACATGATTATATACCTACTAAATTCATTTTGTTTAGAATAGAATAATGCTTTTAAGAGTCAATGAATGCTATCCTAACTATAAATCCGAAAATGTTTGATGGTTCTTTTGTTACTATTTCACGCCGCAGCGTAGTGACGGCTCGATTTAAATTTTTGCATGAATATAGTTTAAGAGTCGGAGGGTGTTATAGTTAATGTTTTACGCGGTTGGAGCCGCGGATAAAAGCTAGTATAATAATTTATAGAGGTAAAAGAAAATTAGAGATAAGTTTTTAAAATTTTAGTATTGGCATCAAGGATACTGTATGTACAGGGTTATTTCTAATCAATTAGCATCCTTTTAGGTGATTATTCTATACATCAAAACTAACAACTTTCATTCTCAAAACTAAAAAAAAAAAACAGCTGTTCCATACATTTTGTCGAGGGTGAACGATATTTTTCTATGGAACAACATTTTTTTTTGAAAATTAATAAAAGTAGAACAAAAGTTGTTCGTTTTAATGTACAGAATAAGTCCCTAAAAGGATGCTAATTGATTAGAAATAACCCTGTATACTTTTATACACATTATATTGTACATATTTAGAAATATAAAAAACCGTCTTAATACGAGAGTATTAAGACGGTTTTTTTATAAACCTATTTTCTCTGATTTTAATGCGTCTTGAAACACCTATATCTTAATGTGAATTTTATTTGTTTGTACGTAATCACCTTATAATAGTTGTTTACTTACACTGCAGGAGTCCATACTCGCTTTCCCGGCGCAGATCATGTGGTCGACGATGCCCCCGGGCGCCGCCGCGCCGTACTTGTGGCGGCACTCGTTGTTTGTCCAGATTGGGATTGACACCTCTTGCAGGATCGATGGCTGGGGTCCGCCTGGAAACGTTTACGGTAAGTCATCTGTTTTATACTAGGCGTTTCTTTATACTATGGATTTTTTCTATTCATTTGATATAAGATGTCTGCCTGCCCACTGCCATAACCATGACCGTAATAGGAATCATGAATATTTATGATTATTATGACTTACTATGCTACAAATAACTCATAATTATGAGTGGCAAGCTATCTTGGTATGGGCATATCATGAGACGGGAAGAGAGTCATGTCATGAAAAGAACCCTAAACATGATGGTAACCGGCAGAAATGGGAAGGGACAACCAAAAAAAGTGCAGTAGATAAATTGTGTGAAAGATGGTATGCGAGAGAAAGGAGTTGATGATGAGATGACGTATGATAGAGTGAAGTGACGAAAATAAACATGCTATGCCGACCCTACCTAGTGGCATAAGGGCAGGATGATGATGATGATTATTCATAAGACTACCTTTAACCATAGGAACAACGAAAATAGCGAAAAGTTTTTTTTTAAGCTTTGTCAAAACTCAGTGAAGTTTTTTAGGTAACCGCTGATTTTTTATTTCGTGATTTCTAGGTTGGAAATATTGTTAAAGTTGGTTTATAATGATGAATAAAACGATATCCTAGATTTTGAATTTGTCCATCGTTTAGAGAAACACCTCTTGTCACTTTCTACCGTATTGGGAGTAATCCTGAACGCCCATTATTTCGCGCCGCAAGAGTCGAACGCATCGCAGTCATCAATCTTTATGTGTAATCGTATACAACATCGTCGCACAATCCGTGTATCAAACACTGACGTGGTGCTTGACGTTTCCACTGCATTTGACTCCTGTTGCACGGATTGGTAAACTTTCAGCATTATTCTGTAGTTATTGTTCGTTCTTGGTTATGTTTAAAGGTGCAATTTATCAGTTTTATGTACTTAATTCTTTAAGATACTAACTCTCGCGTAAGCTTCCCCATCCGATGACGGTTGCAATTTGACCAGAGTATTCCCTCCCGCCTCCCGGCAAGCAAATCGGACGAATGTTCTTGGTAAATGTTACGGGCTGATCGAGGGTCAGAATAGCGACGTCATTGTACTGAAAGGAAAATAAAAATAAGATAAGTTTCAAAGCACAAAAATGGATAACAATCAATGTAAAAAGTATAAAGAAGACGATATCAAAGTAGAAAAATATCTTGAGAAAATATTGCATGTGATAGATAAGTTCGTATAGGCCGGGTGGCTAGCCCTGGTGTCAGAGTTTTACAGATGATGACGATGGACAATGACCTAATATTCTTGTAATAATAAAGTTAAAATTACCAATGTGCGCATATCGAAACCACGATGTCTCACAACACGCTTGATCTTCCTTTCGATGTGTTGAGTCTCTGTATTTGTCTTGATATTGTGATCACCGAGTCTTGCGGTCAATCGAGCCACATCCCACGACGTCATACTGTAACAACCATACCAATTAGAAAACATGTTTTTTACTTGAGGACATAATGAGATCTTAAAGATATATACTTACTGGGCAACACAATGCGCTGCGGAAAGTATGTGTCTGTCGTCTATCAAAGAACCACCGCAGAATTGTCTGCCACCGTTGAATAGAGCCGCGACCCACGGCCATTCGTTTAGATCTGCGTTGTGACCACCGACAATACGCTCTTCGTCTTGCGTGCTTCCATAAGCCTGTTGACATCACAGCTTTGTTTACTTATGCATTCATCTGAACGTTTTCAAGAAGTAACGGATTTTTAAAACAGCCATCGAGTAAATATAAAATTCAAAATATCAGTACAAACTGTCCTAAAAAAACAGGCCCACTTTTTCTGAGTTTGCGAGAGGTCATCCAACTTGAATACTTAGCATTCGGGTCCGTAGGCGTCGGTATACAATACGAGGGGCTCGGCTCGATTTTATCGCATTTTACAAAATTAGGTATCTCAAAAATATTACCAAGTGGGACTAAAAGACTTTGTGCCGTACCTGAGGTCCATTCTTTTTGCCACATCCAGATACGGGTTGTGCGGGAAGGGACGGCTGCGTAGGCTTCGTTGGTTGAGCAGGTTTTATCGTCTGCCATGTCTGATAAGAAAAATGGTCATTAGATAAATTAAATATAGCTGGATATAATCTATAAAGTAGTGAATTGTACTCACCTGCTTAGTCGTAGGTTTGGTGGTGGTTGGGGGTCGAGTTGCCCAAGTTGTGGGTGGTTTGCCGTTGATTGGAGGTGGCTTGGTTGTAGCTCCGGCCACTGTAAACGAAATCACTTGTTATTATTTGATTTTCGGATAGTTTATCCCTCAATGTTTTATCAAGAAAATGTACCGAAAGAAGGAGGATGTGTAGGTGCTGCGTGGTCCGGAGGGTGAGTTGGCAGAGGGGGGATCGCAGGAGGCCAGCCGGGCGGAATCTGACGCGTATCCACACCTTGGTTCATTGCCCACTGTCGCGCGAAGGAAACGAAGCTATTTGGAAATCTGCAATTATAAAACCATATTGATTTTTGGTCAATTTTGTAATATCAGGTCGAAAAAATTAAGATGGTTACTTGGACTTTTACCCGAAATGCATCGGAGGGACTTGCATTGGCATAGCGGGAGGCATGAATCCCAGGCGCTCTACATCTGGCTCTTGTTGTGGTGGCGTGTCAGCTGGTTCGGTGCAGCATACTCCAAACACCTTAGGCATTATATAAATTTTCCATCAGTTCTATAGTTTTTTGTTATTAATGACTGGTTCTTTAATAATGGTTTTTCCTTTACCTCCATATTATCTGCACTGATGTAGCTACAGGTATCATAGTGGCCCATGACCCAACCGTCCCAGCCGGTTAGGTCGGCTACTTTGATCAAGGGGTAGCATTCTCGGTAACTCTTGCAAGTGCCCTTTTTGCCCACAGTTGTAGCACACTCTGTTCCAAAAGCTCCTTCATCTGCCTGAAATAGATTTTTACTGTTTATCTTTTGTCTTGAACAATTTTCCAATCAATCAGTCCAGATGTTGCTTATTCTTATTTTAAAAACCTACATTTATTACAAACAATGTCATATTTCCTCAAGTCGTTTTGTAGGCGAGAATGTGGGCTTCGTGTTGTATACATGCCTTTTTAGGGTTCCGTTGTAAAACGAGGAACCCTTAAAACTTCGTTGTGTCCGTCCGTCCGTGCGTCCTAAAATTACAAAGCCTTATAACTACCGCATTTATGGACCGAATGGTATATATCAATTTGAGATTATTATAGTTTTAGTATAGATCTCAATTTAAAACAATTATTTTTTAAAAATTTGTGTAGCCGTATTATTAGGAATAGCTTCCATGCATGTAAAGTTGGAATATTTTTTTAACCCCATCGTGGATATCGTTGAATAGCCAAAGTTGAAAAAATAGTTTTTTTCATCATCACCATTTACGGAAGCCTATCATCGCGTGTCTCGACACGCACTTAACAACTTATTTATTTTCGAAGCTTCAATCCAGTTTCGATCTCGCCACTATTCATTTTAAATACCCAGCAGTGTTTATATATTCGAACACATTTGTTTACTTTTATGGGACGAAGAGGCTTGGGCAGGTGGATCTGGCTCTTTATAGATCACGATAAGCTGTTAAAGCTACTCTCTATCTATCTCTCTCTATCTCTCTATCGGCTATCAGAACTAACGAGCGTTTTTATGTAGAGTTGTCTGTATATGTAGAGAGACAAAGTTGCGCTCTGGCAATGTCCTTGCTTGCGAACTTCACAAGGTCTAGTATCGAAAGCATTTTGATATAGGTACCTCTACTAGGGATGAATAACCACCTGTCTAGGGCGTAGGAACATCAGCTGCCTGGCGTTGCGTGTGGAGTTCAATGCATCTCGCCTCTGGCGGCCCACATGAGCTACAAACAAACATAAAGCATTTATTATTTTTGATCTTACTTCTAGAAAAATGAGGTATATTTTTGCTGTTTTTTGTGTGAATTTTATTCACATTTCTATTAGTATAGGTTCTTGAAATATCAAACGTGCGTGAACGGATTTGCATGATAAAAGAAACTAAAATGTGATTAACTTTGATTTAGTGGTTTTTCAACTTTGTTAGTAATATGATAAATATTGATTCGGTGATATCCAGGGCACTATATTGGGGCATACCAATATGGCTTTATGTCAATTGTTCTGGTTTTATTAAAAAAGTGTCCACATATTTTGACCAAGGTGTAGAGTTTATCAAGGGATTGTAGAGCTAGAAGCTGCTTGGCTCTGCATGAAATCTGATAACTTTTTGATAGTCTCGTCTTGGCAACATTTTACATCAAAATGTTTTTGGTGGGATACTTGAATTATTGCTACACTTTTAATGTTTAAGGGGGGCTCCCATACAACTTGATACAACATACCTGAATTTTTAGACGTTTTTCGCTCTATATTAATAATGGTAATAGGTAGATGCTTGAAATGTTCACAGAATATTTAGTTTTATATTCACTTCAATAATAAAATTAAAACAAAATAAGTATTTAAGGGGGGCCCATACAGTACGGAACCCTTCGTGCGCGAGTCCTACTCGTACTTGGCCGATTATTTGGGTCAAATCTAGTTATAATTTGACCCCTTTCCCGTGGACAGATTGATATGATATTTGACACAAAGCTTTAGTTTCGATGACAATAAATTTTTTTGTATCCAGTACTGACGTAAATACAAGATGGCCAACGCCACAACATGGCGTATATTTTTTACACAATCAATATGGGTATCAAATGATAGGGCTTTTCATGTAGAACACAGTTTTTAGTAAAAAAAAAAACTTAAAACAGTAAATAAAATTGGTAAAAAACTTTTTTAAATTAAACGGTTTTATGTACTTACCTGAAAAATAATAACTCAAAAATAGATACGTGGGGCGCAACGTACGAGTACATGAGTACATAATGAAATTTTCCAGGCGAAGGCCCCACGATTTCATTTTTGAGTTAGGTATTATTTTTCAGGTACATAAAACCGTTTAATTTAAAAAAGTTTTTACCAATTTTACTGTCTGGTATATTTTGGTTTCATTGCGAATGATCAAAGCCATAAAAATGATATCAAATTACCCAATCGAAGCGGTATTTTTTTGGAGATGATATTTAAGTCCATGTACCTAACGGTCCGATTACTTACGGGCATGTACCTAACTAAGCACCGTAATAATATCGATATAAAATTAAACTCGTGGTACTTGTTAGTGATTTTGATACAGTTTTCTAAAACCTGTTACCTCTTGCGGTATCTTATCAATGTTTTTATAGTTTGCTTTTTGCCGGTTCGCGATTCCTATGCTAATTTGACAATTTGGTTAGATAAGAACTAATGAATTGATCAAATGGGCATTTTTTGTCCATGAGTGTTTGTGACAACTTTTACTCAAAGGTATTCACATCTATAAATCATCGTAGAATAGGTTTGATTGCCTTGTTGTGTATTTATATTATATTAGATTTTGACGTATTTTGGTTTTTGTGCTATCTATATATATATTTTAGATATATATCTATTTATTATTTTTCCGGGATAAAATTCTTCTATGACATTCCGACGTATATTTAACTAAATCAATGATATCCCTCCCTCTTGCTGCCTGAAAGAGTAATAAACAAACCAACAAATCTTACACAATCAATGTTCAACTTTTTAATCTTTTTATTTATTAAGTAGGAGTAGTGTATCTATAAATAGTGCTTAACTAATATTTCGATAGTTGGATTTAAAGTTTTTTTGTGCAGTAAAGTTCCCTTTTAACATGGCTTAGACTTGAAATTATCAATGGTTATGTCCCATAAATAGCAGCTCAAAATTATTATTCAGTTGGCGACCAACAAACATTGGTGCGTACAATATAAGCAAGTCGTAACGATGCATGTTATTTATTTCGGATTGGTGCATAACGGGACCTGATGGGTAGGTATTTACCAAACGTTTTCGTTGGAATTTATCAGTACATGCCCTGAATGCTAACTTATGACCTAAAATCTGGCAAGATTTGTGGATCCCTACCTACTATGAAAAATAATAGTCAGCCTTCCTACGTATCTCAACTCTGTAGAGCACGTAAAAACTGGACAAACTCATAATAGGGGTACAGAAAACTGGTCTCAAGTATATTTGTTAATGAGTAAGTAGTAAGTTAATGTAAGCGATCAGTCCATAAATTGTGTGTAAGCTTAAAAATTATACCTGCATTAACGCCAGAGTTTATTATAATTGTAGTCTTCAATTACGATGAAAATGTGTGCAATGTTCTGTATTAAGCTTATTTTATATTCTCAGTGGTGTGTATACCAAAAAGGCATAAAAATAAACATACATCCAGCCTTGAACACTTAGTGTGGTGACGAGTAGTCCTGACATCCACACAAGTAGCAGCCAGAGATCTAAATAATTAAACTTGATTTCCAGAGACACTGATGAAAAAATACGACCTTTAAAGGTTCCTAGATCCAAAATGAAAAAGTATCTTGCCGTGTGTAAAACAAACTAAAGTAAACTTAAAGTTCTTGCAAGTAGAGATCAAATTCGGCCGCCACGTTTAATGCACTGCTTTAAATAACTTGCTGAGGTATGCCAACTTACGCACCACCTTGAACTTGATACCAATAACAGGTAATTTAATTTTCCTCCAGGGTGATGTGTCTGAATGCCAATATATCCAACAGTGGTCAGTTTAACCCTAGTTTATTTATTGTAGTTCGATCCAGTGGAAAAAAATCATGATCACTACACACTGCGCCGTCGCTCTTGAGATCAAAATACGACACTAAAAATATATCAATGATTGAACGTTGAAAATTCCATTGTACTCTAGGGATTCCGGGTTCAGCGTTCTAATGCTAGGAAATGTCACGGGCGTCATCCCGCTTCAATATCGCTTCACCGATCTAATTAACGTCCTCGAAGCTCAACAAAAAAATATAAGTGGTTTGAAGCGGTGCCCGCCGAAGTGTTTAGAAGACAATGCCTTGATTGATGTGCTCCAACACGGACATGTGGGCGTTTAGATATTTGCATTGAATCGATCCCAAACTTTTTTGATTCCGAGTACTGGCCCACGTGATATTAAAATTATATCTATCGGCTTGATAATGACGTGACCAACCAAAACATAGACCCCGTGTGTCATACCGATCGCACCCGTACACCGGTCTCCAGCGAACAGGTTCTGAAGAACTCGAAATGTTTTATAGCTAAATTAAACTAATTTATGTCTAAAAAGTGTATCGATAGTAATTTATGACAGTAGTTTTCGCCGTGGCCGGACATCTCAGTTGCAAATTTTAACTTTCTCTAGCCTCAAAACCTCATAGCCACTTGTGGCGTGCATTGTCTGGACACCTTGCAAAACAATACTAGAATCTGCCGTGACAATTCTTTGGTCACTAATGTAAATAATGCTTTGTGTTGTATCGATCGAGTATTCTTTGAAATTATTTAAACTGTTTAATTGTTATATTACCAAATAAATAACATAAAAACATGGGAATTTTCTTAAATAAAATTATTTCATGTTTTCTTTAAGACTAACATAAAAATTTCGCTTTTACTATCACTTATAATTTTAATATCACTTGATTTGAGTTAATTATTAAAGAAAACTATTGGTCATTAAATAATTAAATGTCCTTACGTATTGATTTCCGTAAACAAACTTCACTAACGACTTACCGGTAATTATAACAGCATCGTCGGTGTAAAACGCGCCATCTCTCGAAGAAAATCCATTATGCGCGTCGTGGTCAGAAACACTCCCGAATCCCGGCGTCAACAACCCTACCCCAAGGATCAATAATTGAAACCCTATTAACATTTTGTCCGAATTTAGTACATTCACTTGAAGAACACGGCGAAGGGGTAAGTTAGTTTCGCGCGACACGCGTGAATGTGCAGCCCGCAAGGAGTCGCTTTGCAAAATGCTTCGGACTCTTGGTTCCGCGCCTTTATAATATTACAACTGACGCTCTACATTACTAAGCTAAAAGATAACAGAGCTTTTACTCCTTTTGTAAGCTGACATTTGGCTGAGGCTAAGCTTTATAAAATATGACAACCATTCTGCGACTTCGGCTGAAGACACATCGGATTGATGTTCACACGACATCATAACAAAGAATGTTTTCGAAGATCAGTGAACTTCGATCAGTTTTATAATTAAGGACAAGGCGGTGATCGGCATGTTTGAATTTGATTCGCGAACAGCGGTGCATGTTTTATGATCAGTGCTGAACCAAAAAGATAATCGGTTAAATAATTACGCACGTCTAAACACTTCTCAATAATGTCCGAATTTTTCACTAACTGTGTTTTGATGATTTATGTAAATATCTTGAGCGCATTTTTTCTGCTGACAATCAATTCCGTAATAATGAATTATGAATCTATTAGGTACAATACTCTTTTGTATTTTTAAGACATCATAATCGGATAGGCAGTAAGAAAAAATTGATCGACAAACAAACGTTGATTCTCTAAAGGTTCGAAAAGATTGTTATGCACTTTGTCAGATTAAGATAGGGTTTCTCCCTGAGCCAAATGTCACTGTAGCATTTAAATTTTCCTGTTGTACGTGACATGAAGATTAATTTAAATTGCTCCAAATATCTAAGTGATTTTTTGCGTGTCCTAAATGCAGAACCGATCGAGAACTTTAAAGAGCAAAAGCACCCACATCGAGTTGGGTCGATGATCTCTTGAAAATAAAGTGGTAGGGCCAACATTTTTATACCAAGTCATTAAATCATATAATTTGCTCAGGGCGGAGATGCAAAATAAAGGAACATTTTATGTGCTTCATTGGAGCTTTAGTGCGATTAAACTCACTTATGTTTTGGAATTACTTTGTACTCTGTAGAGATTACAGAGAGAGTAGAGACCAGCAACATCAAATAACTGAAAAAAAAAATACATCAAAGTTACTGTTAAATTTTGATCCGTTACTTCATCGTAAATTTATACTTAGTTTAGTTTATGTTTAACTAGCTGGCCCGGCGAACTTTGTTTCACGCAATATCTTTATAAATTATAGCCTGTGTTATTCTGATGTATTAACATTACTATTGCAAAGTTTCATCTCAATGCGTTCAGTAGTTTTTGCGTGAAAGAGGAACAAACATCCGCACATAGAAACTTTCACGTTTATAATATTACTAGCAGCGCCCCGCGGTTTTACCCGCGTTGTGCCCGTTCCCGTGGGAATTTCGGGAATTTTTATACATATAAACCTTCCTCTTGAATCACTCTATCCATTAAAAAAAACCGCATCAAAATCCGTTGCGTAGTTTTAAAGATTTAAGCATACAGACAAACAAATAAACAAACAAATAAACAAACAAATAAACAAACAAATAAACAAACGAAAATAGCGACTTTATTTTATACTATGTAAGGACTATGTAAGGAAGTAGGATTACATAATTATTACAAAGGAGAGCGCCAATTTTTAATGGAATTTCATTTGTTCCGAGTAATTGCAAGAAATACTTAATTTTCAGATCGATTCATAACATATTTGCTAAATATCATATATTAAATAGATAGTTTTTTTTTAAATTCTGAATAGGTTTGCGTTTGACCACATACTGCCTGATGTTGAGCAGACAAGCGGTCTAGGTTGTAATAGAATATATAATAATACACCTGGAGGAAGTACGGTGGCGGCGTACGGGGCGGGCTGCTAGCAATTTATCATACAAAATGGCTCTAAGTAACACAAGTGGGCGCCATTAGTTAAATTAAATTGACATTAAAATCTGTCTGTTACATATCCATCGACAAAAAATAAACTAGATCACAATTTCAGATCAAATTAACACGAGCTATCTCATCTTGAACATGAGGTTGAAGATTAGTAAAGAAGCATTAATCTTCCTAAGTTAGTACCGCAGTACCGTTATGTCAATGTCGTCGATCACTATCTCGTTGGAACCTCAAAATTAAAGGAGTACTGTACACACACAATATGTAGGTCTATAGGTAGGTACGGTGTCAACACAATGTTTTATTGTTTGTCCAAATATGTGCCTCTTAACGGGAACGGGACATGATTACTCATAATCGAAGGTAAAAACCGCGTTGAGGATGGAATACGTGGAAAATAATGTAATATTACGATGAAGCCTAGATAATATCCTCCTATTTACTGAGCACTAAAAAAAATTTTACTGAACGTAGTCTTGCGAACTATTTGAGCAAAATTGTACCGCGTGTATGTATGCCAAGTTGTAAAAGTATAGATAAACTGTGTGAAAAATGATATGAGTAGGTAAATTGGGGGTGAATTTAGATATGACTAACGATTGATATGAATGGAAAAAGTGTTCGACCCTGCATAATTACGTGGGATAAGGGTAGTCAGATAATAACTTGCATGGATGTCCTTCTTAAAACTTTCTTTGACTAGTTCGTGAAAGGCCTTATGTACAACGAGATGGTGACGGCATGATTAATTTTTAAAAAGTAAGTTCGTATAGGCCGGGTGGCTAGCCCTGGTGTCTGAGTTTTTAGGCCGCCTGAAGGCCTCTGACTTGGCTAAACGGTCAGTCATTTTTTATTGCAATGTGTCATTAGATTCGTCTTTAAAGAAGTGATATAGACTCATAGGCCTAAAACTAATTAAATGACACGTAATCTGACAAATCTAATCTTCATACAAATGCCAAGCCACTTGCTGCGCATTGTATGGAAATTAGTCACTGCACGTGACATTTAGATGAGTTTTGGGGCATAGGCTTTTTTACGGTCGGATTGTATTTTTCCTTTCAAGCACATTCTATAAACACAAAACTTCATCATTATAATCCGATAATATTTTTTTCATGTGAAAATACAATCATACTTATAATCAGAGGCGTAGCTACCGCTGCTGTATCAGCTGTATCAATGATACGGGCCCCCGGGCTACAGGGGCCCCTAAAGTGTGTAAGCATAAACCAGTAAATTGTCACTTAATCCTGTGCTTCACGGGAAAAAAAACTATCACACGTGAGTTTTCTCTTCAGAATTGAAAAAAGTAAAAAAATAATCTCTTATTTATTTAAAGAACAAAAACTTCGAATCGTAGCAAATGAATAGCTTTTACTCAGCTTTATTGCAGATTAGTGAAAGTACGACTAAGTACGTTAACTATATCAGTAAGGGAGTAATTGCATCGATATTGCTTTTACTGGACTAAATTGGTTGTTTTTCTTTTACTCAATGTTTATTCTGCAAATCATGCGTCCTTTTCTCATTGCTACTCTATTTCTGCAGCATTTTTAGTGCTATATATAATCTGCGCCTTTTTCGCGTTGTGTAAACGCTGACTCGACGTTATAAGTACGACAAATCACAGACTTCTACAGAACTAGTCAACAAAACTAGAACGTGTCTGCAACATTTTGCTTGGGCCCCCCCCCCCCAACTAATTTTGATACAGGGCCCCAAGGCACGCTATGCCACTGCTTAATCTTCTATCTTCTATAATATAAAAATGAATCGTGGCTGTTAGTCTCGCTAAAACTCGAGAACGGCTGAACCGATTTGGCAAATTTTGGTCTTGAAATATTTGTGGAAGTTAAGGGAAGGTTTAAACGGTGAGAAATTTTATAACAGTTGCGAGAAAAATAACAACAATATGGATTTCATTTTCCCATACAACATTTTCCGGCATGTACAAAATGTCATTGACACTTGACAGATGGTGAGATGAAGTTCACCGGGACCGCTAGTTTATAATAATTTCCGCTCATAATAACTAAGGTAATTACCTAACAAGCATAACTATTCCTATTACTTCATAGCTCACACGGCTTACACCGTCACCTCTGATTCTTCGTACTTCTTTTATAATTTCATTTTACGGACGCAATAAGTTTATCCCGATATTTTTGATACATTTTATGAGTGAACGCATGAACATTTATAAATACTACATCTTCTTGTACATTTATTTTTGGGAAGGGTTAATGGCATGCGGTAATTGGGAATCCAGGACCTGTCGAACTGGTCTTATGTAAAGTGATCACGGTGGGTACAGAGGATTTAGGGTTAGTAGCGGTTTATTTTATTACACCTTTTGAATAAAACTCTGGGTTTGCGAGAGTCGAGTCTGACTCACGCTGTGGGTTCCACAGTTAAAGTTTTGTGTAATCGCAAAAATATTTTCTAAGCCACGCTCTGTATCAAAAAAAGCATTAATATAATAATTCTTTATTCATCAAAAAAACATTTTAACAGTACATTAGTATTTAATTTTTAGTATGTGTCGGGGACTAAGACTGATAGTGTGAAGCACCCGCCATCGCTATTGGTGGGCCATCCATCGGTACGGCTTGCCGGCGGTCTCCAGTTGTCCATCTCACCAAATAAACACTCTGTACTACTGCGACGGGTGGTTTTATTGACCTAGTACCACTTGGTAATCAATTTAACGAGAATTTTCGAGGATGAAAACGGATTTTAAAGCTAATGGATTGGCACGGGAGCAGTCCGCCTTGCGTGCGGAATGGCATGACGTTTCTCGCCCATCTGTCAAATCATTTCATTCCGACACAAGCCTGCAGTGTTGCCACGTGCGATCCCATTCGGGTGATACCCACTTTAAAATCATCACTGTTGCTTTTAACTAAAACCAACTATGCTGTTTCACTCCGTCACGGCCATCCTGCATCTTCATACGTCCTCGTATGTTTTTTTTTTATTTCTTGGCAAAACAAGTAACTTATGCGTTAGTTAGCAACCACACTAGTTGTAACTATGTGGGGTGGTTTCCTATTTTCTTTGATTGTCACACAGAGTTACATCACGGAGCTACCACAAGGACTTACCACACGGATTTACCACACGGAGTTACCACACGAAGATACCATACGAAGATACCACACGAAGATACTACACGGAGATACCACACGGAGATACCATAAGAAGATACCACACAAAGATACCACACGAAGATACCACACGAAGATACCACACGAAGATACCACACGAAGATACCACACGAAGATACCACACGAAGATACCACACGAAGATACTACACGGAGATACCACACGGAGATACCATAAGAAGATACCACACGAAGATACCACACGAAGATACCACACGAAGATACCACACGAAGATACCACACGAAGATACCACACGAAGATACCACACGAAGATACCACACGAAGATACCACACGAAGATACCACACGAAGATACCACACGAAGATACCACACGAAGATACCACACGAAGATACCACACGAAGATACCACACGAAGATACCACACGAAGATACTACACGGAGATACCACACGGAGTTACTACAAGAAATTGCCAACCCAAAGATACCATACGGAGATACCATACGGAGTTACCACACGGAGATACCACACGGAGTTACCACAGAGAGATACCACACGGAGATACCACAAGGAGATACCACACGGAAATACCACACGGAGATACCACACAAGCTTTTCACACAGAGTTAATTCTCACGTAGATTTAAGTATTGCACCGAATTTGCACACAAACTTGCTACACAGGATTGTCACACAGAGTTGCCACACCGGGTTACCACTAAGAGTTACGAGTACCATACAGATTTTCCATACAGAGCTACTTCACCACACAGAGCTGCCACACAGTTACAACACAGAGAGCTTTCACACAGGCTTTTCACACAGACATTTCACACAGAGTTACCACACAGACTTGTTACGTGGAGTTGTCACACAGGCTTGTTGCACGGAGTTGCCACACAGGCTTGCCACACAGGCTTGTTACACGGAGTTGCCACATAGGCTCGCCACACAGGCTTGTCACACAGAGCTTCCACGCAGGCTTGCCACACAGGCTTGTCACACAGAGTTTCCACACAGGCTTGTCACACAGAGCTTCCACACAGGCTTGTCACACAGAGTTTCTACACAGGCTTATCAAACAGGCTTGCTTCACAAGCTGACCACACAGGATTATCACACAAGCTTACCATACAGAATTATCACAAAAGCTTACCACACAGGCTCACTACACAGTCGTATCACACAAGATTACTACACAGGCTTATCATACAGGCTTACTACACAGTAGTACACAGTCATACCACACAGGCGTATCATACAGGCGTATCACACAGGCGTTTCACACACGCGTATCACATAGGCGTACCACACAGGATTACTACACAGGCTTATCATACACACTTACTACACAGTCTAACCACACAGGTTTATCACACAAGCTTACCTTATAACAAATAACAAATCATAGTGTTAGCTGAAATATGTTAGTATGTGTAATGACGTGTAACTAGTTGTTATCAATAAAGAGTATGAGTATGAGTACCATACAGGCTTACCACACAGGTATTGAAACACACACACATACACACACACAGAATTCATATACCGTCGTCATTGTTGTCATGATATCGTGCTGTATATTGTCATCAGGTACGGCATTAAATAATAGTGACACTGAAAAATTGTGAATCTAACTTGACGCTATTAATTGAAGTTAAGAGCCTGGTTGGTCTGTAATTTTCCATACAAATGTATTACGCTGTTTTCTTCCTGGAAAATACTTATAGAGCTTCAATTTTTTGTCATAAAATTAAATTTTGCTGTTTAGACTACTCTGTCTTTTCTTTTTCTTGATAAATTAATTAGCAGGTAAAATATGACCCTTCAAAACCACAAAAAAATTCACCATTATTACCGACGTCTTTAGAGACCTACCAGAAGAGACTAAATAATATCTAACAAAATATAAAATGACAGAATCATGAACACATTTTTTTTTTAAATTTTGACATAAAAAAGTACTTGATTGAAATAGTTTTTGAAGAAGAAAACAGCGTAATACGAAACGTTGTCTCGCCAAGTTTTTTGTAGGTATAAATCGCTCTGAGCTGCAATTGTCCCTATCGCACGATGCGGGGGTAGGGTCGAGGTAAGGGAGGTTCAAACCTATACGTACACAAGCACTAGGGATGTAGTAATAGTCGATATTTTTGTCGATGCTCTAGTGATGTCCATCGATATCGATGTTTATTAAAAATATTAGTTATTTTTTTCAATCTTATGATTTGACCGCAGTATGTTTGTTACTTTTGAAGATAAGATTTTATCTATGGAATATAGACGTTTAGTTGCTACGACATATAGCAGCGATTATACAGAACATCGTGTTGTATCCGCAGACATCTAAATGAGTTAGGCACAGAATAACCAATTAGCATAGTGCCCAAGTAATCCGGTAAGGCTCAATTCTACGAAAGCATAATTCTATGAAGGCCCAATTCTCAAAATGGCAACATAATTTTGATTAGAAATTTTCTAAAAAAATCACACATATTAAATACTAATAAGAGCTTACCGGTACCTAAAACAACCTCCTTTGGCGAGTTAAGTACATCATAACTTTTACTATGGGACCGACCAGAGCCGAATCCGCGAGAAATATCAACTATACCATAGAAAAAGTCCGTTGATAATGGACAAAGTGTATGGAACAGCTGGTTTTTATCGCCAATTCGGAGTTAGTTGCTCCCATAGTAAAAGTTGTTCTTTTTAAACCTTAACAATCGCTAATTATTGCGCATGTGTGCACAATGCCGACGCCGCGTGGCGTAGTGGTAAGCACAGGCGTGCACGTGGGAGGCATGAGGTTGGCGGGCGGCTGTGCCCCAGCCGTCGTCTTGTCTCTCAAACTCAATTTCAACATATGAAATTTACATGCGGTTTTTAGTTAACATGTTTTGTATAGTTATACATATGACCCTATAAGGGTATGGCAATTTTATTATTTGTATTAGAACGATTTATTATTACGTTTTCTAGATTAACGTTAAAAAATTCGTCTAATGTATAATAACATTTCGATAATAGGAAAATTTTTAGTTGTTTTATGAAACAGTTTTATCTTTCGATATCTTTTAAATTATTTGGCAATTTACTAAATATTTTTATAGCCATAGAATTTGGGCTAGAACTTGTGCATTGTTCTCTCTGGCCCCTGCGCATACCTATATTTTGCCTTTTGCACAGCATTCTGCGCCTAACTTTTCATCCGCCGACTTGTGTGGCGCGGATCGTAGGTGAGATCCATTCGAGAAAACATTATATCCTCATATCCGTCCATTGAACTACATGCCTTGCCCTCTGTCATTTTAACTTGCCAATCCACTGAGTTTTGCTGAAAAGTTCAAATACTTAGAAGTGTTTCAATCAGTTTGTCTCTACCTATTTTGTAGATATTCTATCCTGTATTACTATGGTGTGTGCCCTATCCACTGCTGCTTTAATTTGCTAATTGTTATAACTTTTTTTTAACGTATTTAAATTAGAACCAAAGTATGACAAGCAGTTCTCCAAACAGTAAGCCTAGCATCTGATCTGTTTAATTGAATTCTCAATTCAATTAAACAGATGCGAGGTACGAGTACACTTCGCTGTGATGCGCTAATTATTGTGCATATGTGCACCATGCCGACGCTGCGTGGCCTAGTGGAGTGCACGGACGCAGGGGGCGCGCAGGAGGCATGAGTTTGGCGGGCGAGTGTGCCCCTTTCTGGCTCCCGCGCATACCTATATTTTGCCTTTTGCGCAGCGTTCTGCGCCTAACTTTCCATCCGCCGACTTGTGTGGCGCGGATTATACGTGAGATTCATTCGAGAAAACAGCCCCATTGGCTATCCGTTCATTGAACTATGTGCCTTGCCCTCTGTCATTTTAACTTGCCAATCCACTGAGTTTGGAGAGAGCTTAAAAGTTCAATTAGGATTGCTTTAAATTTTACTTTATTTTATTTATTCATACACAAAACAAATCACAATCGTTACAAAAGTTCAACTTAAATATAACTATATTATGGTCTGGATTGTAATCCAAATATATGTGTACACAGAAAAAGTAATTGAATGAGTGCTTTAAATGCTTTAATCAGTTCATATCTACCTACTTTGTAGATGTTCTATCCTGTATTACCTACTATGGTGTGTGTCCTACCCACTGCTGCTTTAATTTGCTAATTGTTTTAGTTTTTTTAAACGTGTTTAAAGTATTACCAAGGTATGACAAGCCGTTCTCTAAACAGTAAACCTCGCATCTGTTTTATTGAATCCTCTATTATTTTTATACTATGGAACTAATAGCGGAATGAAAATATGGTACGAGTAGGTACCATATAAAAGGCCAGACGTTTTAGATGTGCAGGTATACAGTAATATAACGAGACCCTATTACTAAGACTCTTCTGTCCGTCTGTCTGTTGGTCACTAGGCTGTACCTATCTCATGAACCGTAATAGCTAAACAGTTAAAATTTCCATTATAACAACTAAATACTTACTAAAAATAGAATGAAATAAATATCGACTTCAACTGTGTACAGAATTCGCGCGGATCGATGTAGCATTTTTCACATTATTGTTGATTTATCAAATATGGCTCAGCCGATTTCAAGAAAATTTAAATGGGACCAACTTCGACGTATACCCTTTCCAATAAAAAAAATATACGCGTCAAATTGCGTACCTCCTCCGTTTCATCGGTCAAAAAATAGAATAAAATAAATATTTATTCATACAACAGATGTGAGTTTTTGCACGATAATTATTAATAATCACAACAGGTAGACGTTTAACATATTCTCAGAGTATTTAGTAATATAATATATCAATTTAAAAAACAAATAATTGAAATAGGAGTACATAATTGGCTCCCATACGGTACGAACCCTTTTAAGCGCGAGTCCATATTTATTTTAGTTTGTAGAAGAACTATGTTAGATATTTAAATAAAAAATAATTAACTTAAAATTAGAAAGAAGTGATTTCAGTCAAAATATATAATGTAAACTGCAACGCCTACAGAAATCAAATAGCCAAATTGCTACTTTTACTCCCTGCTTTGGGTTCAAGATCAATTGTTTATGATGTTAGTTGGGTACATTTTATGTTTTTGTACAACAATAATAAAATAATTTGAAAGAAAATAAACAAGCCTATAAAAAAATAACCTATGTCACAAATAATGTCGCTTCCTAATGGCAGAAAAATAAATAATCATTGGCAGGATTATTTTTGTATGCTTTCCGCCATACCTACTAGGAAACTAGATTATACGTAGAATACGCGTAAGAAAGCTCTACGTACGGCCAAAATCAGGAACAAATTCTATGCTGCCAGGGAATACGGAATGCTAGTGAAATAACGTACGTGGCGCCACGACTCGCGCGCAGAGTTATCTTGTGCGCACTCTACGTAATATCATATTTTGCTACAATTCAAAATCAAATTTCGGTCGGCCACGGCTGGTTCTTTGAGGCGCGGGCGGGGTGCGGCGACAGTTCGAGCGCAGTACGCACACAAATACAATTGCATCACACACACATTGAAGCTCCCTGGTTTGGGGGCATCGCGACGGCAATAGTTTAGTCCAAATACCTATTTCTCAATTTCTTCGTCACTAGGCTATTCTCTTAACAGTGAACATTAGAACCCTCGATTCCTACAAGTGTGACTGCGCTATTTTGTTGCACATCATGAGATCTTCCCACGTTACTTTTTCTTATTAGAGAACAATCTGCACCCGAATCGAAACAAACTGAAAACTGCTCACCGGATTTGAAAGATGATCGATCGCTGGTTGGATCGCAGGTGTTGACTCGATGCTCTACTCGTACGTCACTACCTTCTTCGCACAGCGCGATGCAACGTGTCTATTCTCTCCGCAGTAGTAGTGCGAAGGTAGCACTTTTGTACACCGTCTTCACTTTTGCTGAGTGCCCGCACTTTTTGGTCATTGTGCTGCGATGATCAATGAGGCTGTATCCTCATGCGGTGGGCGTTGTTGTGATACCACTTCTGATGTCGGGGACTAAGACTGATAGTGTGAAGCACCCGCCATCGCTATTGGTGGGCCATCCATCGGTACGGCTTGCCGGCGGTCTCCAGTTGTCCATCTCACCAAATAAACACTCTGTACTACTGCGACGGGTGGTTTTATTGTCCTAGTACCACTTGGTAATCAATTTAACGAGAATTTTCGAGGATGAAAACGGATTTTAAAGCTAATGGATTGGCACGGGAGCAGTCCGCCTTGCGTGCGGAATGGCATGACGTTTCTCGCCCATCTGTCAAATCATTTCATTCCGACACAAGCCTGCAGTGTTGCCACGTGCGATCCCATTCGGGTGATACCCACTTTAAAATCATCACTGTTGCTTTTAACTAAAACCAACTATGCTGTTTCACTCCGTCATATGTATTAATTTTGACTTGTGTCCTGTGTGACTGTTATCCATCATTATATTCTCTAGCCGCCGCTGTAGGATTCCCTGTGTCGCGGTGGCTAGTTTCTTTCCAAACTGTTCAAAAGTGCAAATGTTTACAAAATATAACTCCTATGTACCTATACATGCGTAATGAGTATCATATATTCCAAAAAAAAAAAAAAATAATAATAAAAAATTAATCGCGTTAATTAGTAATATGAAAAATCATTAGCAGTATTAGTAATAAATTTAGTAAATATTATTTAATTTTGTTGTTGTTAGATTGCAAAAAGCACGCAAAGTAGTGATTCGTATGTATTAGTATTGAGTATTAAATAAGGTATTTTGCTTGAGTATGTATTTAGTATATTACCTATTATGTATAGTGTTTAGTATTTATGTACTGTTTGTTCTGTAGGATGATTTAGCTAATAATTCGTATAAGTTCCTCAGTTTCCAAATAATTCAAACTATTGAGATATGCTTTAATTTTGTTTTTACTAACTCTTTTTGTACACTGTAATATGTCAGTTTTACTATTTACTTTTTTATAAATATAGCTACCACGGAAACTGAAACTTCTTTGACCTATTTGAGTATTTGTTCGTGGTAGTGGCCAGTGTGGTTTGCGTCTAGGTCTGGAGCCCTCAGTTGATGTAACCTGTGTGGTGAGTGCAGTTTTATGAAACCGTAGTGCCGTAGCCATGATGTATATTTGTCTAACTCTCAAGTGTTTTGTATCCTTATAGAGCTGATCAGTTGGATATCTAAAAGTTTTGTTATAAGCGACTTTTAATAAAGCTCGTTGGGCTCTTTCAAGCTCAAGAAGATGGCTAGAGCCAGCTGAACCCCAAGATATTACACAATAGTTTAGTAAGGATAGGCACAGGGACGTATAGACCATTGTAATCACTTTTTCATCGGCTAAACTTCTGAGTCTTTTGAAGATAAATATTAGCTTCCTGATTCGACCACTAAGTGCATGTATCTGTTTATTCCACGAGAGAAGCTCGTCAATGTATATGCCGAGGTATTTCATGTGTTTTTCTTGACCTAGTTTTGGGCATGTACAGTGAGTGTTGTTTATGTTCTCGCACGAGTGAAGTTTTATGCATAGATTTTTGACAGGGCGACTGCGAATAGATGACCGAAAGGCAATGATTTTAGTTTTGTTGGCGTTAAGTGTTAAAAGGTTGTGTTGCAGCCAGTGTACTACTTTTTTGAGGCCCTCGTTGACCCTGCAACTTACATCGTCCCAGTCTTTACCGTCAAAAATGATGGCAGTGTCATCGGCAAACGCGAATAGTCGTGCTTGACGTAGTTTAATATTGCAAAGGTCGTTAATGTACACTAAAAAGAGGATCGGACCAAGAACACTTCCTTGTGGGACACCAAATGTCACCTCCATAGGATCGCTATACTGGCCATCAATCCTAACCTTTTGCCTTCGGTCAGTGAGGTATGACTTAAACCATTTCAGGGCTACTCCACGAACGCCGATGCCTTCTAGCTTTTTAATAAGTATACGCCTGGAGACCGTATCAAATGCCCTGGCTAGGTCTAAGAATGTGGCTATGCATCTCCGTCCTAGGTCGAGATTTTTGGATACGTGATCTACCAGACCAATGACGGCATCTTCCGTTGACCTGCCAGGTCTGAACCCAAATTGGTTCTCAGAGAGGATATTTTGGGTCTCGAGATAGGAAATAAAACTTTTATTAACGACTTTTTCCAAGATTTTAGAAATTGAGCTCAGTAGTGAGATGGGTCTATAATTAGATACTTCCTCTGCATCACACGCTTTGAAAACAGGGCATATAACTGCTTCTTTGAGCTCGATTGGAACTGTTCCGGTCTCCAGACTAAGGTTGCAGATATGTGCTATGGGAGCGGCAAGAACATGCTTACTGTATTTGAGTAGAGTATTACTGATACCATCTTCTCCCGGTGCAGATTTGGACTGTAAATTGCAGTTTATTTTGATGATCTCTGAAGCGTTTGTGGGACTCAAAAATAAAGAATTAATGGGAGGATCGGGAGATTTGACGTTTTCTGCCAGATTTTTCTCAGTTTCATTAATTTCCTCTAGAATATCATCTGCTAGGGATTTTCCAATATTTGCAAAAAAGCTATTAGCGCTGTTTAGTGCCACGTATGGTGTTTCAGCAGAGTTAAGTAAGCTGTTACTATTAGTACTAGTTCCTTAATGTCGATTGTTTTTATGAATAGGTGCTTGTAAAGTGTTCCATTATGGTGCTCACATAATTATGGTCAATTTTTTTTTCGCTTGCGTCAAAGTAAGTGGTCAAAGCGACCCCTTACCTACCTCATACTCATTTATTGATAACAATTAGTTACAGGTCCAACACTCTTAATCATTATAAATAATTAAACAATTAATAGATTTGAAGGTAAATATGATGATAAAAAAAAACAATCTAGTACATTTCAATAAAAAGAAAAAGTTCTGCGCAGTTCTCCTTACGATATATATTATTTCACTATGCTAAGCATTACTCGCATCGTGAATAATTGTTTTCTGATATCTAATAATAAATATGTAGGATACACGAGGACAGACATGCCAAAGTACTGATACTGATGACTGTAATGATGAGCAAGACCTACTTTTACTATGGGATCAACACTGAAATGGTGTAAATATCAGCTCGAATTTTTTGTTTGCACCAACGGATAAAAATCACGATTCCAGTTTGGTCCCATAGTAAATGTATAGTACGTAAATAATATCGTAGCGTAGTCCGTCGTCATCTATATAATATCCCCGTATTTCCTATCTAAAATTATTTATTAGGGTTCTCTACAAATTTTTTACACACCTTCAGTGAGCGTGTTTGATTCGTACTTGATCTGATTTTCATATTATCGTTGCTTTTGAAATATCAGTTTTTGTCCTTGACCCATAGTTACAAATGAGTTTTTTATAAGTTTGGCAAAGAAATGATGATTGGCTTTGACGTGTGATGGACATTGGCAATGAATTTTATGGTAGTCCCGTGATAACTGTAAAATATGAGTAATTGGACCGTGCATAATTTTTCTTCATTAGAATCGTATTTATCTATGTTTATTATTCATGCTTCAAGATTAATTATTTCTAGCAGATTTATCTGTTTGGTCTAAATTTGGCTGAACATGTTTGATTGCAGATACTCTCTCTCATTAATTATCTTATTATCCTTTTGTAACACCTTACAGCGATTATTTGCTAGTTTTATGTAGAAAGCTTAGCGGATGTTGTTGTCTTATACGTATTTTTAGACTTTGCGATATTGCGAATGCGGATACAAATTGTTAATTAGCAAAGTGCATGCAAAAAATTGCTGTTTCATACATTTTGTCGCGAATCAATGAATTTCTTGTACGGTACAGCTTATTTTGTATTTCGCGTTTTTAGTTTGGTTATGGAATACGACCTACAATGCGGCAAACTTGCCTTAATATAGATCTAAATGTCTCTGTTTTCCTGACTAGTGACTAGGTATTTCCCACAGGGTGATGGGGTAACCCTACCTCACTTTTCACTCCTCCACTTTGCTCTTTCGACATCGCCTTCGAAAGCTTGCACTTTTTCATGTCCCTTTGCAATACAATTAGTAGGTCTAAATATTTATTTAATATATTTTACGGTTAATAGAATTAATTACCAATGCTAATTCATTTATTTCAGTGTTTTGTGGCCTCTGACCGTGATCTTCATAACTACCGTAGTAAGTCAACAGACATGCAAATGTACGTGGTCAAACTGCAAGGCAGGGTCTACTTTATCATTACAAGCTTCGTGACATGCCACGTAACAGTTTTGTAACGTTAAGTTACGTCACGTCAATGTCACGAGCGCGATTTACTGAGCTATGGAACTAATGTGGATATGCTCGTACCGTTAAGATTACCAGTTTACTTTAGCACCCTGAAAAGTTTTGTTTGACGCCTCAGGAGGTTGATTCTGTATGGAAATGGGTGCCTTACATTCTCTAAAAATATTTATTTTATCGAATAGGTTATAGGTGTAACTCGGTTTCAATTTAATTTAATGTCATTGTTGACGTTTTAAATTATTTCAGAAGAAATTGGCGACAAAAAAATGCACATTAAGAGAGTAGCTGAGCGCCAAGGAATTTGAGAAGTAGGTATTTGAACTAAACTGTTGCTGTCGCGATGCCCCCAAGACAGGGAGCTTCTATGTGTGGTGTGATGCAATTGTATTTGTGTGTGTGTGCTGCGCACCATCTCCGCCCGCGCCCTTCCCGCGCCCGCCCGCGCTCTACGCTCAGGCTGTCGGCTGATTTATTCTTTTGAATTGTAGCAAAATATGGTAGGTACATAAGCTCCGGTTTTTTTGGGATAGCGCATGGCAAACGAAAACATTTATACTGAATATTTTTTATCGAATTAGAAAGCTACATTATTTTTTACACATAGAGGCGAAGTATATTGATTTTAATTTTCATTCGAATAATATTTTTTGAAAAAACCTTTATATATAGCCAACTTTACACAATTGACCTCAAGCCAAAAGCTGCGAACAAAAATAGCTATTTAACTAATCGATTTCTGTAGGCGCTGCAATATACGTACTGAAAATTCTACCAAATACCTAACTTAAGATATCCCAAATAACTTTTTTTAAGGAAAACACGCACATAATTCTTCAACAGACAATAAATAAAGTTTAAATAGCTTTTATTTAAATTAAATAGTCCAAAAAGAAGAATCTAAACTTTAAAATGAATTCAACCTATAAATTTTGAATATTACACAATTTTTGGGGTATAAAATCTTTCAAGAGATTTAGGTACGTAATAAATAACAGATAGCTTCAATATCTGCTTCGAAATTGCGTTGCATGGTTTGACCCAAAAAAATATATTATTTATATACATACATTGCAAGTTAAACAAAAACTTGTAAAATAAACTTGAGAATTGGCTCAGAAATATCGAATATGTGAAGTAATCAGAACATACACAAATTGCAAATCCCTTTCTTTTTGTAGGTCAGTCAAAATGAAAGGTTTCTCAATTCATCATCATCATTTCTGTCACGTGACGTCTACTGGTGGATACACGATACCTCTTTACAAGGTCTTGTTTTACAAAGTGAAGGAAGTTTCAGAGGTGTACCTACCTACACGTTCGTTATTATGAACAAAGTTTACTATGTTTACTATATTTTGTTACAAATTCATATTTGTTAATTTATTAACTATGCAATTTTTGTCATTTTAAGTTTTGATATTGCAGCATTGTTCAGATTTATATTAAATGATTATAATTTTGTTTTTACGATTTAATATTTAATCATTTATTTAAATATACATTTTGATTAATTTAACTACAGCTATTTTAAGTTATTGTAATTTTAAGATAATTATGCTTTGCTTTAGCTAAGCTGAAATTTTAAGGATATTATAATTATAACTACAATTGTAATTGGTTTGGACTGACTTGTATCTTGTATTTTGATACCAATAAAATAATATGAATATATGAATATGGGTCCAGCTGCGGATTTCGTGAACTAAAAATCAGCTGTTCCATACAAAACTGCAACTTGGACTCGACAAAAGGTATGACACGATTGGTTTTTTTCTCGAATTTCGGTTTGGCCACATATATTAAAAGTTGTTCATAATAATAGTCCGAATCACCTCTTTTCGGCTTAGTACACCAGTTCTGGATAACCCTGTATAGCTGGACATATAAAACTTCTTGCCTTTTATATTGTAACTATTCCCGTATTTTCATTGCGCGATTAGTCCCGTAGTATAAAAAATAATTAAGAATTCAATTAAACAGATGCAATGCTTACTGTTTGGAGAACTGCTTGTCATACTTAGGTTCTACTTTGAATAAGTTTAAAAAAGTTGAAACTATTAGCAAATTAAAGCAGCAGTGCGTAGCACACACCATATAAATACAGGATAGAAAATCCACAAATTACTACACACTTTTCAGCAAAACTCAGCGGATAGGCAAGTTAAAATGACAAAGGGCAAGGCACATAGTTCAATGAACGGATAGCCAATGGGGCTGTTTTCTCGAATGAATCTCACGTATAATCCGCGCCACACAAGTCAGCGGATGGAAAGTTAGGCGCAGAACGCTGCGCAATAGGCAAAATATAGGTATGCGCAGGAGCCAGAGAGACAAGACGCCGCACGGGCACAACCGCCCGCCAACCTCATACCTCCCACGCGCACGCCCGTGCTTACCACTACGTCGCGCGGCGTCGGCATTGTGCGCACATGCGCAATAATTAGCAAATTACGGCGAAGTGTCATCTGCGTCTTACATCTCATCCGCCGACTTGTGTGGCGCTACCTATACTGGCAAGCACAGCATAGAACTTATTTATTTTATTAGATCCAGATTTATTTATTTTGTTGTATTTGTAATGTGACTGATAATGTGTTTTTTAATTATTTGATGTTGTGTCTTTGATAATTTAATGATTTAATAGAACGTTTTTCGCTTAGGTAAGTGGACTAAGGATAATTATATTTATACGTTACAGTTATTACACGATTTTAGAGAGCACGTGATTTTCCTGATTAGAACTATTATTTCGCTTTAGGCGCAGAATTCTAATAATGGCACATAGTTTTAAGAAAGTTCAATTTTACGAATGCCCAATTCTATAAATGCCCAATTCTCACAATGTTCACTTCTAAGAATGCTCAATTCTCAAAATGGCAAAATAATTTCAAATGGAAAAAATCGGCCAAGTACGAGTCAGACTCGCGCACGGAGTGTTCCGTACTGTATGGGAGCCCCCCCCTTAAATATTTATTTTATTTTAATTTTATTATTGAAAGGAATATAAAACTAAATGTTCTGTAAAAATTTCAAGCAACCTGGTACAGTTATTAATATAGAGCGAAAAACGTCTAAAAGTTCAGGTTTGTTGTATGGGAGCCCCCCTTAAATATTTATTTAATTTTGTTTTTAGTATTTGTTGTTATAGCGGCAACCGAATCATATCATCTGTGAAAATTTCAGCTGCCTAGCTATCATGGTTCATGAGATACAGCCCGGTGACAGAGAGACGGACAGACGGACATCGAAGTCTTAGTAATAGAGTCCCGTTTTTCCCTTTGGGTACGGAACCCTAAAAACACATTTTCATTTTAAAAAAACACCGGTAATGAAAGCACAACCTCTTTAGGGCAAAGGTAATAGGTTTGAAAAGAACAATTAACTCCGCATTGGCGATAAAAAACCAGCTGTTCCATGCACTTTGTCCATCATCAACGGACTTTTTTCATGGTATAGTTGATATTTCTCGCGGATTCGGCTCTGGTCGGTCCCATAGTAAAAGTTATAATGTCATTAACTCGCAAACGGAGGTTGTTTTAGGTACCGGTAAGCCCTTACATGTATTTAAATTGTATTTTTTTTTTAGAAAATTCCTAATCAAAATTATGTTGCCACTTTGAGAATTGGGCATTCATAGAATTATGCTTTCGTAGAATTGAGCATTACTTGGGCATTATGAGAATTGGTTATTCTGCGCCTAACTCATTTAGATGTCTGCGGATACAGCACGATATTCTGTATAATCGCTGCAATATGTCGCAGCAACTAAACGCCTATATTCCAAATATAAAATATTTTCTTCAAAAGTAACAAACATACAACGGTCAAATCACAGGATTTGAAAAAATAACTAATATTTTTAATAAACATCGATATCGATGGACATCACTAGAGCATCGACAAAAATATCGACTATTACTACATCCCTAGTGCTTGTGTACGTATAGGTTTGAACCTCCCTCACCTCGACCCTACCCCCGCATCGTGCGATAGGGACAATTGCAGCTCAGAGCGATTTATACCTACAAAAAACATGGCGAGACAACGTTTCGTATTACGCTGTTTTCTTCTTCGAAAACTAGATCTATCAAGTATTTTTTTATGTCAAAATTTAAAAAATATATGTGTTCATGATTCTATCATTTTATATTTTGTTAGATATTATTTAGTCTCTTCTGGTAGGTCTCTAAAGACGTCGGTAATAATAATGTTTTTTTTTGTGATTTTGAAGGGTCATATTTTGCCTGATAATTAACTTATCAAGAAATAGAAAAGACAGAGTAGTCTAAACAGCTAAATTTAATTTTATGACAAAAAATTGAAGCTCTATAAGTATTTTCCAGGAAGAAAACAGCGTAATACGTTTGTATGGAAAATTACAGACCACCGGGGCTCTTAACGTGTGTGTGTAAAAAATGTAAGTTACGTTTTGTCTATCACGCCTCTGGTCCTTACTCTGATGATTTCTATCGTTTCAAAGGTTACCTGGAAGAAGGCGCTTTTAGCGATGTTTGTAATTATTAATCAGTTTGCTCAATAAGTAATATCTATCTAATATAGTAGAATGTTAAAAATACAAGCTGTATTTTACCTGCCTACACCTAACCACAATCAGAAACTTTTTGAGTAGGTGCTGTAAAAAATGATCATTTCTCTACATTGTAGAAATATGATTGAAATAATGTTTTGAAAATTATGTACCGTAAGATAGGACCGTTAACTATTAATAAATTACAGATGATTGACAATTACTCGAAGCCATGTTTGCCGAGGTTGAGAGAGAGGCTTTCGATTTGGCAGACCTATATTTTCATACAATGGTGTGGACGGTATTACCTACAATTTAATAATATTGAGTGCCAATGACGCATCGTCAATTCGTGAGTTTAGTGACTTTAGTGTGTTTTATTCGTATTTTGATAAAAAAAGTACTGGGAAAAGCAAATCGACTACAAGATGCGTTAATCAGTCATTGGTAGACTCTTTCGGTAGGTACTGGTAAAATTTTGAATTGATTAGGTTTATTGTATCTGTACCCTGCAACACAGGCTCTTCGGAGACCTAGTGCAAAGTGCAGCGCACCTAAGTAGCCTAAGTAAGTTACGGAACAAATAAAATTATTATTTATTATTGAGATAAAACCATTTGCATCAGTTACATGTCACAAAATATACAGGGTTATTTCTAATCATTTAGCATCCTTTTAGGGTCTTATTCTGTACATCAAAACTAACAAGTTTAGTTCTGCGACTTTTGTCAAAACTCAAAAAAAAAAAAAAAAACAGCTGTGCCATACATTTTGTCGAGGGTGAACGATATTTTTCTATAGAACCACAACTTTTTTTTAGAATTAACAAAAGTCGTAGAACAAAAGTTATTAGTTTTGATGTACAGAATAAGCCCCTAAAAGGATGCTAATTGATTAGAAATAACCCTGTATAATAATATTAGAGTAAATTGTTTTATTTTTCACTTTCATCTGATGTAAGAAATGGAGTGACTATAATAAACAAGTTAACTTATCTACATGCATAGAAGCAAACTTAGCAATCTTAGTTTAGAACTGGCTCTCAAGTAACGTTTTATAGAACCACCATAGAATTTAAAAGTGAGTGAGCTTTTTGATTTTATTTGCTCTTTAGTCACTACGTCACTAGTCCTCAGCAAGTGCCTTTCATTTAGGTGTCTGATCGTGCTATATACAATTGCTGTAAATATTCTAAAAGGCGGATCTACTCGTACGTGCTTGCATCAACGTGTTTGCTGCAAACATTTTTAAGGCTGTTATTTTAGTTATGCCTAATTTATATTTTTATACGATTGTGTTCCAGATAAATAAGTCAATATTTAAAATAAGATTCGCCATGTGCGAGTCGGACTCGCGCACGAAGGGTTCCGTACTTACCGTATGAAAGCCCCCTTAATATTTCCATGGACAACCGCAACACCAAGGTCGTTGAACATCAATTCCACAAGGCGTTACATTTCCGGAAAGTACATCCTATAATCCTAAAACTTGGGTCTAGCTAGAACATTCATGGCATCAATAATCCTCACTTCCTTACTAATACATATTATAAACTCTAAATTGTGTTTGTTGTTTGTCTTTGTCTTGGCCGGCTTGAACCCCTCGCTGCGCTCTGAAGTTAACTCTAGAGTCCTACGCTCGCTACGCTCAGGGTCCAATATATCGCCTGCGACATAAGACAGTACTTTGTCCCCATGTTGAATAATCTACTATTAAAAGATCCAAAAATAGCTTAGGATGATCTCATCTTTCACATTAACGTCTCATTGCCTGCATCGCAAGAAACGCTTGTTTGAAATTTTAAGTTCAAAATTGAAGTCACGTTTTTGTCAAAAATTAATTAGCTAGGTACAGGTAGCGGCACATAAGTTTAGCTCTGACCGCTGAGTGAAGTGTTCAGGGAATGGCTGCGCGTGCATTTAATACATCGGTCGCCATGCGCAGTCCTCCCCTCCACACTACCATCAGCGCTAAACTTACGTGCCGGTATGCACTTTGTTAGTAATTACCGAACGTTCTAAAATCTAGCAAGCTCTATAGATTATCTCTCAGAATAAGGACTAGTTAAGTCCTTATATTCTGGGGGTTATCTAGTGTGTTTTGCGACATATATTATGAACTTTATATTGCTAAATTTTCCGTAATCAAATTAGTTTCAGATTTTTTTTGCACTAGTTTTGTTTTTCAATTTCATATCTTATTTATAAATATCAGTATGGTTGTGACGCAGAGATCTGTGGTTGTGACGTTATAAGGTTTTATTGCTTTATTTGTTATTTTACCGTCATTGTTAGCCGGAAAAATTGATTCGTACCGCAATAAGTAAATTATTATTTGAATAAGTGCGTTATAACTTACTTGAAAAATAATTGAGTATCCTTCGCTCCTTCATTTGCCTCGAGGCCTCCATGTTTATAAATCGGGGCCTACAATAAACCAGCAATTATGTTCTGCTAAATATAGATTTTAAACGCCTGTTCATAAACATGTTTTGTTACAGAATCGAATGAATGATTGTAAATTTTAGGTTTACATTTACATGGCATACCTCTAGACGACGGAATTATTTTATGATAGATATCATTGTACTCATTATTACATAATATATACCAACGCTTACGATGGGATCGAGTCTGAAGTTGCGTATAAAATCAGCTGTTCCATACAAAAAAGTTCATCGACTCGCGACAAAATGTATGTCGAAATAGATCTTTTTTTTTGCAATTTCGGTGTCGTCCGTAGTAAAAATTAGTCTTAATGATGAATGCAATAATATCTGGTATCCTAGAATATGTCCATCGGGAAGAGAAACATCTTGTGTAGCATCTAGGTAAATCTGAATAACTGAGTACTATGACTAATATAAATACCTACTATCATCGCGTCGTGATTATGTAGTACCTACCTACATAATTTGATTGACACGGACTTGGCATGGTTCAGTATGATGACGATAATGGTTACTGTAATGATTTAGCGCCGAATTCTTAATACTAGGTAATATCGCGGTTAAAGACCCGACAGCGTCGTTTAGTTTTTGTGCTACATTTATGTAGGCTTTTTTCATGTAGCCACTTTAGGGATTGCGAATTTTGCCTGATTGAATCAGGCGTTTCTTTGCGGAAGTTTGTCTTCAGAACATATAGTGCGGATTTTTTTCTTTTACTTCTATTTAGGTACTATGAGACTTCTCCACTACATCTCCTGCAAAATTTTATGATTTTAGGATATCGGGACTTTGTTATCCTGTTTATAGGTAAATTCGCAATATTTAATTTTTTTACAACTTCAAGAGATCGTAGAATATGTATTCGTATTAATTTTAATTTGATTTCTCCACGGGTTCCAAAAAAGAGGAGGTACTATGTTCATCGATATTTTCGCCAATAGCGAACCAATTTAAAAAAAAAATTCTAAAGAGTATTCTTCCGAGGTAGTCCCATTTAAATTTTATCGAAATCGGCTGAGCCTTTATTGATAAATCAACAAAAATGTACATGGATGTCACATCGATTAGTGCAAATTTTCGAATTCTGTACACGGTGGAAGTACGGGTTGCGGTTTTTGCGAACAATAATTATTTCCTTTTGAGGTACGGAACCCTAAAATTAATATTTAGTTTTCTTTCGTTTGCAAAAGTTTTGACTATCCTGTCTATCCATATGAATCCGCTCCCAATTCGCATGAATGGTATGAATTCGAGTTCTGTCTAAAATATTACGAAAATGGTTATTTTCCTGTTTCGACAAATCGTTTTATTCGATATTACATATAGCGGCGAAGTCAACAGCCTATAATTACCTAGATTAATATTGGATATGGTCAATAGCTATTATCTATATACCATAATTAATATAATCATTCCTTATTAGATACTGCGAGGTGTTCTCCCATTATAGAATTTTAAATAAACGGAATAATAATTATTACTTTTATTTAAACAATTATTGTTTCGGTTCATCGTGGCGGCTGAGGTGAGTAGCGCTGTTCAATGTTCATAGATATTGATTTAATTTAAAGCTTGGCGTGGCTGCAATTTTTATTATCACTGTACACGAGAAATACTCCGATATCGGCCACAAAACGCCATCACCAGCCACTCACGTCAGCCATAAAACGCCGACGCGCGACGGCAGGCACAAAACGCTGGCACCAGCCCCTATTCGCCAGAGCTCCTGAATCGTTGGCTTGTTGAGCAAGCCTTCTATCATGTTAATGATTTTTATAAATATATAAAGTAATTAATATTACTCGTATTTACCAAACAGGTATTAAGAACTGTTAACAAGTTAAATTATATTTAATCTTGACTTACAATTATGTACTACTCACGAATTATATTGACATGTAAAATTAATTTTATGAAATAAATGAATATACTAGACGACCCGCCCCGGCTTCGCACAGGTGTATTATATATAATATAAACCTTCCTTTTGAATCACTCTATCCATTAAAAAAACCGCATCAAAATCCGTTGCGTAGTTTTAAAGATTTAAGCATAAGTACAGACAAACAAACAGACAAAAAGCGACTTTATTTTGTACTATGTAGTGAAACATATGTGACAGTTTACAGTTTTCGGATTATTTTCCACACATGTTCTTTTTGATAAAAAACTACTGCACCCTCTATAAATTGTATACATTTTTTTCATTATAGCGAAATTAAAAAAAAACATGTAGGATAGCAGTTAAAATATATTTTAATTTAGTACTGTTTTGACTAGAAAATAATGTTAACATAAGTAGAATCCACTATCCAGGGTTTATTTTTCTACAGAACTCTAAAACTTAATAAGATTAACTGATGACATCGGAATAGAACAAGTCGAGTACCTAATAATAAAAATCGGCGTGGCAGTCATGTATTCCGCATTTTTGTATTTTTCTGTGTCAAGAGTAATTACCTAAAGCTACTTTATTGACCTCGTAACTGCGCACAATTTATCATAGGTATTTGAAAAAATTAAGGTATAAAACTAGTTTTGTACAACGTGACTAAAATCGTTCCATGTAAAAAGCATAAGTATGGGTGTATGTAAAAACTGGTAAAAACCTAGGCTTTAAGAAGATTAAGTACTTAGAAGTTGAAACAAAAACTAAAATAATTGTTAATATTTATAAGCATCTAATTGATATTTATAAAATCACAGAGTACGAGTAATTAGGTAATTACAGAGGTGGTCCGTAAAATATACCTACATTTCAAAACAAGTATGTAGTTCAAAAGCTTTCTGTCAAATCTCACTTTGGGTGGTTAATCTCTACAAAGGTTATTCTTTCAGATGTAGCATGCAACTACTGTATAAATTACTACATAACACTACCTACATAAATGAATAAAAAAAACGCTATGAAAGTGTCTTTCTTAGTATTTTCAACAATAAATAAATAAAACATGCTACACAGTATTTAAATTATTGTTGAAACGGCTTAGCCGATTTAGATAAAATTTAAATGGTGATCACCTTTGAAGTACGACCTATCAAACAAAAAAAGAATCATCGAAATCGGTTCATTATTGGCGAAGTAATAATAGCGTAACATGCATTCGAATTCGTAACCTCCTTTTTTGAAGTCTGTTAAAAATACGCAACAATCGTACCTGTCTATATAAGTACCTACCTATTACCTAGTAGTAGGTAATAAAAAAAAATTGGTATTTCATAGCTAGTAATTATTCTTAGGTAGGTATTTCATTTAAATCATTTATTCAAGACAAATTATTCTAGCACTTCCTTTTAACACATAAATTGGCAAAAAATTACATAATTGCATGAATGAGTTTGCGTATTCGTACATCGATATACCTAACATGAGTTATCGCCACTGTGTTTTATTTGTGAGCATGGGTATTTTATCCTTCGGAAAACCAGACAATAATTTTTCATGTGTATGCGAAAAGGTTTGATGGATTGGCTGACATTTATCATGGACACAAGAAGCAAGTTTCCTCACAATATTTTTCTTCACGATTTCAAGTTAGTCCGTAGTCGCCGCGATACTTAGTGGCATTTAACATTTAGTCCAGCAGCCCTCTCCTGTGATCTTAAACTTGATTAATAACAGGCTGAATCTTCGTGGGCTGGTTAAGTTCGACGAGATGCCCAAATTAATCTTATAAAAAATCTCGATCGAGGTAGCTAAAGTACTGCGCAGGTATTAAACATGTCGATTTGGTCGTGTCGATATTGTTACAATAACAGTAAGTTTTTATTTTATTTCAATATCGAGGTAAATGGACGATAAACCCGAAAAAACAATTGTCCTACAAAATGGATGCTATGATTGGAGAGTCCTCCACTCCAAATGTTTCCAAATAACGAATCATCACGAGTAATTTTGAATCATCAAAATTATTAATAACAAGCTGATTTTTTGTGTGCAGCTTAGTAAATGTTTGTACAATCAAATGGCTACATAGTCCTACAAAAGTGGTATGTTTTTCCAGTCCTACCTTAAGTCCTACGCTTAGAAGTTGTTTATACCAGCGCAGTACTTTAGCTACCTCGATCAAGATTTTTTTATAAGACTAATCTGGGCGTCTCGTCTAAATTAACCTGCTCACGAAGATTCAGCCTTTTATTAATCACTTTAAGATCATAGGAGAGGGCTTTTGGACTAATTAAGATATGGTGTTATTGTGAATAATGTTATATTCCGGGATTTTGCTTATCTGTCCTTCTGCTACAGAGACTTTGTCGCCGCGTCGATTGAGCCATATGACGTCCACTGCTGGCCTTTAGATCTCTAATGAGACCGATTGGAAGCAGCTTGCCTCCAGCGCAATCCTGCGGTCTTCATGAGTTCATCCTTTTACCTTGTGGATGTATGTTCTGGCCCTGGGCTTGCCGGTACGTGGTTTCCATTCGACCCATCGGTCATTGTCCTCCGTGCTAAGTTCCCTGCCCACTGCCATTTCATATTGCCGATCCGCCGGGCTATATCGGTAACATTGGTTCTTCTGCGGATCTCCGCATTTTTGACGCGATCTCGCAGACTTCTGGCGTAGCCCACTCCATAGTTCCTTGGGCTACTTGGAGCTTACTAATAAGGCCCAATTAGGTCCTTTATATTCATGAAATGACATATAACAGGTGATGATAAATGATATAACATGAAGTAGGTAAATGAAGTAAGTAGTTATTTTTTCAGCTCAATGGCAAGGTGAACATGTTTATTATCGTATAACTAGAATAATGAGATAATTTATTGCCATTAACCATTCACAATGATGGTAATCTCACCGTGCCCTCGAAGGCCAACAAGGCGTGCCTACCTATTTTAGAAAAGAATTACTATTACACTTTGGTCCTATTTATAACCACATAAATACATCATTACATAGTTTTCAAAAAGCTAGTAGGTATGACTTGTTTTTATTCTATTCTATACCTGCTAGTTAAGTACGACCGCGAAAAAAACTCCACGACGTGTGAAAAAGTGACAGATATATACTTCACCATAACTTTGTCTCGTTCTGACACGTCGAAAAAATTATTGCGTGGTGCGTATACTAGCCCGGCTATAGTAGTATGAGACATATAAGCACCACCTTTTGTTGTCAACATGAGCACTAACCGCCTTTTGTTGTCAACGTGAGTAAGTATTAAACTATTAAAGTGTTTTAGAATTAGACCCAATCAAAGCTACGTCCACTGCGTCGGGACCGGAGTGGACGAAGCAGACGGATTGATTTATGTAGCTGCATTGCACGTAGTCCCAAAGATATCCTAAAAAAATCAAATGTAATTCCATTTAAATTCAATTTATTTATTGCAAACTGCAACTTACAGTCTATGGGCTACTAAGCGTTACATTTTGTATAAGAAAAGAAATTACATAGATCTTTCAAGAAGACAAAGAATAACAAAATTCAAATTATACACAACCTTAACGAAAATTTTAAACATACACATACACAACACAATGGCCCACACCCGTTTATCCCCCGTGAGTTGACTCAACTGCTTGGCTCAACTAGTAGAGCGAAGGGAAACAGTGGTGGACGCGAAGCTCAAGGAAGAGATAAAACGTTGATCCTATCTTCTCGGAGCTCAACTTCCTGTTTCTCAAACGCAATGTCATACTCTAGAGGTTTGGTAGTCGAGTTGTTCGCTTTTTGTTTAATAAACGCCTGAGCTTTTACCGGAAAACCTTGGCACAGGAAAATGTTTACTCAAAATGAACATTCTCCAATCTGGTTGGCAATCGGTGAGAGTTCAATTCCAAATAATTAGGTACTGCATTTCCGACTGAACTCTGGACTTTTTAGAATAGGTTTTCATTTATACGAGTACTAGCAAACCCGGCGAACTCCGTTTCGCCACCAGATGGCTTCGTTTTATGTAACATTTCGTTTGGTGATTAAAAGAAGAAATTTTTTTTTTGTTTTATATTTGCAAAGGAAAAATTTTTTTCATTTCACAACAGTAATGAATTCATTTCGGTTACAAAAATGAAGTGTTATTTAGTTTAACTTCTCTAAGGAAATGAAAGTGAATCCAAAGTAAATACTGAATCGAAGCGTTATACGTGTCCGCAAATTATCCGTTTCATTGAAGTGCTCTTTGGTAAACCACATTTTTTGTTTTTTGGTCTGACGTTAACACAAACAAAGCGGATGGTTTCCCAACTCGTGAACACGCAACGTATAACTGCCCATGTGAAAAACAGTGATTTTCTAAATTTATCCCGCAAATACTAATCCATTGGCCTTGCGACTTATTAATTGTCATTGCGAACGCAAGGCGAACTGGAAATTGCAATCGTTTGAAGTCAAACGGAAGATCAGTCGGAATCATTGGTATTCGAGGAAAACGTACATTTTCACCTGCGTACTTTCCGTTAATAATGGTTGCCTCAATCAAATTCGGCATAAGTCTTTTTACCGAAAGTCGAGTACCGTTGCAAAGTCGCGGTGGATTCAAATTACGCAATATCATAATAACTGTACCAACTTTGAGTTGCAAGTTATGTGGTGGAAATCCTGGTAACTCCGGAGTTCAAAAACTCCGTTAAATAATTTACTACATCATCGGGATTTGTTATGGAGTCAACGGATTTGTATGTCACCAAATCGCCAGCAATTTTTGATGGAATGGTGAAATTCAGTGCGTGTACATCATTATTCTTTGCGGCAAGAATTGCTCGTTGACTTTACCAAGCCTAATTCTGATAATTCTCACTAATGTTTGGGAAAACATTTTCAATAAGAGCTTTGAAGTTGAACTCTCATATTAGTGGTTAGCGATAATGTTTTTACGTTATTCCATAAAGGAATATGATTAATTGAATGATGCCTGCAGATGAATTGAATGATGCTTTAGGCAAGCATTCAATTCATCTGCAGGCGTTCCACGGGGAATTACTGGCAACGTCTGCCTGAAATCGCCTGCCAACAATATCATCAAGCCGCCAAAGATGTTGTTATTTCGCCGAAGATCCTTCAGTGTGAAGTTAAGTACTTCAAGTGATTTATTATGTGCCATTGTGCACTCATCCTAAACAATGAGCTTGCATTGCATCAACAATTTTCCCATTGCACTGGATCGGGAAATACTGCACGTTGGAGTATCAATTGTGTTTAAATTGAGTGGCAACTTAAGCGCAGAATGTGCAGTACGACCGCCATCTAGAAGAGTCGCCGTAATTCCAGATGATGCTGACGCCAAAGCTATGTCACATCTTGATCAAATAGTGGCCAAAATCAATGAAATGACAAATGTTTTCCCTGTTCCTCCAGGTGCGTCCAGGAAGAATAGACCACCAGTATTATTGTCCACCGCTGGCATTAATGTTTCGTATACTTGTTTTTGTTGTTCAAAAAGCAACGGCACATTATTTCGATCGAATTCCTGCAATGTATCAACATTGTATTGCAGCTCTCGATTTAATTCTTGGTTGAATGCATCGTGCATCGATCGATTTGGCGCAATCATTCCTACTTCAATCAGTAGCTTGATTGCAATAGTCAAGCATTGATCCTCAATCAGAATCAATCCTTCATTGTAGATTTCATCGATTATTTGGTTGTCAGAATAAAAAAAGTAAGTTCGTATAGGCCGGGTGGCTAGCCCTGGTGTCAGAGTTTTTAGGCCGCCTGAAGGCCTCTGACATGGCTAAATGGTTAAAACAACCGGGGCCTACAATTTAACGTGTCATCTGAGTCACGGTAGCGCTCAGTTGGAAAATGCCACCCGCGGTCACCCATCCAAGTACTGACCGTGCGGAACGTTGTCAGGATTATTCGTTTGAAAGCGCAAGCGATGCAAGATATCTTCACATTTATGTCGTCTTTGTATTTGTTCCATAACTGAATTGGTTGTAAAGGAAAACATGTGGTGATGATAATTGCGAACAGCGTTCGTATTTGGTACGCATTTGATGAAACAACTGAATCCGCAAGTGTTAAATCCCAATGAGAATCGTTCTCCAGCAAACCCAATAGTTGACATGCTTCTCGATATGTTTGGCATTGGTGGCCATTCACAGTTTTCAAATCCGCAAATGATTTTTGTCCACGTACATTTACCAACAGCAGTCGCAAATAAAAACATTCATCATTTCTAGGATGAACAGTATACATGCGACCTAGTGCATCAGTGGAAAACACCTGTGGCCAATCTGGAACTGGGGTTCCTTGTTGGCGACGTTGGAATTTCTTTGTTGATTGATTCCAAGTGTAATACTTGGGCATTTCAACGTACATCAGCGTCGCTGCGAATGGATCTGCTTCACACATTGCAAAGAAGCTAGTCAATGTTGTCGATGGTGGTCTCTCAGCTCGTTGTGCCGCATTAGCCTCAGTGAAGTAAACTCTTTGGCCATTTTCCAAATGCACTGCTAAATATACAACTGTGGGATATCTTTCAAGAATTTGAAATGACAATAATCGCCACAGTGCTTCATTAGTATTGACGTATCCCATTTGGAAGTTGCTGATTTCGTCATTCGCATTTTCCGACGCAATACCAAACACAGCCATATCGCTGCCTTTTGTGACGTACTTGCACAATTATTTGATTGATTTGGCCGAATGACAACTCTCAACTCAAATTCGTGATAGCAGCGGGCAATATGGTACAATGAATTCATTTCCGATCTCAATCTCTTGATTTTGAACTTTAAGGTGGTTCGATTTTCATACTAATCTATTTGACTATTCATGGGCGATGAGAGTATAATTTTACACTGAAATGACTATAGTTGGCTTTTAAATTGGTCTTTATTTGCGGCATTTCATCTTTAGTCGGTGAAAACAGTAGATTAATAGTAGAAATAACATCGCATTTTAGTTCAATTTTGTCAATGTGTGAGTGAACACAGATAGTGTCGTACGGTGCCTACATTACAATTTATAGTTGTTTAGTAGCGGCACAGAATACATAATAGTAATTGTACGGCGACGACGCGCGACGTTGCCAGCTCGTGGCATAGGCGGGTCACGCGCTGTTGCCGCTCTTCTGTCTTCGGTCAAAGAATATATAATAATACTACGCTTCGGTCTTCTCATAATTCGCTCAGCTCAAAAATCAGTCATTAAAAATTTTGGACAATGTATTGCCAGTGTTAGAATTTGGATAAATTATAGGAAAAATATATTACAAACAATAAATAATTATAATACCATTATGTAAATATTATTAAAATATACCTACAACATACAATTTATCATTTTTTTTTACAAACGTCAATCGTCAAGTAATGTTCGTTGGTAAGCGCATCTTTTGGAAACATCTGAACTGATTTGGTAATTTTTTTAATGGTAAAATACTCCTACTTAGATTTTATGGAATGAAAGCTTGGAAGATAGAAGGAAAACATTATTTGAAAATACGATAATTTTCATGGATAATTTCAACTCATGGCGTTGGCAACACTGATTGCGTACGTACGCGCGTTTACGATTCGGTTTTTCTTGAATTCTTGTTTTCAGTGTTTTGTTTGTATGATTATCATACTATGATACCTATATCAGAGTGCCATTCTATAAAGATTTTATCGGTGTTTTATACATGCAGTCACCCAAAATAAACCATGGCGCCACGTACTTCGCAAAAAGATTACAATAATCGGCCAAGTACGAGTCGGACTCGCGCACGGAGGGTTCCGTACTGTATGGGAGCCCCCCTTAAATATTTATTTTATTTTAATTTTATTATTTATTATTGAAGTGAATATAAAACTAAATATTCTGTGAAAATTTCAAGCATGTACCTGTTAACATTGTTAATATAGATCGAAAAACGTCCAAAAAAATCAGGTTTGTTGTATGGGAGCCCCCCTTAAATATTTATTTTATTTTGTTTTTAGTATTTGTTGTTATAGCGGCAACAGAAATACATCATCTGTGAAAATTTCAGCTGCCTAGCTATCATGGTTCATGAGATACAGCCCGGTGACAGACGGACATCGAAGTCTTAGTAACAGGGTCCCGTTTTTCCCTTTGGGTACGGAACCCTAAAAACCACCAATACTCTGGTCCCAGGAAAAATCGCAAACGAATTCGTGAGCAAATGAAACGATATCATGGAGAAAAAAATTACAAGTCGGTCCTGTCGTTATCAAATTATGCGCTTACAGCGTAACAATATTTGATTTTTATTTAGAAGACAAATAACATCGCAAAAAGAAACATGATAAGCACGATTTGAACTCGATATCGCGGTATCAAATACCGGGACTCCTAACCACTGGACCAAACTATGCAATGGAAAGTGCGTCGAAATTAGCGCATAGTTGGAACCACGATCGAACACAACAAGAGCCTTGTCTTTGTGTGAGTGAGTAGTCTACCGCGGCCCGCAATATTGCCCGGTACAAATTCAGTACTTTAAAAAACGAAAACACAACTGAAATATAGCTGAAAAAATAGCAAATAATTCATTATTACCGGCAAATATATTACCATGAAATAATATGTACATTTTCATTTATAAAAAAATAAAATACGTCAAATTAGACCATCAGCGCCATCTATTGGCACTGATGTGCCTAGCTAACCGCAAGCAACCACCTTAACTTTGATAGTTCGACCTTTATCTTCCATTATGCAGCGGGCAATATTGGTTTGTAGTACATGCTATGTATCAGAGATGGCGCTGTATGTGAAAAAAGATTTTCCCGCTTTTCTGTTGAAATTTTTCCTGATTTTTTTTGCTATAAACCTCAAGGAGCCCGAGACCTTTCCAACGAATGCAAAACCGTGGAAATCGGTTCACGCGTTCTGGAGTTATAGCGTCAGGAAGGAAAACCCGACTTATTTTTATATAGTAGATAATTGCATATTTAATACAAGGCGGGCTGGCTTAATAGTTATAATAGGTACAACAACTGAACAACTTTTGCTATAGGAACAATTGCGAAATCGTGAAAACAAAGTGTTGTTCTGTTCATTGACTATCGACAAAATGTATGGAGCTGCTTTTTCGACCGACGAACCAAACCGGAGGAGGTACTCAATTCGACGTGTATATATTTTTTTTTTTATGTATTTGAAAAAAGTTATGAGTGTAACTCATAACTTTTCAAAGTAGTTCGATTTGAATCATTCTTATTTTATTGTAAAGAGTATACTTCGAAATTGGTCCCATTAAAATTTTATTGAAATCAGCTGAGCCATATTTGATAAATCAACAATAATGTGAAAAATGCTACATAGATCCGTGCGAAATATTCGCGAATTCTGTACACGGGTGAAGTCGGTCTTGCTATTTTTTGCAAAATATAATTATTGAGATTTTGCAGTTGATCAAAAAGTAATTCATAATAAAGGTAAGTTCGTAAGCATAGGCCGGGTGGCCAGCCCTGGTGTCAGAGTTTTTAAGCCGCCTAAAGGCCTCTGACATTGCGAAATGGTTAAAGCAACCGGTACCTAAAATTTATCGATTATTCATAATTATAAGTATTCAGAGCTCTGAAACTCTGTACTATACATATATGCAAAGCAACGCTATTCTAACTTATGTAATAAATTGATTGATTCTACTAAAATATTCTGTTCTGTTTGTAAAGCCAGTTCTATTGAGCATTATTGGGTATTGTAATAGTCATATCGACAATAGAATAAATTATCTGGATTCAATTCAATGTTACGACGAAGGTCCCTTTTAAGATACTTTTTGTCTCTAGCTCGATAAGTGTTGTCTTAAAGTTTCTTCAAGGACAATAAAGGAAAAAAATGACATTGAATAACGTCCTACAAACCTTTACATTATAAGTGCCTAAGTCTGCTAATAACATTCGTGGCAAGTAAATAAAAGAAAACAAAACGCCCGATTAGAAAATAAAGCTCATAGGTACTTACAAAGTCATATCTAAGGACATTATTTGATATCTGAAATTGGTAAAATATTATCCATATCGGAATGCAATATCCATATCGGAATACAGAATATAGAATATAGGTACACAGAGGTATAAATAATGCTTTCATTGTAAGTAAATGTACGTGGTTATAATATAGACTCTCCACTAAATCTCACTGGGCCAGCGTGGTGGATGTGATCCAATCGCCCTTCATATTTAGGCCTATGTATAATACTACAGTGGTCTTATTACTAAGGCCGGTACAAAACTAAAATCATTGGTAGCCCCTTATTCTATGAACAAACAGTTTATTTGCTCCCATATCCTCAAGTTAAAACATGGTCGGAAAGAATCTCTTCCTAAAGATGTTATCGCAAATTCTTTTATCATGTATTCCTTTGTCGGACGGTTTTGATATTATCAAAGTCGATATGGCCAAATATTACGTATTCAGAGAACCAGTACGTGACATTGGGCTAAGTTTTATGCAATCGGTCTCAAGTAAAGTGGTGGAGCTTGTAAGGCGTCAAACGATACCGCCAGCTAGCTGGCAATAGTCGTGTGCTTGATTACCTAAATTATAAAGATTTTGTTCAGTTTTATTTCTTTGTTTTTATCATGTTTCGTCTAACGTGTAAGACTGTGTGCCTGGTCGCTCTTTTTGTGGCTTGTTACGGTGCTGTTGATATAAGTAAGTGATTGCGGTGATTGTTTTCATGTTATGAGCAAATATTTTTATAAATTTTACGAGTCTCGAATAATTGTGTATGCACGGTGCAATACGTACGACTTAAGATGCAGCGTACGAACGTTTTAAAATGAAAAGGTACGAGTATCTTGCGATCAGCGGAGTGTACTTGCAAAGTTTCAAACATTCAAGTAATTTTCGATGTTTCAACACTTTATAAGCATTATGTATATTATGTTGCGTGAAAATTGAGAGTTTATGTGATGATTGTTTCACATAATTTTACCTAAGCTTCAGTGAGCCATTGCATTTTTTCGTGTTTATTTACTTAGATTTTGAAAATCTGCCGGAATATTTTTGCACATACCTAAAAATATTTAACCACAAGTCCAAAATCAAACTCCAGACAAAGAGAGTAAAAGAGACTTATTTTTTCACCATGTAACAAATCTACGTGAGCTTGTTTACGTGTAAGCTCAAGTAGGTTTGTTACGTAGTCCCTGTTGCTAATGTTTCTTAAGTTTTGTATCCTTATTAATTAATCTTCTAGGTAAGCGTGCTACACTCTAGACCGCAAATCTGCTTAACATTAGGCAGTATGTAGTCAAACGCAAACTTATACCGCAAAAAGTTCTATAATTAAATATCGTCTTTCTGAATTTAAATCACGGTATCCCATTCATTATGATATATTGTAGGGATGCAGTCACTCATATTTACATATTTTATGTAATACTTATAATGTTTTACAATTGACCCTAACTAAACCTTGTAGATAGTACTCAATAAAAATATACCAGACATTAGTCATCAGCCTCTAATCATATTCCCTAAACATTTTATCACTTGACCGTGAACGTGAATAGAACTCGAAATTGGTAGTTTTGCATAAGCGATGCGATGTAGTACCTACATAATCTTCAAAACATGGGTCATTCTTAGTATATAGTTAAACCAATAATTTATTATTTATTTGTACATCGCAATCCTTTAAGCAAACTTGACTGCAATTACGCGGGTAAGTAAATAAATTATTTGCAATGTGGTTATTTGCTCGACACGCGAAATACAGAAGAACTATGTCCATTAACTGTAAGCCTAAACGAATATTTCATTATAGTTCGGCCGTTCCGAGAATGCATTCCTTACACGCCATCTTGAAAAAATGTTTTTGGCCGATATCTCGGAAACTATGTACTTAAGGGCAAAAAACATTAAGATCATTATTGTAGAAAATAAAATTTCGCATCTTTTGTTTCCAGTAAACTTTTTTGTAAAACTTACTATGTCTATTAACTGTAATGAAATTTCATTAAATGGACCTTAAAACATTAAATGGTCCAAATCGTAAACGGTAAGTTTTACAAAAAAGTTTACTGGAAACAAAAGATGCGAAATTTTATTTTCTACAATAATGATCTTAATGTTTTTTTGCCCTTAAGTTCATAATTTCTGAGATATCGGCCAAAAACATTTTTTCAAGATGACGTGTCAGGAACGCATTCTCTGAACGGCCGAACTGTAGTATCCACAAAACCCCAGCCAAATAGGTTTGTCTCTCTTGAAACACTTAATCCTTTTTGGTCTAACCCTTCATAAAATGAGAAGAGCGCCGCGCCGCGCGCCGTGTTCAGTTAATAATATCTAAGGACACATGCTGATACGACGTTTTACATGTAGATTTTGGTAAAGACCGGAACTTGACAATGTAACTATGAAAGAACAGCGTTCTATGAAGCCTCTGTTCTCCTCTCTGTATCTATTTAAGCCTTTGCGTTCCCACCATAGACATGAAAAATTTTAGATACCTTGATCTCTAGATTGAAATAGTAGATGGTTCCACCGACTTCGCATTTTTTATGGTTCCCATGAACGCAGTGGCAATTAAAAACTCCGGAAGTTTTCTTCACACAAAACTGTACCCACAAGGTCACGATTAACCAAATTATGGAAAACACGGATTTACACTAATATTAATTACAGTAAAGAGTTATAATTTCGTAATAATATTTTCACATTCGGATTAAAAACATGAATAAATCCTTGCTTGTGATCAACTCTTTAGGATTGGTGCATAGGACAATACTTACGAGTACAATTGTGTCCTAGTTTTCCTCTTCTTCAAACTTTAAACCTCATACGAGTAGCTATATAAAGCTGCCATTATTTTTATCGTTTTGTATCGTCTAATAACAACCTATTATAATAATAAAAGCTTTTAATAAATTATTTTTCACAAAATGTGGCAAAACCGATTTCCATCGTAAGTATACAAAATTTGAATAGTTCGCTCGAATTGATGTTTATTTACATTTCGAAATAAAAAAAATTTTTTTGATTTGGTTCACATTTGGCGAAAATATTGATGAACATACACAAAAAAAATACATACAGATGATACAGACGAACATAGAACCTCCGCCTTTTTGGAAGTCGGTTTAAAAAGAACAAGCGGCTCACTGAATGAAGCACGCTGATGAAATTGCTAACGAAGAAAAATACGACGTAAGTCTGGTGATACGACTTAAAAGTTTTTAAGCGTTGCTTTCTACGTGTATTTCTCCCTCACTATAGGTCGAATCATACAACTCGGCAGCTGTAATGTCAGCTACAAGCTGCGGATAGGCCAATTCTGACTAAAGCACATTTAACAGCTGCGCGACGTTTGGGTTTTTCGTAGCTTATAGCTAATACTAACACCACAGCCGCCAAGTTTTATGATTCAGATATGAAACAGTTTATATAAGGTCCAAAGTTTGGGAACAATTTTGTCATGAATTACCACAAAAACTTAATAATTGTAATCTTTCAGGTAAACACCTGAAAGTATGTGAGAGGAACTCTGTCGACGTGAATGACTGCATGGTGGAAGCTGTACAAAGAGGCCTCAAAACATTGGGGGATGGGATCCCAGAGATGGGAGTGCCTCCCATAGACCCCTACCATCAGAAAGAGCTTAAATTGGAGTATAAGAATAATCAGGTACGCTGAAATTGTCTATTTCTGTCTCAATTGTCAAAGTGTGCTACATGACCTCTAGGAACATACGAGTAGGTACTACAGACAATTTTTACGTTTGTTGGTTTTTCTATCTTTCAATTGTTTCAATTCTAGAGATATTATAATATTTATATGTAAAATTTAATTATTAAAAAACAAAAATTTCATTACGTAACGTTAAAAAGTTAAATTCAATTAAAACTAAAAGCTTATTTAAGCTAAACAAGCTATTTAAACGGTCAACGGTAGCATATTAACTTACAACGTATCTTTCATTGGCGAAGAAGAATTTTAAATTGGCCCAAGAGTTTTAGAGCCTATTGGTAACAAACCAAAACTGAAAAATCAAATAGGTTCTCAATCCTCATTACAACATTGGTATAGAAGTAGCATACAAGTTGCTGGACAGTGCCAATTCATTGCGAACCATTCAGATAGTATCACGGATCTTGTCTTGCTTCTGGATATTGTAGCCATATAAGCTTTGTGGGAAATCTACTGTTTCGGCTTATATTTCAAACAGATTATTTAAAATATGTTACTTCCTATAGTACTTGGAATTTAATTAAAAGTTGCAACCGAAATGGCCTTCTGTATGTTTTCGAAGACACATATCCGTAATAAAGGAAGGACTATTATGTTAAAAAAACATATTTGTAAGACTTGGAAGTTACCTACATATTCTTGTTTGTCTCGATCACCTTGTACCTACTTAATGCAATGTAGGTAAGCACCTGACTTCTTAAGTAGCTTTAAGTACAAGAGCCTTAGTAGCCCATTGCAGACTACAAAATTTAGTAACGGCTATTGTGTGCAAACAGGAAAAGGTTTCTAATTAACGAAAAAGGTAATAATTTTATTTAATTACATTTTCCTGGCGGTTTAGGTACCTACCTTTTATTCATGCCTCTACCTTTTATTCATGCCTAATATTATCTTATCTCAGCGAGTCAAACTTGCCGAAAGGCCAAAATTATTCCATTATTTTACAGTAGTTTTTAAAAGTTCTTAACTTCTTATTTATACTTTTAAAATATTGATTGCAATTAATGTGGCAAAAAGCTCAATTTATTAAATAATCCTTATACCTGTTATATAATGTAATGTATATACTGTAATGTAAACATTACAGTATATAACATTATAATGTAAACATTACAGTATATAACAGGTATAAGGACAAAGATTAAATTAAATAATAACTAATACCTACTTGCGTCCCTACATTACATAGCACATTCCTCAGCGGCTTGATTGATTGCAACTTAAATAACTAAATTAAATGCTCATTGATTTCTAGGTCAAGTACAACGTACCTACGATGTCATAGTTATCCTTAGCCATAAACATCTATTCATATACTCGTTTCAAAGTATGTAGTCCAAAGCTAACTGCAACAGTGCATTCCTTGTTGTTGTTGTTAGCCTGTCGTGTCCCACTGCTGGGTTTTCTGCTACAGTGTACCAGTTCTTATCAGTGCACTCCTACCTTAGAAATATTAGAAACAACCCAGAGTAGTTGTACTCTGATCTATTATTTTTAGTTGGTTTTTGTTTAGTAGTACACTGTAGGTAGGTAACACTGTAGGTAGATGACAGAACCTTCGAATCTAATGGCAGACTAAGATAGTGCCAGCACTACTGATAGAAGAGTTGAACGTTTAGAAAAAGGCCTTCTTGATAGTTTTTAGGGTTCCGTACCCAAAGGGTAAAAACGGGACCCTATTACTAAGACTTCGATGTCCGTCTGTCCGTCTGTCTGTCTGTCACCGGGTTGTATCTCATGAACAGTGACAGCTAGGTAGCTGAAATTTTCACAGGTGATGTATTTCTGTTGCTGCTATAACAACAAATACTATAAATAGAATAAAATAAATATTTAAAACGGGGCTCCCATACAACAAACGTGATTTTTAGGAGTTTTTTTGCTCGCTATAAATAACGGCAAGAGGAATGGGGCTCCCATATGGTACGGAACCCTTCGTGCGCGAGTCCGACTCGCACTTGGCCGATTTTATTTTCACTTAAATTTGTAGGTAGGTATTTAACATATTTATTAATTTCTTTGTATTTCTTACATTCTAAAGGTGGTTTAAAGTTTAATTAGTATAAAGGTTTTAGAGTAAAATGATTCTAAACTATACGTGGCATTCCAATTTTTTTTTATACATAAGTACCGAATTACATGTTATACAAACATGTTTTCTAAGTGAACTACTTTTGAGTTAAACTACCGTGACCGTAGACTCACGGAAAACATCATTTACGTCACATCTATATAATTACTATAATTAATGACCAAATTGGACACAATTTTCAACTGACATCAGCAAATTCGAGAATGGTTTCAATTATTACACGACTGCTGTTATGTAATACGAATAATATGGGTTTATTTATTGTGTCTAGAATCCTCAACAGTTGTTAATGAAAGTCCCACTAGATCTCTACAGTGAGATTTATACCTATATTACATTGGATAAAGAGATGCTAAACTATAATATATAGAGCTTATCCTAGCTAATAATTTAGCTTTTTTTGGGTTCCGTACCCAAAGGGTAAAAACGGGACCCTATTACTAAGACTCCTCTGTCCGTCCGTTCCGTCTGTCTGTCACCAGGCCTCATCAACCGTGATAGCTAGGCAGCTGAAATTTTCACAGATGATATATTTCTGTTGCCGCTATAACAATAAATACTAAAAAGAGAATAAAATAAATATTTATGGGGGGCTCCCATACAACAAACGTATTTTTTGCCGTTTTTTGCTCCATATTAATAACAGCAACAGGTAGACGCTTGAAATGGGGCTAAGGGGTTCCCATAGGGTACGGAACCCTTCGTGCGCGAGTCCAACTCGCACTTGGCCAATTATCTTGTATTCTCTTTTTCGAGAGTATGTTATTTCTATAGCTATAAAATCAAGGAATTTTTAAAAAGCTCTTAAAATCTTACCTACTTTATGTACCTCGTGTATTCTTGACTGTCTAAATAGAGACATTGATTTATGATTTAAGTACTATTCAGTTGTTTAAATGGTCATTCGTGGTTTTAATTATGTTGAGTTCTACATACGTAGACACATAATATTTCTTCTATTCATTATTAGCTATATACTTAGGTACGTATCTTATCTACACTTATTATAAAGTAATATACATGTTTCAGTTTTAGGGATCCAATCCACATCTAAATATCTATCTTATGTCTTCCTGACAGTATTTTAAATATAAGTGTCAACCAGTTTTGGACAGTAGGTAGCTACGAGTAGATCTATGGTACCTATAAATAATTTATAAAATAAATAATAATAATTAAATGATTCAATCTGCAGGGGCATTGCTGCCACCACTTTTGTTTCTCATTTAGGTGTGCTATAAATAATTTATTGACAACACTTTAGTAGGATACATGTACTTCGTCGGTTATTGCTAAGGTCACTTAGACACTTTGTGTAAAAATAGCAATTATTATCTAAAGTTTTCGTATGTTTTTACATACCTACATTTGTTTGTTTTTATAATGGTTTAAATGGCGCAATTCATTTTTACGTTTCTGTGAAGTCTATTCATAGTTCTATGAAGTTTTTGTAATTTTATGGTTCTTTTTTATAAATGACTTGGAGTTAGAAATATGAACACAAAAAAACCTTGACATAGGAGTTCTGAGTAACGTTATGATAGAGGAATTGAAAAAACACATACGTCTTTTGGTATGAAAGTATCAAGTTTATGACCACTTTTTATGATAACTTTTTAGTTGGCATTTTAACTATTAAAATTCTACCAACCAGTAGATTAACTATATCTTTTTAGGGTTCTGTACTCTGAAGGGTAAAAGGACCCACTGTGCTTAGCTTTCATGTTATTCCTTTGACTCTACTTTGTATTTGAATCTAGATCGGTTTAAAGACTGAAATTTTCGTAGAGCTGCTTGGGACCGCGGAGGATCCAGTATAAACAGTGTTACAATTGCTAAATATTTTCAGAAGTCATTAAGTTTTCAGTATTAATTCTTTCTTCAAACAGTAATCAATATCTGCATGAGTACATTCTTAAATAACTTCTACAATTCTAAAATAGTCGAACTTGGTGTGTTTGTGTATACATACTGGAAAATGTTTAGGTAATACGAGTACCTAATGTGTATGTATCAATAATATTTAGCTTACATTTTTGAGATTTGCGAGAGATATTTTACTGATATTTACGAAATAAGTAGGTAAGTACGCGTTGAGCTTTTATCTGCGATAATAATTATGCGCCTTGTTATTTAAGTAGGTATACAGTGCATAGGTGCGCGAAACCTAAAACATACTTGGCTGAAGTTTGTTATGCAAAACAAAAAAAATATCTGAGCGAAGTTAGGAAAGTTATGTTAGGTTAGAAGTTAGGTTTGATACGACGGGTTTTATTTAATCAAAATATTGTCCCGTTAAAATTCTTGTTTTGAATAAATATTTAGTGTATTTCCGCTCTGTCGTAGTCATATAAGTTAAGGGTACTATTCAAAATTCAAATAAAATCACAAACAAAATTAGTAATTAATCATCAAACTGTAGCATGGTTCGACTATCGTTAGGTCAGGTTAGAAAAGTTAGGCTTAGGTATGTTTACAAAATATGAATGAACCTGAAACAAAATTTTTACTCTATTCGACACGTGTTTCGCCTCTAAACGAGGCATCTTCAGGACGTGTTGACTCTTCGAGCTCACTCGCAAGAATGACGGCTCGCCGCGCCGGCGCTTCTTATATACTCGTCGTGACGCACCGAAGTAAAGGCGATGTGACGGTAGTTTGATCGTTCAGCAACTCGTTGTGTGTGTTTTGATGTTTCATTATTTCTAAATGCTCCAAAACATTTAAGCGAAAACCTTTTTCACATACATGTAGAATTTCAAAAGTGTTGTTGTTATCCAAATCGTGTCCAGTTTCTAATAAATGTTTCGCAAAATTCGACTTCTCTGGGTGATTGTTTCTAGATGCAGCTAAGTGTTCTTTGTAGCGGGTTTGAAAACTCCTTCCAGTTTGTCCCACATAAACTGCGTTACATGTGTCGCAGGTTAACTTGTATACCCCCGATTTCTTGCTTTTTTCTAAGGAGTCTTTCCCATTGCACATTCGTCTCATGTTGTGATTCGTTCGAAATGCCACATGTACATCATTTCTCCGCAGTATTTTTGCAATTTTTTCTGACGTAGTCCCTAAATATGTCAAACTACCCACATATTTATTTACTCTCACAGGTGGGCAGGAGTATAACATAGATCTTGCTATGTTTCTATTCTTATCTCTGACTAAATTGTTTATCATTTTCTTGTTGTACCCATTTGTCACTGCTATTTGATATATTGTGTTGAGTTCCTTGTTGTAGGCTTCTGGAGATAATGGGACTGTCATTAATCTATGTACATAGCTTCTAAACGCGGCCAATTTGTGCTGCATGGGGTGATTTGAAGACTCTGGGATTGCTATATCTGTGTGTGTGGGTTTGCGATAAATTTGGAAGTCCAGTTTGTTCTCTTTTCTCGTAATAGTTAGGTCTAGAAAATTCAGTGACTTGTTATCCTCCTTTTCTATCTTGAACCGTATCTTTGGGTGTATATGGTTGATTCTATCCATATATATGTCCAGTTGACGCTGCGTTCCAGTCCAACACAATATAATATCAACTATTATGTTAGATCAGGGTTAAAAGAGAGGTTATTACTTTATCTATTTTCTATCAAAATATCATTGTCAGGATGGAAATCTCACTCTAAACCAATGCAGCAACCCTGAATCTAACATTATAACAAAGAAACTAATCAATCTGATCCTTTAAATGTTTGTGAGGGTAGTTACCTAACTTGAGGTTTCTAAATTAGTAAAGAAAACAAGTAAGTAAGAATACTTTGTTTATTATTTTACCTCATGGGTCCCAAGAGGGTACCTCCATGTATTGCAAAGACTCTAAGCCACGTTCGTAAGGCCCTAAACGTCTTGAGAAGAAGTGGCAAGAAACTCAAGACGCTATCAATATGATCTTTTAATCTTTTGATACAATGTACAATGATCAGTCACATAATGTAGATATTACACAAAGTACTTAACTTTAGCAACATGGCGACGTTCACTCGGCTTGGCTGCGAATATAAAAGTACCGACACTCAGCATAACTAGCTAAGTGAGACTCAGGACGACAAAGATTTGTCCAACGTTATTATTAGGATACTTGGCGAACACTGAGCGATTCTAACAGAGACCAAAAGGCACTAAGAGAACTAAGGGCAATATCAAGAGATACTAAGAGACGAAGCCACGCCAACAGACTGTTTTATACTAATTTCACAACCTCCCACCATGCCTTACCACCACTGCTCGATGTCAACATTTACACCGACCAATAGGGAACGAGCAAGATGGCGGGAACCGCGGCAGCCTCAATTTAACACTACTATTTATACATCAAGCCATCTTAAACTGCGTTTCATACTTATTAGAATTATTAGAACAATTATTGATACATTTCAAGTCATCTATGACACTATGAAATCACAGTATTAAATAAATAGTGTTTGTAAAGAATAATGGCTGACATTTGGACATCATAATATTTCACAGTCTTATTTAGTTACTAGCAAATCTTAGATTACTTAATACATTTTGAAAACCTTATTACATATTATCCTTACATTTTAAACTATCTATTCTATCTATAACATTATAAAATTACAGAATCTGATACAATAGTCAATATAAACAACAATGGCGGACGCCACGTTATTTCTCAGTTTTATCTATTGACCTACCAATAAGTCTTATATTACGTAATACACTTTGTAATCGTTATTAAATATTATCCTAACATTTTAAACTATCTATTCTATCTATAACATTATAAAATTACAGAATCTGATACAATAGTCAACATAAATAACAATGGCGGACGCTATGTTATTTCTGTTTTATCTATTTACTAAAAAGTCTGATATTACTTAATACACTTGGTAATCGTTATTAAATATTATTCCATCAACTATTAGAGAATAGTTGATAGGATCACAATCACTTTAACCACGGAATAACACATTGATAAACAATATTACAAACACAACAAGCAATGGCGGATATCGTGTCTTGATTTGTCTATGCATAAAAATAGAAGGTAAAGATATAGTTTTAGACCAATAAAGGAAGCACAGCGGCCATTTTAAGTAATATAGAATATTATAATAAAATCCCTAATCTAACACGGCCAGACTGACAGTGCTTCGTCCCGAAGTACAAAACAACCTCATATCCACCATTACACAACAATTAGATCAGGGTTAAAAGAGGCGGTTACTTTGTCTATTTTCTATCAAAGTATTACTGTTAGGATGGAAATCTTACTTTAAACTAATGCAGCAACCCTGATTCTAACTTAATAACAAAGAAACTCTTCAATCTGATCCTAAAATGTTCGTGAGGGTACTTGTCTAATGTTCAGGATTCTAAATTAGTAAAGTAAACAAGTAGGTAAGTATTATTTGTTTATTCATATACTTCATATACTTCATGGGTCCCTCGAGGGTACCACCATGTATTGCAATAATTATGCCACGTTCGCAAGGCCCTAGACGTTTTGAGAAGAAGTGGCAAGAAACTCAAGACGCCAACAGTATAATCTTTTGATCAGTCACCTTAATTTAGATATTACACAAAGTACTTAACTTTAGCAACATGGCGACGTCCACTCGACTTGGCTTCGAATATAAAAGATACCGACACTCAGCATAACTAGCTAAGCAAGACTCTAACGTTATTATCAGAATACCGGGAAAACACTAAGAGATACTGAAGCGAACACCAAAAGGCACTATACTATACTGGACATATATATGGATAGAATCAACCATATACACCCAAAGATACGGTTCAAGATAGAAAAGGAGGATAACAAGTCACTGAATTTTCTAGACCTAACTATTACGAGAAAAGAGAACAAACTGGACTTCCAAATTTATCGCAAACCCACACACACAGATATAGCAATCCCAGAGTCTTCAAATCACCCCATGCAGCACAAATTGGCCGCGTTTAGAAGCTATGTACATAGATTAATGACAGTCCCATTATCTCCAGAAGCCTACAACAAGGAACTCAACACAATATATCAAATAGCAGTGACAAATGGGTACAACAAGAAAATGATAAACAATTTAGTCAGAGATAAGAATAGAAACATAGCAAGATCTATGTTATACTCCTGCCCACCTGTGAGAGTAAATAAATATGTGGGTAGTTTGACATATTTAGGGACTACGTCAGAAAAAATTGCAAAAATACTGCGGAGAAATGATGTACATGTGGCATTTCGAACGAATCACAACATGAGACGAATGTGCAATGGGAAAGACTCCTTAGAAAAAAGCAAGAAATCGGGGGTATACAAGTTAACCTGCGACACATGTAACGCAGTTTATGTGGGACAAACTGGAAGGAGTTTTCAAACCCGCTACAAAGAACACTTAGCTGCATCTAGAAACAATCACCCAGAGAAGTCGAATTTTGCGAAACATTTATTAGAAACTGGACACGATTTGGATAACAACAACACTTTTGAAATTCTACATGTATGTGAAAAAGGTTTTCGCTTAAATGTTTTGGAGCATTTAGAAATAATGAAACATCAAAACACACACAACGAGTTGCTGAACGATCAAACTACCGTCACATCGCCTTTACTTCGGTGCGTCACGACGAGTATATAAGAAGCGCCGGCGCGGCGAGCCGTCATTCTTGCGAGTGAGCTCGAAGAGTCAACACGTCCTGAAGATGCCTCGTTTAGAGGCGAAACACGTGTCGAATAGAGTACAGTAAGAATAAGGGTGCTATTTATTGACTAAGTATTTTTTCAATTATTTTATACCATTTTTTATAAATAAATTATATTTGTAATTTTAACATATTAATTAAATATTTTTTTTTTTTTTTTTTTTTCAGGTTTACTACATTTTTTAAATAGATTAATCATTACTATTTTTGTTACAGGTTTAATTATTTTTTATTATTTTAAACGGATTAATTAAAAATTTTGTTTCAGGTTCATTCATATTTTGTAAACATACCTAAGCCTAACTTTTCTAACCTGACCTAACGATAGTCGAACCATGCTACACTTTGATGATTAATTACTAATTTTGTTTGTGATTTTATTTGAATTTTGAATAGTACCCTTAACTTATATGACTACGACAGAGCGGAAATACACTAAATATTTATTCAAAACAAGAATTTGAAGATGAACTTCCGCAAAGTAACGCCTGATTCAATAAACTATTGTCCCGTTAGTTGTGTGCGTACCTACTTCAAGAATTTTGTAATGTAGTCAGCATTCTATTTCGAATAATTTATATTTTCTTGGTTACTGTACTGTACCGGCCTTTTTAGGGTTCCGTACCCAAAGGGTAAAAACGGGACCCGCTATTACTAAGACTTCGATGTCCGTCTGTCTGTCACCGGGCTGTATTTCATGAACCATGATAGTTAGGCAGCTGAAATTTTCACAGATGATGTATTTCTGTTGCCGTTACAACAACAAATACTAAAAACAGAATAAAATTAATATTTAAGGGAGGCTCCTAAACAAAACTGAATTTTTAACCGTTTTTCGCTCGAAATTAATAATGGTAACAGATAGATGCTTGAAACATTCACAGAATGTTTAGTTAGTAAATACAATTACACAATAAATAATTATATTAAAATAAAATACATATTTAAGGGGGGCTCCCATTCAGTACGGAACCCTGCGTGCGCGAGTCCTACTCGTACTTGGCCGATTATTGATAGTCCACGAAGGGTGATTGGGCGATATCCATCACGCTGGTCCAGTGTGGCTTGGTAAATCTTCTTGGTTACAAGTTATAAGAATTATGTTAAGTGATAAGACCAATTAGATACCTAATTGCCTATATTTTGTTACTTTATAAGTGGTTTTCTAATACATTTTTTTTTTCAGATCGTCGCAAAAATGTTCCTGAAGGATATTTACGTCGAGGGAACGAAAGACGCCAAAGTTCACGACGCAAGGTAAAAAAAAACGTATTAATTTATTATACAACTGAAATCATGTGATAACTAAGTACCTACACTGAATAATAACATCACAATTAGTTTAGTATAGGATTCTCACAATAATACAAGGTCATAAAAAAAATGTGAAACATATTATGCCGAAACATTTTGGTCGTCATGAACAATATTTCAACTGCTATTTATTTGCCGGATGCAAGCGCCTACCAACTGGCCTTATTGGAGATCAATAGGGGAGGCCTATGTGCAGCAGTGAACGTCCTATGGCTGATGGATAGAAGGAACAATGATTTAGAAAACATGCTATAATGGAACCAGTCTTAAAATTACAAAAAAAGTTTATAGACGGTTAGTCCTACTGCTAAGTTTCACTTGTAGTTCCGTTGAATTTGTCTCTACTGCCATAAATAAATAAATATTAGTTGACATCTTACACACGATCTCTGACCCCAAACTAAGCAAGGCTTGTTATAATGGCTGGCAGAGACTGATATACTACATAGTTACATATTTTTAAATACATACTTAGATAGATAATTATATTATCAATGACAACCAGACACAAAGCAAACACAGATTCATAACAGAAATATTTTCCCTCGGTGGGAATCGAATCCATGTCTCTTTGATCCAGTAGTCAGGGTCGCAGTCGCCATAGATAATAGAATAAAAGTACTTGCTTAACAATAGGGCTAATTTGGGAGATTTATTTATATGTAGATATTGTTGTCTTTCTGCATCTGCCGCATGCACGAAGACCTACGGGCCATAAATGAACTTGACTCCTACTGCAACGGATGGGACACAAAGACTGAGAAAAATGGAAAGAGGGGAGGCCTTTGGCCTGCAGTGAGGTGAAAATAAATAATGTTGTCTTCCACGGGATTTGAGCCCACGATCTCACGAGCGAGATAACTGAGCGACTATACTGTAACGCGAGCATTTCTACCATTGGACCACTACAGCCGTAACGATAATGATAGGCACGATGACTGGTTAAAAAAAATATTATTATAAATTAATTGGTCCGTGGGCTAGATTATCAAAAAATATTGGATAGGTACGTATTTTTAATTTTGTCAATCAAACTATATTTATGACAAAAAAACAAAAGATAAACCTTGTCAAAGTTCGGGAGTGGGGGTCGTGTCGTCACTTCTTTGACAAAAGTCTGTGAATACATTTGTATGTGACTCGTGACGTCACGCGGAACATTAACGGGCTATATCTTCATCAATTTTTGTTTAACTAAATAAAAAATATGTGTCTAATATTTTTTGATAATCAATCTGACGGACTAATTATTTTTTGTCATTATGCCTATTATGTAAATACATTTGTTTGTAGGGTGCGCGCGGATGACGACCGTCTTCACATCGAGATAGACATGTCCGCTCCGAAAATTTCCATGACTGGTGATTATAAGGGGGAAGGCCAGTACAACGCGCTCCAACTCAACGCTAGTGGAACCTTCAGTTGTGTTATGTGTAAGTTATATTAAGATTTAAGTTCTCAGGTATTCGCTTTGAAATATCCGATAAGTAAGTAGGCTAATAATAATTTTAATTGAACAAATATCAAATGATTTTCTCCCAGACCGCTGAATAAATGATCTATTTTTTAAGTCGTATATTGGACAGTTGGGCACATTAGAGAAATATTTGGGTGGTAAATTTATGAGTGGTTGCGCCGTAGCAATTCATATGTTAGCGGCGCGCCGCACCTATAAAGGACTGCGCGTTCCTGTGTTACGCGTAGTCGGAATACGCTGTCTACGCGTACATACGCGTACAGCTCCTGTACGGACCGCCGCGAATCTGAACGCTAGGTCAATCGATCCATAGCGCTACGCGAACCCCGCTAGTCATCCGCCATGACTCCGAGAAACAGCGATTGCGTGCACCACCATGCATCTTCGCATAAATCGTTATTTCGATAGCTAATTGGTTTGCTTTCCTACAAAACTAGGTGAAAATCATAAAATTGACTGAATATGACAATATGTATTTTCATCATTGTAACTTGATGAATGTCTGGCCGCGTGTCTGTTCAATTTGCCGTCTAAATATAGCGTACCCGGGCGTGCGCGACCAAAAACCGACTGATGGCGGCTCGCAGGCGAGCTAGCACGCGCGGCACGCGTTCCCTATAAGTGTACGCGTAGCTGCAAGTATGGACATGTACGCGTACCAATGTACGCGTTGTCCGTATATACATATACCCTTAATGATCTCAGATAATGATGATGATATTGACAGCGGACCTGGTTTGGACGTGGAAGTTAGACGGCGTGCCCGAGAAGATTGGCGACGAGACGTTCATGAAAATCAAGTCGTTGTACATGAGGCCCGACGTCGGGAACATGGTTTCCAAACTGTCCAACGATAACCCCGACAGCAGAGAACTTAGTAAGTACTTATTACCATAGACGAACAAATAGGTATAACTAGGCTGCGCCACACAAGTTGGCGGATGTGAAGTTAGCTACAACCTGCGCAATATCCAATCCTGACTGAAGCTCACAAAAAGCCGCACGTTGATTGGCTATTGCGCAGCTTGTAGCTAACTTCACATCAGCCAACTTGTGTGGCGCGGTCTATACTACCTATATTTTATATCTGTCTAGATGGACAAATATAAACATCAATCATAAACAAAACGGCTACTATTACTATAGGCCGACCGCTTAACGCGCGGAAGAAGGGAGCCTACCCGGTAACATCTCCCCCCGCTCCCTTCTTCCGCGCAGGCGATACGCGCGTTAAGCGGTCGGCCTATACTAGTATTTGTTTGTCTATATGGTACCCAACGACTCAACAATCAGTTACTCTGTTGCTGCGTGTAAGAGTAACAAACCAACAAACAGGACTAGTAAGGAATGTAAGGATGAAAGTTCCTGCACTTTTCAGGGTGTATTATACGAATTTACTTTATCTCTAGACCTTCTATTCTTTTATGTAATAAGTTCGCGCTTGACCACCAACTTGCCTGATGGTAAGCGACATTGTGCTCGAAGATGAAGCACGCATAGAAGATACCTATTCACTCTGATTTGGAAAAGCTTCAGATTATATTTGGCTTTTGTCTTGTTTAACTGCCTCGGTGGCTCAGTGGTTAGGGACAATAGTGACCCTAACTACTGGGTCAAAGAGGCGTGGGTTCGATCCCCACCCAGGGCAAGTATTTATGAGATGAACATAGGTGTTTGCTCTACTGTGTCTGGGTGTTATTTAGTTACTATCTATATAAGTATGTATTTAAAAATATGTTTAAGTAGTTTATCAGTCTCTGGCAGCCATATGACAAGCCTTGCTTAGTTTGGGGTCAGAGACTGTGTGTAAGATGTCCCCAAATATTGATTTATGTTTGTTTGTTACAGCCGACTTGGGGAATCGTTTCATGAACGAGAACTGGCGAGTGCTGTACCGCGAGCTGTTGCCGTACGCGCAGGCCAACTGGAACAGATCTGGAACGCGCATCGCCAACAAAATATTCATGAAAATTCCCTATATCAAAGTATTTCCTATTAGCTCGTAACATTTCATCATTTATAAAACTCGATATATAGTTACCGGTTTTCTGTGATAAACTTTGGTGGTAAATTATGTTAATTTAAGTATCTATAGGCACTTACCTAAATATGTTAAGGTAATGCATCTAAGTGATACATTATTTTATGTTTGGTATTGTTAGTTAAGATTCGAATAAATGTGGTGTTAGTAATAATTTTGTTTTGTTTCGTTGCGATGAGGACCTATTGGCTTTTCTGGTGTCAAGAGGTTTGAAGCAAGGGCCATAAACTGGCTAGACACTTGAAATAACCAGGTACAATTTAAATTGTCGTGCGAGCCATGGTAGTGCCCAGGTCGAAATGCCTTCCACCTGCGTTCACCAATCTGACCGTACCATACGTTACTGAACTTGGCTTAAAAAATATTACAGTTTAGACCCTACCAGAAATCCCCACTTGATATAAATTTTCACTACAAAAATGATAAAATAGAATGCGTCAACTCCGCAATATTGCTAGGCATATAACACTCACACGTAAATTGAAAAGCCCACATTAAAAAACTTAGGACCAAATTAAGTAGTTTTACTTACGCCCTTAAGGAACTTAGACTAGCTACAGACTTACCGACTGCAAAAAGTGCTTATCACGCATTCGCGTCCCCATGGCTCCAATATGGAATTATACTATGGGGGAATAGTGTAAACGAACAAGAAATATTTATAATACAGAAAAAATGTATTCGTATTCTAGCAAATATTAAAATTCCCGACATTACCAAAAAGAACTTCCATAAACCGTATTTTATAAAACTTGAAATTATGTCCCCGGTGTCTATCTATATATTCGAAATATGTAAATTTGTCAAAAAGCACCCTGACTAGGTATTTTAACAAAGCGTCTGATAAATCGCTCAAAATTAGATCACAATACAGACATAAACTCGTGGGATCAAAGTCCAACTTAGCAATGCATAGTTCCAGCCAGCATTCTATGGCTATAAAAATATTTAATAAACTGCCAAAGATATCGAAAAGAAAAACTGTTTTATAAAACAACTAAAAATTATTCTATTACCTATCCAAATGGTATTACACATTAGACGAATTTTTTAACGATAATCTAGAAAACATAATAATAAATCGTTCCAATACGAATCATACCAAAAATAAAATTGCCATACCCTTATCAGGGTCATATGTATAACTATACAAAACATGTTAATTAAGAACCGCATGCACCATATGTTGCAATAAATGACTTTGGTTGAAAAACACTTATATAGTCAAACTACGCTGTAAAAGTTTTTCGCGCGCTTTGGTTTTCAGTCCTTTAGTATACGAATGTGATGCCAAAAAAAATAAAAAAAATAGACAACTGTCACTTTCATAGTGTAAACTATTGTCGATGTCACATGAGTAAACTGGTCAGGGGTGCTATAAAGATCGATTCCCCTCAAAAATGGGGATCATAAAGGAAAAAAGATAAATTTAGGGGATTACACATAAAAACATTGTTTTTATTGACATTACATAATTAAATGTCATGGAATAGCGCCGCAACCGTTGGTTTGTTTTTGTAATCTCAAGAGGAAAGATACTAACCGCATCCATCTAGCTCACGCTGCACAATACACTTAGGGTGGGTTGCACCAAATTACTTTGACGATAACCAAGCCCTGACCAGTCGTAAAATCTCTGGTACGTCAAAAATATTTGATGTATCTAGAGATTTTACAACTGATTAGGGTTTGGTTATCGTTAAAATCCCTAGTTACGTCAAAAATAGTTGACGTAACCAGAGATTTTACGACTGATTGGGGTTTGGTTATCGTTAAAGTAATTTGGTGCAACCCACCCTTAGTAAATCAACAAATCTCTCGGGATAATTTTCTTGGTCGACCAAATTGGATGGTCTATTTCAAGATGTCCACTACTCCGTATTTTCACTTTTGAGAAAAGTGCGAAGTTAATTAGTGTTATTTTGCTTTTGAAATAACAGGAAAGAGATAAAATAAATAATTTGTGTGACGTCTAAAATATCTTTTCCGTCATTTATTTTTTTATTTTTTCCGTTCATTTGGTAAAGTCTAATATTTTTTATGATATTTTTTATTTTATTTGAAGAAAATAAAAATAAAATATTTGCACTTGGGGTCACAAAATTCTTGGACTTAGGGACTTTAAGCTGTATTTAGTGATTTTCTTACAAAACCGGTTGGACTTAGGTTTTTGACGGGAATACTAACTCGGATCAAGACTCGGATCAGTCTTGAAACTTGGTAACTAAGTAGTTTTGACACTTCGAAACAAAATTCCTCAAAGGAGATATTGCAAATATGCATAGAAATTGGGCCAATAAAGGGTACAGTATTTCATAATTTGCTTTGTTTCTTTCGGAAAATGATTTTCCCGTTATTTTTTACAATAACAGTGCCCATTAAAAGTAATTTCGTGTATTCGGGTATTAAGGTTACATGTGACCAAAATGACAGTAATTCAATGACTGAACAAAAATCTAATTGGAAAATGTGAAATTACTAATAAATTAAGCATTTGATGCGGTTGTTTTACTCTGCGCATTTATTTATCATAGTTTAACGGATTTTTTGAGCTACTGTACCTAGTCAGAGCCCATTTTGCATTATCTTCTTTAAATCTCCATTTCTTAAATTAATTAATCATTCATAATTATATATTGTAAATTATTTTATCTACACTAATGTTGTAACATTCTACTTATGTTTCCAATACTTGACTTATAATGACTACTGTTATAGCGCAGACAACAAAACACTCAATTTAAGCAATTTCACATGATGTTATAATATCCACATCGATATCGTAAAATCTCATTATAACATCGCGCGCTCGCTCCTGACTGGCCCTGCGCGCGCAGCTGCGCTCTCATGGCGTCTATTTTGAAATAAAAAAATGGCGGACTTCAATTTTTTGAAAAAGTCTTCATGGGTATCGTTTTCGAGGTTTTTGGGGGAGTAGATTTCGAAAATGGCGTCCATTTTGAAATTAAAGATGGCGGACGACACTTTTTTGAAAAAGTCGTCATGGGTATCGTTTTCGAGGTTTTTGGAGGTATAGATTTCAAAAATGGCGTCCACTTTGAAATTAAAGATGGCTGACTTAACTTTTTTGAAAAAGTCGTCATGGGTATCGTTTTCGAGGTTCTTGGAGGTATAGATTTCAAAAATGGCGTCCATTTTGAAATTAAAGATGGCGGACGACACTTTTTTGAAAAAGTCGTCATGGGTATCGTTTTCGAGGTTTTTGGAGGTATAGATTTCAAAAATGGCGTCCGATTTGATGTTAAAGATGGCGGACTTCACTTTTTTGAAAAAGTCGTCATGGGTATCGTTTTCGAGGTTTTTGGGGGAGTAAATTTCGAAAATGGCGTCCATTTTGAAATTAAAGATGGCGGACGTCATTTTTTTGAAAAAGTCGTCATGGGTATCGTTTTCGAGGTTTTTGGTTAGATTTTAATGGCGCCAAGTTCACTGTGACAATACACGTACGCGTGAATTTAATGTTTCGCTATATGTTTTTTTTTATTAGTGTAGATAAAGTAGTGTATGCAACTGCATATAACACGGGTATTAAAACACTCGTTACTATTATGAAACTCGCTGCGCTCGTTTCATAAACTCACACTCGTGTTTTAATACCCTTCATTATATGACAGTTGCATAAACTACTAATAACTACTTTGTTTAGATCACAGATTGACTTTATTAAATACAAGAATGGGTAAACAACAAGCACTTACTTGGATAGCTTATCGTCGTAAAACATTCACAAGTCATATCCAAGAAATATAAATAGAGAGAAAAACCGTTAGAAATTTATGTCAAAAAATGAATCAGTGACTTGACATTTCGAACTAAATTTATGGCAACAAGGACTTAGGTTCTTCTTGAAATAAATCGTGAGGACCTTGAGTACAAATATAATAATATTTTAAAATTACGACTTGGGAACTTGTTATAAATTGTTCGAATAGACTGAACCATTGACAATGGGATTTTGTTTATTTTAGTGTTAATAGTGTATAAAGTCCCTAAGTGGAAGGGGACTTCTTGAAATGGGCCATCCAAATAATGATGCTAATTAATCGATGTGAAGATGTAAACAAGGTGACATGACTGATACCTAAACGCGCGATAAAATTAATATAATATTATGGGAAATAACAATAGCTCAATAGCTGGTAGCACTGAAGCTGCGTCCAACTCCGAATGTTAACTCAACTGTCAAACTGTCAACGTCAACAGTCAAGTCAGTCAGTCAACTGTCACATTTTAATTCCAAAACAAAATGAGGAGTGCGGTGTAAATTCATAAATTGCTTATCTTTTGCTGTAAAAAAGACAAGAAGATAGTTAATAAAAGAAAGATGGGAGCAATGCTGAAGTATCTTGTTGCAGGGTTGGTCAGATATTGGCTGATTCACATAGATTACTGGCAAACAATATCTAACCGGGTGGAGATCGCGACGCCACTGAACTCATGGAAGAGGTTAATAGAAGGAGTTTATCTCTACGACCGCGACATAAACCCATACGAAGGCGACTCCTTCCATGAATCACCAATTATGCTGGTATTCTTCCACTTTTTAATGAAAAAAGTACCATACCTACTGCCTCTGTTCTTCACTTTACTGGACCTGTTGACGGCACATTTACTTTACAAGACATCTAAAGCTTTTATAAGGATATTGAAAAATTCTCAAGACAAGCAGATGAACGAAATATCTGAGGAGTCGAAGGATATGCTTTTGAATGACAGTCAGTTGAGAGAGTCAGCAGAATATGTGTTGTCTGTTTACCTGTTCAATCCATATTCAGTTTTGAACTGTGTGGGGATGACAACGACTGTAATTCAGAATTTCTTGGTTGCTACGGCGTTATGGGGGGCATCAAATGGCTATAGAGTGGTTGCATGCATATTTATTGCATTGGCAACACATCAGGCACTGTACCCAGTGCTGCTTATTGTACCAATTGCTATATTACTGGCAGATGTTAATCAGGGCTGTATAAAGTGTTCCTACATCAAAACCCTTCTGGTATTTGTACTCAGCTGGGGTTTTTTGATCTACATCTCTGCATTTATCATGGATGGCTCTTACAGTTATGTCAACAATACCTATGGTTTCATGTAAGTACTTTGTAAATCATTATGACTTCTGAGATCTGATAAGGTTTTTCAAGTTAATAAGATCATTTATTTCAAACCCTTTTGTTAGGAAAAATATAATTATGACATCTTAACTAATAGTGTTGCCAATAAAAATAGCCAGTAATGTTAAAAAAAATGTATTTACGCTGTTGTTAACTTGATAACAATAATTAATTTTGAATTTTCATTTTATATATCCTTTTCTATTCTTGATTGTTTTTCCATGTTATTATGATTGTATTTTCTACCATTGTTTAACTTGTAAATTTTTATCAAATTCCAGATTGACAGTGCCTGACTTGAAGCCCAACATTGGCCTGTTCTGGTACTTCTTCACAGAAATGTTTGAGCACTTCCGTCTGCTCTTTGTCTGTGCATTCCAAATAAATGCACTGGCCCTATATGTGGTGCCGCTCACGCTGAGGTTCAAGAAGGAACCAGTGCTACTCGCAACAGTCTTGATTGCTCTCTCAACTATATTCAGATCATACCCTTGTGTGGGTGATGTTGGATTCTACTTAGCACTTTTACCAATGTGGAAACATTTATTCGCCTGTAAGTATAAATTCGTTATCCAAAAGTATCAAAATAAGCCATACTATCATCATTATCATCCTGACCTTATTCCACTAGTTGCGGTTGGCACAGCTTGTTACCACAAATTATATGAATGCCGTTTAAATCTATTTTCACTAACTAATTCTGAATATGCTATATTTCATATCAAATCCTTATCAGTTATTTTGGAGTAAGTACCTTATTGTAAACTTTTAAATACATTTTGATGAAAGAAAAGCAATAAATATCAATCAATTTCACTATTTACAGTGTGTATATATTTTATTATTGGATTCATATAATTCCTTGTACTGTCGATGGTAGATAGTTTAATTTGATGCTGTTATAATTTCCTTTTTCGAAGATATACCTATAGCACGGTTACTCAGCCCTGTTGTAGAATTTTACTATTTATCTTTATGAAAACTGTAAGCATTTGTTGTGACCTTCTAATTTAGATATTTAAATGTAAAAAAAATAACAGTTGTATCTTTACAAAGCATCAATTAGAAGCTTTAATTTAGTTTCACCTGTCCCATTGTCTGTCTGCAATCAAATCTTGCAATTTAAATTTGATCCACTTCCCGGTTATTGATTGAGCTGATATTTCGGTTCATTTGAATGGTCTTGGCGAGTAGTTTGTCTTTCAATGGTAACCAGAGTCTGATGATGGAGCTGGAAGGTGGTCATAGGAACTCTGTAATGGAATGACGCAACTCTATCGAGTTTCGGCTCATTTGATTCGTCTTGGCGAGTACTTGTTCAGTAAAAGCTTGTTTTTAGTAAAAGAGGTTTTTTTTAAATATTATACTTGTTTTACATTTCAGTTATGCAGCAGAAGTTCATCGTTGGATGCGCTTTCATAATCACATCAGCGCTGGGTCCGACAGTGTGGCACCTGTGGATCTACTCGGGTTCAGCCAATGCTAACTTTTTCTTTGGAGTGACTTTATCCTTTGCAACCGCGCAAATATTCCTCATAACTGATGTACTGTTTGCATATATCAAGAGAGAGTTCACTCTCAAACATGGATCATCCAGGAAGATAGATGATAAGCCTGCTAAGTTGGTGTTACAATAATATTGCTGAGAAGTTCTTGAACAATGTTATGACTCTTCAGTGAGTAAGAACTTTACAATTTAGGCTATTCAGGGACGTTTAAATACTTTTTATAGTGGACAATGTTCTATGTAGCACGACTGTTTATCTTATTTGAGGGAAAGTTTTTAATTGTGAGTGATAAAATTAACTTAAAGTGATGTTTTTGTATAAATTGCATTTCACTAGCTTAAGGTGCACCCACCATAATAAAAGCACAAAAAAAAATTGGTTACAAAAGTAAGTCAGGAAAAAATACAGGAGAACCTTGATTATCCGGCTCTCGGTTATACGGATTCGCGATTAACCGGACCACTACCGTTATCAACAAAATGATTTTTTAAAAGTTAAATCCGTATGTGGACGGACATGTACGAAGTTTTGTGACCCGCCCACCCCTCTCTCTTTCTCTGCTCATTGCAAGTTGTTAGTTTTTCTTGCTTAGTGTTCCTATTTCACAGCGCCGCCTTCCTTAAAAAATTCTGAGTGTAAGTGGTGTTATCACTTAATCATAAAATAAACATTATTTATTCATTAAAAAAGTAGAAACTGGTTGTAAATTAGCTAAAATACCTAATATGACAAACAGCATTTTTCATTAATTCGATTATCCGGACTGTCGATTATCCGAATGCTCAACGACACAAACTAGTCCGGTTGATCGAGGCTCCACTGTAATGTATTCCAGTAAAATTTTTGTGCATTAAGATAAATAGGAGCTCATATGTAAAGGTGATGCTATTGATTATAGTAATGAGTCTTGCAGGGGTTTATAATTTTGCATGCGCATCTATATACTCGCTTAATAGCATCAGAAATTAATGCAAATGTGGTTCCTGTTGTGGTCTAGATGTGCGTTCACCCTATGCCTATGTTTACTAAGTCAATGTCATCACTAATCATCCCATAAAGCCACTGAAATAACCAATATAATGTGATGAATGAGAACAAAGATTTTGTAAACTAATTTAGTATTAGAAGTTGTGTAAATAACTATTATAACTAGGGTCAATTTTATAACTCGTAAGTCCATCAGCATTGACGTTATATCAGTGTCGTAGCCGGGGTAACGAGACCTTATGGCAAGTTTATATTAATAATCGGCCAAGTACGAGTCGGACTTGCGCACGAAGGGTTCCGCACCGTATGGCTCCCATACGGTGCGGCTCCCATAACCCTTCGTGCGCGAGTCCCTTAATTTATTTTATTTCAACTTAATTAAATATTTATTTTTGAAGTGAATATATAACTAAATCTTCTGTCAATATTTCAAGCATCTACCTGTTGCCGTTAATAATATCGAGCAAAAAAATGACGTTTCTGGTATGGAAGCCCCTCTTAAATATTTATTTTATTCTGATTTTAGTATTTGTTGTTATAGCGGCAACAGAAATACATCATCTGTGAAAATTTCAACTTTCTAGCTATCACGGTTCATGAGATACAGCCTGGTGACAGACAGATAGACACACGGTTTTTACCCTTTGGGTACGGAACACTAAAAACTAGCTCTTAATAAAATTTTAAAGGTCTTTTAAGCTCTAAGTGAAATATAAACTTTGGTTTCTTTGTCCAATAAATCGAAGTGAATAAGACAACTGACAGCTAGCTTAGCTTAGACCTGTCAAATAGAGCCTTTAAAATTGAACCCATATTGTAAATTTTATTTTTAGTAAAATTCGCACGTTGTATGGATAGACTATAAGGAGGAATTTAAATTAACTCTTCCTCGTACGTAGTCCCTATGTATTATTTTTTTTTTCTATTGTGTAACACAGAAATTAGAATAGGTCTCCGAATTTGTAACGTATGTATCTTACTCTGCCAACCTTATGGCCATCCCCTGGCTACGACACTATACCGATTAATTCAAACTGGCCTATACTGTGTATGTGAAGTTAGAGCTACAAGCTGCGCAATATCCGATCCTGGCTGAAGCTCACATTAAGCTATGCGTTGATTGGGTTTCGCGCAGGCTGTAGCTAACTTCACATCCGCCGACTTGTATAAAATTGGGCCTGTAATTTACTAAAATGAATTTATTGTGTAATAAAACGAAAAGGGTTTTTTGTTTAGTTGGAAACAAATTCAGCACATACTAAGTATTTTAACTTGTTTGCATTTTTTTTTTATAAATAATGTATTTAATAGAGGCGTCCACTAACCTTTCGAAGAGGTTTTTTATATGCTGATGTTAAAAATACCTTTGAAAGAGTAGTAGTTATTTCTCTATAATTTAATGTTTTAAATACAAGAAAGTATGTTGAATTATCGAGATTTAATTTAGATTCGAGATTTAAATTAGGTATTATAATTATAAAATTATTCCATTATCTTTTTGTGTTGTGGACACAACTTTGCCAAAAATATTTTATACTTATATTGAGAAAACGGAGATTATTGTCATTTCTAGTGAATCAGAGTGACCAACTAATAAATTATTTATAACAAAATTTGAAATGGTAGAAATTCCTTCACAATCGAATGACGAATTATCTCCGTCGCGTCGTCTGTTTATTATTTTACGTTAGAAATTCATTGCAGCAGTTGGATTCCAGTCAATAAAATAATTTATTTTTATCAATTGTTTCTGTTATTTGTAAAATTCAACCAGGTTATTAGATAGTTATAGAGTTATTGAATCGAAACGTCGAATTTCTCGACTAATTTGAGGTATTGAGGGTTTCTTATTATTATTTATTTGAAAACTTGCATTTATTTATTTTTTTACTATTTTGTTATTATAAGGTTAATATGATATGAATGAAACATATTTTATGTGAAAAAAAGTGCAAATAGAGCCCCTCCGCGCGGAAGAAGTGAAATTTCGACGCAACAGTGCTTTCATACTCCCTTCATGGTAGCGTTAAACGTTCAACGCGACATTGTTGGAAGTCGCATCAGAAGTTTCACTTCAATAAAAAATAGTAACCAGCTGTTATTATAGGCCGACCGCTTAACGCTCGTATCGCCTGCGCGGTAAAAAGGGAGCGGGGGGAGATGTTACCGGGTGGGTGAGAGGAGTACGCGGAGAGCAGCGCTGCTCCGCGTAACCCTTTCACCCACCCGCACATCCCCCCCCGCTCCCTTCTCCCGCGCAGGCGATACGCGCGTTAAGCGGTCGGCCTATAGGTACGTGATCATAAAGTTAACGTTTTGAATTCGGTTTTTATTTTTGGAAAACTAAACTGCCCTACAAAATCTATATGATTAAAGTAATCAGTCGATTTAATTTATTAAGTTATTTATTATCTTTTTCGTAGCATAATCTCTCGGTAGTGTATCGCTGCAGACTAACAATGAATCATTATCTAATCTTATCAACGCGCAGTGATCTATATTGTAGCACTCCTTAACGCGGTCACCACGCATTGTGCTGTTTAAGTTTTTTTTTTATGAAAATGGGCAAATTAAATTAGCCGATCGTTGAGTGGAGTCAAGAATGACGAGACTTGTGTTTATTTGTGTGTTGATAGGTTTACTCGCTTGTAAGTACATACATTAATTTATTTGGCTTAGATGTGTGCTATGATAAAAGTCGGCAAAAAGTTATGTTTAAGTATCTTAGTTTTGCTGAGGTTGTGTTTTTCTATTCTAAGGTATGTTTTTCTTTCTCGAAAATTGTATTTTTTATAGATTTGTTTTGATTTCAACTGTCCTAGCTGTTAGTTTGGTTTAACTTGTAAAACAATTACAGGAGCCGACATATTTTTGTCTAATAGCACAGAAAATAAAGCTAGCGTGTAGACTGTAGATGCATTAAAAATATTCTATTCTAATTCTTTACATGTCGCACAGCTTGTTATAAAACGAGCGGCTATTTTAGAGTCACAGCTTATATTGTAAACCGTTGCTTGCTGTTTATTAAGCTATATGCTAGCTAGCTTATTCTATTTATTGTATATAGTTGCAGGATGCGTGGTGCTGCCCAGCATTCCCCAGAATCTCCAGGCGTGCTATCGCACGGGTGCGCCGGACCTGGCCGCGCCGCGCCGCCTTGATGTCTTCTTGTCTTTGATAAAGAAAGTGGAAGCCAATTCCCAGCTTGACCTTAGGATGCTCACCACTGGCTTGCTTCGGAGGTGAGACAAAACTCACTCTCTCTTATTCTAGTCAACTCTAGTCTTAGTCTTGGTTGCCTGAAAAAAAAACATTTTAAGCGATGAAGCCGCCGATTTAATGAACTATTTGTAGGATTTGTATTGTTTTGTCCTTGTATTTTGTTTTTCTTTTCTGATGTGGTTGTCTAATAAAATGTTATTGATTGAAAACTACTTATGTGTGGTCAGTGGTCACTGGTCAAGAATGAATGTATATGTGAAGATGTTATTGTATTCATCATTGTACTTAAACATATGTTATCCAAGGAATTGTTTCATAAAATGTCATTCACAATTGCCAAAATATTGAAAAGAGCTGGTGTATTGAGGATTTCGGGACCTAATACCGAATAAATTGATTTCGTATAAGGTAGATAACTTTACAGAAGTATACAATTATCCTGGACTATGTTTAATGCCAGTAGGAATATCCCTAGCTTTTGGATATTGAATAATTAACGTCTTAGAATCACTTGGTTTATCACAAACAAATAAAATCACCAAAAAAGCCAGGAAAATCGTATTAGGCATATCAAATCAACGTTAGAATGATCTGACATCATCAGGTTCATATCAGGGTACATTGAATTAGGTACTAGTATGGCCCTTTCCGGTATCTATCCGGTTCTATCTAAACTGTATTTGAGCATAGGCCCAAGATGTTTGATTCGGCCTATACTATACTTTCCATTGAAATACTTATAATATTACACCATATTAAAACCTAGTCTCCATATTTCAGCCTCCGCCTAGACGGGATCGAGCGCTCATCCGCCAACGCGGTCGAAACGGAAATCGTCCTACCGTTCCGAGCGTCCGCCTTCCAGTTCCATAGATACAAACTCCTAATGGACCTGTTCCTTCCGAGCCAAGACCTGGTAGACGTAGAGGTCCTGACGATCGAGGAGAGGTGCCTGCTGCATAAGATGATAAGCTCTGGGGTCCAGCAGTGGGAGAGAGGCGATGAGAGCAGAGTCTGCCCACTGTCGGCGGAGCAGTCGCAGAATATGGCGGCAGCGAGCAATAGTAGGTCAGATGACACTTTTACGTACAGAATAGCGCTACCCATACATTATAGTGTCTCTTGACTGGACCGGACATCTATCTTATCAAAAAGCGTGTTACATCCTAGACTGCATATCTGCTTAACATCAGGCAGTGTGTAGTCAAACGCAAACACCTATGCGAAATAAAAAACAAAGTGACTGACTTTTCAAGTCTTTGAACATCAGAGTCACTTCTTCACTTTTTCTGAAGTCAAAACTTGTAGGTACCTACCTGCAGCTGGACTGGAATCCAGTATTGCGGAAATGCAGGTTATGATTGACTAATTTATTAATAATACAGTGGAAGACATTGAAAGAAGACATAATACTAAAAACGATACCTATTAACCCTGAAATCATAGAAACTTTCCGCCGAACTTTAGTACTCATTAATGTTTTATTCGATTTAACATTCCTCTTAATGGTGTCAATCACTTTCAACCGTTACATATAAATATTCAAGAACAAGAACTTGTGAACTTCCTTCGTGCAATTTCCGCTTTTTATTGCGTAAGAAAATCATGAATATGAAGAATCTAATTTATGATACTGCGATTATGACCGCCATGATGTTCCCAAACAAGGTATTGTAACAAAATAAGACAATGTTAAACAATCGAAGAATAAAATACTTAGTAAGTATCTGAATTACGATAACTAACGACGCTACGAAAAGGTTGGATGATTTAATGAAATGAAGACCTATAATATTTATTTTATTCAATATAAGTAGGTACAATAAATATTTATATAGAGACGTGTACTGAAAGTACACGCAAAGTACTAGATTTTTCCCCGCGGCTTCGCCCGCGTGATATTTTGATTTTTGTGCTATCCTTTAATTGAAACTTATTATAGAGTAGCGTATGTCACTTTCCAACCGTTGAACTATTTCTATTCTAAAAAACCAAGCCTATCCGTTCTACTGTTGCTGCGTGAAAGAGTAACAAACCAACAATCACACTTTGAAATGAAATGAAATGAATGAAATGAAATGAAATATTTTTATTCGACATACTTATAGGTAGGTACAAAGAACTTATAAAATTAAAATTAAAAAGAAATAAAAAGCGTCGAAAGGGACTCACCTCAGCTATAAATGTTGAGCGCTGGGAGGACCCAGCACTCAACGCTGGTATTCTGGTGAGCCCCTTTAATTCAAGGGTAGATTTAAAAAGCATATAAATATATTAACATACAAAATTAACAAATATGTGACAGAGCGCTTAAAACATCAATAACTATTAACAGTTTCGGATTTATCAACAATAACTATTAACAGTTTCGGATTTATAACACTTTCGAATTTATCACTACATAGTATAAAACAAAGTCTCGCTCTGTCTGTCCCTTTGTATGCTTATATCTTTAAAACTATATACGCAACGGATATTGATGCGGTTTTTTAAATAGTTTCAAGAGGAATACCTCTACACCTGTGCGAAGCCGGGGCGGCTCGCTAGTAATACAAGTAAGGATTGCGACACAAAACGGTTTCTATGTATTGCTACTGCTGCGTGTATTCGGCTTTGAAATTGTATCTTTAAACCTACTTATTACAGCATACACAGCAGATGCCCAATAGAAGACGGGGTAGTCCAAACAGAATGGGGTACGGTATCTCCCGGCACGCTAATGGCTGCCATAGCTGCGTCAGTGGAGGCCCAACGCGTGGCCGTCACGGACATACTCAATGCTAACATCTTCAAAGAAGACGTGGCAGAACCGCTCATGGCTAATGCTATGCAGGAGTGGTACGAGGATATTGAGACGTTGGAGACCAGTCAGAGGCAAGTGGAGGCAGCTGATATCAGTAACGTGTGGGTCGCGACACTCGCTGGTAAGTTTCTTGTTATATTTCTCTTTAACTTAGTCACTTGGTAATTTCATTATCATCATCGACAATGGATTGTACTTTGACCTGTAGATTTCCAACAGGATAGGGCACTGACTCTGCCTATCCACATAACGACGTGATGTGCCTAAGTATATTTTTTTACTTTCGCGATTTTATACAAAAAAATGTTGTTAAAATAATGCATAGAATCGCCCACCTGAGCGTAAATGGCTTGCATTTGCATTCAGCGCAATCCTGTGATCATAGTCATTTGTCCACTTTGTGAGTGGATTTCCTACGGACTTTGGCTATTGGATGAGCTTAAATAAATAATTAACGAATCAGGAATTTAATTGTTTTAATCTCTTTATTGCTGAGATTTTTTATTGTTTTTTTTTAATTCCTTTCTTGATAAGTAAAATTAGTCTACCTATGGAATTTTAATTTACAAAACCTTTGATTACGCCATTGTATCACCTAGCTTCAGAGCTTAAGTCTAACTAGTCTAGCCAGTAATCGAAAAGTTCTAAAAACGGTATTTAAAATGTTCCAGGTGACTTAGCCGAGGTGGTGGTGAACCAGGGCCCACGCGTGGGCTCCGTGGCCCACAGGCTGGCCGTGGGCACCAACCACCGGTGGAACGACACGCTGTACCCGCGCCTTCACTACATCTTCCCACAAAACAGCTCGGTCATCGACTGGCACTTCACCGACGCCGAGATTCTTGCTGGGATCGACGGTAATAGAGACCTTTATTTATTGTACTGTACCACACGGCCACGATGGACGATTGAACTAACCCATGAAGGACGATTGTGCCATATCCTCCACGCTAACCCGCCAGGCCCAGTGAGGGTTGGTGGTTTTGCATAGGTAAGCCATTAAATGTATTCTTCGGACGTAAGCAGCTTTCTTCAAAATATTTTTCTTCTCCGAAAAGCCAGTGACGTGAAAATCAGTACATACATTACAACTGATTGGTTTGCATTGATTGAACTCAGGAGAGCGTTGCTACCACGACTTCCGTCAATTATAAGAAACTAAATGTGCTGTGTAATTTTGAGTGTGAATTATAGTTTACTATGTATCTATTGGCAAAAACGTATATCTGATTATTTAGTAGAGCTTTAAAAACAGGACAAGGCATAGGTTAATTACTTTCCCTCCATTTATTTATGTTTTTCTTTTCAGGCCTTATCCTCTCTAGTTACGTACCACAATGGCTCGAACAAAGAAGAACATTACGCGTATCTCAAATAATAGAGATGTATTATTCCCACGAAGGCGTGTCCTTCGAGCCTAATATCAAAGCTTGCAATCGACGGCTTCTGTTCACCACCATGTTCAATACAACGGATTTGTTTGCGCAAACTTCGAGATTCGCGCACGTGCTATCCTTGAGACAGATAACAGTTTATATACCAGTGGAAGAAATGGAGAGAATTACTAACGCAGCGGTTGAATCCTTCTCGAGTTATGTTTGTAAGTTTGTTGATGTAACTTATCCCGTAAAGTCTTCTCTTATCTTAGGTACTCTAGATTACCTAAGTATTATCATAGACTAACCTCCTCAAGCTTGAATACCTAGCTATTTTATTACTTTATAGTATTTATACTCATGGCATGTTAGGACATGCATGGCTCTGAGTTCGATCTTCATGCCTCGGACGGCAGACAACTAATCATCTCATGCGGATAAACAATCCTTCTCACAAATAACTATTTTTCCCTAAAAATTATAACCCACTTCATCCGTGTACAGAATTCGAACAGTTCGCACGAATCGATGTAGATATCATCGATGTGATTTTCACATTATTGTCAGTTATATTACAATTAAAAGCGACTCAGTCGATTTCGATAAAATTTAAATGGGACCACTTCTGAAATATGATATACCAAACAAAAAAGAATCATTATACCTAATCAGTTCGTAATTGGGTGAGTAATAGCGTAACATACATTATCATACCAAAGTCGAATTGCGAACTGTCTTTTTTGAAGTTGATTAAAAAGAATAGAGGCCTAGGTAAATATTATATCCAGTGGTGGTAAGATAGATAGGCTGCTTATATATACAGAATTTTTGGTGTACTAAGCTGGGTTTGATCAGGGGCCTTACTGTGTAAGCGCTCTGACGTTCGGCTTCGCTTGTTCTCCTGCTCGCGCCAGTCACTCACGCCACGAGGGCGAGCGGGAGGAAAAGCGAAGCCGCACGTCAGAGCGCTTACACAGTAAGGCCCCAGGCCAAGACCACCCTAACGAAGAAAAGAAAGATGGGTTAAGCAACTTTTGCCTGTCCAAGAAAAAAATAGAACATCTGTATCAAGTGATACAAGAAATGAGCAGTTTACTTGAATAGATATAACACTTAAGTGTTCGGTATGGTATAGTTTGAATAGTAATTTGATTATTGTTTAAGTTAATACATTTCATGTAGGTAAGCTTGTGTAATAAGTAGTTATGTCTAGCCAAGTTACATCTTTTTAATGTTGCACGCCCGTTATGGGTCCACAATTGGAATTAATATTTATTATTAAGAACATCTTTGTACATAGTGTTACAATAAACGATTTCTGATTTCTGATTTCCAGCATCTTTGCTGAGACAGCATACTATGGATTGTAAGGTGAGCAGCGAAGTACCTGTTATGGACCTGGTGGTCGCTACCGACGGCTCTTGGAAGGGATACGACGTCGCGCAGTTCATGTCGTAAGTACGCTATATTTATCAAAGAACTATCTGGTCTGGGGAACTTCATATCACCTTCATCTCACTAATTCGGTCGATTCTAATTATTTAGATGGCGTTTAGCGCCACCAATGGCCAGACACTGCAGCTTTTACATGTAGTAATATTTTGAATGGGAATGTTAAATTGAAATATTTTTTATTATTTTCATACTATAAATACATCATTTTAATCTCAGTCATAACAGTCAGTCAGTCAGTCAGTCATATCTTTATTAGTGTTAAAAGTTTTAATCGTCTACAACGACTTTTTTATTTTACGTACAATATTGGTTATTGAGGTCATAAAACATCTTACTTCACATGTAAAAATCAAATAACAGTAGTAATAAGACGTACACATTTCAAAATATCTAAGCTGATAGTCGAAAGTTGGGTACTTAAAAAAATATACCTCAAAAACGGCTAGATTTAGGATAGAGTGTTTCATAGTCAAATCAGTCAAACGATGTAGACTATACACCCTTAACAGGAAGAGGTCGATTTAGCCTGTAACTTTGTATAAGTATAGATATATCTATTAGTACACGGCTTAATTCGAAAATGTATTAGCTACCTATTAGCTACCGTCATTTGTCCATAAAAATCCTCATGCGTCTTCTTTACAATCACAAAAAATCTTCACTGGAATGTCACACCTAAAAGCCGTGGTGGTCTAGTGGTAGTGATGCCCTCCTTACAATCGTGAGGTCGTGGGTTTAAATCCCAGTCCCGTACCAATGATTTCTATGGAATTATGTACGGAATTTAACACCACTGGTTTTTTGGTGAAGGAAAACATCGAGAGGCAATCGGCATGTGACCGCAGAAGAAATTCGATGGAGTACGTGAATCCACCAACCCGCACTGGGCCAGCGTGGTGGATATGGCCCAATCACCCTTCATGTGTACTGCTTTTATTTCCAGGTGGATAGGCGACGCGTTAGAAGTGAACATGCAGCGCAGTACGATATCCCTCCTGCACGGGAACACCGCCAACTGGATTGTGCCGCCGTCGAACAACCTCACTGCCGCCTTCTCGCACTTGGCCAATTTCACTGAAGGATGTAAGTTACGGAGTTACTAATTCGGTTCTATTTATTTTGGATACTATAAAACCCCGTTAACTTTGTATAGGCTGAATCAAACTTCTTGTCGACTGTGAAATTAGCTACAAGCTGCGGGTAACCCAATCCTCTCGCAGCTGTTATGTGAGCTTCAGTCAGGATTGGGCTTTGCGCAGCTTGTAGCTAACTTACAATCAACGAGAAGATTGATTCGGCCTATACGTAGCCGTAGCTTATATAAATCTCATACAAAATTTCCAATTTTGGTTTTCATAATTATATCAGCCCTAAGGCGTTCACCAGTTGGATATACATAGACTTCTTCAATTGATTTCCAATAAAACCGGTTTAAGGCAGCTTGATTCAGCGTGTACCTGCGGTCTTTTTAGATCGTATGCGCGTCTATGGACGTCCTACGCTGCGCTTGCCAGTTCTTGTTCTCCGTTCAAGAACTTTAAGCCCCATTGCCGTCTGGTCCGCATGTTATTTGACTGTAATTTCTTTGTACTTTTTCCGATCATTTTATTTAAATTATGAGGAGAACAACTTCTCCTATATGGAACCAAATCTGATATCACGAAAGAGTCAAATACATTTTATTGTGTTTCAGTGAACTGTTTGTACACTGATATTTTAGTTTATTTCATTTTGATAACAAAGTCAAAGTCAAAATTTCTTTATTCCGTAGACACAATACAGGCACTTGGAATCGTCTGGTAACAATATTTCAAAATTCTACCAAATTACATTTTTAATACAACTAAGTAAGCACACCCTTTAGATTTTACAAGATCAAGTATTAGGTACACAAACAATATATTTAATTTATACCAAAATAGAATATGAATCAAAAATAAAATTGTACCAGTATCATAAAGATAACAATGTCATTTTCAGTTTAAAAACAGTAATAACTGGTCTTTTTGTCAAATTTCAGGGCCTACCCGACTGAACTTACCCAACATAATGTCCACCATAATCCAACACTCCCGCAACAAGTCTCTTGCGGAGATCGAGTCTAAAGCCAGCGCGGGCGCGAGCACCGTGGTCCTAATAATCAGTCCAAGCGACCGACCTTCAGCTCCTGAGATGGAACGAGTCAGAGATCTCATGAGTTCACTGAGGACGACTTATTTTGATGTGTATTTCGCTTATCTCGCGCAAGAGTTGACCGACTTTCAGAACATCAATAACGAGTATTTGGATTATTCGGAACTGTTTCTTAGTGTAAGTATCCTCATACTTTTGACGGTCAATTTTTTAGCCGAGGATTATTTGGAACGGTTGTGTAAGTGTGGTTCTTTTTAGTCGTTTTGTTAAGTTAAGAAAAAACGAAGAATATTAGAAGAAGAACAAAATGCCAATGCTCTACCTTAACTTAGGCCTTAATTGTAGGCCCCAATTGTTTAAACCGTTTAGCCATGTCAGAGACCCTCAAGCGACTTAAAAACTCTGACACCAGGGCTAGCCACCCGGCCTAAACGAACTTACTTACCTTAACTCAACCCACATTGCGGATAAATCTGGCTACGACCATCCTACCGCCTTGCCTCTTCGCAGCTATTATTTACTTCTAGCTTTATAGAAGCTACGACCGTGAGATCTTGGCACAAGAGGCTAGTTGACAATATTTTTTTGATGTCCCCTTGTAACAGCTATCGAGCCGAATATCGAAAACAAAAATAAAATCATCCAAATTTATTTTCTTGCTAGACAGAGAGCGTACTGTAGCAGATTATGGCGTCACTGTCTGCAAATATCAAACGTTCGCCATACAGTTTTATGCTTTGTGTGAAAAGGACACTATTTATCCCTACCTACGATTTATCCCTACCAAAATATTTACAAGCGTCTCTGATCTTGATAAGCCAATTTCATTTATTATTTCAGTTGACTTGACTGCCTCGATGGCTCAGTGGTTAGTGACCCTAACTTCTGGGTCAAAGAGGCGTGGGTTCGATCCCCACCCAGGGCAAGTATTTGTGTGATGAACATAGGTGTGTGCTCTGTGTCTGGGTGTTATTTAGTTACGATTTATATAAGTATGTATTTAAAAACATGTATATGTAGTATATCAGTCTCTGACAGCCATATCACAAGCTTTGCTTAGTTTGGGGTCAGAGACCGTGTGTAAGATGTCCCCAAATATTTATTTATTTAGTTAACGAATCACATTGAATTTTCATTCATTCACTAATTGTAATAAGTACTCTTAACTAATTTAATACCAGTCAACTACCCTATTATAAGGTATATATCCAATCTTCGACATTAAAAGCAGTCTTATAAATCATATAATATTTCGCTTTATAAATTACAGACGCCTTCAACATCTGTGTCCGACGCGATAAAGGCAGTCGACACGTATCTAATAAAGAACACCATTCCGACGAGAATCTTCGGCGCCCAGTGTCCGTTCAACGACACAACGTTCGACCAAATCGAGTACGAAGACTTCCTGCTGCCGAATCGACAGACGTCGTACAGAATACACCCGTATTACTTGAGGCAGCAGTCGTTGATACAAGTACACGTGAGTTTGTTACTATTACTACTAGTAGTTCTCCGAACAGTAGACCTCGCGACACATCTTAACTGAATAAAATATAAATAAAGATGTATATAAAGACTAAATTGTTTATTGAATCTTCATACATCTGATACACCATACACCACTATTACGATTTCTAACAGCGCTTCTTCTCATTCAGTTCAGCACAATTCTTTTATCGAAAATGTTTTATATAATGTTCAAAATACCGTCTTTTTTTATCGCGAATAAGTCCGCGCTTGACCACCAACTGATGGTAAGCGATGTTGTGGTCGAAGATGAAGCACGCAGACTTAGAAGATACCTATTCACTCTGACGTTGAAAAGCTTTAGATTATATCTCTTAGGAAAGCAGGACGACTGTTCCATTCCCTGGCGGAAAGATTCATCTTCTGAGAATTTGCGCTAAAAACAGAATTATGAACATAGTGATGCCCTCTTTTTATTGTTTTCAAACTGTAAACTCTATAAAGCGTCATCTACGTAACTGTTTACCTGTACTTGTTATTCTAAAACCAGGAAATCATAGATGGCGCTAAATAAGATCTGTAACTATAATTATGTATATTATAAATCCCATGGGATGTGAGTCACTGTCTTTTTAGGGTTCCATACCCAAAGGGTAAAAACGGGACCCTATTACTAAGACTTCGATGTCCGTCTGTCTGTCTATCACCGGGCTGTATCTCATGAACCATCATAGCTAGACAGCTGAAAATTCACAGATGATGTATTTATGTTGCCGATAAAACAACAAATACTAAAAACAGAATAAAATAAATATTGAAGAGGGGCTCCCATACAACAAACGTGATTTTTAGGAGTTTTTTGCTCGCTATTAATAACGGCAAGAGAAATGGGGCTCCCTTACGGTACGGGAACCCTCCGTGCGCGAGTCTGACTCGCACCTGGTCAATTACTTCCTTTTAATTCATCCCATTTGGATAGTAATTGTAGCCATAAAATCTGTAAAACCTAAATAGTTTTTTTTTTTTATTTAATAACTTGCACGTTCCTGATAGCCGTGTACCTAATACAGCTCACCTGGCTGGCATATGCTGCACCACGACATAATTTTATCGACGAGGGTGAAGTATACATATTATATCTGTCACTTTGTCAAACGGCGAGAAAAATTAACGTCGTGGTGCGTATGCTAGGCTAGTTGCTGTTTTGTCATGCATATTATAATATTTATGAACCAAGTGTTTGCAAAACAACTATTACAATATCATATTTTTGTAATACTCGGATAATAATGAACACTGGTATTTATACATCTGTAATTATTTAAGTGTAAATAAAGATATTTTGAAATTGAAAAAAATTGAAATTGTTATGTGACAATGATGTTGAAAATACCTTTAAACTTATTTTAGGCAGAATGAGTCATATTATTTTCTGTATTTTATTAATGTTTGAAATCAATAAAAATCTATGTATCCTGTTTATTTTTTTTCAGTTCCGCAACGACGGCCAAGGTCAGATAATGGTTTGCTTCTGGCGCGGGGCGGACTCGTCCCGCAGCTGCCAGACCATCCCCGAGCGGGGGCTGTACACGTTCAACCTCACCACCCCCTGCCCCTCGCCTGAGTTCTGTCCCCCCGCGCGCTTCTTCACTACAGCCGTCACTTCGGCCAATCTCTGTGCTCGTAAGTGCTAGCTATTGCTTTACCATACTTTGCCCCCAGCATCCAGGGCCTGATTTAGAGGTCAGGCCGCCCTAGGCTAATTATGAGGAAGCGCCCCCGCCAAGTATGTGTGTTAGGGTCGGCCTAAAAATTAGTAAGCACTATGTACCATAGGTATATAAATGTTAGTTTTGACTTTGTTTACTAGTGTGAAAATTTTAACATGGTTCATACTAAATTGTTACCTATAAAAGTTTTCAGATCGATCTGCAAGCAAAACTAACGTTCTTCGTTTCTGCACGACATTCAAGGTTAGGGTGGAAAAACATTTTTTTAGCTGACTGTACATAAAGGCAAAACCAAGACATAAAGCACCTCAAGTATTAAGCGACTAAAATCATTACAAGTGATTTCAGGCTACCAAGTAGTCCAAACCCATGTCGTGTTTGGCCGCATGACTTGTATTGGCATAAATTCCATATACAACTTAGTTATTGCGCCTAAGTATTGACTATGACCGTGGTAATCTATATAGTGTGTGAAGTTGCTATTCTTTAAATATTTACACTTCTGTTGTTGTCAAAAAATAGTCATCAAGTTGTAGTAGGTATAGTTACGTGACGGAAATTACGAGACTACTTTTTTACGACGCGAACATTTTTACGTTTTTCTCATAAATCGTTTTGATTCATATTTTTAAATACTTACTTAATATGAGGAAAATTAACCGAACACTTTCGAGAAAGCGTGAGCGAAGCGAGCACGAAAATTTCCCTAGTTATACTTAATTATTTAAAAGAGCCTTTAGGAACGTCTCACCGATAATGCGCGACCGTAGTGAGCGCGAAATTTATTCGTTTTTTCATTCCCCCATTCCTCACCTGGGTTTTCCTCGACACCGTTGTCACTTCCTCCAATCTCTGTGCTCGTGTATAGCAAGCGTTGACTAGCTTTCTTTATTTACACGGAGTTTGGATAGCACAATACTCGTAGCACAGAGCACATTCTTACCACCCCTGCACCTCTCCTAAGTTCTCCCCGTTTGCACACTTTTCAAGTTTTCACCTTCACCACTTTGGTCACTTCGACTGATCTCTATGCACGTAAGTACTATTGCTTTAACACGCTGTCCCTGGTTTCATTTTCCTATCCCGCTGTTAAAGGATTCCTCTAAGTAAGAAAGTAAGTTCGTATGGGCCGGGTGGCTAGCCCTGGTGTCAGAGTTTTTAGGCCGCCTGAAGGCCTCTGACATGGCTAAACGGTTAAAACAACCGGGGCCTACAATTTAACGTGTCATCCGAGCCACGGTAGCGCTCAGTTGGAAAATGCCACCCGCGGTCACCCATCTAAGTACTGACCGTGCGGAACGTTGCTTAATTTCGGTAATCGCTGACAATCACCTAGTCAAACTACGCTACGAGCGCTAGGATTCCTCTGTGAGAGATATATACCATCAACCTATTTGTTAAACTTCTGTTCCTTGCCTGAGTTGAAACACCTGTTCCATGCCTAAGTCCTGCCTGCCAGCCTGCCACTGCCGTCAGATTGGGTAATGTCTGCGCACGTTAGTACTAGCTTTTGCTTCATCACACTCTGTTCCCGTCTTAGTTTTCCCATCTCGCAGTTGTCAAACGATCCCTGAGCGAGGAGTCTATTGGTGCAACCTCAGCATCCCCCGCCTCTCGCCTGAATTTTGTCCCCATACGCTTTTTCATCTCAGTAAATCTCTGTGCTCGTGAGTACTAGTTTTTGCCTCAACACATCCTATCTCCGACTTAATTTTCCAATCCTGCAGGGCTATCTAACGATCCCTCTGCAGGTAGTACAGTCCCTTCACAGTAAAATCAGTACTAAAATAACTGACATTTGTCGCTGTCTCTGTCTAGTCATTACACTCCATGTCAGGATTGACAGGTAAGACGCACAATCGTGCGCACGTTAATACTAACTTTTGTGTGCATTGTATTATTTCAACGCTGTGATCATTTAAGATTTTAAGCCACAGAAAGCGATATAATAAGTTAGGCTCATTCGTGCAGCGAACGTCAATATTTTATCATCACTACCACATCGAACAAGCTATCACATGGCCATACTAACCTCATTATCAAAGTATGACAGGGAAACTTCATATCCAGGCTCAATATTGACTGAATTCCTTACTCCTTCATTATAGTTATAGTTTCAAATGTGTGCTTGTTAGTTCATAGTTACTTTTTCACGCAGCAATGGAGCGACGGATCGACTTGATTTTTACCCGACTGCGTCTTGAAAAGAAGGGTTATGTGTTTCTTTGTTTGACTCATAGCTTGAAGGTTGAAGAAGACCATTATATTTCATATTACTCGGGCGAAGTCATGGGTAAAGCTAGTTAAAAATAAATCGCTAGACGCACAGCATTGTTGGTTACAAAACTCAATCGCAAAAAGAATATGCTAACCACCGGTTGTTAGCTAGGCCCCGGGGGGATTCGAACCCCCGATCTCCTGTTTACTAGACAGGCGCTTTAACCAACTAAGCCACGGCGCCGTTGCAGCGAGCGTCGAAAATGACTCTTGGATATTTCAACGTATTTTTAAACACGCATGAAGGATTAGAATTGCATAACAAATATCACAATACACCAAAACGGGGGGACAAAATACATTTTTTTAGTAACAATGTCTTTTGTGAAATTGGGGTTGGGGTTAGATATAATGAAGGGCTGATAATCGCACAAAGGGGTTTACAATCCTTGAAATAAAAGCTTTTTTTTATTTTCAGATAATGACTGTCGGTTTCCACACCAAGTCGGCTATTACCTCCGGCATACAGGCCTAAGATGCTTGCCACTAAGAGGATCTGCTATTGTTGTAAAAACTTATGATACTTTAGAAATGTCTTTACTACTTATACTGTTAATGTTTAATGCTTTAGTTAATTAAATAAAAATATTGCAAATAAAAAAGTCTTTGTACCCCTGGTGGGACTCGAACCCACAATCCCCGGCTTAGGAGGCCGATGCCTTATCCATTAGGCCACAGGGGCTTGCGTAATCTTTCCTGAATTTTTGGATTGATTTCTACAGACTGTATTAGAATAATAATAATGTTAATTTTACAATTATTTGAAGTTACAAGAAGTGAGAAAACGTTAAACTAATTCATGGAATGTAACCTTCATTCCATTACTTGCAAAATAAAATGTTCTGTCATCTAGAAAACGTGTGAGGATTTAGTTTATCTGATAACCGCTAGATGGCCTACCTTGGTTTATTACAGTTAATATTATTTTTAAAATTTTGTTTTGTTTGATATCTATTTACTAAAATAAATGTCGGTAAATCGAAATATTTAGTGAAACTAATAATATTTAGAATAGATTAGATATGAACAAATGATTAACTTTGTTAAATACCTGTATTTCAACACTTCTCGTATCGACTCCGTGGCGCAACGGTAGCGCGTCTGACTCCAGATCAGAAGGTTGCGTGTTCAAATCACGTCGGGGTCAAAGTGTTTTTTGTTTTGTAAACCTTATTTTAAATGATGTTATCCTACATTATATTATTTATGTCACTGAATAAGGTGCGCAAATTAAATTGCTTGGTAGTAAAAGTGCTTCATAATCATCATACAGCTTGTATAATAAGATGTCCACTGCTGGACATAGGGCTCCTCTATGGATTTCCGATAAGGCTGGTTGGAAGCGGCTTACATCCAGAGCTTTCCTGCGATCTTAATTATATCGTAGACGTTCAAATACCAGACTGTAATAGATTATAAGATTTTCATTATGCAAGACTAGTTACTTGGAAGCAGATTGCATCCAGCGCAAAACTTCTCCATCACGACGACTAAATAACGACGTTGTCCAATCTAATGGCAAACGACGTTGCGGTCGAAGATGAAGCACACCGACTTGGAGATATCTACCTACCTATTCACTCTGACTTGATTCATAATAACTATAATATGATCGGAGCCTCTAAAGTAATTTTTCAATCGCTGACCTGAAACTCAACGTCGACAGAATTTACTTTCCTTTTATTTCAATTATTTTGAAATCATAGAGGTTCATTAGAATTAGAACACACGTAATGAGTTGAACTGCCAGGGACCTCATTACCTTTGTCAGTTAGGTACCTAGATAGTAGAGCGCGAAGCAGTAGCGTGAACTCTTCACTGTGCTGTAAAACTCAATGTTTTCAGTGAAATTTTAAAGCGAAATGATATCCAATATATTTATTATAATTTCCTCAGAATGACGTTCTTAGGTACTACGCTGCGTAAAGATTGAAGATCAACACGATGACGCTAAAGAATGAAAGCCAACTGTAAACTGTAACAGAATTTCATTGTCCTAGATATAACAATTGACCGGAAAGTAAGCACGTAGCATAACTACAAATTTTATTAGATACGAGTAGTTACCTAGGTACTACCTTTGTGCCGACTTATTATAAGTAGTTACAATGTATATAGCTTTGACTGGCTCGATGAGTCTTTCATTAGGACTGTATGCATTCTGCATTATTGTTGCAATACATCAGCCGCGGCCCTGACTGGTTTATAAACTCAAATTATCGAGTAGATGAATTACTAAAAGATTCCGATTGCAAGCAACGCGCTCTGCCTCAAGCCGGTTGATTTCGTGGATTCGTGGAAGGCGTGTTTGCGCTCGCACTTAGCGATTGTACATGAAAAAGCACTTGATGGTACATACTTAGATGTCATCGTGCCGCTTCGCTAAAATGCACGCTTATTGATGCTACATTTTAGCGAACTGATAATTTCAACCATTGCAGACACTACGCAGTAAAACGCACACAACGCAGTACGTTGTAGGTAAAGATGTACCTAATTACGATTAACTTACCTACCTACCAATCTTATCTTTATTTCCGAGCTTAAAAACATTTTCATATTAATGTACGTATATTAATCTACACACTAAGTATTCTAGCCTTGCTTTTACATTACTGGGAGTGGCACTAACGTCACAGATCGTCCCAAACTCTCAAGGTTCTTGCTGAAAAAATTGTTTGTTCGTTGCCACTTGCGGGCGTTCTCTGCTTGCCAATCTGTATTTATACGATCTCAGAGTTTATTTCATCGCAACAGTGGGTCCAGGATACGGCATTTTAAACTTAAACTTGAAATTCTTCATTCCGTATCAAGTTTCCATGCGAATGCGAAGGTGAAATTGGTTCTATTTTATTTTGAGGCTTCTTTTGCAACCTTAAGGTTTAATTTAGCGCTCTCCATCGGTTGGTAATGACGTTTTGCCTTCATGGGGTTGGTGGTCGAGACGGTCAGGTGACTGGCTTACGTTTCCACTGGCGCCTTTTCAAATGAATCGCATTGTTTAAACACGCATACCTGCATAATATCCTTGTGTGCTCCTTCGTGTATACGTGCAGTTTGGTGCATGTATACGAACACGCCTCTGTTTCAGTGAGCATGTGTGTGCCAACTTGCTTGTGGTGGTAGGAGGTCATGAAGTAATCGGTTCTGTCTGTAGTCTGTACCTACCTTATTGTATACCTATGTACAGTTTCAATCGCCGGAGCACAGTCATGTTAGTTTGCTTAACATTTATTAGCTAAGATTTTGGGCAGTGCTTACTCGTATTGTATGTCATATTTATAGCGATGCGGTCATGCAATTTTCAGGTACCTATAGTATAAAAAATTCCGCACTCCCTTATATGGATGTTGTTTCATAGGCTATTAATTTTTGTGACCATTGCGTGACTGGCGTTTCAGTCATACTTATTTACGGTCTTCGAAATCTTCGAGGGAAAATAGTTCCTTAAATCGACGGCGCCGACTGACGCAAAACATCAAGCGTCTAATGTAAATTGATAGTCCATTTTGTGTTTTGGAGAACTTTTTGATCCAATTGACCTTTATTTTAGTGGTGCACGTGAGCACAGGCACATTCGTCATAATATTATTACAACAAGACATCTCATGTTTGTTTTTTCATAGTAGGTAATGATTACATTGTGTTGGTCCATCCAAATGGACTTCTTTTACGATAGAGTCAATCCACAGCCTAAATCGAAATAAAAAATTAGCTTTAATTAACATTTTTTCCACTAAGTTTTTTTAATAGTAATGTGAAAAAAATATCTGGTTTCACTAACTTGTATAATTTCTAATCATACGTATGCTACGACAAGAGACAGTCTTTAGCTTAGTTATCGAATCTTGTAGCCAAATTGAGCGTCGTAAGCGTTTCATTTCATGAAACGTGATAAAATGAAAAAAAAACAGATCGGATGATCGGTGTTACGCACCACGATCACGAAGATAAGGTGTCTTCACCAAGTTGCCTGCGTTACACTATTAATAGAACTGACACGTACTCGCACCTAAGAATCTGCAGATTATGCTTTTAACATTATACAATACATGAAATGTCAAAGCTGAAGGTCAAAACGACAAGTACCTAAATATAGTTTCAACATCTCCTGCTCGTCGCCAAATGGTTTTAATAGCCACTTTAACTATTAGAAAAACAAATATCTTGGCAAGTCATGTTCATGTAGGCTTCAGTCATGCCTCGTAATTTTAATGAAACAGTAATTATGAGCCTGAAGTCACGAGTTCTAGCAGATATACCTACCTATACATACATCGTACCATACAACATGTTTTGTTATCGCTCGCTGACGTATTCTGGAGGCACGGTCGTGGCAGCCAATCACACGGTGCCAGCGGCCACCACGTCAGATATTCGCGGAAAATAATGAAATTTTACTAATGTATGTAACTATACTAGCCCGAGAACAATAAAAATAACCAAGCATGGCCTTGGAATTTTGGCAAATATATCAAATGCTAGATTTCAAGTATTTCAACATCGTTTCGTCATGTCAACGTCCAGCGCCTCCGCGTCGAAGTGGCCATGTTTGAAACTAAAAGAGCATCGAAGCATTTTTAGGCATTTAGCAATTCAGGATGCAGACTTATAGAAGGAAAAATACACGCAATCGCACGTGCCTTTATCGAAACATAATGTTGGCGATAAGAACTGAAATTAGCCGTAAAGTACCTAACTGATGCAATACCGAGAAGGATTGTGGCTGTTTGCCGCGCACGAATTGCTAGTGTAAATACAATCAGTAATTCATCTTTATACCTACTGCCGACCCTGGTGTCTTGCTCCTCGCAAGGTTGCCAGAACAGGGTCATCTGCTCGTCCGGTGTTACTCACCCAGGTACACAACAATATTACAAGGAGGTTACAACGTTTAAGGTACTGCCGGTATAAACCACAATATAACTGTCAAAATACGACCCTAAGAAGGTTAAAGGGTCAGATTGTGGGGAAATGACTTCCTTTTCATAAAATTCCACCAGAAGTAGGTAATTCATAAAACTAATTAGGTATAAAAACTTTGTATGAGTAGCGGTACCTACCGTATCGTTATTTCAGCATCAAGCAGGATGTGGTCAAATGCAACCGCTATGTAGGTAGGTATTAGCTTACCACAGATTTAGAATCATCAAAAATAATTGCCGGTTATTTGGTAGTTACATACCTAGAGTGTCTAGAGTCGAATGATATCATACTCGTAAATTAGTCCTTAACGTTTGCGATATTTTAGCTAAGTTTTAAGTACCCATAACTTAGTTATGTACCTAGCTTATAAAGTGTACTTTTCTTATTCTTTAACCTCCAGCATTATATTTCGCTAGAAGAGATCTTCCACTTTACCCAGAGCCGCCTCATTTTTGTGCAAACAAAAATATATACCTAGAGGCAAAGATTCTGTTCTCTACGACACTGCAAGCATAGCCAACACACTGAGGCACCAAGAATCCGATAAGTCAGTGGGCTCGGCGAGTACCAAGGCCGTTCCTAAAACTGTCGAGCCCCTGTAGTGGCTTGCGTGTGCGCACACATGCAGCGCGGCGGCGCGGGCGGCGGCGTGTCGCGAACCACGCGCGCCCGCGCCACACCTCCCAGCCGGCTATAATTAACTTACACTGCAAGAAACAGCAACTTTCTAACCATCGACGTCATTGACCTCGTCGCCTTATTTTACAAGGGCCCTAATTGTTTATTCTGTACTCTTCCTTGAACTCTACAATACTTGTATAAGGGCCTCACCTTCGCTTACTGAACTTAATGGCGTCTGTGGACACGAGGCGAGACCTAGCGCAGTAGCAAAATGATGTAAGCGGTGTGGTAGGCAGTGGGGATTTACGCAGCTTGTAGCTAACTTCACAGAAGCCATTATGTCTGATTCGGCCTTACAATACTTGTTTAAGGCCCGCACTCGGGCTGTATGTTACGTGCTCTTTTCTCTTTTTTAAGTTGTCTGATTAGGCTTGGAAATCACTGTGTCAGAATTTAGAGATCACTGAACAGTCAGGTTATTTGAAAACAATTTCTGCGTTAGTATGTTTTAATAAGGTAAATACCTAATAGTAATGGGAAAAAATGGAAAAATCTAATTTTCAGAAATGTTAGAAAAAAAACAATGTAGGTAGGTACTAAATATTCACGATTTCACGATCACGATTCACGAGAATTCAGAAGTGGATTCAGACGAACTTCTAGATAGGTAATGATTGGAAGATAGTGTTTATAGTGAAGGATGAGGAGTAGGTATAGATGTGGGAACAATACAATTTAATTTAGGTAGGTACTCGTACTAATCACTTATCTGCTATAGTTAATTTACTGATCATTTATTTTAAGGACGATTAGTACGGGGCGGGAACGTTCTATACATTTTGGCCCGGACGCGTCGTACTGGCGTCGTACGGGCCCCATCCGGGCCCGTCCCGTGCCCGCCCCGTCCTAATATAAATCATCCCTTCAAACATTTGTTATAGATAAATAAAGAGATGGTTAAGTAGAGAGGCGAAGTCTGGACACATAACAGTAGTACTTTATACTCGTAGGTAGGTATATAAAGTTGAATTAATTATGGTACTAGGTTCTACTATAAAATAAAACCACTTATAGAGGAGATAGATTCGCTTTTTTGTATATTTTGAATCTTAAAAAAAATACAATTTTCTTCATTATACACTGAAATCCTTAATTCGTGTCCTTAGTCTATTGAAAGGACATCAACGCGTGCAGTCCTATACAAGGTGATGTTTTATTCATCATCATGAACAACTTTTTACGTTTAGTTTAGATCAATCACAAAAAGTAAGTCAGTTGTCGCATAAATTTTATAGAGAGTCAATGAAATATTGTATGGAAGATCTAATTTTCTCGCGATTTTGAAGTTGATGTGAACAATGATGTGACCTTTGAAATTTTACAAAGCCTGTGTATAACATCTGTCAATCAGAATGAAATAGAAATTATGTAGTATTAAAAGTTGGGCGATTAGTTAGACCTAGGTACGGACATGATTTAGGTACGTTACGTCAGAAAGTTATATTTCTCAGAATCACTTTATTGCCAGTTAGAATTAATAATTGCCTAAAGATTTTAGCAAGAGCTAGTTCGGTTTTTCCCATAACAAGGAGGATTTAGGTACACTACAATGTTTATTCATTTATTACCTTTGTAAAGTTAATTCTTGTTAGCTGGCGTCATTGACGTCAGTTCACTCGTGACAAACACCTACGAGTACTTGTACGTTAATTAGAAAGTCATATAGCCGTAATTAAAATGGTAGGTATCTAGTTTTATTGGTGAGAAAGATATATTTTTTTTATGGATATTGATTAGTGCTATTCAAATAATCGGCCAAGTAAGAGTCGGACTCGCGCACGGAGGGTTCCGTTCTGTATGGGAGCCCCCCTTAAATATTTATTTTATTTTAATTTTATTATTAAATTAAAGTGAATATAAAACTAAATATTCTGTGAAAATTTCAAGCATCCACCTGTTACCATTATTAATATAGTGCGAAAAACGTCTAAAAAATCAGGTTTGTTGTATGGGAGCCCCCCTTAAATATTTATTTTCTTTTCTTTTTAGTATGAATGAATGAACACATTATTGTTAACAAAAATTACAGAAGAATACACAGAAAGGAAAAATAAAGTAACTTAAAACTAGTGCAACAAAGGGCGGCCTTATTGCTTACATCAATCTCTTCCAGGCAACCCTTACATCTAGATAGGAAATAATAATGATAGAAAAAAAAACGGGGTGAGTAGTAAAGGAACAAGGAACAAAAAAAAACATTTAATTAGTAAATACATAACAAGTTAAAATTCGAATATATTTATTTAGTACCTACATCCTAATACATAAATAAAAAATAATAATAAAAGATAGACTAATACATACAAATGATAAAAAAAAATAGCAATAAATAACAACAAAATATAACAACAGATCTACTGCGATGGCACCTGTGACAGATAAAGTTTTTTAATGCTTTCCTTGAAAACAGCAAGAGATGGGGCTTTGCGTAGGTATTGGAACAGGCAAAGCATTCTACAATTGGACAGCCTGAAAACTGAAAAGCAAACGACTTGCCATAGAATGTTTCAGAGCGCGCAGAGAGAGACATGAGAGTGAGGTTATCTTGAGACCTAAGAGGAATAGAATGAGAGGAGTGCCAATAGCAGAAGCAATCTTTTAAGTAGCGTGGGGGAGGTAGGATTAAATAAGATATTATAGAGTAAAGAAAGAATGTGAGCATTCCGTCGAAGGCGAATAGGCAACCACTTGAGCTTATTGCGAAACTGATATGAATCTTATGGAATAGTTTTGAAGCCGCTCAAGTTTATCTAACTGTTCCTCGGTAAGATTGAGAAAGCAGGCGTCAGCGTAGTCAAGGATAGGAAGGAGAATTGATTGTGCGAGCGCAACTTTAGTAGCAGTAGGTAAAAAATTCCGAAGCCGTCTTAAGGAACCGCCAGACGCAAAAATCTTGCAACTGATGGTTTTGTAAGTATATGTAGTATATCCGTCTCTGGCAGCCATATCACAAGCAACGCTTAGTTTGGGGTCAGAGACCGTGTGTAAGATGTCCCCTAACATTTATATAGTACACCTAAAAGCGTTTGATACTTGGTGGACACCAATTCGGTTTTCATCAGTACTCGCGTCTACCAAGTATAGTCGGTACCTTGGCTGCTAATTAAATCTTATTGTTAGTTCACCGTAACGCCACGACGACGGTCAACTCGGAATTCGAGAAAAATAAAACAGCTGTTTCAGGTTGGGTTTATGTTTTGTCGATTCCGACTGGCAATTTTATATGGGGCAGCTGATTTCTTTTTCTCGAATGTCGGGTTGACTCCGTATCAAAATATATTTTTTTTTATAATGATGGTCCTTATTAATCTCTTTCGGCTTTCTGAATAACCCTATTAGACACATCTTTATCAAAATATCAATTTATTATCACAAAAGTTCCCACAAATGCTTGTAATCTTCTATAATCGGCGTCTTTAGTTATAGAACTGAAATGCATTTTGCCAAATCATAAATTATTAATATATAATTATTTTTATTTTATTTTAGGAATTAGGCAATTTCACGAAAACTTCGGACCGTATTCTGCTAAGCTCTACAAGTCTACAACTCTTAGTTTAAATATTTGTGGGGATTTAACTGCATATTATTATAATTTTTAATACTACGAGTATTATTACATTTATGCACGGAAGACTTGACGGCCGATAGGGTCGAAAAGTTCTTGAGAGGAGACCACGTACCGGCAAGCGTGGAGTAGGACTTCCACCCAAAAGATGGACAGACGACCTCATTAAGACCGCAGGATCGCACTGCATCTTCGTCTTATTAGGAGATGTCTATGTCTAGCAGTGGACGTCCTATAGCTGAAACGAACCAACACTAAATTTATACTAATCAGTATGTTTAGGTTAAGTGCTCCAGTGCAAAATTCGATATTTTGCTAGTCAATAGATTTCTTGAATTATAGCGAAAATGCTTTGGATTTAGTAATTTTCGAAACAAAAAATCTATCATAATTGAAGAATTGATCAATCGTTTGTGAGCTACGATGCCACTGAAAATCGGTGGATAATTAATACTTGTTGTTTAGAATGATAATTAAGTATACGATGCCGCAGAGGTTCTGAATTCCAGTTATTATCATAATTTTATGAGTGGCGCAAACTGCTGGAATCTTACCACAAGACGCCAAATTGCTAGTTTCGTCACCCCGTTGCATAAAAAGCCCCAGTTCTCATGTAACAGTAGGTAAGTAGGTACTAGGTATGTCATCAATATGGAATGTAAGGAAAAAAGCCAAGTCGATGAGCTATGTACTGTACATATGTTATATCACAGTGAATGACAATTTTCTACGGAACAGCAGTTTGGGTTGCCCCAAAAAAATCTGATGTCCAAATTCGTGATGACGAGTATAAGATACCAATCAATCGCTACCTACGTTTAAACTTTCCCTATTTTGTGAGAATTTGGACTTTAGACCTTCAAAGGTCTGTCGGTGTCCAATTTTATTTTTATGCAGAAGTAGCATACTTAAGTATGTTTTTAGTTTTAACTTTAGTATGCACTTTTTTATCCATAATAATAAATAATAATAAAAAGCCTTATATTTTCCTTAATAAAAATTTAAACAATGAGTTGTTCTTAACCTACTTAATTAATCTAACTCTAGCATGCAAATTTCACTAAACTATAAAAACTTAATTAAGTACAAGTGGCAAATATTAAGGACCTCTCAAAGAGTAAAGGCCTCCTCCGTTTTTCTCCACATTTTTCTGTTGTTTGCCTTTCCTATCCAGTCTCTTCCTGTTAGTCTTACGATTTCGTCAAGCCATCGCTCCGCTGGTCTGCCTCTGCTTTTCTTGCCTGTGGGACCGTTCCACAATGTTAACTTCTTTGCCCATTTATCATCATTCATGCGTGCTATGTGGCCGGCCCATTTCCATTTTAGCCTTTTGCAGTGTTGTAGAGCGTCGCCACTTTTTTATCTATACCAATATTATAAAGAGTAAGGATTTGATTGTTTGTTTGCATCGAATAGGCTCCGAAACTACTGAACCGATTTGAAAAATTCTTTCACTGTTGGAAAGCTATGTTATCTCTGGCTGGATGCCATAAGCTATATTATTCAGTTAAGGCCGTTAAGATCCCTCTTATAATATTAGTGTAGACAAAATGAAATAGCAAAATAGATATCTAGGCAAAGCAGGTATACAGTAGAGTTAGATAGGTATAAAACTATCCAAGCTGTATAGATCTAGAATCGGGCACCGCGCACCAACTTCAATAAAGATATTGATGGACATAATTGCTGACTATCAAGGCAGAAGTGGAATTTTCCAATGGCTTTTAAAGTGGCAGGACAAACCAAATTCTCTCTTGTTACACGAGTGACGAGACTATTTATGTCCACAATCATTTCAATAACCTAAATAAAAATGTAATACAAAATAGATAAGTATTATAATGCTTTCCTATTTTGGTTTGATGGCAGTGCTAAATCAAAATATAATTCAAGCAATAAAGTTCAAAATAGAAAGTAATGCAGCAACCATAATATTCAATTCAATTTATTGACGGAAAATATTTTTTAGGGTTCCGTACCCAAAGGGTAAAAACGCTGCCAGCGTATATAATAATGCAGCCAGATGCCAGTGCCAGCATACTGGGCACGCTGCTAACTGGTAGTGAACTTGAGTTTTTGGATTTTTTTCTGAGGTCTGTAGAAAATCTTATTGCTTTTTGTATAGTAGTGGCTGTACTTATACCTATAGTAGCTAGGTATTTGGTTGTTGCTTAGAAAGGCACTTACCCTTTTATGTGATTGACACTAATCCAAAGTCATTGGACTTGGCCATGAAAAAATGACATATCAATGGCATGGCACATATTATAACATGGCACATTACTAAGAATCCGCTGTCCGTCCGTCTGTCACCAGGCTGTATCTCATGAACCGTGATAGCTAGAACGTTGAAATTTTCACAGATGTCGTATTTCTGGTGCCGCTATATAACAACAATTAACTTACTAAAAACTGAAATAAATAATTTAGGGGGGCTCCCATACAATAAACCTGAATTTTTAGCGGTTTTTCGCTCGATATTAATAACGGTAACAGGAAGATGATTGAAATATTCACAGAACATTCAATTGTATATTGTCTTCAAAAATAAATCATGAAACTAAAATAATATGTATTCGGAGGGGGGCTTCCGTACAATACGGAACCCTTCGTGCGCGAGTCCGACTCGTACTTGGCCGATTACTATTTATAAAAGTTATTGCCTACACTTGCCTTTACCTTTTTAGACTTAATTAAACTAGGTACGTTAAGTAGGTAACCGGTAAGCCGCTATTACTCTACCTTAGTTAATTAAGGTTTAGGTTAGGTTTAGGTTTAAAATATCTTTATAGCATTTTCTGACGCTATTAAAAATAATTCCTTCTTGAAAACTAGTTAACGTATTTCTTTGTTATACCTATGTAAGTACAGACCTATGTGGGTATTTCTATATTCATGTCTACTCAGAAAATCATTTCAAACCCGCTATTAGCGTATTTTTTGTAACCAGCAGGAAGTTCTAAGTTTGGAATGTTAATAAGCACGATTCTAGTTTTCCGAAAGGTCATTAGAATGGAGACTAAATTTTCAGGCTTATAAAAAATTGTTTGTCAGCTACCTACGTGACAGAGATCGAGTTGCAATGTATAATTAGAAGCCCACTTCATAATACAGCCTCGAGGGTTTCAAGACCAACTGCGTGCATAACTTAGGCGGCCGCAAGGCTCTTTTTATTTTTGTAGCGACAAAAACATGCATACGTGACGCAAGCGTTGTACACGCCTTGTCTGTAAGACTGTAACGTACGTGGGCTCGGGGCTGTTTATTTCACACTGCATTGATGTTCGAAAAGCTTTATTTTGATACAGAATTAGTTTTTCTATTTCCCGAGATAAAAACAAACACCACTAACAAACAATTTTACCCATGTAAAAAAATATGGTTATTAATGTTGTTGATCCATGGCATGCCAGAATTCAGAATGCTGGAATGAAATAAGTTAATATTACTAAAAACAACTTATAATTATGGTAGAGTTATCTTCCTCGAAAATTAGGTAAGCACAAGATAGAATCGTAAAAGCAATTGTGTCTTGTAACTGTGATAACTTATAATAAAGCTACTCATAGTGAAAAGGCAGTAAAATAAACGATAGTTGCGGCTGGCTTCAACAAATGCTCGAGATTGCAATCAGGCTTGGTTGTGTCAGACGCGAACTCTCCAATTAAAGTTCATTAGCCAGTGCTGATGTTTGCCAACTCCTTGGCCTAACTCATCTCGAGGTTCACTGGTCCATTGGCATTTGTTAGCTGGTGACTATGAAGAAACAATGCTAGTACGATAATCATAATATTATGTACGTCAACACTATAAGTAAGTGCGTATGGCTGCTAGCTCTGGTGTCAGAGTTTTTAAGTCGCCTTATTTTACGTCAACACTCAAAAGTAACTAGAAATATGCGAGTGGAGACCACATACCGGCAAGCGCAGCGTAGGACCCACACAAGGTGGACGGATGACCTCATTAAGACCGCAGGATCGCGCTGGATGCAAGCTGCCTCCAACCGGTCTTATCGGAGATCCATAGGGGAGGCCTATGTCCAGCAGTGGACTTCTTTTAGCTGATGGATGGATGGATGGGCATGTGCTTCATATGGCTAATTGTGGTAAAATAGCATCCAATCGAAAGACGTGATATATGTACGCCTCTGTTTGTCTGTTTGTCTTAATCTAGACTCTGGCTGATGTCAGAGGAAAACCTGACGAACAAACAACAAAAACGTAACAATGCTGAAGTTTAGTGTGACGTCAGAACTAAAGCTAATGCCAACTGGACAGCGTGAAGTGAATAAACTGTCAAGGAAAATTTCATAGCACTGAAATCAACATTGCTTTAAGTTAAACCGTATCTAATCAGATTCTTTCAAAATTGGTACTCAGACCGTAGCGGTAGCCTCAGGAGATGCCTAAAAAAGCTGTAAGTGTCTGTTACAGTATCAACTATTCGTAGCTATCTGTTGAGATCGAATGCGAACAGTGACGTGCGCAGTGTCTACTTCTTATGCAAACAATCTACCCACAACGAGTGAGAACCTAAAGCCACTGATAAAAATGACTCTTCGCCCATTCAAACTTATTGACTTAACTACTTATTGATAAATTGGTTATGAGTTTAAACTTAATAGGGGGAGAGACTTGGAAGAACGACCTTCACCCATCTGATAACCAGATGAGACATACTTTCTATGAAATTTTATTTACATACAAATAGGTCTATGATAGCTTGCCTATCGAAAAGTGTTCATGACTATTATATTTAATTCGAAATTTTTACTGGAAATATTTTTTTTACCTTTACTCTTTGGATAGCAGGTATTGTTTTTATTATAAATATAATATAGTAGGTTTGCTTACTTAATTTTGTTCATACCACCTGGCAAGCTATGTAAAAATATGTCAATATAGGTACCTATATTATATAGGTACGAAACCGATCTTATAACTAGTCAAAATTGGTATCATAAGAAATATAATTTAATTACAAAATTTATCATACAGGCTTGTTCCCAAAAATCGTTCACGACATATGTACATATTTAAATAAAATAAAAAATGGTCATGAGCACTTTTCGATAGGCAAGCTATCCATAAGCGCACTACACACTGAGCCCGCCGGGCCGCCGACACAACCCGGCGGCCTGTATGGAAAGAATCATGTTGGCAACATGCGCCTGCGCGTGTTACCCGCCGAGGGCGCCGACATGTTGGCGGCTTGGGTACGCCTGCGCTCAGTTGCCCGGCGACGCTCGACCTGTAGTGACGTGCTTGTATTTTTATTTTTGCCGCCGACCAAATTTTCCGACTTGTAATAAGTGAAGCCGCCAACTAGACCGCCGACAAAAAGTTGCCGACATATGTCGGCGGCCCGGCGGGCTCAGTTTGTAGTGCGCTTTAGGCGTGTTTATAAATAAATACCTAACAATTTATTTAAAGAATACCTGTCATCTGGTTATCACGTGGGCGAAGGTCGATCTTCAGCGGCTCTTAGGCCATAATAATGTATTGGCAACCGGGTGTGGAGCGCGGGAGAGTTCGGCTAAGTTAGAGATCTGACGCTATTCCAAAAATCCCTTGTGTCTCAGTCTCATACGACTGGATATTGAAAAGCTACATACACATACATAATAGATGTGATTGTTAACTACCAATTGAGCTAAAGCTTGTGAGTCACGATAGATATTCTGGACTAGCTGCGTGTAGCAACAATGTTAATTGATAACAATCAATGAGTGCCTAATTAATTAATACAGTGGCATGGCACGAGGCCATTGATTCACGTGGGATCTACTAGATTTATGTTACATGTGCCATGCCATTGATAAGTCATTTTTTCATGACCAAGTCCAATGACTTGCTACTAGTGTCAATCACATAAAAGGGAAAGTGCCTTTATAAACGACAACAAAATACCTAGCCACTATAAGTATACAGCCACTACTACACAAAATCCAATTAAACTATCTACAGGCCTCAGAAGATAATCCAAATACTCAATTCAAGTTCACTGCCAGTTAGCAGCATGCCCAGTATGCTGGCACTAGCATGAATATGCTGGAGTGGCTGAATGACAATGCTTTTACATTGAGCCAAGTCAATTACTTTATTCAAATATGTATGTGATCTGTGCATCGCTACCAAGTGCTATTTTAAAGTTTTTTAATATGGACCTTTTTATGCAGAAATGTTTTATTTTTGCTTTTGGTGCATACTGCTTTACATAAGGAATGCTACGCTTAAAAAATAAAATTAATTTATTTTTGGCGATAGGTGTGAACCTTACAAAAAAAAATAGAAATAAATTCCAATCAAATTACGTCACGTAATCATTATGTAGAATTATCTCGGATATCAGTCATTAAAAAGTCTCAATGCATAATAATCATTGTAAAACAATGCCAATTTAAAAATATTTTTTCGTGAGATCTATTTATTCTGTAACTATTGAAATGCACGGTGTTTATAGTACTTAAACAATCCTTTTTCGAGCCTCGTGTCGGTTCACGTGAAATCTAGCAAAATAAAATTATAAAAATATTAGCTGTTTCCCGTAACTTTACTCTCTTTTTCACCCAATATTGTCACTCACTGTATCGCAAGAATATTTCTTGTTATATGTCAGCTAGACATTAACAACAATATTCTTGCGTACAAATACATAATAGAGTTTCCAAAGTTTTATTTCAGTGATTTTGTCATAATTTTGCAGGTTTGCAACTTGCAAGCATTTTTGCAAGTAAAAAGTAGGATTTTGTTTTACGTGTACTCGTATAGTTATAAAATACTGTTTTAATTAACTGCCATTTTTTCTTCAGTAAATTCAATGGCTTCTTAGTCTAGACTAGACAGAAATATGTGTTTTTTTATGTGATCTTAGGATGATTTTGGCTGGTGATTAACTACGTATAAATAGGTCTGTATATACTGGAATAATTTTAACGTAGAGTAGGTACGTTCGTGATTACAAACTGATATCTGGCGGTATTGAACGTAAATAAAACGATGTTTCTCGATGATTTGACAAACTTTCAAGGCTCAGCTCAACTTCTCTACAAGCCGAGTTCAACTTAAATGCGCTTATAGCTCAGCACATTACATTCCTAATCGTGCTTAAAAATTTGAAAAATTCTTAGTGTTTTTGGAAGGTAATCTTTTTGTTTGCATTATCCGTGTCGATCTACATACATTCAACGACAAACAAAACTAAACCGTAATTCAAGTATTTTAGTCAACAAAAATACGTTCTCGTGCCTTCGATTCACGTGGAATCTTCTCGAATTGCAGACAATGTCGGTGTGTGCTACCCCTGCTCCTGATCCGCTTTAGCGTTGTTTCATAAACATCGTCACATTATTCATCGTCGAATGGAAAGTTACAGTAAAGGTAGAGTGACCAAACTTTGGGATGCGGCTCAAACGCCATTTTTTTTTCAAACGCTTACATTTTGGTTACCTTAATAAAAATAAATATGTTATGTGAGAAAGTGGCAAACATGCTGCTCGGGCACGACCCAGCACTGATGGTACGAAGTCATTGCCACAGAAAATTTTTTGCCTATTCATTTGCGTGATTTCCTTTCACATTTTTCTTGAAGCGACCTATTTATATAGCTATGCGAAAAAGCTGCAAGTCAATATATATTAATCAAAAAAATTGATAGAAAGAGCAAATGACCCAAGGGCTGGTGCTTATCTCGGTCAAAGACTTAGCCTTGCTATCCAACGGGGTAATGTCACCAGCCTCTTAGGTACTTTGCCAGCGGACAGTGACCTTAATTCAGTTTTTTATTTATAATTCAAATTTAATACCTATACCTTATAAAAAGTTATTTATTTTAGATTTAAGTTTTGATGTATTTTCTGGTTTTGTATTAAAATAAACCTATTCATATAAGTATTTCACATTCAAAAAAAAATTAAAAGATCTTTAACCTGAATCAAGATCCGAAATCGACGTAAATCGTGGTCACTCTACTATTGTTTGGCTCAACGGAAAACGTCTCGCGGTTCCAGAACGTTTTGTTTGAAATTGATTCACAAATTCTGTAGCGGCTAATATTCAATCTGTGGTATCAACCGCCAATCTGACCAACGGAATACCAAAGAGACAAAAAACTTAGTAGAAGGGGCGGATTATAAAGGCCGACATTTTTATGGGCTGCCACGATTTTACAAATAATGTCTCCTCCGTGCATGAGTTATCTTTTGCACACCTATTAGGTAGGTAGTAGGTACATTGTACATAAAAATGGGCCTGTTAGTGATGAAATGCATCTCAATTTACCTAGATAGGTATACCACCAAGTTTTTGAACATACAGCTTCCTTAATCATTCTATTTCTATAATATGACACAATTACCTACAAAAACCGATCAACAACAACAGCAGGGGTGCTGATGCAAAACAATTACCCACTACGCCAGCATAAGCGGATTACGCGCGACACACCTACTTATTTTCCTGAAATGACTTGTATTCCAAAAACATTGTGCAAGAGCCACGCCTGCCTGAGTCGGCACTTTTGATGATTAGGTCATTATGACTATAAAATCTATAAACCAGGTATTAGATATGTCATTATCTACCTGACGCAATGTTTATTTCAATCCAAGGCTGTCTATAGTCCAATGCATCGAATGTACTGATTACTGTTCGTGCTGGAGGGCTGTGATTGGTCGATATCGGGGGCCTGGCTGGGTGTGGCGAAACGCGTTCTCGGTCACTTGAAACATTAGCTTTTCCAAGGTATGCTGATTGGCCACAAGAAACCAGGAACTTGTATACCTGACAACAGTGTTCTCAGAAACACGATTAAAAAATCCACCACTCCACAGTATGAGTGCTAGTTACACAACCGCTCACATTTTGAAGGTAGAGATTTACTGCCGGTATGTATGGCAAAATAATCCTTTGTATCGAGGTGTGGTTTGAATTATAATAAAATTAGATTTTGAAAGGACAGTTGACTTACAATGACAAATGGTTATAAAGAGGCAGGAATTTATATACGGGAAAGATAACATTTTGAAAAGATCAAGGTTACGAGTGATTTCACGCGACTACATAGAGTTTACAATCTGGACACGTGTCGAGTGGTTGTATAAGTGTAACATTGTACAGATTCAAACCCCGTCTAGCACCGAAACGTTTAAGTTAAAGACAGTTACTTATCTACTATCTTGGTTGCTTGCTTTTAGTAATAAGACCGGTTAGAAAACTAGACGTAATGTTTTCGTAATGTTAATAGGTGTTAAGTAGTTCATGTAAATCGGCATTACAACCGTATTTAAAAGAAAAGAAAATTAAGTGTAGACAAATCATTTCATGTTATGAAGCAGGAAGTTTAATATAAAAATTAATGTTATCTATGACAAAGAACATCGTTCGTCATCGAAAGTACGCACACGTCTAAAATGGGATTTTAGTAAAATGAGTTTCAATGATTAAATAACCTACCAACAAGGGCGATCAGCAACTTTGTCTATTAGTCTAATTTTTTAATACATATTAATGTATCAAAACATTGTTTCAGCAGAGCTATTCATGGGAAAATACAAGGATGATAATATTGGCTCTACCCGGACCGAGGATCTCCATACATATGTAACGTTTTCTGACACGGTTGTATGCTTTTACTTTATGGTTTTAGTTATTGTAAACCAAGTCTCCGCAATTTCAGTGTTTTCACAGCGATTTTCGGGGCTTAGATCATTAGCATAATACCTACCTAACGCCGGAAAACAATTGGCTAAGTAAAATTTTCGTTGCGGCAAGAGAGGACGATACCAGTATTATAAATGTAGAGCAAATTTTTTTTGAAACGCAGGAATAGTTTTACGGTGATCTTATATAGCTCCGATTAGTCAGTTTGAATTTAAAAGCCATAATCATAATCAGAAGCTTCATAAAACACAACTTGCCCAACTGAAAGGAGGAATAATATAAAATGTAGAGTTACCTGGTAACAAGCGCTGTCGAAAAAACTTACTCAACTACTTTTAGCCTAGTGATAGCCCAATGAAACGTTAATGAGAATCCTGTCCGCAGCCTGGCGCCAGGTCGGTAATTGCGGCCTAGATCATCAATCAGATATTATACGACATTTGTCTTCATTGCCCTTTAGTATCGGGTCTCCTTTCAATTGGTTTTCAGCGGCGCAAATACCACATGTTATTCAATGAAAAGACTGGGCGTATGACCCCAGATAACCTTATATTTTTAATGACGTTATAAGCAAACACTTGGGACGAATACGTTCTTAGAGTTCCGTACCCAAAGGGTAAAAACGGGACTCTATTACTAAGACTCCGATGTTCGTCTGTTTATTTATTTAATGTATTTTTTAGAAGTTTTTTTTTTGCTCGCTATTAGTAACGGCAAGATAAATGGGCTTAAGGGGGCTCCAACACGGCACGGAACCCTTTGTGCGCGAGTCCGACTCGCACTTGGCCGATTGTTTTACTTACTCCATAGAGTTAAGGTAAACTAGGGTTTTCTATGGGATTTGTACAGCACCATCTGTCTGTGCAGTTTCATTGTCATGTTCAAATTATACCTTCTGCTACCTGTATCAAGAATAAGTAAAAATCTTGGAAAACAAATACGAAGGGTACTGACAGACTGTAGAATGAGACTCTGGCACTGAAATCTGAACTCACGTGATACTGCGCATCGTAAATCTGTAGCCAAATACTAAAGTAAATATTTGGGAACAGATTTGTAGTAGTTAACTATAGGTACAGGGTTATTCCTAATCAATTGGCATCCTTTTAGGGGCTTATTCTGTTTATCAAAACTAGTAACTTTGAGTTTTGACAAAAGTCGCAGAACAAAAGTTGTTAGTTTTGATGTACAGAATAAGCCACTAAAAGGATGCTTATTGGTTAGGAATAACCCTGTATAGTGGTGCACTGGAGACGATGTATCGAGTGTATGTCGTGCGTGACTTCCTCTCATTTTTTTCGACGTACTTATTGCCCTTTTATTTGTTATAAGTAATTGTCACAACACTTTGGCGGTTGAATATTTGGTAAGGGTGTACTTGATTACCTACTTCCTCAAGCGGAAACTGCGAAGTACCTATTGTTTATTAGTATCACAATAGTCAACTTTACCTGTACCTGTACATGCCTAATTTAATTTACTTATTTCTAGGAATGTTTTTATAATCTTCAACTACAGATTTTCTTCAAAATTAATAATTTTAATACGCACTTTGCAAAAAGTCCGAATATTTTTAGCGACAATTTTGTGTGCGTACAATGATATATTTACAGCTTAGATAATTTTATGTCAACACAATCCGGAATTATAGGTTAAAGCGGGTTGTTATCGGGGGTGCGAATTAGCCTACGCAAAAGCACGGTAATAGTTATCATTACCGTGGCAAAAGTAATGATAAATGAACACACCTTTTATTTCTAGATATGGGATTACACTATCACATTATTTATAATTTGTTTGTCTATTGCTCGTTACTCACACCTGCCAAGCGATTTACGCAAAAATATATTTGCTTATGGTGAGTAACTGCAGCAGTCGCGTAAAATCATAAAAATAGCTTAATGTATGCTGGATCTAGGGTTTCGTGAATAAACGAGAAAGTTAAACTTGAAGACGTTGTATGATGGGGACCGCTTCTCGACTATATGGCATGCGATTCTTTTATATGTGGAAAAGTCACAATTGGATGACAAATTAATGGCATACATTAGAACGCCTACTTTTCGCAAGCCAATTCGAATCGTCGGATTGGAAAAAATATCAGTTAAAGCCTTTAAGTGAAAGTAGGCTTACAGAATTTTGAAAATAAATCTTTTGAAACTACCCGGAAACGCATTGCGCTTGTAACCTTGATATTTACAGGAAATACAGTCATATCATAAAAAGCACTGCGCCAGATTTATACCTAAACATGTTGTTAACCTTTAGTCACGTGCTAGAACAAAATTGTTGTCAAAATTATATAGAAACACGTGTTCATTGAAATCATTGCCTATGTATAGTCTACTGAACCTTTTGCAAATCATGACCGATTTCCACTTATCCGGCTGAGACGAAGATTCTGATCTAACAGGCGGCAGCGTCACCCAAGGTCTACGATGAATTAGCAAGCGAGCGATAACATTTTTGCTAATATATTTTTGTACACGGGCATCGTGAGGTGGCTTCCTTATCTGCAAAGTGCTTAAGTTGTTGACTCTATGATAAGGACATGCTTCGTGCGACACAATCATGGCCGATTGTGCAGTTCATAAAAAACAATGGTGTCTTACTTACAATTTGACCAATTTATGTTGTTTTACGCCGTCATCATTACGCTTTCGTTCCTGTACTTATATGTGTATTATTTTCAATCGCTGCTTGTATTTGCAATTTCATGTGACTTCTATCTCTCAATACTCTGTATTATCCGCTTCCACGGAGCATAATTCAGTTTCTTGGTCTCTCGATTGTATAGTCAGTGGATTTGTAGCATGTAAAGTAGGATTCACATTTATTGCCCCATCCAGACTCTCGCGAGGCGACACGAGCGCACTGTCCACACTCTCGTACTCGCGTTCCCTCGTGTCGCCTCATGGAGAGCGTGGATGGGGCATATTATGAAATAGATATATTATGTGACATGCGGCCCAATTTTCTAAAAAAATATCATGCAGCGTGTCTAGCTTCTAGGGAAATCAAACGTTGGTTACGGAGTTAACACACAAAAACTGATCCAGCTTTACAACCAGATTGCTTATAGCTATAGATAGCTCCTTAATACTAATCAATCAAGCTTATTGACCTTGACCTATCCAATGCTAATGAAGTTGTAAAAATAAGTGCAAGAACCGAATATTTCAACCTGAGCTAGTAAATTAAAAAAACAGAAACAAGTATAACGTCTTGAGGTAAAAAGGTCACTTGTCGATGAAAATGCGTTGCCTACATAATAATTCAACGGCAAATGATTCATATTGATTTGACATTGGGTATATCGATCATGATGATTAGTTACCTACGCATTTCAAGAGCCTTCTTGTTATGATGGATTCAATGACTGGAAATGTACTGTGCACTTTATGTAACTTTCTGCAAATGCTTTCGATTTTTCCAATGCAATGCCCGAGTAGATAAAATTAGAAAGAACCACGCCAACGTACCATATTTTGTATTCAAATAGGAGTTGAGGGATCACAATAATATTATGTAAGGTAGAACGTTTGTTCTAGTTTTTACCGGTTCACAATTGAACAGATTTCCAAGATAGGAGATATTCTGGATCCTTTTTATTCGGAACTAAATGGTTGCAAAATATCTGCATATTTCTGAAGAACTCGTAAGCACAGGTATAAATATGTCATAGATATTGGGGAGCAGTGTTGGTTATATAGAGATAATAATTTTAAAATATCACAACTAGTATGTACGTGTAATTACAACTAAATAGGCATTAGATACTAACAGTAAAACTAAGTTCAATGTAGTAATACTTAAATTTCTGTATACACTGTCTGGTAAAAAAGTAGGTATACAATTTTGCCACGCCCTATCAAACATGGTGAACATGTGTAGAATAATTAGAACTAATAATTAAGCCTTAGCTTTTAAGTATGTACTATTTTGGTTCTTATGTAGGTACATGTGTCTTGCATAAATAAATAACTTACTATGATATCTCTACATTGCCAAACACACTCCAATAAAAACTAATCAAATAATGATTTGATCTTCATTTGCAATTTTATTGTAGTAGGAACCTTTGGAACCATCAAACAAATAGATAATGTATACTGAATTTAAACTGTGTGGAGAGACAAATTCTAAAGTTCAATGTCGGTCAAAAAGTCCAAGGCTTCAAGGTACAAGAAATTATTACTTTAAACTCTTTTGTATTTATTACCTCTATATAAACGGGATGTTTCTTAACGACGGGCATATTTTGGGACATAATTTTGCGCGTCGTTATAACCAACTTTTACTAAGGTATCAACCCTGGAATCGCAATAAAAATCAGCTTTTTGTTAATCTACATACTTTCTACAAAATGCATGGAACAGCTGTCTTTTATTTTACGATTTCAGGGTTATTGCCGTAGTAAAAGTAGGTTACAATGACGATTAAAATGTTAATCTAGAATCTGTCAGTCTTATACATCCCGTATAAATATAAGTATAGTACTGAAATTCAAATACACAGACACATTTAGAATCCACATAATCATCATTACACAATGATTTTGCTGGAGAAAAACCTTCATCACCATTCCACGGATTGTACAACAACCAGGATACTATGATTGATTGATTTATGATAGGTCCTAAGTGACCTATATAATTATTGTTCGCAAAAAATGGCACGACCGACTTCAACCGTGTACAGAATTCGCGAATAAGTAGTTTGCACGGATCGATGTAGCAATTATCACATTATTGTTGATTTATCAAAAATGGCCTAGCCGATTTCGATAAAATTTAAATGGGACCAATTTCAAAATATATTGTTTCCAATAAAAAAAATATCAAAATCGGACCACTATGTAAAAAGTTATGCGTGGTAAATAAAAAAAAAAAAAAAAATACGCGTCGAATCTATCGATATGAGTGGCATTAAATATGTATTCATAGTGCTGCTACAACGCATAAGAGCGTGACTTGGTTGGAATTATTGTCTCGCTTACAGATCACCATACAATATGATTTGCGTCATTGCATTATGCGAGGCAACTGAAAAATGTAAACTGACGAGGCCACCAGTAGCAATATAATATAATAATTTGATTTGTGTTATCACATTTTTTTTCTCTATCATATTTTCAGCCTTGCATTGAACCATTCCATCGCTGAAACGATGATCCCTTTCTGTGCGATAATGGATAGCCAACGCAGTATTAACCACTGTTCAATTTTTAGACCATACCTATGCTCATACCTTCATTCACTGTACCGACCTAGCTGAACATAGGCTTTGAACACGAAGGAGGATTACCATATTCACCAAGCTGTTGCAGTGCGGTTTGGTTGATTCACATACGCCATTGAACTTTTTTACAGACGAAATTTATTAAATTATATATTTTATAGCGAAAGGTATAAAAATCCGAATTTTCCTTCTTCTTGGTACTTCTGTTCCAAATAACTCATTGTAACGTACTGAGATTTCAACCTATGACCTTACAATAGTAAGCAATCGTTACTACCACTAAACCATCACGGCTTCACTATTAATTATGGAATATATCGCACTGAAATAATATATTACGGAGTTACTTTCTACAATTGCAAGAACCGAAGATTCCATAGCAGAAGCTGTTACTTTTTAAAATGTCGTGCCCAGAAGTGTTTTATGATCAGTGACAATGCAGAATTTCTGTATTAATAGCAATTACTTTGGACATCTGCCAAGAAGATAACACAACAGAAGTTTTTTTTTGCTCTACCTTAAGTCTACATTGTACGAAGATTTAACTCTCTAGTATAAACTAGAGAATGATTAATTTTTAACATAAATATACTGTAATAAATATACGATATAGTTAAGACAGCAGGACCGCGCTGGATGCAGGCCACTTTTAACCGGGCTTTTTGGAAATCCATAGGGGAGGCCTATGTCTAGCAGTGGACGTCCTAAGGCTGATAATGATGATGAATATTAATATCCTATGCTATCCTATTTATTTACATTTGTAAATGGGGTTACGTAGACCAGTTTGTTAGACGTTTGTTTTACTTAGGTATAAAACAAGCTCTAGATTGGTATCTACAAAGTTGGAGTACAAAATTAACCCTCTTAATTAAGCAACCACAGTTGGTGTGACCTATTGTTGGAGAAGGCGAAACAAAAGACTATTTCAAAACTAAGTGAAAGGCAGTCAGGAACGACGACGCACTGAATTGTACCCTAGGAAATTAAATTTGAAAAAGCATAGGTAAATGACCCGCCTTTTCCTAGAGCTACCTCTTGGCAAAACCTCAAAAAGAACTTGAATAGTACGCAATATTAATCGACACATTCTGCATTAAAAATAGCAATTTGCAGACAATTAAAGACATGGGAAAACACTTCAACTTTCTGATCAGGTCGTTGTTTGAGGCATTCTGTTTTAAGTTCAAGGTAAATTCGCCTAACTATAGACGCATAATAATTTATCAATGTTGGTGCTGTTTTAATTTCAAAATGTTCATCAGATTGTTTATGAGTTTATTTTATACAGACAGATTAAGTATGCACAAAATACCCCAAGCGAACTATAACTCATCACTCCCGCCTAGAATTAGAATTACCCTATTTAAAAACACTAAAAATCTGTGAACGCTCTACAACCTGGACCGAATCTCTGCTTCTTTTTTAGTCATTATTTTGCTATTTATACTCATAAATCGTGTGATACAGATTGGTAAACTTTCCTAGCCACGTCAGACCAAACTATGCGATAAACGGTGAATAACTATGTTTACTGGCGTGATTAATAGGAGTCATTACTGCTACCGATCCATAAGGCTGGAAGGCTCGTGCTAACAATAGTTGTGGTCAATCATCATTAGCACACATTGCAGAGTTAAGTGCGTTCTCTGGGTATTGATATCGCTCGTGCAAATTGTTAGACATTTCCATGAAAAATTACCACTAATTCAATAACTGGTCAAGAGTTTCGAGGCACGCGTAGAGATAAGGTTTCGAAGCGAGATCCATGGAAAATAAATGCATATTAAATTGGCTTACAGCATATAAACTGTAGTTTTTGGGAAATAAAATTACGTTAGACTTTTAAACTTAAAAATATAAATTTAATGTAAGACGATATGTTCTAACTATACTATACAAAGAAAATAGACTGCAGCGCGAATTTTTACTGGTTTCTCTTAGTAGTAGGTACATAACCCTGATTAATGGTCTCAATCGCATTTTAAATCAATTATGACAATTAAAACGCTACGTAAACCTATTTCCGCGAAAATTCTCCGATATGGAATATTTAATGCAGGTTATTATACCGGTTTTTTTTATTCTAGAGTTTCTAGAGCCTTTACCTTTTAGCAATAATGCACCTACACACTCAAACACACACATGCACATACCCTTACATATACCAAACCAAAATAAACGGTAATTACCATTAACTCACTGTCCTGCAGACAATTTTAAAAATAAATTCACCACGTTGTATGTAAAACTTGATTTATTTCCCTCTACCTTACAGCAAGGAACTTAAAACAGTATTAAAACTAGGCAATGTAACCCCTTCACTTGCCCATGGTTTGTATGGACCACTCTTGCTGGCAGAGCGGACACCGGTTGTTCTGCTTTACCCAGAGACATGCTACAAACTCTCTCTCTCTCATACCACCATACACACAAACTAAAAGGCAGGTAACTTTCATGAACCGTCTTCGATCAAATAACTGAAAAAATAAAACCCACCGCGTCGCGTAAATAAAAACTTGATTTATTTCCCTCTATCTTACAACAAGGAACTTAAAACAGTATTAAAACTGGACAAGCTACCCCCTCACTTGCCCATGCGTTGTATGGACCACTCCTGCTGGCAGAGCGGACACCGGTTGTTCTGCTTCACCCAGAGAGACATGCAACAGAAGTGGAAGCTGTGGTTGCACTCCCCCCACACTACGACGCAGTCCTGCTTGCCGTAGGAGTCCTTCTTGCTCTCTCCTTGGCACCGGAGACAGGCATCTGCGGACAATGGAGAATCCATGTTATTGTTGTACATTACTATATCAGACTTTTTAGCAGTCCACTACTGAACATAGGCCTACCCACGACGGGTATCACATCCACCACGCTGGCCCAGTGCAGGTTGGTTTTAGTCTTATTTATTTATTTATTATCTCTTATTGTCATTGCGCCACAATTCCTGTAATATACCTAAGTGTAACGGAAAATCCAGTTTATAATACGTGCGAAACAGAATAGGAAAAATCGCGCAAAACTACATTTATATAATAAAGTCAATAACTTTTGTACGGAACAGCTGATTTTTCCGCGATGTTGGAGTTGGTCCAATAGTATAAGTTGGTCATAACGAGTATGATGATATCCTAGAATATGACTGTCGCAAGAATTCTTCCTAACTATTTGACTTAGTATAACTTATACTTAATCAGATAGTAAGGAAGAATTTTTGAATGTCTGTCATATTCTAATACATTGAATTGGAAACATGGAGTCATTAGTCTAATGATGAAAAGGGACTTTCCACCGAAGAATGACGATCTGTAGGTACATGGCTGGTATACTGGTTCTAGAGAAAACACTAGTACAGGACGGGATGGGAGTATAGAAGAATAGGATAGAATGTTTTCTTTGCTATCTTCCATTACATGATTACCTATTTATTAACTTTAAATGTAGAAATCTTCATTTAAATAACTTAGGGGATTTTTAAACAGCTCCGCATCCGCGTCGATCTGAACGGGCAGAGAAACAATGCCGTCTGTCGCGGATGTCCGCGTTGGTCATCCGCGTCACACTAGAAAGGCCCTTACTCTGGCTGGTAGACTTCTGCGATGTGCGTCATCACATAAACAATAACCCTCACTTACTAATAAATCAGAAAGTGCATTTGTATTAACTCTATCACGCAGCATCAAGGCAACGGATCGACTTGATTGGCAAGGATGGTTTTTAGGATTCCGTACCCAATGGGTAAAAACGGGACCCTATTAATAAGACTCCGCTGTTCGTCCGTCCGTCTGTCTGTCTGTCATCAGGCTGTATCTCATCAACCGTGATAGCTAGAAAGTTGAAATTTTCACAGATATGTACTAAAAACAGAATAAAATAACTATTTAAGGGGGGCTCCCATACTTACATTAAACCTAAACCTGAATTTTTGACCATTTTTCGCTCGATATTAATAACGATGACAGGTACATGCTTGAAATATTCACAGATTATTAAATTAAATATTCACTTCAAAAATAAATAATCAAAATAAAATATATTAAGGGGAGGCTTCTATACGGTACGGAACCCTTCGTGCGCGAGTCCGACTCGCTCTTGGCCGATTATTTTCTTAGATTGGAGAGTATCATCACTTTTTATCCAGGTAAGGATCCTGAGAGAAGCCGTGGGTAAAGCTAGTCTTTAATAAAGTTGGAATAGTGATAAACTAACGTACATATATAGCGCTCATAGCACAGTTGACTAGTTTTTTCTAAGCGATCACTAAAGTAAAGCAACGTTCGGCACGGTCAGTCTTCGGGCGTGTGACAGATAGATGGCATTTACAACTGAGCGCTGCTGTGGCTCAGATAACACGTAAAAAAAAAACAAATTATGTATTCTTACTAGAAGTAGTTAGTATTTGCTATCAGGACAAAGATACCAGCATTAATCATTAGTTGCTGACCTCTGAATATTCATCAATGGATAGTAAACGGACTGGTAATATTAAATACCATTCTATCATATAAATACGCACGCAGGAGCGAGGACTTTGCTTACGTCAGCAGCATACATTAAAGGTTCGCGCACATTATGCCGGGCCGCAGCGGAGCGGAGCGGGCCGCATCGCAATATTAGTATGGAAATTCGGAAAATGCGGCCCGCTGCGCCCCGGCACAGTGTGCGTTAGTTCATATAAAATACTTAAAAGCGATTACTAATATTGCGCTGCGGCCCGCTCCGCCCCGCTGCGGCCCGACATAATGTGCGCGAACCTTAAAGGGGTTACCCTGTTAACAATGCAGGTACATAATGACGGAACTAAATGAGCACTGACCGATCTTCTGAGAAATTACTAATACAAGACGTAGCTTTGCAAAGTACAATGACTTTAAAATATATGTAGCTATGTATAAAGGGTGTAAATCTAGACGAGCGCTACCGTGGCTCGGATGACACGTTACATTGTAGATCCCAGTTGTTTTAACCGTTTAGCAATTTCAGAGGCCTTCAGGCGGCTTAAAAATTCTGACACCAGGGCTAGGCACTAGGCATATACAAACTTACTTTTATCTAGAGTTTTAGACGATGGAGATATTCTAGAATATAATTAATATAATTGTACTCGACATTATAACCAAGTTTTACTGAGGAATCAACCCTGAAATAGCGAAAATGTAGCTCTTCCATACATTTTGACGAAAGTCGACTAACTTTTTCTATGGAACAATGTATTTTTTGCGTTGTTTGGGGTTCTCTCTCTCTCCGTCTTGGTCGTCTATATAGATTTACACCACGTATAAGTCATCATTACGAACACCTTTCACTATAGACCCAACTCTATCGGGTTAAAAAATCACCTGTTCCATACAAAAAGTCGTTGACTCCCTACAAAAAGTATGGAACAGCTGATTTTATTTCGCTATTTCGCGGTTGATACCATGGTAAAAGTTGTTCATAATGATGAGTATACAGGGTTATTAATAATCAAATAGCATCCTTTGTCAATACGAAAAAAAACAGCTGTTCCATGCCTTTTGTCGAGGCTGAACGATATTTTTCTTTGGAACAGCAATTTTTTTTAAGATTGATAAAAGTCGTCGAACAAAAGTTGTTAGTTTTGATGTACAGAATAAGCCTCTAAAAGGATGCTAATTGGTTACCAGTAACCCTGTACATAGCTTTGAAAGTCATCGCACTTTGCAAAGGATTTTTTATATTGCGTGCGTATATTTTTACCAAGCTATCACTATCGTTCACGGAGCACATTTCGCACAGGACAACAGCCTGTATGGAAGAGAGACAGAATAAAGGCATGATGACTGGGTAAATAAATCATTATCATAATTAGTCCGTGAGTTAGATTATCAAAAAATATTGGACACGTATTTTTTTTGTTAATAAAACAACAAATGCCAAAGATAAACCTTGTCAGAGTTTAGGAGTAGGGGTCGTGACGTCACCTCTCTTAAAGAAGTCTATACATTTGTATGTGACGTGACGCGGAACTTTGATAAACTATATCTTCATCATTTTTTGTTTAATTGACAAAAGAAAAAATACGAAAATAGACTATCAAAAAATATAATATTTTTTGATAGTCTATTTGACGAAATAATTTTTTTTTTTTTGTCAAGATATGTTATTAATTGAAATGTTTTTGAAATAAAGAATTATTATTATTATTATTTTTTTAGTCAAGATGCCTATTAAGTATTTTATAGGTGAATGTCACAAGTATGTCTGTAAACCTACAGACAAGTAAGTATGTACTCTCTCCCCCATTTATCTCAATTTAGGACAAAAGAGCCAACACAGACAGTGATCGACCGACAAGCAGAAGTGGAGGGGTCACACTGGAATGCGTTGAAAACTTGTCCGCGTATGGAATTAATTAAATTAATATTCATTTTGAGACTTCTTACATAATAAATAGATTAAAAAAGTAATCAATAGAAATAAGATAAAATTACTACCCTTTAAATTGTTGCAAAAATTTTTGGAGAGCCCTTATCACCCAAGGATATAAAAATATTGTTTTTAAACTTTCGCGATTTGAACACACTATTATTACCGAGTTGCATCGATCGTGGTCACGGGTAGACCACGATCGATGCAACTCGGTCGAAACGTCGGGATGATGAGGTATTTATTTATCTCGTAATTTTAGTGCGCGAATAGTGCCGTAGTATATAATAATAAAGATATAAAATACAGACCTAGCAAATTATAGCCACACACAAAAAATCACAAAAATAAGTCAAGTAGTCGTTTCGGAAGAGTTACAGGCTACAAACTCTGTGACGGAATCGACAAAATTTATGCAAAAGTCGATTTATTTTATTCTTCTCGTATTCCGGGTTGGTTCCCTAGAAAAATGTGTTTATATTTTATAGCACTCATCGTCCCTGCTCTGTGCAAAACAACGGTACAATAAAAAATATACATGTACGTAAGTAAAATTAAGTATAATTAATTTTCGCATATAAAATTATATACACCTGTATTTAAACACATAAACAATGTAAATAACAGCTAAAGAAAATAAATTTTACAATTATTTTCAAAAGCCCTATAGAATAACTATTCTGTAAGGTAATGTAATGAATAGGTGCGTCGGTGGAAACGGCTCCCTATAGATAAGGCAAAGCTGTATTATTGTAGCATTAGCTGCTGGTATTATTAAGTGGCCATGACAAAACAAGTAATTTGCTAGGTTAATAGTACTTAGAAATATCATAATTGCACCTACAATTTAACACTCTACGTCTAGTTTCAATACCATTGTTGAGGTCGGTAGAGTAACTAATAATTATGCTTTTTAGGGTTCTGTACCCAAAGGGTATAAACGGGACCCTGTTACTTAGACTCCGCTGTCTGTCTGACTGTAACCAGGCTGTATCTCATGATCCGTTATAGCTGGAAAGGTAAAATTTTCACAGCTGATGTATTTTGTTGCCGCTATATACAGGGTTACGAGTATTTCTTATCAATTAGCATCCTTTCAGGGGCTTATTCTGTACATTTGTTCTACGACTTTTATTAATTCTCAAAAAAAAGTTCTTGTTCCATTGAAAAATGTCGTTCACCATCAATATAACTTAACTGAATTTTTAGTCGTTTTCCGCTCGATATTAATAATGGTAACAGGTAGATGCTTCAAATATTCACAGAATATTTAGTTGTAAATTCATATCAATAATAAATAATTAAATTAAAATAAATATTTATGGGGGCTCCCATATAAAACGGAACCCTTCGTGCGCGAGTCCGACTCGTACTTGGCCGATTATTAGAATCGGTATATCATACCCACATTATCCAGTACATACAATAATTGCAACAGAAAAGTAGAATACAAAAATTTTGAACTGCTAAAATTGGGAGTTGAAAAATGTTCAAATAATAACGCCTTGAATGTGAATTTACAAAAAGTTATAACACCAAAAGGATGACCTTAATGCACCGACACTATTTGTAAAATTTTCGAAAGTTTTCAAGACACTCTAGGAACTTTTTTCAGCATGGCAGAATTTGGCCTAACGCAACTAAATCTCACAATAAGCTTTTGCAACATATAAATTACTTAAATATAAAAATCATATGGACTTTTTTTGACCACTTAAAAAAACAACTTGTTTATAATAGTAGGTACTATGAAATTTCCGTAATTTCGATTGTTCATTCATCGGAATACGCAAATGTTTAACTTTTCATTAGGCAAGAAATTTAGGTTTATTGTTAAAATAAATATTGATACAGCAAATACAACTTTTTTACAATGTAAGTATTCGGCACAAAACTTGTTAGAATAAATATTATTCATAAATGATTGGCCAAGTGAGAGTCGATCCTCTATTTGGATTCAGTACTTTATCAGCATTTTTAACTATTTTACCTAAGCTCTATCGTCATTTTATATTATAATTATTTTGTTTTATAGCAGTAGGTTTTTCTATTTACGAGCTAGATATTAGTCGCATATTAACAAACAGACAGCAGAGTGATAGAAATGTATATGTATTGCGTATTGGACAAAACACCATTTTATGTGATCGGAATAATTTAGGTACTTCATTAAATTAATAATTTCAAACATAATCGATATTTTACTTTCATCAAGTGGTAGGATAAGTACCCTATCTGCTGGAGAGTTACGTATTTCTCATTCAAAGAAAGTTATGAAAAAAGTTCGTAACCTCGGTTTTATGATTTATTTTTAGGTGCCTTAGAATTTTTCAGTTACATACGAAAAATACATTGAGCTCAAGGTGTTTCTCTCAACGTGATCCAGTATCGTTACATTAGTTAATTGTCACTTTTAGGGTGGGTTGCACCAAATTACTTTGACGATAACCAAACCCTGACCAGTCGTAAAATCTCTGGTTACGTCAAAAATATTTGACGTATCTAGAGATGTTACGACTGATTAGGGTTTGGTTATCGTTAAAATCCCTAGTTACGTCAAAAATATTTGACGTAACCAGAGATTTTACGACTGGTTGGGGTTTCGTTATCGTTAAAGTAATTTGGTGCAACCCACCCTTAAATTGTGTTATTATAAGAGAACCGGTTATTTATGATATTTTAAAGTGTTGTTTGTGAAAAATAATTTTAATAAAATATAGAAAAAATACTTAATTGGATATAATGTCACGAGATGTTAAAATGATGATTTTAAACTCGAGGATATCATTATGAACAACTTTTTAATATGGGACTAAACTTTAAAAAATATGAAATTGCCATTCACAATTAACTAAATATGTGCATTTTTATTGCAAATTGAGCGTAGTTTATTTTAAAAATTGTTGAGAATTATGAGTATGTCCATTGATATCATCCTAGCCTAGAGTATTGTGAGGTGTCGACTTGTCCATACAAAACAGTAACCTGTTATCTACCCCTAAATATAATCTGATTTGAGTGTTTTTTTTCCTGTAATCAGCACTTCAATCGCTATGCTTATACGTCTTAGTTTTTACAGGTTTTTAAATGACCTTTAAGTTATATAAGCCTCTAAAAAGTCATATTTTTACGCAAAACTTTGGCCGATAAGTATACAGAAACTAAAAACTTTTCTGACAAAAAATAAGACGTACGAACGTGCAATATTTCTTACTTAAGCGATTGACACCAAAACATAACATTTTGTTACAATTTAAGGGATGAAAAGAGTTTTCTCCCGGAACGTAATTTTTTTCAAAAATGTTCGAGTTTTCTTGATGTTCTACAGAAAACGGACGATCCTTTTAAGTGATCAACCAGACAGTACATGTATGTATGTTCAAAATTTAATTTATTGATCTATATTAATACCAATAATAGCGACGAGCTTATGACACGTGCTCAAACCGTCACTTTCAAAACTTTCTAAATAAATTAGCAGGAACCCAATGGCTGAGCACAAATAACATGATTACGAATATTGAACACATAATTTATCTGACAGTGCCGGATGCCTGCAAACATAGGCACCTACGTAAGTAATCAGTTCTAGATTTTTAATTACCTAGTCATCTTGATTGACAAAATAATCTTCCATACCAAAGTAGACTATCTATTCTAACTAGTACTCTACCTAACTTGTTATTGAATGCAATACGTACTATTCTGAGAATAATATAGATCTGAACTGCTAAACCGGTTTTATGAAAAAATATGTAGGAGAGAGACCTATATCCAGCAGTGGACGTCCTAAAGCTAATCGAGACATCGTACGAAACGAAAGCTGGTACGATGATTTCAAAAATTTAGGATGACCCTCAACATTCACGATTTCACAGACACCTCTCAAACTTATGACACGCCTCTTTTTCATCTAGGGTTGAAAAAAAGTTGGAATTCATTGTTCATGAATTTTTGGAACGTTCCAGTCAAAGCGTTTTAATTTTCTGGAAACGCTATAAACATGCCATAACAGATCGGCGAAAATTGCATTCGCCTCCCACGCATTCCAGGGATATTACTGGAACAGCCAGATATAACCGCGATGCCAAACTAATATTTTTACGGGATATGCGTCAGAAACGGATTTCCTAAATATTTACTGATTTTCCACCAATGATGAAAAATAGTAAAATTGATATATCTTAATAATCTTAGTAAAATTGTGGACTCGTCATGCTGGGTGGTACGAGTATTCGTACCGTTGCTGAAAGATCCGGTTACAGAAATACATAATTATCTCTGTACGTTTACTACAAATCACGAAAAGGCAAAACAACCATCCGAAGATGAGCTTTTTTTATGCAATATAAATTATTATGAAAACTTAACTTTTTTTAAATACAAGCTTTTGAGATCCTGGAGTAGCAGCAGAATGCTAGCCAAGACAAGTAAAACGAGCCCAAACACGACGGGTTTATCTTGTTTAGTACAGGAGTTCCTATCGTCACCTTCCGACTCCATCATCAGATCAACTGCATGGTACCATATTATTGCATTGTCATGCGATATACATATGCGTGCAAAATTTCAGCTTAATCGGAAACCGGGACGTTGGTCAAATTTAACTTGCAAGATTCCACCCGAACTTACATACATACATAGGTACATCCATTGCAAGTTAAATAAAAGCTTGTAAAAAGGGCAAACAGTTCTGACGGGGCCCCTGATGATAAGAGATCACCGTCATCGATAACTGCAATGCTACACTGGAGGCGTTACCAGTGAATTGACTACTCTTCAAGGTAAGGATTCTGTACACATTTTTCTTGAAGTATTCTAATTTATAGCTCGTATTCCCCAATAAGGTTGAAAGGGGGTGTGGCGCGACGAATTGAACAAATACAACGTATCAATAAATTACAATATTGTGCGGCACTGCCCTCAATCAAATTCAATCACAGCGCGCGTCATTCGGCTGCGCCCGCGCGCGTCAAGGCGTAATTCAACACCTTTTCAATTTAGCATGTTGACCTTCTAATTTGCAAATGTGAATTTATTGATCTGCGACAAAAACAAATTTGTACATACTATGACAACATAGGTCTTACTGAAAAGCAGATATTTTTTAGGAGACCATACCAACATTGTAGGCCATAAAAACAATTTTAAGTGCGTTTTTTTGGATTCCTTGCATGGAAATTTAATACTCGATGTATCCGTGTAAGTCTTTGTAATAAGTATAACAGCAAATACCACTTACATTAAATAGGTATTTTAGGCAATTCACAAGTCATATAGGTACATATTTATTAGTAAGATAGTTCTTATTGTAATAGGTTTTACAAAAACACGAATTTTAACGTAGTGTTAATTTAATATTCGCATAAAGTAGCACTAATTCGTGTATGACCAGTGCGATTGTGATAAAAGATTTTAAATTGCTTTACACACAAAACGGCGAAAAATGGCATATTACAAATATTAGATGTGAGGTTATTTGGTTAACAATGTATATTTGCAGCGATGAACAAATAAGCACGTGGTGCCGTAAAGCTTATATCAACTGTAGAAAATTACTGGAAAAGCTGAATAAAAACAAGCATAGGCCGCCTGGTAGAACAATTCACGTACTCTTGGATGTAATTTGTAATCATGGTTTTTTGATATGAAACGAATAATAAATATAGAAACGGTTTATCGATACTTAATTTGCCAAATATGGAATTTTAAAACATCGCTATACCACATTCAGTATAAATTCATTCACTAATCGCATTACCAATACTTAGAAAAAAAAATTATTTTTAAAATTATAGCTAACTGAAATACACTATAGACGTCTCATTTGAGGGCAAGGATAATATTATTCAGGTTACGGTTAAATCTGATCCTTAAATCTTATAATATTAAATGTATATTAAAATAAAGTAATTTGTAATCACGGTTTTTTGATATGAAACGAATATTAAATATAGAAACGGTTTATCGATACTTAATTTGCCAAATATGGAATTTTAAAACATCGCTATACCACATTCAGTATAAATTCATTCACTAATCGCATTACCAATACTTCAAATAAAATAATTATTATTAAAATTATAGCTAACTGAAATACACTGTAGACGTCTCATTTGAGGGCAAGGACAATATTATTTGGGGGTAAGTTACGGTTAAATCTGATCCTTAAATCTTATAATATTAAATGTATATTAAAATAAATTAGACACATCAACTCTTGAAAAACCAATATTCATATTCTATTTATAGGCAAATTATATTATTTACAGACCAAAAAAAATCTATAACAATACTATCTAATCATTATATTATAACCGAGAAACCGACTAGATTGCCGACAAATTTAAAGTTAATATTTTAATTTAGAAACATTACTTTCCATACAACTAAATGCTAACAGCGTGTTGTATTCATACTAAAAAGTACTAAACAAAAGTATTATCTATGAAAATCAAATAAAATTTTTCTACTTACTCCTGCTATACCTACCTCTCTACACTCTCATTAGGTACTCAAGATTACAAAAAATTGTTAGAGTACCTATCAACCTATGTGAAGATTTTAAACAGTCATCTCGTACCTTGTAAGAACTAGATCTCTAATAGGATGTGGCATGTGCGTCAAGCGCTAAGTATATTTTAGAGGTGTGGACAGGTACTTCAGTTATGGAGCTTTCTAATGGAAATAGAAAAGGCATTTTTTTATTTGTTTAACAATGTGACATCGTCCAAATCATTGCTAACACTTGAAATGTTAAGTGCCCTTATAATGTTATATACCCGTAGGTATATTCCAGTGCCTAAACATGATTACATAAGAAAGTAAGGTAAATAACAATGTCGTGATGAACCTATTGAAATATTTTCCTCGTAGTAAAATTTGATACGCAGAATATTATACCGGCGAAGATAATACTGGGTCACTGGCGTTAATGGTAACTTGTGATCTCGGAATCGTGAAAAAAAGGTTGTTCTACATTTGGTGTACCTACATTTTGTCGATAGTGAATGAACATTTTCGATGGAACTGCCGGTTCTTTTTTTTTCTCCGCGATTTATGGGTTGGTCCTATAGTAAAAGTTCTTGATCATGACATACTGAAGTCGCTTTTAAAAAGTTATGCGCCAGGGTTGCCTAGAGTTACAATTTAATATTTTGATCACACATATACCTATTATGTGCTATGTCGACATTGTACAGTAGATACATGTGCGATACTGATTGTTTTTAGGGTTCCGTACCCAAAAGGCAAAAACGGGACCCTATTACTAAGACTCCGCTGTCCGTCTGTCTGTCTCCAGGCTGTATCTCATAAGCCATTATAGCTAGACAGCTGAAATTTTCACAGAAGATGCATTTCTGTTGCCGTTATAACAGCAAATACTAAAAACAGAATAAAATAAATATTTAAGGGGGGCTCCCATACAACATTAGGAGTTTTTTTGCTCGCTATTAATAACGGCAAGGGGAATGGGGCACCAATACGGTACGGAACCCTTCGTGCGCGAGACAGACTCGCACTTGGCCGATTTTTCTTTATATACAATATTTTTTTGGCCTTGACTACTATAAGTACTAGGAAGAGACGGTTTGAATGTAATTTTGATATTTGTACATTCTGTTTGGTAAAATCAAGAGTTAAAAGTCAATGTTAGTATGCACTCATGTTTAACAAGTAGGCATATCGTTTTCCGTAATATTCTTGGAACATGTCCTCCTATAATATTCTTAGAACGAATCTACTCATTTATTGGATTCAACATCCCCTTTTTAAAGTGTATTTTATTGAATGTAGTTTGTGATTTCAAAATACACAGATGTCTCTACATACACTATCTATCAAATATAACGCCGTCCGACATAATTTGGTGGCGGCGGAGACCCAACCAGCCAAGAATTCATCGGCACAATAATGTCGGGACGGCTGTAGCTGTTGGATGCCGACAGCTGTCTAGTTGGCTTCAACAAAATCAGAAGGTTTATAAAGGCATTTTGTTTTTAAATTAATTATAGTGAATTGGATACCTTTAGCTTATTATATTTTATGGGCACATCAGTTTACTGACTACCGAGATCTCTGATATTATCGAATGCTCTACCAAGACACCTTAAATACTAAATCATTTATTGCAAAATATTATTATGCAATGTTTACACGCGGTTCATTTTGTCTGAATGATATTTTTCTATGGAACATCAACTTTTTTAGAGAATTAATAAAAGTAGTAGAACAAAAGTTGTTAGTTTGCTAATTGATTAGAAATAGCCCTGTATATTTATCCATATGACCCTATGTGGGTATGGCAATTTTATTACATATTTGTTTATTATATTATATTATTACTTCAGGAAAAATAGACGTTTTTTTGGTCTACTTTGCACTAAACTTCCGATCCAATTTTTTTTTAAATATGGTTTAGGATCACTTACTGAGCATAAAATCACAAAATGCTGACAGATCCAGTTGGAGCTTCAAGCGCCATCTCGAAAAATCCTTTTTTGGCCGATATCTCGGAAACTATGCACTTAAGGGCTAAGTAAAAAAAAGAAATGCTTGTGCGAAAACATCACCTTGCATCGATAAATGGAAAATAAACTTTAATTCAATTTTTCTCAGAAATGGTTCACTTTTGCACAGCGGTTTTAGGGTCGAATTTGTTGACAATAATATAACCCCCCCTATAACCCACTAGAAGGAATAGGTTCAATGACCAGTAACCCTGTATATCTACTCAACAAATCTATTTCAAATAGCGTGGCTCTTATAATACTTCCTGAATTGTCAGCCATAAGTTTTGATTGTGAATAATGAAGTAACAATTAGATACCAACAATTACGAATTTGTAGGCACTCCATCAATAAATTGCCAAAACACGTGTATGATATGATACGTAAGGTATGAATTTGTTAGTCTATAAAAAGAAACATGTGTATTATAAGTGACACGTGCATTTGTGCAAACTGACTGTGGAATGGGCCGGTCTGTTGTTATCAAGAAGGCAAATCTCTTCCTAAATGGAAAAACTAGATTTGTCTTTATCTTTTCAGATAATTAGTTTGATATTTTTTTCTGTGAGATATATTAGTATTTTTATTGCACTGATAAGATAATCATCTAAATAGGAATAAGCGTTAATATTTCAATATTTTTAGGGTTCCGTACCCAAGGGGTAAAAACGGGACCCCATTACTAAAACTCCACTGTCTGTCCGTCGGTCCGTCTGTCACCAGGCTGTATCTCATGAACCGTGATAGCTAGAATGTTGAGATGATGTATTTCTGTTGCCGCTATAACAACAAATACTAAAAACAGTAAAAATAAACATTTAAGGGCCCCCTCCCTTCTATACAAAAAAACCTGATTTTTGAGCCGTTTTTCGCTCGCTATTAATAACGGTGACAGATAGATGGTTGAAATATTCACAGAATATTTAGATAAAAAATCACATTGTAAATGAATCCTATACTGAACAATGAACAAGAAATGATAATCATGTTTTATGCAAGATGGATCTCGAGTTATAACAATCAGTTTCATTCATTAGCGACATATTTGTTAGCATGTGACTAACATCTTTACTATGTCCTAATGAAACTAACGAAGCAATTTTATTGTAGAAGTACTTACTTTGAAGACACAAACTGCAGATCTATGAACATAGCAAGATATAACCTAATACTAAAGTACTTAAATGACAACTTACATGAGTAAAACACGTTAACTTATAAATAAACGTTTAACTAAAGTGAATTTTTAAAATAAAATTTATACCAATTTTATAAACAGGAAATATTTCATTGTTTGTTTGTTTGCATTGAATAGGCTCCGAAACTACTGTTGAACCAATTTGAAAAAATCTTTTACTATTGGAAAGCTGCACACTATCTCCTGATAACATAGGCTATATTATATTTTTTTAATCGGGATTACTACTAAAACTCCCATACCTACATCACGTGGTAGGTATATACACATAGGCACAATATTTATAATATCTGTCTTCTTTAGCAAATCATAACCCGGGCATAGCCGGGGTAGGCAGCTAGTATAGAAATAAAAATAAGATAACGTTTATTTGCTCATAAGGACCTAAAAAAATAAAAAATAAATTTTTAGATATCTGCTAGATGACCCAGTACGTTGTTAGCCATATTAGGGGTATAAAAATAGCATACCTGTGATTATGACCTATAATTCTCAGACCTACCAAATATACCTAGACAAAAAATCATGAAAATCGGTAGAGCCGTTTCGGAGTTCGATAACAAGCACTGTGGCACGAAATGTTTATACTTACCTCTATAATAGAAGATTATACAGGGTTATCCAGAATTGGTGCACTAAACCGAAAAGAGGTGATTTGGATCATCATTATGAACAACTTTTAGTACGGGGCAACCCGGGATTCGAGAAAAAAAATCAGCTGTTTCACACATTTTGTCGATTCAGTTGCAATTTTGTAAGGAACAGGTGATATTTCTTTACGAATTCCGGGTTGGCCGCTCAGCAGATATAAGTTGTTCATAATGATGGTCTGAATAATCCCTTTTTGCCTTATTACAGGGTTAGCACATAACCCTGTAGTCTTCTATTCCGATCATTTATTTATTTTCTAACACGAACTGCAGAATGAAAGGAGCCAACGCAGGAAGAACGCAGAAAGAACGTAGAAGGGTGGCGGCTCTTACAACTATCAGAAGCCAAACAAAACACATTACGGGTTGCTGAGCCAACAAAGATAGATCTGAATTAATAAATCAACAAACTAAGTGGATACTTTTAGGAAATATACTGAGAGATAAGGAAATGTTTGATAAGGCACTGATGCATCACTTAGGTACTGGGAAACAAACTGAGAGGTATGGAAAAATATCATAGCCCGTTAGCATCGAACTCTTTCCAGAGCCTCTGGATTTTATCATCAAGTCAGGATTAACAATAAACATACAGAATAATACGAAGAGTAACCATTTGGTTTTTGAAAATACACTGAGTGGATAAGGAAATCCTTGAAAACATACTGAGAGCATGGAAAAAAATGTTAAGTAACCAGTTAAAGTCAAACTTTCCAGAAAGTCTAGGTCATAGCGTCAGGAATAGCATTGCTGTACAGTGTCAGGGTTGCCAACTATACTGTTTAAAACAGTATTATACTGTTTTTCACTAAATTATACTTTTTACTGTTGAACAAAAATAAAGTATATATAGGTATATAAAATACTGTTTTCAGCATCAAAATGCAAGTAAACACATTATTATGTGTTAGACGCTCACACTTAGTCAGAGGGCGCTCACCGCTCACTGTTCAGAGCAGCGCAGCCACATACAAATCACACTGAGTTTCTGAACAAATCTGTCAATATCAAATATTCAAGACTGTCTGTCACTGACAGACATGCGAGTGTGTGCGTTCTCAGAACATACATAACCTTTTTTCGCGTGGACCTTGTTTTTGTGTTACAACTTTAACAATAAATAAATAAAATACTGTTATTTTTTTTTCTAAAATACTGCTTAATATTCTTCATATACATACCTGAATATACTTTATTTCTTGTAAAAAAAAAAAAAGTTGGCAACCCTATACAGGGTACACATTACACGAGGCACGTATCCGCGGATATGTATCCAATAAAATGTTCTCGAGAACAGTCTGCGACGGGAGCTTGCCAGATTCGCATATGAGGTGATTGATCCCTTGGCACTCTTGCTTCGACGCTCTAAGTCAAATATAGACTAAGGTGACATTTATAAATATCAACAAAGGAAGCGTGGGCGACGACCACATGGCACGATTAAATTATGTTAATAGTATTATGCGGCTTATGCAATCGTGTAGATGCAATTTGCGTTGTATCATTTACGATTATCAATCAACTTACGTTTATTGCGTGGACTCAGGTAGATGTGAAGTATGTGTTATGTGTTTGTTGTATAATTAAGAATCAATCGAGCTTACCTGTTAAGAGAAGATTGATGATAATTATCTGAAATCACCGAAGAAGAGACTGCATAGCTCCTTATTCTTCTATTTATTTAATTTACTCAGTTGCAGGCATCTCTGGTGCGCGTATTATTTCCACAATTTTAAAGTTTTTTTTTTTTTTTATAGCAACACTGTTCCTTTACGTCATTGGAGTTCAAAGTAGAGACGTGGGAACATTTCGCAACCTTTTACGTAGGGGTGGAGTCTTGGCAGAGCCTTACAGGAAGGACCAGCATAGGACAGATTTATCTTTCTGGGACTTCCATGATGATATCGATCGAGGCTTACCTGTATTATACTGATACCTTATAATTCCCTTGATTAAATGACTCTTCACTGCATAGTGTCACCTCCGGGCAAGGGAGGGAGGGATTGAGTCACTATGCAGTCTCTTCTTCGGTGATTTCAGATAATTATCATCAATCTTCTCTTAACAGGTAAGCTCGATTGATTCTTAATTATCCTTCAATCACCTTGAAGAGACTGCATAGCTCCTTATTCTTCTATTTATTTAATTTACTCAGTTGCAGATGTTTGAAGGGTTGTGAAATGTTTTTTTTTTTTTTTTTTTAATATTACCTCATGGGTTCGATACATGGCAAAAGATATATAATATACAAGCTATTCTTCTTAACCAGATAAATCACATTTGTCTATTTGACCCAAATGTTATGTATGATCTGTTATTTTTGCTATTGCTTGACCCGAATATATGTATATTTTTGTACTACCTATGACAAAGATCAACATTTTCATGTTGATCTTTACCTACCTAATCGGATATTTTGTGTTACTGTTGTACACCCAAAAGAAGTGAAGTTATTTGTATAATTAAAGAGTATGATGGTTAAAGAACAATTGGATCAGGTGTATAAAAATATTTTTGGCCACAAGTACCTGCCTACTAACTTGATAGTTGCAAAAGAACAAACAGAAGCTTCAAGCAAAAATTGTCAGGGCTCAAAAGTCTCATCTGGTTCAATGAATATTAATCTTCATAGATATTATCAATTATCTGATTTGATAAAGCTATCTTATATTGGTTTGCTAAAACTTGTTAATTGCGGCTTAAAATTTATTTTTGGACATCAATATGTAAATGTATTAGGCATGGTTATGATAGTGGTATAATGATACCTAAACTGTTTGTTTATTTAATTATAATGGCCTCACCATAATTATGTACTTACTTAATCATCTCATTTTAACTCATTTTCTAAACCATTTTAATATGGTCTTAGTTTAAGTAATTACAGCCCCCAACGATGGATTTTTTTAAATATTTTGATAATATATCAACTTGTCTGGTGATTTCCAGAGTATTTTCTTCCCAAAGGTACTTAATCTATACAGTATTAAGTACAAATAATATCTAAGATTTTTAATCTGGTCACATGTTGCTTTCTTTTCTTTCTATAATCTAAATAGCTACTGTGTAGTTAGAAAATAAATATATATGCCAAGTAATCCCTGTCATTAATTTTTCCTATATTTTACAATTCCTGAAAGAAAAAATCAATTTATACCTGCCTATACCTAAATTGTTACTCTTGTCACTTACTAGCATACCTAATGTAAGACTACAAAACAAATTATGGGTGGTACATATTCCTTATCTTAATTTTTTTAAATAGGACTTTCATAATGGGTGATTTAGTGGCATTTATTTAGGGCTAAACCTTACATTTTTTAAGAAAATAAAGTAAAAAATACTAGGTAAGTAGTATTTTGAATTTGCACATAATTATTGGTACTTATCTATCTAGTCATATATAGCTCACCCAACTACATTAAGTGAAAAGAAGCTTTTCAAAATATGTACAAATAAAAAAGCTGTAAAGGTATACCAGCATAGGCCATAGTAATATTACTGCTCCTGTCTGAGTTTTGAAATATTCCCACTCATAAACATCTAACAAATTTCGCTGCTCTCATTATTCTTTAAAAAATATCCAGCAAGATGTATGTCATAACACAAGCATACTATACCACATACCCTATTATATGTATTATTTTGTCATACAAGATGAAATAATGGGTAGGTTATGTAACAAGGTCGGCCAAATTATTTAAGATCTTGGTACTGTTTTGTTTTGTACTCTAAGTACCTGGGTAGGTATACAATATACAAATTATACAATTATGTATCTTCCTACTTATTAGTTATCATTTCACACAGACAAATCTACTTGAATATTTATGTTATTAAATATTAAAATTAAAACGAAAATTTCTAATTGACCCATAGGACATTTTATAATAAAGATTTTTAAAGACAGATTTGAATCCTGTGAAAATTGGATTTTTATTTATTTGATGTGGATGTCTTCAGCATTGGCCTAATTATTTTACTTGAATATATCTGTCATTATTGTTCTGACAACTTTCCTGGATTATGTTTCCTTTATTTTATATGTGATATAATTCTTCAGTACTTATCATTTTTACTAGTGTTTTTCTACAATCATAGTCTGTTGTCAATTAACGGTTCTGCATGGGAATAGGAAGTTTGAAAAAAATATAATACCTTTTTTATAATTAGTCATCCCCACGAATAGAAGGATGAGTATGTAAATAAAGCCTAGGGAGCAACAATGTCTACAGCCTAATGTCTAGGTTCTTGACTCAATTCCACATTTCCCCTTTAGTTTAAATCATAAGATGGATAGAATACCTACTGTCTCATTTGTGGATAAACTTCAGTAGGTACCAAAAATTTGTTAAGCAATAATTATCATGGAGTTTATTGCTTCGTAATTGCTATTTACAGGTATTTGTTCAAGCCTGTTCAAGGGATTGTAACGACAAACAACAATATGTCAAAAAGGAATAGCAGCTTTTTTCAGGTGGATATACTCAATACTCAAGAGGAATACCGAATTTTATGATATCACAATTATGTCCTTCAATTACAGGTGTTATATTTCATGGCATAGTTATCACAGTATTTCATTATACATTCTGTGTAAGGTATTTGATCCCTTGAACTGAAATTACTTCCAAGTTGCAGTAAATACCCAGTATTGAAATAACCAACAAGCAATACCTACATAATTGTATGAATTAATAAAGTCAGCTTAATTAATTCAATAAATACATAAACCTAGTATGTCCCTCATGTTACATACTAAGTAAACCATATCTAATAAACACATTATCATGGTTTTCTGAATTTCTGACTATCATGATAACTATCATGTCATATGACATTTAAGAATTGATTTTTGATGGGATACCATTATGGTTAGATCCAGTCTTTCTAAAGCCTTGAATGGGTATTTGTTTGAATGCCGGATAAACATACCGACAATGAAATATGCAACATGGCGATTTCTATTAATAAAATCTTTTCCAAGATAGGTATACCCAAAGGAGAAATAAAATAAAGGGTTATAGACTCCACGGACCACAGCGTAGTAACTACTGATATAATAGTCTCTTTCATATTATGTTTTACTCCTCTATTTTTAGGGCTCTGAATATGAAGCTTAGCTTTTTGATCTTTGATTTAAGATATGAGAGAGATACTATTAATTACTAACCACAACAGTGAGTGTTTCACTTTGTGTATTAATGTATAATTATGTATACATACTATGGTATGCTTATAAAATATTATGTATAAACCCAATAATTTTGTATAAAATATTGACACTGTTCCGTATCTCATGTAAGGTATTTGTGTTATAGGTACCTAATACCTTATTAAATATCTCAATTTTCTTATTTTTATGTTTTGCAGTTGAATTTTTAATACCTAGGTATTTCACTTCCACTGGGTCATGGCCAGAGTGGTAGTTGTGGTTCTATCGCCCTTGGTGGGTAGGCCCATGTTCGGTGGTAGACTATTCAAGTCCGGTACAGTATAAGTATGAGTACCATTTCTTGTCCCAGAGGTGATTCTATTGATATAATTATGTTACTTATTATATATTCCAGACACCCAAGTTACCTGGTGTTTGGTAATAATTCTTTATGGATTGAGTTTCATGGTACATTCAAACAATCTATTTATTTCTAGCTTGGCATAAGTAAGAAGAAAACAGAAATAATTGATTTCTATACTTCTATTTCTATTTGGACTGTCTGGGTCTGACTGAGTCTTGAATACATAGAATCTGAGTTATTAAAAAATAGAAGAAGAAACATATGATTGTACTATTTTGCATTTGGTTCATTATGAACTTACTGTTAGGGAAGACTTTTAATAGGTGGTAGCTGTGACCCCTTGTCTCTTCCTAAGCAAAATATGGCATGGTGACATTCATAGGTACTTATATCCTAGGTGATTAAATCTTCGGTCTATGATAATCAGTAAAGCATCAGTAAATACTGTGCATTTAATAGCTTGGTGTTTACCATGCTGCGGTGAATATTGTATCCTTTAAAGGATGCTTTCTCTGTGCGTTTAACCACGCAGGTTAACTCAAGACAGGAAAATCTTTTTTGTGTTTCTTCTGACCACTTCCCGTTGAGGATTTTTTCAGAGGTAACTTTTAATATATTGTTCGTTGAATTCTCTCGGTACAATTGTCCAGATGCAGTACCTAATCTATGTAGTATTATCTCTATCTTGGTAAAATTATATAACAAAAGAACATACCTATTTTTCCGGTCTGACCCATAGGTCATACATATATGTATGTCATTTAGGAATGGAAGTTCCATTGTGGAGCTCATCGAGTTCTATTATCTATATAATCCAGTTTTCTTACTGTATTTTTGTTGTTAAAACAACAAACGTGACAATACGTCAACAATGTTATAGTTATGAATTCGAACCGCGAGATGCAAAGATGAAAGAAAGATGCACTTTTTGCTAGGCACTCGTGGAGACAAACAATTATCTACGTAATTGAATGGGTTCCTCAGTCACTATTTAGGACCCTTTAACTGTGTTTAATTCATTTTTGTTTTGCACAAAACGCAAGCGATATAGGTTAGTTTTTTACCGCACATATTTTTATGTCCACAATCATTTTACACAGTCTGTGATGTAAGCCTCACTTGTCCTCGTCTGCAGGTTATCTTACACGATATTTATACAATAATTAGTGGAATCGGCTTAGTAACAAAAGCATTTTTTATCGAGAAGACGATAAATAAGCCATTTTACGTCGCGACATTTGAGACACAATGACGTAAAGGAACAGTGTTGCTATAAAAAAAAAAAAAAACTTTAAAATTGTGGAAATAATACGCGCACCAGAGATGCCTGCAACTGAGTAAATTAAATAAATAGAAGAATAAGGAGCTATGCAGTCTCTTCAAGGTGATTGAAGGATAATTTTATGTATGGATTGGTTTAAAGTTTAAGGACGAGACGAGGTTTGATTGCGCTTTTTTATGAAATGTGATACCTAGTATATTATTTTATCATCAGTAGGTTACAGTGAAAGAGACAGAGATATTGTGCTTTTTTTTTCTTACGAATTATATGTAATTTAAATACGTAAAACTAATTTTGCTTGACTCTTTGTTTACCGTTTTCAATCCTTTTAAGGTCAAAACGGCTGATACGATCTAGTATTCTCTAATACAGCCATTCTCAAAGTGTGCTCCGCGGAGCCCTAGGGTTCCGCAAAGCCTCTGTAAAAGCAAAAGCTGTGGGGCTCCACGAGAATATTGATAGTAATGAGTGAAAATCTCTTAAATCTTAAAATCTTCTAGCTACTTAAAAATGTTTCATGACGAAAATTTATATTTGAAGAATATTTATTTTGAAAGAGTTGAATTTAGAACCGCTGCTCTAATAAAATACTTTGTAGGAAAAAACAACCAAAACATAGGTCAAACAAACTAAATAAATGCAAGGACGAATTCTCTATTGGATATTATCATATCACATCGTACGAATTTGGCGCCAAAGTTATGAAGTCTTGTACAACAAAAACACATTTCGGAATACATTAGCATAATGATAAACTTACGATACATTTAAGTAGTATTTTTTGCGAAAACATTGCACTAGAGTGATTGAACTTACATTTGGTGGAGGATTTTGGGTGATTAATGAGCGAACCTAAAATAGACGCAACGTTTCCTCCACCCGCTAGAGGCGTGAAAATCACGACGATACGGATAAGGTACGAGTACCTATAGTGTAATCACCGCCATGAATATTAACCACTTTATTAGCAATGTGGTAAGAATCTTATACATTCCAAGTGGGTCTGCGAAGATTGACTGTGTGTGACGTTCTGTCAGGAGTGCCAGGTATTGACCACTTTCGCATGTGCATATACATATGTATATGCAACGCATACTTAGCTCAAGCATTTCTATTGTTGCTGGCTTCCGTTACGGAAATAAACTATAGACATAGACAAGGAAACAATGACCATTTTTCAGCATACTTTCAAAGAAAAAACTAATTTTCATTGCGATTAAAATTTTTGTGATCTAATCAATATTAGCTAATGACCCTAGCAGGAAAGTACAATAAATTAGGTCTAACCAATTTATTGTATCATAATTACGCGACTGACGATCTCGGAACTCTAAACTTACGAAGGTAATTGAGTGCCAAAGGCACCTCGATTTACACTTTCACACTAACACAAAATTGTGTGTGAACATGCTTCGGCAGTGTGCGTGTGTCTATAGTTATTACAAAATGTTTATGTGACTGACTTCATGTGTGAGTGACTGCCTCACATGTACACCTTATTCAGGCTCAGTTCAGAAGTGATGAACAGTTCTGAAATATGTCTAAAATGGTGGCTCTATAACCTGTCGTTACAAAGAAAGGCATTAACAAACGTTATACAGCGAAACTTGAACAAACAGGCATAATAACAAAATATTGAGCAATGTTTTCAAATATGGCTCTAGGAGGGTCATTGGAGGTCACCATCGATTCGTAGGTGTAAATTACATAGTTGACAAAATGTTACAAACATCTGCTATGTAGGAGGACCACTTGGTTCGCTTTTTCTCAGTACTTTTCCATCGGAGCCTTGATGCATTCGGTAACGACCAATATAGAATGCTCCCCGCACACAGTGAAACCCTAGCCTCATGACATGAGTATTAGTACATAATCAAACACGGCATTGGGGAATAAATTTTCTTGCATGTAGGCAGCGCAGGCTTGTCTCATTTTAGAGACTGTGGTCAATAGGCTTTCTTTGAGCGTCTACTAATTAATTTTATCAATTTAATCGATGCATTCATAGAATGCATTATTATGCTGTAGGTTAAGATCGTGAGTTCGTGGGTTAAGATCCCGTGCATTGGTGCAGACCAATGAGACTTTTGAAACTGATATAACTACATTTTTTTACACCACTGGTTTTCCGGTAAAGGAAATTACCGTAAAGCAACCTGCATACATCTGTAGAAGAAGTTCGATGACATTATAATGTGAATCTCAACCCGCACTGGGCCAGCGCGGTGCATATAGCCCAAACACCCGGCGTGGGTAGGCCTATGTTCTGCAGTGGACTATAAAAAACATCCAGAGCAGTACAATTAAAGACGTTGTAATTATGCCACATGTTTTAATAATGAAATCTGCGTTAAGGCCGTCCTGGCCCAATTGAACGTGTATAGTGTATGTTTACGTTCAATTTTCAACCAAGATTTTTCCGCAATCAAAAATAATTTTAGAGTTGAAAAAAATTTTATGTTAATTTTAAGCATGTCTACGAAGGCCCTAGGCTACCCTACCTTATAAAAGTAAAGAAAAATAGATAGCTATCGAAGTACTTAAAGCAAGAAACAAATTTACTGTATCGATTATAATATCTAATACATAACAGCATTGTCTTATTCCAAATGGATGGACTGTTAGCCCAAACTAAGCTCAAGGCTTGTGTCTTGGGGCTCGAGTGCAAAGTTGCCAGAATTTAAAAAGATTTAAGAGTATTTAGAACTTACAAAATATGCAGAGTAATTGTTTATTGAAAATTAATCTTGGATTGCAAAATAAAGTTTTTAAAATGAGATGAAAAATATATGAAAAAAAATCATCAGATGCGGTTGACACACGGACGAACGGACAGACGGACATCAAAGCGATCCTATTATAAGGGTTAAGTTTATTCCTTTTGAAGTACGGAACCCTTAAAATTAATTAAAAATTGAAAAAGACTATTCAAAACAGCTTTTCCCGCTATCTTGACTAATGTAACAATAGCTTGAATCGCTGTTTGGATAAAGGTTACTCCAAAATGTTGTTTTAGAAAATTGTACATAACTAAGTAAATAGCTTTATTTATTAAATTCTAAATATGTCGAAAGTTTTAAAACAGAAGGCCAAATGTGAGATTTCCATTAAATGTCTGCGTCAATTCTCTACCCTGTATAGCGCGGCAGACGACGAGCGAAAACGTGCGCGCGGGACGTTTCGCTCACAATTTCTAAGTCGCGTAAGTGTATACGTCGCGCTCCGAAACTTGACGCATGTGCTAGTCTAAAATACCTAAAGTTCTCGGATAGCCTCGCTTTAATAAGCATTCCGGTCGGTGGCGCCATCGGCAGCGTGCTGCGTCGGCGTCGACACATCGCATCGCGTGATCTACGACGCTCGGCGGTCGTGCGACATCAACAACTTTATATTGTGGCGTTAACTTTCTCCCACTTCAATGCAGACCGGCTACGTCAGCATACTACTATTTATTCTGTAAGCATCTTGTTTACAGTTTGATTACAGAAACTAGCGTGGTTTTAGCACAAGCGTACTAACACATGTGTTATATCCTAGTTAAAAAATGTAAGGAATAGTAAAGTTTATCTGAATCTGAATAAAGGTTAAGGTATTAAGGACTTACATGACACTGACGTTAGTTCAAGTACGATTATTGACCCTTACTGATCTTCATATATTTGTAATAAACACACACGGAAAAAGAAATCAAAAACTTTAAAATGAGACGTAACAAAACACCCGCAGACTCGAATAGATAAAAAGCAAAGTCTATCAAAACGTCAACAAGATAAAACTGCACGGCAAACACTTAACGTAACCCAAGATCCCAAGAATGACGCACTGTGTAATTTAAAGTCACAAACTTTGTTTCAGCTAATTAATTAGGGAGCACTGACGCAGTGATTAGACACAATAAAATTAATGATCACAATCACGAGACCCATCTTAGCTATGGTGGCAGTAGCCACGGACGGGTTTTTAAATGGCGCCGGGGGCAACTCAATTATGCAACTCGTAAGGTATTCTCAGCTAGTCTGGAAGCCAGGAATGGACGCATGGACGGTACGGTATTCCTTTTTCTAGACATGCATTCCAGAGTTCAACTACGCTCTATAAATAGATGCGTTAAGATTCTTATGAGACTAAGCGAGAACACTGCGACATAGCGTATCTAATGAGACCTATATATTATTAAATCTGTGCACATAGAAAGATAATGTTACCGCTGGTCAGACAATGCATATTGTGCACTGACTGACACCTGCCACAGAAGAATATTTAAATTATGTAAGTCCTTTTCAAGGGCATTATAGATAATCTGAACCTGAGAGCATAAAGTACAATGTATAGAGTGGATTAATTAATTTCGTAGGATTGTTACTAATGAGATAACTATAGAGAAGACTGTAACGTGGTAATGGAACAGTTAAAGGCAGATGGATTGTAGATAATCACATCTGTAACGCACTATAAACAAAAAGAATACCTTGAAAACAATAAATTTTCTTGAATTATAGTTAAAAAAAAATACAATGAATTGAAGAAGAAACTAAAACTATTCATTTATGTTTAGCAGCAAAGTTGCCACGGGACAGATACACCTTAAAATCTATAACACCAGCTGTAAACACCAAGGAATGTAGACAAATTGCTATTCAGCCGATTTGTCTACCTAGAAGTAGTAATATTATGTTTTTTTATATCACATAGGTTTGCGTTTGACTACACACTGGCAGATATGCGGTCTAGGCTTACCTAGAAGATACCTATTTACTCGGAATTTGAAGACACCTACATTGTACTTTAGCGGGAAGACAGACTCAGGCAAAGCGTTCCACATTCTGGCAGTTCGTATGAGGAATGTGGACTTGAAACGTTTGGTTCTAACGCGTGGGATGTCCATCCGCCATAAAAGGGTGTCGCTTTGGTCGCGTCTGTCTAGCCGTACGATAGAAGAAAGGGGCAGGTGGAACTATGTAGATTGTGCAACTCGCACTCACCGAAGTGTATCCGATAAAAGACTGATAGACACGCCGCCCTACGTCGATGCTCGAGACTTTGCAGCTTCGACTTAGTCAAGGTTTCGTTGCCTATCAGCCTCCTGGCTCGCCTTTCAATGGACTCTGGAGCTTCCAGCTGGTATTTGGCAGAGCCATCCCAAAAGTGAGAGCAGTATTCCAGGCAAGACCTGACTTGCGCTTTATAAAGACTAAGCAGTTACTCAGGTGTAAAAGTAATCATCTATATTGTCATTGATAGCTGATATAACTGGTAGAGAACATGATTTGTTTACTTTCTGTGTTAAGAATGCAGTAAGCCACGGGTAAAGAATGCCAATTTTGGCTACAGACACCCGTATCAGGTAGTACCATGCCATAACAAATCTAAAATTTAGATTGCACATGATTATGTAAATTCCATAAAAGTCACCTTGTCGGGAATCGCCGGTTATACGGTTCACCTTCTATGCAATATCCATGTAGACGCTACTCAAGGACGGCCTTTGCCACTCTCGCAAACCTGTTGCCTACCATCAGAGTCATCGCCCATGCAAATACGAGTATGTGTAGTAATTACGTCATGTCCCTCGCACAAAATCACTGTAAATGAGGCGTCTGTGGTCAGGTCAGGACTAGAATGTTTAACAGGCTCTACATATTTATAGAGTCTGGAAATACCTATTTAATGTAACTTTAGCTCGTGATTGCCCGCAGCTGAATATAATCCTCACGACGCGGTGACGGTAACATTCATATTGGTCCTGTATATCGGCTAAGGACTATTCTTGTTCAATTCCTCATAACGGCATTCTTCAAATTAATCTTTATTATAAAGAAGAAGAGTACACAGGGATTATTCCTAATCAATTAGCATCCTTTTAGGGGCTTATTCTGTACATCAAAACTAACAACTTTTGTTCTGCGACTTTTGTCAAAACTAAAAAAATTGTTGTTCCAAAGAAAAGTATCGTTCACCCGCGACAAAATGTATGGAACAGCTGTTTTTTTTTTTTTACTTTTGACATAAGTCGCAGAACAAATGTTGTTAGTTTTGATGTACAGAATAAGTTCCTAAAATGATGCTGATTGATTAAGAATAACCTTGTATACATGAAACAAAACATTAATTTGTTGTTTGCACCGCAAAATAATTAGTTAATTCAGGTTATATAATTGTTTTTTCCTTAAATCATTACTCCCACACCAAGATTATCTACTGACACTGATGTAAAACTTACACGTTTCATACTCGTAAGTGTGTACCTGTACATACATGTATTGTTATAAAAAGGGTCTGTCTGAAATCAGAAATTGCGTCTTAAGACTTAAGAAAAAGAGCGAAAAAGAATGGATCAAATAGCATTTTACGCATCTGTAGTACACTTATGGTATTGAATACGATTAAGTAGAATATAATTTGTACATAAGTAGTCCCTGTATTCGTTCGCTACAAAGTCAATGAGGCTATTTTATAAATGTTTCGTAGAAATCTATCTTTACTACGCATTTGCCCAGCAGTGAGACACAATGGGCTAAAATTAACAATGACGTCAACAAGTCTACTGAAAATATCGAAAATCGTTTTCCTTTGATTATGTACTGTTAAATAAATATTTAAATATTTATAAATAAACAAATATTTTAGGGACATCATACACACGGCCTCTGACCCCAAACTAAGCAAAGCTTGTGATATGGCTGCCAGAGACTGATATACTACATATACATCTTTTTAAATACATACTTATATAGATAGTAACTAAATAACACCCAGACACAGAGCAAACGCCTATGTTCATCACATAAATACTTGCCCTGGGTGGGGATCGAACCCACGCCTCTTTGACCCAGAAGCTAGGGTCACTAACCACTGAGCCACCGAGGCAGTCAATCAGTTAAGTTATTAATTAAAGCGTTTTTCAAATCTGGCTAATCATCACACGCAAAGATGTAAAGAATCTTCGAAAACTAATTATGAGCCTTGAGAAAAATGTTTACTAAGTTCTCGTTAAAATTAAAGATTTACTCGCAACAATGTTCCAATGATTGAAAAAAATATTTTTCCTACTAATTTGCAGATATCGCTCTGCTAATTTTATATACGTGACAAGATTTTCCCAAAGATTTGAAGACGACCTTAGAAGATTCATTGCAAACATGTTTCTGGGGAATTTTGAGCAATTTTAAAACTCAACACGGACATAAAATAATACACGATAAAGCAAAACTTCGACATTTCAAAAACTGTATATTTTTAAGCTTCTTTAGATTTATTACTTTTAAATAAGCCCGGAAATCAGACGATGATGTATAAAATGCAACAAGACGTCGTTAAAGAAGCGTTTGAAGTACTTAACAATGAAAAATTATGTGATAATAATATCTGCACGTAATATGATATGATGAAGTGGATTGTGAAACAATAGGAAACGGTAGAAACCTTTGAGTTAGTGCAGGATAGTGATATCGATTGCCCTGGAATGTATAAGCAGATGCGGCCTACAGTAGGTACTACAATAACTGTCCAAGGACGCGAAACATCGATTTTATGACAGCGACTACCCATTCATAATTCAGCTATATTCAGAGCAGTTACTTCAGGTCTAGACTGTCTGGGTTCCCTTGTATCGATTAGATTCCTTGTGCGACTTTGTACTGTGAGATAGACAAGAGTCAACGGAATGATAGCGAATTAATTAGCATGCAATCCCTAAAATCTAAAATGAATATATTTGTGCTCCTCGCCATAAACAACTTTTATTAACTGCAGGGTTAATTCCGAAATTGCGAAAAAAAAAAAAACATCTGTTTTATACATTAGGTATGTCGTTCGGCGAATATTTTGTATGGAAAAGCTGATTTTTTTTGTAGCGATTTTAGGTTTGGTCCCATAGTGAAAGTTGCTCATGATAACGAGCACAACTACACGCAAAGAAAAAAAGTCTTGTACCAAGAATATATTTATTGGTCAAGAATAATGTAGTTTCATATATGGGGAAAACAATATTTTCTTGAATAAAGCATTTTTTTGTTTTAGTTGATATGCTCAAATCCAGACTTAAATGTCTTAGGTAAAGAGAAAATATTGTCGATAGAAGAATCCTTCAATATCTTCATCCAAGAGGAAGCGGTTTTTTGGTCTTCAAGACGCGTCATTTTCTTAATAAAAGACAATCAACATTTTTGAAGCATACTTATTTTTATTTTTGGAGTCAGACAATGTATTTTTAATCCAAAGCGTCATTTTTCTTGTAACAAAAAATTCAATTTCTACTGTCAATAACCTAAAAGTCTTAAATGTTGATTTTTTTTTGTATTAAATTGAGACAATGAATTTTATTTTGAAGACAATCTTTATTTCAAGTCAAAATTATGGTAATTATGTTGGAGACTGTTTTATCTCGTTGTAAGACAAGGGTTTTTCATTCAAAACTTGTAACAGCTTCTACCGAGAATTCCGTTTTTTGATCCAATTATAATATTCTCAACTTGTGAATGCTGAAGTTTTAAACAAAATAAAATTTCTCTCATTTCAATACTATTTAAGCTTTATTTCAATATTTCCCTTTACTCGCCTTAATTATTTTAAATCTTAAGTAGAGAGTACTATAGTTTCTGCACTAAGAATGTAGCTTCTTAAGATGAGTTTATCATGTTCTTAATTCCAATAAGGAAAGGATTTCATACTAAAACCAGATCAGTTTCAGTTTAAATAGTGAAGTTTTCTTGCCCTAAGATTATTTTGTGTCAAGTGAAAAAGAAAAATACTTTTAATTTGAAAATGTATATTCTTGAGCAAAATGTATAATTATTGTCACTTTAAATAAGTAAAGGATTTCATACTAAAATCAAATAGGTTTCAGATTAAATAGTGACTTATTCTTGCCCTAAGACTTTTTAATGTCTAGTGACGAATAAAAATATTTTTAATTTGAAAATGCATATTCTTGACCCAAGTGTATAATTATGATCAATTGGAATAACCAAGATCTTCTGCCAAGAATAACTATTTCTTAGTTCGAATAATGCATTTTACTTGCCTGAAGAATATTTTGATTTCCAGTAAAGACTGTTAATATTTTTAAATTAAGAATGCATCTTCTTAAGGACTAAAATATTATTCTTAATTTGAGTAATTGGGGATTTCGGATTAAAACGAGATTGATCTTAAGTGAACCATTTTTGTGCGTTATTTAAAAAATATATTTACTTCTATCAAGCTTTTTGTGTCTTCAAGTAAGTATTTTGGAGGTTTGGAAAATAATTCTACTTCTTAGTTCAAAACCAATAATGTTCTTCATTGGAAAGTAGAAATTCTCAAAGCAACACCAGAATAATAGACACAGGCTTATGCGGAAAAGTTCGTTCTAATCCGAAAGGATCTCATAGTACCAACAACCCCTAAATCACGAAAATCTATATTTTTCGTGATTTAAGCCTTGTAGGTACTTTGACACTCCTTAGGGTTAGAACAAACCTTTCCGCATAACCCTGTATGTATTATTCTGCTGATGTTTCGAAACTTTCTACTTCCCAATTTAGGAATTTATTATACGACAAAATTATTATTTAAAATCTCCATCACAAATCAGAAAATAAGACTAACAACAGAATTATTAACACAATCGTTCTAAAACCCGAATTAAGTACACAGTGTATCAATCTCATTTTAACCCTGATTTTGAAATTAAATTAAGTTGATAACTTCAAGACATTTATTATAATTAAATAATATATTCAGTAAAATTATAATAAAGTTCGTACACACAATTATATGTCTAATCTAAACTTAAGAAATTTTTATCAAACAACACGTAGGGTATATAAAGCGTTTTTGTACCTTTAAGTATTTTGAAGATGTGGAATAATAATCCTACTTCTTAGTTAAAACTAATTATTTTCTTGATTAGTAAAAAGTGTCAAAGCAACACCAGAATAAAATATAACTATAGGGTTATGCGGAAAAGTAAGATCTAACTAAATTCGAAAGGGTCTCATAGTACCTACAACCCGGATTCGCGAAATTTTAACTGTTCCACACATTTCGTCAATTTTTGCAACTTTTTATAGAAACTAGTTTTTTCGTGATTTGAGGTTGCAGGTACTATGAAACTATCGGATTAACAAACCTTTCCGCATAATCCTGTATTTTTTAACTTATGAGTATCAATTATACAGGGTTACTGGTAACTCACACACTATCTTTTAAAGGGGGCTTTAGTACTTCAAAACTTATGTGACCAACTTGAAATCGTGAAACAAAATCAGCTGTTTCATACATTTTTATGAACGCCATTGAACATGTTGCATGTAACAGCTGATTTTTTTTTCGCGATTTTAGGGTTAGTCCCATAGTAAAAGTTGTTCATCTAGATGTACTAAAGTCGCCCTAGAGAGGTTGTACGTGAGTTACCTGTAACCTTGTTTAAGTAAGATTGAATATTAGTCTTTGCGCCATCTAGAAAGTTTCGTTTTGTTTTTCTAATATATATTTAAAAGTAAAAGTTTTGGATTTTTTTTAAATTAAGAAGGCCAGAAAATATCAACGATACTATAAAAACAAGGCGGCTGCCTGTACATGGATTAAGTATTAATATTTTCTTGCTTTTACACTTACTAGATGGCGTATTAATTTAATTATCCTGATCACTTACGACTACAAATACAGAAACAATACTCTAAAATTATAGTGACACAATCATTAAATTTCAACATAAAAGTATCTTCAAATTGGGGACATTTTTATTGTTATTAACATTTTATGTCAACATACATATGATTATTCACTACATGAATTTTCGTCGGCGTCAAACAACAACAATCATTAATGTAAACGAATTCTGTAACATGTGTATCAGAAACAAGATACGCCATGAAGTGTGAAGAATAACCAAGAGTTTCTAAAAGCGTACCGACAATAGCAACCTTTTTATCATATTTATTAATCAACACGTGTTTGATCTTGTATAACACGGGAACATCTTCCGAAAATTCACGTAAAATTACATTCTTAAAAGCTATCATGTGACTCTTTCAATGATTTTTTTAATAAGCTAAATGGTTCAGATAGAATTAAGTTAGACACTAGTTCAACAATAGATTGTACAACTTTCTTGGGCAAAGTAGAAATATTATGTAGCTCAGTTATAAATGTTGTAACGGCATCGTTAAGTTTTGATACATATTCATTAAGATCTGAAGCTTCTTGACCCATATTACCATCGTGTTGTGGCTCCGTTGAGACTTTACAATAGGACTCAGATTCAGCGTGCCTTTCAGTATTCGCATCAAAACGTTCAGCTAAAACATTACTAGTGGCATTTTGTTTTTCAATTATGTTATGGTAAGATATAAAGTGCTTTTTTTAGTCACTTTTAGAATGATATAGCCTTGTACAGTTTGCTTCAGGACATGAATAATAATTTGTTATGTTATGGGCGTAGCGCAAATGTACAAAATAAGGTTGGAACTTTTCATAGACATTATCACACTTGTTACACTTCAACATATTGGAGAGCACTGTTGCTAATGTGTTTAGGAATACAGGTTTAAGTGCATAGCAATAATGTCAGTCAAATGTATTTCAGTTAATCTCATATCAATATATGTTGAAATGTTTACAACAAAGACTTAAATCTTAGCCAAGGACAACATGTCGGAGATGTATGGCACTACCTTGTCATACTTTGTTTCAAAGCCGTAAACACATCTCTGAATCAGTAAGTATAAATGCGCAGCAGCTCTGGGGTAGCTGGCGTGGAGAGCGTGGTAGCTTTTGAATAATGTGTCAAATGCCTTTGTTGCACTCTCAAATCTATATTTCACCTTGTCAATAACCAAATAGTAATTAACTCCATGCGTCTGCGCTTCTTCACAGCGTATCAAAAATGGTTGCAATGTTTGCTTTTGACTAAGTGACTTCCTTTTTAATTCTTCTATTTTATTCTCGATGTCTCCAAAATTCTAAAAAAAAAATAACTTATTATCTTTAACATCAAATTACTCCTTTAAAAGATACACCGAGGAACATTACAATAACTCTTTATTGGTACAATAATACATGTAAGAGGAAAAAATATCCAATAAATATAAATTATACGTATCCATATTTGAATCGACATTAAAATGTATTTTATCAACCGACGCAACGAGGAGGTTTACAATTCTACGCGTAAATATATTTTTTGTTTTATTTATGACCTGAGTCGTCAGATTTCAAAAATTCTTTTTTTATTGGAAAGGCTGTATTATTGAAATTGGTTAACAAAAACGGCTAAGCCGATTTCGATAAAGTTGAAATGGGCAACTTTATCGAAATCGGCTTAGCCGTTTTTGAAAAATCAACAAAAATCTAAAGAATGGTATCGATTCGAGTGAATTGATGAATGATTGTAAGTATTGAAGTCTTAATTAAATAAATAAAGTTCATAAATATAAAGTAAATATACTTACATCAACATCAATAAAGAAATTTTCTATGCATTCCAACGTGGAGAATTTTGTTCGCTTGTCTAGTCTTCCTTTCGGAGGGATGAGGTGACAAAGCAGTTTCACTTGATGGGGAACTTTTTTGTCTGAAAAATTAAATAAATAAATATTACAAACTGAAACGTGGTCCCTCACTATAGGCCTCATGAGCAAGCTCAAATTAGCCCAATGAGCTATGTAAAGGGCTATGCTTGGAGTCTCTCCGCGAGATCGAATCAGAAATGACGAGATCCGTAGAAGAACCAAGGTTACCGACATAGCCCAGTGGATTAGCAAGTTGAAATAGCAGTGGGCAGGGCACATAGGGCGGAGGACGGATGACCGATACGGTCGAAAAGTTCTCGAGTGGAGACCACGTACCGGTAAGCGCAGCAAAGGACGTCCACCCACAAGGTGGACAGATGACCTCATTAAGACCGTAGGATTGCGTTGCATGCAAGCCGCTTCCAACCGGTCTTATTAGATCTAGAGGGGAGGCCTGTGTCCAGCAGTGGACTTCCAATGGCTGAAATGATGATGATGATAACTGAAATAGAAGTGACTATATGGGGCGCCGATTGAATATGTATACATCATCATCGGACACAGCGGTGTGTTGTCCTAGGTACCGTAATAATATGTCACTTACCGTCATCGGTTTCTTGCATTATACTTTCGTATAAAGTTCCCAAAGTGTCGTCTTTATTAGTGGTATCAAATCTCAAACTAATAATAGTATTGATAAATGGTTGCCACTTGGTGTAAAAATTTGTGGAATTCTCCTTTTGCTTTTGCTCAAAATCCAAGTTGATCTGAAATGAAATAATTTGTTAGAAATGTTTAATATGTTTAACCGAATTCAGTAACCATGTACTTAACTAAACTTAACTCACCAATGTGTATCCACGTGGGTCATTAAGTATGTTCCACTCTTCTAAAAATTCGGCTACACTTTTTTGATTCGAGTGTTCCCTTAAGGGATATGTTGCTATCCAATATTCAATGGCTTGAGCCCAAGGTTCCACATTATTTTTCAGGAAAGCAATTTTGTCTTCTTGTTTATCTGCAAAATACATCAAACAAAATTAATAGGTGTTGTTAATAAAATACTCAACATGTCTAAAGCAGAATTAAACAAACCTCACGTTAACTGTTGACCATGACTATGAATTAAGATGAACATGTCAGCCTGTGGTCGCACGCTTCACCTAAGACGAGCACTGTAGCAGTATTCTGTATATTTGCTTACCTTGGTATGGTATATGAGTAGATAACATTATTTTAACCCCTTCGGAGAAGCTGCGAACACGGAGCCAGCACAGACGCCATTGTTCAGAAACCTGTGGTTATATTATAATATTTGCATATTTAATTATAATAATTGCATATTATATACATATAATACGTATTAACGTATAAGGATTAATCTGGTCAACTACTTAGCGTCTATTCTATCTACAATGTCTAAAGTAATATACATAATATAATTGCATGCTAACAATGAATTCAATTTATAAAAAAAATTCAATTCAACCTTTCAATTTGTCAATGAATTTGCTTTTTTTTGCTTCCAAGTCATCTTTTACAGTCTTAATTTTTCTTTTCTCACCAGATTTGTGTAAGGTGTTTCTTATTTTGTCCACCAACTTTCCTCTTGCAAACAGTGGTTTTCCAGAAAAAGATTCATTTTTTTTTACAGGTGCAACAAAGTAAGTTCCACTGGATTCTTTCGGAAACAGGACTATTATTTTTCCAGTGATCAAGTTATACTCTTCATGAGTAATTTTGCTGAAATATGACAAATATCTATAATAATTATGTATAAAAAACATGAATTAATCTCTACATAATCATACAATATTTTTTTTAAATCATTTTATTGGTAATGTTTTATTACAGGTCTATTTCAAAAAAATATATTAAAGTACTACTACATGTACCATACATATACTTACTAGTTAACAATTCTAGTGAATATATGCCGCACAATTATATCGACTAACTGGTTTCTGTGCTTATTGGTGAGCGTGCTATGCGAGGCATAATATGCTATTATACTGTTTCCATGCGGTGATGTGCTTAAGAGAGTCTTTAAGTCAAAGTCTGGGAAAGGTGGTCTTATAGGTGAAAATAAATGTTCAATTGGAATGTCCTCTAAAATATCTAAATCATCATCCACTGTAGAGTTTGTTACTGTGGTTGCAGTATTTGTCTGAAATTTGTACAGAAAATGTAAGAAAATAATAAAATGAGTAATTTAATAGATAGTTCCGAGCTTTCATAAAAAAACTACTCAACTTGTAGTATTATTTTTTGTCAACAATCTATTTGGATAGTTTCAAAGGCAAAGGCTGGCTTTCCAGACTTAAAAAAATCGGCCATGTCGGACTAGCGCACGAAGTGCTCTGTACCATTATCTATACAACATTATACACTTTAAAGAATTAAATCTAAATGTATTATGTATGCATTAAGTATTAAGTACCAAAAGGCAGAGGGGTACGCTTTGCAGTGTCGACTCCTTTTGGTTAGGTACTTAAAGTATGTATGTATCGGGGCTCCGATACAAGCTCCGATACAACAATGACATACAAAATGAAAATTTCAACTGTCTAGCTATCATGGTTCATAAGATATAGCCTGGCGACAGACAGACGGACAGCAAAGTCTTAGCAATACGGCATAGGGTCGCGTTTTTACCGTTTGGATATTACATGGAACCCTAAAAAAATTGATACTTAAGAACCCATACCCCAATAACTTTTATAAGTACTAGGTACTTACTAAAGCTTAGTAGGTAAGTACTTACATGATCAATGAAGAATTCTTCAATTTTGGATTTCACCAGAATTCTGTGCCCAACTAATGGGCACAGTTCTTTTAGAAAATCGTCACTGAGGTGTTTTAATTGGTATTTCTGAATTTCATTTTCTGAAAGAAAAAGAACCATAATTATTGTCATAGTTGAAATGAAAGTTACTACCTACCTACTAACTTAGGTGAATACGTGCTATGTGCCACAATTCATTGAAACAATTATCGAAAACTGAAGCTGTTTAACTAGTCATTTTGTGATTTTAACCTACCTACCATGGTTAATTCTATAGGTAAGTACGTTTAACAGTATACCTACAGACGCCCACTTATGTCATAGGTACCTAAGCCCGACCTGACTTTCAAATATGAAAACTACTTAGTCTAAGTAACGTTATCGGTCCTGTAATACTTTGCCTCACAGCTGAGGGTGGGCCTTCGAGAGTGAACCAGGTGAAATAGATCATATAAACATACATAGGTACTTACCTTTAAATTTCTGAATGACCGACTCTGGTACTTTCCATTCGCGCAGCAAAACTTCTAATTCAGTTTCGTCGTCCATTTAAAAGTTAAAACCACGCTACACACTCGAAGCACAGGAAAAATTAAAGAAACTGCCGCAAGACGCCGTTGCACTTAGAAATTGAAACACTATTGATATAATAGAATTGAAATTATTGCATTTCAGATCAACTTGGATTTTGAGCAAAAGCAAAAGGAGAATTCCACGTGGCACCTTGCGCACCGCAAGCAAGTGCGGGCGGGGTCGGAGTTCGGACTCGGATCGGAAGTATTCGGTAGCCAATAATATACGACCCAGATAATTTACAGCACAATATGGCACAGTATGGTAAATTGAGTAGGTATCGGGACATACTGCTCATTTAGACGATTACGCGGCCGCGTAATAACTGCTTTATCGTGTTTATTAAAATCTCATTTGAACTCATATGACACAATGTTCAGTTTTTCTGTAATCTTAATATTGTAGTTACTTCGCTTAAACTGACTTGCGTGCTAGTAGAACAATAATAAACAGTACACTGTAATTTAACATGTATTCGTTATTACTAGTAGTTTTCCAAACAGTAGACCTCGCGGGTACATTTGTATTTTTTGACGTGATAATGTCTAATAAATCGATCAATGATGTTAATATGTCGAGATATGAAGACTTAATTTGACTCAAACAACTGCGTTGCTAAGCATAGCGACACATTTACCGCCCGAATATCGTTGGTAGGTAAACAAGGAATCATTTATTTAAGTATTTCTTTATTTATTTGCATAAGAAAAATAACATTACAGTTATAACCATTGCGTTACTTATCTTATCGTTACTTATAATCTAAGCAAATAGGAATTCAAATATCTATAAATTCTAATAATCTAAACAATGTATAAAACTTATGAAATAGTCTAATCAATATAGTAACTTTGGTCTAAACAATATAAGAACTTTGGTCTAAGCTATATAGGAACACAAATATAATCTAAGCAATATAGGAAATCAAATAAAGAAATTCTAATAGTCTACACAATATAGGAATCAAATATAAATTCATAATCTAAACAATATATAAGCTTAAGAACTATCTACGTAATATAGGAAACACAATTATTGGAATTCCAATAACATAAACAATTTATAAACTTAGGAGATATTGTATATGCAGTCTAAGAACGCAATTTTTGAAATTCTAATAATTTAAGTTGTTTTTTAAATAGTTAAAGTTTAAGTAAAAATTTGCGCAATATGCATTGATGTTTTAGCACAGATTTTCACTAAAAACAAGCGAGTTATCCCTGTTACACTAGTTGCTAAAGTACGGTAAGACGTTGATAAGAGACAGAAATAGCAACATTATAAAATTTAATCGGACAAAACTTAGTTAGGGTGCCAGTTCATTGGATTGAAAATTTCCCCAAAATGTTACGATATCTTCTCAATGTCAGTGATACAAACCGATATTTAAAATAATCAACAGTTTAGTAATAACGAATGAATTTGAGTAATAATAAATAAAATATGATGTAATTATGAAAAAAATATTTAATACAAAAATCTTATTAATTTATCCGTCCAGTATTTATGCGTTCTTGATAATCAAAATAATTATGATATTTCTTGATAATCAAAATAATTATACTTAATCATCAAAAACGTGTCATGAGGCGTTATTAATGTACGGCAGGATATTCCGTAAAATAATTCAAAAGCATTGTATGAAGAATCTTCAACATTGTTTTGAAAATTGCAGTGATGTTTTTTTTTACTCTGGAACAGTCGGAGTAAATAATTACAAATGTAACAGGCAGGCTACTTGAATGTAGCAGCTAGCATAGCCATCGCATGGCCACGCCGCGCCGCCACCCGCATCCGAGTTCGCAAGCTCTTGCCACGCACCGCACGCACCCCGCAGGGCCCGCGTACAGTCTGTGTCACTCATACATACCCATACCACGCAGTGCGCATTTTCATCACGTACCACTTGATTAATTATAATCAAGAAGAAGTATAACTTCTTTGATAATTGTAGCCCAATATGTACAAAACTATACCTGCACTTCAATCTCCGGACAAAGATACCTGATGCCGTCTAGCTATAACAGAACTATGATTAAACTAAAAGTAACAAAACGTAACCTATTTAGGCCTGATTCTGCTTTTTGATTCATAACTATCAATAATTGTATTTTTTTGAAATGATTGTTATTATTATTACCTATTTAAAATCGCTTTAGACGGTAATGCCGGTACTCTAGGTACCGGATTTGTTATTATTATCTTTGTTTTCTTGTATTTTGGTATTGAATAAAGTTATATTATCACGGTGTATTTCGTCTACGGCTATTCTATAATATCAAAAAAGTAATTATTGATTAGTTGAAATCTCCCATAATTATGGAGAAACAAAGTCATGTTTCACCTGGCAGCACCAACTGTAAAATTATTCATTTTTAAAATCATGATATTTTATGAGATAGTTTCAATTAACACGAATGGTGTAAAACGTATTTACCTGTGGAAAGAAATTCCGGAAGCTTCTTAAAGAAATTGGGAACGGGATTTGCAGGTTTTTACTACACATTTCCCCATGTTTACTTTTTAAAATAATATTTTGACACCTGATATGTTCCACCATTTTGTTTAATCGCAACTGCGGCCGGTCAGCGCGGGTCGCCGGCACCGGCCGGCGGTTGGATGTCGCCGTCATAGACACGAATCTTCAGTTCTCGTGTATGATTCTTCAATGAAATCGATGAACGTCGGCTGCATGCACACAAAAGTGTCCCATTACGCTCATTGTACGAATGCGCCGCATTTATCTCTCTTTTACTCGATTCATCGATGTTTTGTTATGACGTCGCGTTAAACTATCGACCGAAAACCGACTTCACAGACCTTTTTTTTGAGAATGAGAATAAAATTGTATTATTTTGTCGTTTACAATCAACGAATTAAAATAAAATACACCACAAGTACAATAGGTACAACTTTTATGGTCGGATCACAATTATTGGGCGGCAGGCTATACCGTGTCGTGAATTATCGTGTTGTACATTATAGATGGGTACCCCTTTCCTTGGCGGTTTTATTATTCCTAACAAATCAAGACACTCGATTTACATAGAAGAGCAATTATTCTTGGATGAAGAAACACAACTTTCAACTTCAAATAAGTACTTACCTAAGTACCTACCTATCTATACAGTGAAACCTAGGGTTAAACTAGCGTGATTCGAAGATGCTTTCATAAATATTATTATGAATACTTTCAAGTTTAAATAAGTACTTACCTATACAGTAAAACCTAGGGTAAACTAGTAGTTCTCCGAACAGCATACCTCGCGAAAACCAGCTTTTATAGAACATTTATTTTAATCGGAAGTATAAAATCGCATCAAAATCGGTGTAGCCCGGTTAAAAAATGTTTAGAAACCTCCCATTTATGCTTATTGCAAATAAATTAATAAAGTGCATTTTCAAGTAACTCACAAAGTTGCACATCCAAAAATATTTTCAATTCCAACAGGCTTAAGGTTCAATTTCGTGGCGCATCTCTCTCGAAGCAAATAGGCGACGAATTATTTGAAACCCTGTAGCTCGACACGCATTCGATCGATTTGGTTCATACTCACAGATCTTATTGATATTTGGATAATAAACGATCTTACCAAAACCTATCAAAATCGGCCGATAAATGGCACCACAGTTTTTCGTCTTTTTTGAGAGAAATGTCAAATCGAATCACCAAACAAATATCGCCGATGACAAAAAACATTCTAAAATTATAAAAAATCTGAGTAAGTACCAAATTTCATCAAGATTCGTTGAAAAATGGTACATTGTACAATCCAATTGTAACATCCAGCCAAATTACCGCACCGAATGCAAATCGGCCATCTCAATGATGCCAAAGCATAGACGCTTCGCTCGCTCGGTCAACTAGCATGATTCGAAGATGTTTTCTTGTCAGCCAACTTCCAAAAACGGAATAGAAATAATAGAAATGGAAGAGGTTCTCAAAATTATTCATCTGTATGTTTTTCTTTAAAAAAATGTTTGTTCCTATGTTACCTAAGTACCTATCTCTGTCATTTATTTTGTCGACCGATACACGGGGTTCTTTTTTCAATCTGGAGAGGAAAGTTGCGAAATGGACGCATACATAAAAATGTACTTAGGTAATTTAGGTAGGTACTTTGGTTCAGTAGTTGTGAAGTGACTGCACCCCCCGTGTCTATCGTTGGACAGTGTTTTTGAAATAAAGCTAAGGTATCATGAAACACTTTTTTATATATAGGTAAATCATTGATGTATCTATATAATAAATAAAAGAGGACCCAGGACCCACGCTACCCTGAAGGACTCCATACATTATATTTGTTTCATTAGATCTGAATATTTCTTCTCGTTTATCGTTTATGACTTAATCAACTTCAAAACATTACCATGTACCTATCTCATATGCCTCTAACTTTATTAAAAAAATTCTGTGGTCGACAGAGTCAAAAACTTGTGGCATACATGTCACAAAACACTGCACATATTGGACTAGATTTATCACAGAGATACCAGAGGGATAATGTGGTCGATCGAGAAAAGAAAGAAAGAGATGCAATAATTTAAGATGGCATGAGTTAGAAAGAAACATGAAAAATATCTCGATTGAGTCGCTAGTTGCCGTGTTTTTCTCTCAGTAGTGTCAAATTCCAATAGATAGACAGTTTTGACAGCGCCGAGCAAGATTTTCCATACATTTTTGTGGTTGAGAATTGCCTCAAGCGACAACAGCGCTATCTCTCTAGTTGTAATAGCTCTGTGAGATTTATCAACATAGTTTAAAAACTTCTTTCATAAAATCATAAACTGCCATATTAATAGACTTATTTTTTCTGAAATTTTTTTCAGTGCGATAGGCCTGTAGCATTCCATTTTTCCCTATTATCTTTTTTAAATAAAGGTTTGACAATAGTTGTTTTCAAAGCTTTTGGGTAAGTGCCAATTGTAATGCATAATCTTATTTAATTATATGACTGAGGGGTATACGTAATTGATCGGATATCTTATTTTGATGTGTTGAGTTTCTTACTCCAATAAAAACTTACTTCAACTAAACATTTATTTTCTTAGATCAAAACGTTTGCACGTTTTGTTTTGCATCACAATAATTCTCAATTGAACAATGTACTAATTATTGCTACAAAACAGATTAATCTTGGTAAAGAAAACATTGGAGTACTAGGTTTAAAATTATTGTGTTTCTTACTTTGATGTTTTGAAATTCTTTCTCCAATAAAAAACTTACTTCAACTAAACATTATTGTCTCAGATCAAAACGTTTGCACGTCTTGTTTTGAATCACAAGAATTCTCAGTTGAACAATCTACTTATTATTGCTACAAAACAGATTATTGTTGGTTAAATACATTGAAGCACTAGGTTTAAAATTATTGTGTTTCTTACTTTGATGTTTTGAAATTCTTTCTCCAATAAAAAACTTATTGCAACTAAACATTTATTTTCTTAGATCAAAACGTTTGCACGTCTTGTTTTGAATCACAAGAATTCTCAGTTGAACAATCTACTAATTATTGCTACAAAACAGATTATTATTGGTTAAATACATTGGAGTACTAGGTTTAAAATTATTTTGTTTCTCGCTTAGATGTTTTGAGTTTCTTACTCTAATAAAAACCTTACTGCAACTAAACATTTATATCTTAGATCAAAACGTTTGCACGTCTTGTTTTGGATCACACAAATTTTCAGTTGAACAATCTATTAATTATTGCTACAAAACAGATTATTGTTGGTTAAATACATTAGAGTACTAGGTTTAAAATTATTGTGTTTCTTACTTTGATGTTTTGAGATTTTTACTCCAATAAAAAACTTATTGCAACTAAACATTTATTTTCGTAGATCAAAACGTTTGCACATCTTGTTTTGAATCACACGAATTTTCAGTTGAACAATCTATTAATCATTGCTACAAAACAGATTATTCTTGGTTAAATACATTGGAGTACTAGGTTTAAAATTATTTTGTTTCTTACTTTGATGTTTGGAGTTACTCATTCCAATAAAAATATGTCTAGAATCAAACATTATTTTTTCTTAAAAAAAAACTTTCTTAGTTTCTGATTTTAAGAATAGTAAATTATTCAAATGAAGAATATAATTAGTTGTTTCAAACATATATTCTTGGGTTAAGAAGTCATAAGTTTTAGTTCAAGTAGAAGGTCAAAGTTATTGAATCAAAGATTAACAGTTCTTGATCACAAACATTATTCTCTTACATTAAAATAGGAAAACATCTTAATTGAAAAAAAATACATATTTTTCAGACAACACCCAGATATTTTTGAAGGAAGAATAATTGTTTTAGCTGTAGTAAATATAATGAGAATAATATTGTGTTTCGAGGAGAGTATCATGTTTGTCGTTCCAAGACATTATTGTTAAGTCAAGCATTTATTTACTTGATATTAAACAATATTCCTGAGAATAAAAATATTCTTGGTGCAAAAAAAATTTTGCGAGCATTTTTTTCCGTGTACATGCATCCTAGAGATTCACTAATGAAATCGCAGTCACCTTTTAACCGACTTCCAAAAAGGAGGAGGTTCTATGTTCGTCTGTATTTATTTGTGTACATACACAAATACATATCATCGATTATTCCGCCAATTGTGAACCAAATCGATTATACCCTTTCTAACTAAAAAAATCTTTTTTAAGGGTATACTCTCGCGATATACCCTTATAAAGCGAAATATTCGAATTTTGTACACGATGGAAGGAGGTTTTGCCATTATTTGCAAAAAATAATTATTATCTTAATGAAGAAAATTAAACTAAACCTTAACATTGTATGGTACAAGAATAATAGAGCAGAACTACGAGTAACTTTACAACCAACCAATGAACTAGAAAATAGGAAAATGTCTGTAACTGCGACATTGGAGTTACTTTGAATATAAATTAAGCACTTGCTGTTATGGCAATATTATTGGAATCAGTTTAAAATCAACGATAAACCTAACCCGAATAATCATAAATAGAATCCACAAGTGCCAATAAAGTTCTGAGCTTTCCATGTTTCCTAGCACAGAAACACAAACTTTACAGAATGTCGTAACTTTCACTCGCGACGGAAATTTTTAAATGTCTATTTATCTCAATTCACGGCTGATAAGATAAGACACTCCCACCTGGCTGAGACGCGTGACGCATTTGCGTCTGCATACGATTATGCCAACAATTGTTATCTGCAATAAGAAAGGTATGAAAGAGCATAAACTTTCCGTCCGTTATTTGGAAACGGTGATATTGAGCAAATGATTTGAAAGGAAATTACGAGCTTCTGTTAGACGAAACGCATTAACATTTTTTGCACTGTAACCGCATCGAATGGTCGCGGACTCCGCCGGCCGCGCGGCGAACACTCCGCCAGTCATAGGAACATTCGAGAACCTCGCGTGAAGATAGGGAGCAGCCTTTACTTGCCAGTAATATTCCACTGACATTTTTGACTTTGTATTTTATGTGTGCATGCGTTTGTACAAGTGCGTACTCACATGTGTGCGTGTCTACAGTCGCGTCTGTGGTCACCGAACGACGGCCGGTTCAGTGATATAATCTAACGGGAATTGAACCTTAACATCGATTTTATGATGATTTATTCATTGATGAACTTATGATTCATTTATGGAATAATCGTAGAGCATTGAAAGGAAAATTTAGAGCACTACTCTTTAGACAGAATCATAGAACAGATTAGGTAAATAAAGGTTTCATTTATTTCGTAGGTACGTCTACATATACGTAGGTATTAGCTTAATGATCATGATCCTATTCATAAATTCTGTTTATCATCGTCATTCCAATTAGACAAAATCTTCGTTGAATTCTGGTTTTTTGACGTTTGTGATGTAAGTGCGGGGCAACCACGTCCCACATATTAGTGTGATTCATCTATGACGTGAACGAGACGAAAGCTCGACGAAATGTTGCGCGTGTGTGCGTTAGAGGGCGGGGCAGCGTGCCGGGAGCTTTCGGGAACGACGCCAGCGCGTGAACGCACGTGACGCCAGACACGCGCCCATTCATACATTCTATCACATGCTTCATATGGTGTAGGTTAGGGTAATTTACTACAACTTATAGGAACATTAAACTTGTCTACCGTCATGTCACAGAGACGACGCGCAACGCGACGTTTTCAGAGTATATTAACAGTAATTTACTAGACTAGAACTTATAAGAAAAACTAACTACGTTTATGTTGACAAATCGCGAAGACTTATACGTAGATTTAGTCTAAAATTTATGAGAGAAACCATGATTGTCTGTGTCGGAGTCGACGCGTTATTGATTTTTCGTTTGAGTAAGAGTAACTTACAAGAGTATAACTTTTGAGAACAAAACAATTCTATCATTTCAGGCGGCAAATAGCTGATTTTTTTTTAACCTCTAACTTTTTTTAACTCCTGGGCAAAAGTCTCCCCCATTTCCTTCCATGAGTCGCGATCCATCGCAACTTCTTACAAATAAGTACCCAAAATATTTATAGGTTACGGTAGAGTACTAGAATGGAACTTCTGAGAATATGCTGTCTGCCACCAAGTTTCAAGACAAAAATTACCTACCGTTGTGGTCACGGTAGCCTACTGTAGGTACCTATCTACTAGAACGTTTGAGAATTATGACTGTCTGTGCCTACAAAGATTACGATATACCGATAAAATGATTTACAAAAATACTTAGCCAAAAATTGCTCGCATGACTCACTTCTGATAACAATTTTATTTTCACAAACATTTTCTGCAACGTAACGCTGTTTGTTTTTTTTTGCAACGGATGAAATTCAACGCATAATTTCGTATTGCAAATATTTTGCTCGCCCATTACAGGTAAAAAAACACGTCTAATAAAATTGTCTCCTTTGTCAGGCATGAGAAAAACATCTTTTTCATTAAATTTAACATAAGTAGATGAGTAAATTAAAATAGGTACGTAATTAGCAACCTTGATATTGGCAGAATGTTTGCGCGAGTACGTGACTGAAGTCTGTCCAATCGCTCCCGGCAACAGTTTGTAAAGCTTCAATAGAGCTAGTCAGAATGCGTCGTCAATGTTGTTTGTCGGTCATTTGGTGACGTACGAGACCCGCCTACAATTGTTCAGAATAGTGGATGGATAGAGCTGATATTATAACAAAAGTACACGACACGGAGGCTCGCCACAAAACCACAAAGTACCTGCTCGGTGACATGTTAGCAGATAGGTACCTACTTGTAAGTAGCGGATACCTACATGTACCTACAGAGTTGTAGGTATCTGCTCGATGTCAGGTAAAGGTGGGTCCACATTTGAAACATACCTATGTGACATGCAGCGTAACTTTCCTAAAAAAGATTAGCGTTAGTATCCATAAGGAAATTAATATGAGTCCAGATTAGTAACAATATACCTCCGTGGCACAGATCTGAGAACAAACTTTGTTCTCTGATCTGAAAAATGTTGCGTAGCAAATTTTGTAGGGGAGTTACAGATGTCATGGAATTGTTACTAGTGTGGACGTGTCTTACATACAGTCACAGCTATAAATTAATAATTATTCCTGTAACTGTAGTCAATAGGTACCAATGTATTATTATTATATTCACGGGATCACGGGCTCTACATATTATAATTTGTTAACATTTTACCTTGTAATTTTCCGTCAAAAAAACCCATCAACAAGGGTATTGTTTATTGGTAGATAAATTTTATTACAAAGCAATAAATACCCTTGTTATGTATACCAGGTCACGTACCAAAAATATTCGCAGTCTTTTTTTTGATCAGCAAATAAACAAACCCTTTATTCATAAACGCACAATTAGCTAATCCTATGCAGTAATGTGCATCGTCAACTTCTCACTGGTTTGCGTGTTACTTAAATAGAAATAGAATTAATTAATACTTACTACCAGCAAGACTATAAATAAACGTGAGAACAAGACGAATCCCACTTTACATAGCTATAACAGGTATATTGAGATTTTAAGAATAAAGTCTAATAATCGATATAATGAAGGTAGGGTAGTATAGGCTATAATTATACTTTAAGTACTTGACCTCCGGCAAAAGGCTTGGAGAAGCTTATATTTTTCATTGTGATTTCAGCGATGAGTACTAAATGAAAACGTAGAAGTAAAGAAATAATGTTCGAAGTAGCAAAATGTAAAGTATCTAGGATCTATCTATCTACATTATGAGCCTAAAGTCTTAAAGGTTCTACATATAAAATTACTAAATCAACTGGTTGCTTTAACATGCTTACCAAAACATTACTAAATTAAATAGCACGCTTATAAACCAGTATAAAGTCAAAATAGTGTAAATTATAATTATCTCCCCACAAAAAAATGTCAAAGCCACAATACCTAGTCGACACTTTAGCCCGATAAAGAATTCAAGGTCACACAACGCTGCTATTTCAGCTACAAGGAAAGAGTTGGGTTAGATAAACTGTATAATTATAGTAGTCTATAATAGGAAAACGTGAGCCGTCAAGTGCACTGGGGGTGTGTCACACGATAAGTTGGAGTAGCCTACGTATCGACATGCCGATTCATGCTTTATGATGACACACCCTCGCTGGTTTAGTAAGAGTATCGTGACGTAGCAGAAAATAATCAACAAGTGGGATCGCCCTTCGTGCTAGGTCCATTGATAGGTTTTTGAATACATCAACCCGAACTTCTGGTCCAGTGTTGGAAATGGCTCATTGGCCTTTTGTGGTTAGGTTTATGAACAGCAGTGGGTTTTAAAAAGCCGACACAGGAAGTTGTAGCTGCCGCAACCAAAAAATTGTGTGGTGTCATGTATTGGGGTTTCCTAGAAATTATATTTGATACTTATATGTAGAGTCACATATTGAGATCATCCTAATTATAGTACTATCCTTTGCGAACTTGTGATGTTGTGATATATAATTTCAAGCACAGCGACATCATTGGTTTGGACTTCTCATTTCTCAATATCTCTCTAAATCCTGCGCGATTCCTTAGTCAATTATTTTGTGGTCATCACTGCTAATACCTGGACTCGGATATTATCATGGTATGAGTATAGCTGCACAAAAAATGACTGCTTTGTAATAGGGACAATCAAAGAGGGGGACTAAATGCCTTGATTAGATTACAAGCCTGTCTCATTTTTTGTGCATTCGAATAAAATGTTTCTGCATTCGTACAAAAATAGAACAGAAAAAAATGTGCAGCCTACGTATCCTGCCATGGCGATTCATAGTTTCAAGGATGACACACCCCCGTATGTTTCGTAAGGGCCTCAGCGTGACGTATACAGTCAAGACTGTTAATAACACTCTTTTTTGTGCAGTCGTGTAAAAAAGGGTCGGACAAAAAGTACTGCACACCTTTTGTCGGTATAGTTTTAACTCTAGCTAGCACCATCTATCATTTCGCTATTTGGGTCTTTATTGTGTCTATGGATATAAATAGATTTTTACATCAGATAAATACATAAAATAATGCTTATAATGATGTTTGTATGTGCAGATTTTCAGCTAACTAGCGTGCTTACGAAATAAGTGCGTCATGTCATGTGTTGCAATGTGTGTAAAGACATTTCATCAGATAACATTTTACTAATTAGGCATTAGTACGTACGTAGTATTATTATGTTTTCTTTGGCATTAGGCCCAATTATGAAGGCGCCATCATAATTATAATAGATATAATCAGAATATTTCTGTTTCTTTTTTACTTTAGGCATTCTATAGAGATAACACTTTTTACATTTTTGTTAAATTTACGATGGGGCCTTCATAATTGGGCCTATTACACTCCTAGTTGATTTACTGACATAAGGTCTTTATTGATAGTTATTAATGTTATTTGTCTTATTTAATCCGCTTTTAAATATGCTAATAGGTCGTATTTTTTCGTGAAAATTCTTGGCATTGAAATAGTGAATGGATATTTGGAGGTGTGTCGATTCGTTCATTTTGTGACGTCATAATGTAAATAGTTGAACTGATTTACATATATTAAGGTGTTATTTCTGAGTTGTTACATTACTTTATTGAAATTATGATTAACAATTTGCGGCATTGTTCGTGCAATTTGTTTAATTTTTATTTGTATAAGTGTAATGTAAAAAAACATGTTTTCTTTGGAGACTGCCACATATGAATATACCTATAGGTTAATTGATGTTTAACGTTGTTATTATTGCTTAGTATTTAAATGTAGTTTTTCTTTTCAGGTTGCCAATCAGGTTTCAGAGCAGATGACTTCAATAATTATGCATGACGTAATATTCATATAGAAAGTCACTGACTTCTTAAATGACTATGTATGATCAATTGAAAACTGGAATAAGATATTTAAAAAATAAAAACACAATAGGTTATGTAATATGGTTAAACGAAACAGTGACGAAAATGTCGTTAAAGACTAAAATCGAAAACTTACAATTCATTCTAGATAGGTAATTCAGGTGCAAAGCCTTGCGCTGGTGTGCGTGCACTGAACACTCACACTTGAAACTTCAGCACTCACACATAAAAAGTGGTATACGAATAGAGACGGCGTCGGGGGGCGCGGGGCGCGGGCGGCGGGGCCGGCGCCGCGAGCCAGCTTTACTATATAAAAGTCGGCGCTGCCATCTGCAAGTTTCAATAGATAACAGCTTGAGCTCTGAACATTTCGGTTTCGCGCTGCCAACATTTTCGCTGTTGAGCAGATTACAAGTTGAATGTTGTGCACCCCTTGCAGGAAAGCAGCGGGAAATTTAAATTCGATCGCATGAGAAATTTAATTCGTAATTTGTAAACTAACATACAAATAAACGGCGCGTTTGCGATATAACTGTGACAAATCGCGACGAAAACTGCAACAGCTAGCGGTCGAGCCGGCTGCTGCTAGGCGATGAGTACTGCACAGCGGTAACTCTCGCGAACCTGGATTATAAACACTATTTAAAGTTCGGAAAATATATCGTTATTACGAGTGGTGGTCTCCAAAGACATTATCATTTCGACGTTCCCTGACAAACTATTAAGTGAGACGTCCCAGTGAAAAGTATCAAGATGAGCTTCAACAAGAATAACCCCAACGCCTTGGGGAAGGTCGTTGGGTACCTCAAGCAGCTCTCCACCGAAATGGTAAGTTGACGAAACAACAATGCTATCTACATAGAATTAGCCTACTTTTGTCGCAGCTCTACTTCATTAAATCGGTTTTATGTTTAATGACATGAGCATATTAATGTAGTTTAGCTACCTCGTATGCATTGGCCTTAGAGCGCGTTTGTTGTTATTTAGTCATTTTCTAATTGGGATGTAGGGTTTAGTGAGAAGTTCGCGAAGATTCTATAGAAAGTTGTGGCGCAGCGGCGGCGTGCGCCCGCAGGCGGCGAGCCGGCGACGTAGGGTCGATGCCGGTTGCCTGGCAACCTTTCCACCCTGTATTCTGCCTTCGCGATGGACCAAAACATCAATCAAATAAATATCAATTCAGCTCGGCCGAATCCGAATGTAAACATTAACATGGGACCGGTAGAGCGGTGCCGGTGGCGGCCGCCGGCTACGCATCCAGACGGCCTTGCAAGGTCGCCGCCTCGGTGGCCCAAACACTGCCTATATAAACACAATTATACCAAAATGTGTACTTTTATTTTACATTATAATAATACCGGCAGTACCTAATACGAAGCTCTAATTAAAATATAAAGTAAAATTAATTATAATTGTAGGTATACATTAGGGAACTGCTTACATAAAACGGATTTGCACAATTGCATGTCATTTAAATAATTTAGTTAGTTACCTACTTATAAATCTTAAAATGCTCTTTGTACTCTTACTCTTAATTATTTTATCACGGCAATCATTTACTTTACCTCATACTAAAAATGTCAGCAAGATTATTCATGGAATAAAAATTTGATTGCTCTTCATCACGTTACTCCATCAATTGGGAAAGCGATTCTCGCGCCATCAGCGGATTCACTGGTTCATTAGGACACACGATGAAAGGTGCCATAGGTAATTTTCAGCCTGAACCTCAAGTGTATGTATCGTTCGGGCGACATCTTTGAGAAATGGCTACGCAACAGTTTAGTTCATTGGCTTTCCGGTAGATGGCAGTTAAAATAAGAATAAAACCTACTCAACAGGCAATTAAAGATGGCAGCACTAAACTGAAAATATGCGCTATTGTTAAACTTTACTAATATTATAAACAAGAAATAATAAGGATAAATTCGTAGATAAAATATTGTTACCAAGAATTAATAAATATTATACACATGCGCACATGGTGGTAATCATAATAAAAAAATTACGCAGTAAACGCGAAACAGTAGGTATAACAAGAGCATAATATTTTAAAAATAATCAGGTAAAATGAATCGTGCACATTTAAAATGTAAAAAAATATGCATGTACTTGAACAAGAATAACAATAACAAAAACAAAACAGCATGTCAGTCAAACAAACCTCAACTATGTAAAATTGCATTGTGTAGAAAACTATAAACTATTTATGATGAATAAATTGAGGCAATTATAACACATCATTTTCAAATGTTACATTATAAAGAACAGGATTTTTCGGTACCTAGATAAAATAAATCTGCATTTTACGCGTCATATCATTAAGAGGGATGAAGACACGTGACAATACATGCAGTAAAAGTACCACTAAATGCTTTTATGAAAACAAAAAATATGCAGATTTGTACAACGCGGAACGCTGCACCGTGCCGTTCATATGTCCCACATGACTAAACTCTTTTCTTTATACTAAAACCACAGTAGAGATTTATTTTTTTAACCGACTTCCAAAAAGGAGGAGGTTCTATGATCGTCTGTATGTATTTTTTTGTGTATGTTCATCTATAATTTCGCCAATTTTATTGTGAACCGAATCGAACAATTCTTTTTTAGTTCGAAAGGGTATATTCCCGAGGTGATCCCATTTTAATTTTACAGAAATCGGCTGAGCCGTTTTTGAAAAATCCACAATAATGTAAGCGATTTGAGCGATATATCCGAATTTTGTACACGATGGAAGGCGGTTTTGACATTTTTGCGAAAAATAATGATATATGTTATGCAGTCCAACTGCTGGGCAAAGTTCTCCCCCGTTTCCTTCCACGAGTCGCGATCCTCCGCAACCCCTTACCAACCACGTATACATACTTTTGAAATTATCGGGATAGTAAAAACTTTTGTGTATTTTGCTATTTCGGTGCACTAGCAAGGCGGGGTTGCGAAGGCGGTAGAGAAACAATACTCGTACACGCGATAACTACCAGGTGATCGACGTTACCTCCCTCGCATTCGTCTTTGTCAAGGCTTCACCCTTCCCTCTACATTATTTTCAGGGTCGAGTTGTTTCAGTCCACAATAAGCAGTGGAAAACTCCATGATAATCTTACTAGATATTAGCGATTTTTTTTATTTACTATCTATACTATATATAGGTACATAGTATAAATAAATCCAAACCTAGCAATTGTAAATGTTGTAATTATTACGAATAAAGAACAATACAATAAAGAGAAGTATTGATTTAAGACAAGAGAATCTAATTCTACGAAAAATGATAATATAACAAGTAAATAGTAAGTACCTAGTAAGGTACTAGTAAGATTGTTGATGAAATTGTGGACCCGTTTGTCTATTTTATCGATATGGTAATTGAAATACGTGACTGCTTAGTTTGAAACGTTAATCAGATATCCAGATCAAAAGGTCTGGATGGTCGGCATATATAGTTTCTTTTATCTGTAAATATGTTATAGCATGCTCGCTATTTATAATAATTACTTTCCGCAACCATAACAAAAATAGCAACACCGACTTCCACCGTGTATAGAATTCGAATAATTTGGACGAATCGATGTGACATCCATAAAACGATTAGCCGATGTCGATAAAAATTAAATGGGACTACCTCGGGAGTATACCCTTTCGAACTTAAATTGGTTCAGCATTGGCGAAAATATCGATGAACATTCACAAAAAAAATACATACAGACGAACATAGTACCTCTTCCTATTTGGAAGTCGGTAAAAGTTACACATCTTTGCTCTTTATTTCTCTTTTAACCGACTTCCAAAAAGGAGGAGGTTCTATGTTCGTGTGTATGTATTTTTGTTTTTACTTAGCAATTTAAAATGTTGACAAAAATAGAATGTCCTTATGAAAATCTACTCGACTGTTTAAGTTTCTATTTCCACACATAAATTGCACTCAAAAGTATTTAAGTTTTCACAAAGTCTGCATTTTGCACATACATACCAAAACCTGACAAAGTAATAGTCAACATGACATAATTAAAGTAATCAAAGTCAAATCTCAGATGAAAACAAATCTTGAAATAAAACAATTTCAAATTATTTAGTTTTAATTCATGCCGAAAACCAGAATAAATCACATAAATTACAACACTTTTTACGATGAGTTTGAGGTAATCTCACAAAACGGCTTATTAGTTGATGTAAACAATAAATTTAGTACGATCCCACATTAGAAAATATGATCTTCGAAGTTGATCAAAATCCGAGCGCTACCGGAGAGCCAGGTATGACTGAAGAAACTGTTTATACCTACTTGTAGTAAAAACATCATTACAACTTATAACAGACAATCGGCTGATAACATGGAGAATACGGACAATGTAGGAGGCATATTGAGTTCGTTAGTCGGCCTCTAGTTGTTATTGTTTGCCGAGACACAAAGGCAGCAACTAGTATCCTGGCTAAAGGTGGCGGATACAGGATTATAGAGATGTATATAGAGGGTCAGGGTAGACATACGAGTATCGCCAATAGGTTATCTAAAACATGCACAGACCATATGACTGAGTGTGGTCAATAACGTTTTCTTGATCTGACCTCCGACACTCTTAGTTCAGAATTCTTATCGTCTCGACTGTTACGCACATTAGATAGCGGATATAATAAATGGGGTGTGTTTGCGAACGACCACTCCAGTATCGAATGTCTAGTGAGTCCGAGTGACCAGTCGGTTTTTAGGTAATTGGCGAGTTAATCAATTTCCTTCTTAAGACGGTGATATCAAATGAAAGTTTAATAGTCGATGTAAATGTGTTATTCCAGAGTGGGAGCGAGCAATCTCGAAGAGGGCAGAGCGACGAAGAGAGGCTGTACAGGGGCTCGCGTGGCCCGAAGTACGCTCGAGTGCCGTCGCGTGCAACCCTCTCGGCTTCGACAACTTGCACGTCCCTGGCCACGTCGTGCGGGTCTCAAGGCACCCTTGCGCCCAACTACGCCGCCATCCCGGAGACCGTCTCCACGGAGAGCAGCAGCGAGGACGAGCAGGACTTCGAGAAGACCCGCCGCCATTTCCAACAACTTCGGCAAATCAGTTTAGGAAACGAGTTCAAATACAAGATGGAAATGGAAAATACGAGCGCAATGAATGAGAATCTGCGCAATTCTGTTCCATTCGTGAAACAGCTGAGTACAGATAGCGCAAAAGTTAAGGCGGCTTATTCGATCAATGGCGACACTCCGTACGCACCGACTACGCAGCGGATATACCTCTGGACACAGGTAAAATGAACTTAATTTCGAATAATATTCATGTTTACCATTATTCCCAAATATTTCGACCGACATAATGCGATACTTAATCGATTTGTATTCGCGAAATTACTTTTGGGTACCTCGTAAAATCCACGTGTGCGATAAGAATCAGTAGCAAAGAATGGAAATAGCCACTACAGACCATGAAATGATTGTTTTGTGATTCGAGAACGATTAGTGCGGCTGAGCCAATAAAGGTTGAACAATATTTGCGAGTCAATACAATGTTTATTTCGGGCAAATCATGGCTGTGTCTTCAAAGTTTAAAATACAAAGAACAAGTAAGTTCTAAAATTGTCTTGAACTTTCTGCTGAAGGTACAATCGATCATTCTATTAGGCTGCGGTCTAGCCCTACCTACTTTTGTGTATCAGAGGGTAGGTACTCGATTAAGGAGCGGGTATAAAACATGCCGTAGCACCCACCTACAACCTCAAAGCTCTCCTGAAAAGGTTTGCACGACTACGTCAATCGCGGAGCAAGCACTAAATACCGGAAAAGCTAAATATGAAAATCGCTATTTTCCCTCAGGTGCCCCAATTGTCCAAATAAAATTTAAATGGCCAGTGGCATAGTGAGTAAAATTAATATTATTTGTTCCAGTTATTATCAGCATTTGCTGTGTCCATGGGATCTATGATCGTGGGCTTCTCGTCCGGGTATACTTCACCAGCTCTACCAAGCATGGCTGAGAATGAAACATCTTACCATTTGGATATTTCTGATGGAGAGGTAAGATTACATTATTTATTACCAGTTTTGAAGTAATAACTTTTTGACTTGTTCATTAAATCGTTATACAATGCATACAGATGATGCGTACGGGTTTGCATTTTAGACGATACAATTTCTAACATATCTATAGTCTGATAATCACTAATTTATTTTGTGTACAAAATCACGTGGCTATTTTGGTTTATTGATAGTTTTTAGTTGGAAGTGATTTGGTGGTTTTACAGGGTGACTGGTTGGAGCACAACTACATCCTAGGAGTATTGTGAATGTGACCTACCAATCACCCTGTAAAAGATGCGCAGCCCATTTTGTGACAGCTGTTGTTTTTATTGTTGTACCAGATTTTTATTTTAAAGATATGGAATTAAATTTTATCATTTCATTAAATCAGAGTTTCCTAAAACAAAAGCCACACAAATTCAATACACTCGTTTGTAAATCAGCATCAAATATTTATTAGATAAAAATTACATCGTGCCTATGTACATGGTACTAAATTATATTTTTACTGTTGCAGAAATCGTGGATCGGTGGACTGATGCCATTAGCTGCTTTAGTCGGAGGCGTCGCCGGAGGACCTCTTATAGAAATGCTAGGAAGGCGAAGGACCATCATGATGATAGCTGTGCCATTCTTCTTGGGATGGATGCTTATCGCCAATGCACCAAACGTCATTTTAATATTTGTAGGAAGAATATTTTGCGGCATTTGTGTCGGAGTCGGCTCTCTGGCGTTCCCAGTCTATCTTGGGGAAACAATTCAACCAGAGGTGCGAGGTGCAATAGGACTACTACCGACAGCTTTTGGCAACATTGGAATCCTGTTAGCATTCTTCTTAGGCGGATACTTGAACTGGTGTAACTTAGCATATTTCGGTGCAGCGCTTTCAATTCCTTTCTTTTTACTTATGCTTCTTGCGCCTGAAACACCGAGATGGTACGTCACGAAAAACAAAGAAGGAGAAGCCCGAAAAGCTTTGCAATGGTTGAGGGGCAGGAACGTAAACATTGACAAGGAAATGCAAGATCTGACGCGCTCACAAGCGGAGGCAGACAGGCAAAGTGGTAGTGCTTTCAAAACTTTATTCTCAATGAAGTACGCGCGTGCTGTTATAATAGCACTGGGTCTGATGCTTTTCCAACAACTGAGCGGTATTAACGCAGTTATATTTTATGCCGCAGAAATATTTGCAAATTCTGGCAGTGCAATCGATAAAAACACATCAAGTATTATAATTGGGGTTGTAAACTTTGTTTCAACGTTCATCGCCACTGCAATAATCGATAGACTGGGACGTAAGAAGTTGCTATATATGTCATCGCTGTCAATGATTACTACCCTTGTGATTTTCGGAGTCTATTATTACGTAAAAGACGCGATGAAATTAGACGTCTCTGCTTTTGGGTGGGTGCCTCTTGCAAGCCTCGTTGTATACGTATTAGGGTTCTCCATTGGATTTGGCCCAATTCCATGGCTCATGTTGGGAGAAATCTTGCCTTCCAGAATAAGAGGTACAACTGCATCCTTGTGCACTGCTTTCAACTGGACGTGTACTTTCATTGTTACAACAACATTCCACGATATCATCGCAGCTATCCAAATGTATGGTGCCGTATGGTTATTTGCTGCGATTTGCGTTATTGGGTTGTTCTTCGTGATTTTCTTCGTACCTGAGACCAGTGGCAAGAGTTTGGAAGACATTGAAATCATGTTGACTTCTCGGGCACGCGGCGGAAAAATCACAAATAAAGTAAACAACAAAAGAATCCAAAATCCATGTTAATAACATGAAGAAAAGATGTTCGGCAGACTTTACGCATAGGTGCAATGATGGAAACTGAAGCGCTGATATTTCGGTGTTTACTGAAGACTGAATTGGGAATGTAGCCATAGATTCTCTAATGTAAATATAATAAAATTAGATGGGTACTTAGAAAGATTGATAGTTCCTTTAGATCTAATTCTAATAGCATTCCGCCCTATAACGGCATCAATTTAATTGTTTCAATAGTTCCTTTTTGTAACTATGGATCTGTTAGATGTAAGATCCGCGACACAATCTCTGAGGTTATAAGTGTTATGTACTTATGTGTTAGTGATATATGCATGCTGTAAATGTAAATTACTACGTGAGAATGTAATTTTCCTAATCAAGGACATGTCTTACCTGAATATTAAAATACTGTCTGTATTTATTTTAACATTCTTTTTCAGTCAGTGACATGATCTTGACTATGTGATACTAGTAGGACAAAATATAATTTAATCAATAATCGATTTGATATTTTTTGTTCATTCATTTTGTACAAGAGATGCTTTCGATTTAAGTATATTTTGTACTTTGTGAACGTACTTATTTATTGTTTGTTGTATTCTTTGTGACACAGCATAGGTACATCAGACGTGTATAGTAATAATATTTTTGTGTAAAAACCAAGATCTGTAGAGGAAGCTGTAGGTACGTTGATCATGACAAAAATTAAGTACTTATTTTTGACCAAATGTTTATTTTTAAGCGATTAAAAATATTTTAAAAATGTATTTAGGGTTAAAAAGAATACAAAATTCCGTATATTACGGAGTTCAATATTTATTTTATTGTTATTTTTTTAAAATATAAAATAATTTACACAACTACTTTTATGCTTTTATTTTTACCAAAACCTATTTTTATAGAACCGGATTTTTGCTATTGAGTTCTACGAGCAAATATCTATAGAGTCACAATCGTGCAAAAAAAGTGTCCGAGCCAAAACCTTGCCCAAGCTACGTTGTTGGGAGGCTTTTTAGTTAGTCGTAAGGCGATTGCGAACCGACTACAACGGCGCGCAATGCTACAAGTGCTAGGTGACAAGCCCTAATTTAGTGGCATAACGTCGAGATTCGAGAAAACGGGTGGGTCATTGTGAATTGTATGTATGACGGCGCTCAGACATTTTTTACTACTTTCACTTAGGGACTGTGGCTCTTTAGATATTTTCTCGAAGATTAAGTTACATGTTTTCCACTGCTGGAAATTGTCTTCTGTATATTTTCAAAAGGAATGGGTGCTACTAGTAGTTTGCATCTAGCGTGCTAGAGTTATGAATTCTAGATCAAAGTAGGTATCGTTAAGGACAACCGAAACCTTTAATTTTACCACATCTCAGCGTAGGACGTCCACCTACAAGGCGGACGGATGACCTCATCAAAACCGTAGGATCGCTCTGGATGCAAGCCGTTTCGAACACGTCCTAATGGAGATGTGTAGAGAAAGCCATAGCCCAGCAGTGGACGTCCTATGGCTGAAACGACGGTACTATACTGTACTGTTTTAGCCTTCTTTATAGTCCACTGCAGGATGTAGGCCTACCTACTAAGGGTGATTGGGCCATACTCATATCCACCACGCTGACTCAGTGCGGGTTGGTGGATACACATACGCCATCGAATTTCTTCTGCGGACGAATGCAAGTTGTCTCACGATGTTTTCTTTCACCGAAAAGCTAGTGACCACCGAAGCCTAGAAGCCTAGCACCGAAAAGCTACGATTGTAAGGCGGGTGTTACTACCACTAGACCACCACGGCTATTGTACTATCAATGTGGTCTGATATAAACGCCACGACTTATTGCATAGCTAAGTTAACTAAGTAAAACTGAGTAAATAACAAATTAAATCTAGTACGAATACTATCTACTACTAATTGGCTGATAAGGTCTCCGGTTAAGACAAAGTCCAGCTTTGGAATATTCGAGATAAGAGGGAAGACAATAAGTAAATGGCGAATAAATATTGTATAGGCCGCGCCATACAAGTTGGCGGATAACTTTACATGCGCAGCTTGTAGCTATCTTCACATCCGCCAACTTGTGTAGCGCGGCCTATTACAGAAATGAAAATCTAGGATATATAAATTAGGCCGATGAGAGGCTAAATCAAGAATACGACGTCAATGCTTAGCAAATTCGAAAAATAAAAACTATTTCATAACTGTATCCGCCTTTTTATTAGTCCACTACTGAACATATGCCTGCCAACGAAGGGTGATATTGTTTGATAATTAGAGTTTGAATAAAATTTTAAAAACATAACTGCCAAGATTTTTTAAGTCTCACTACTATAGTAGATTTCCGTACCCAAAGGGTAAAAACGGGACCCTATTACTAAGACTCCGATGTCCGTCTGTCTGTCTGTCACCAGGCTGTATCTCATGAACCGCGGGAGTTAGACCGCTGAAATTCCTCCCATACAACAAACGTGATTTTTAGGAGATTTTTTTCCTTGTTATTAATAATGGCAAGAGGAATAGGGCTAAGGGGGCTCCAACACGGTACGGAACCCTTCGTGCGCGAGTCCGACTCGCACTTGGCCGATTTTCTTCAATACGTACGAAGCGGTTTGACTATTATGATTCGTACGGCTAGAGAATGGAACAGTGTGCAGGCTTTCCTGTTTCCTGATAAATATAACCTGAAGCTTATCAATGTCAGAGTTAAAAGGTATCTTCTAAGTCTACGTGCTACATCTTCGACTACAACGTTATTTGACATCAGGCGACAAGCGCGATTGGTGGTCAAGCGCGGACTTATTCGAATTAAAAAAAGAAAAGAAAATTAACCCCGCCCGATGATAAAAGAGATGATAGTTGTGTTGTCGGCGTGAATGCCTGATATAAGAGAAGAGACTGTCGTTGATGCAGTTATTCTTTTAAAGCGTATGAAATCGATTCACATGTACCATTTGTGAGATAAAATACAAGCCGCCAAAGTTGAATAATCTGCCAAGTATGAGTAGGACTCGCGCACGCAGGGTACTATAATTTTTAATTTAATTATTTATTATTGAATTGTATTTACAACTAAACATGAATATTTCAAGCCACCACCTGTTACCATTATTAACTTCGAGCGAAAAACGGTTTATGAGATACAGCCTGGTGACAGACGGACTGACGGACAGCGGAGTCTTAGTAATAGGGCCCCGTTTTTACTCTTTGGGTACGAAACCCTAAAAAGAGTGCTCCCCCCCCCCCCTCCCTTAATTTCTAAAGTATACAAGATAGAATTTTCAAACTTTCTGAGTTTTTACATTATTTATATATACACTTGCACATAGCTCTTAGGTCATTGACCTCACAAATATATTTCTTAGGCAATTATGTCTTTCTAACACTCAGCCATCTAATGACATCATAAAATTAGTTTTTATCATCATCATATAAATCGCCACCATCTACGGAAGCCTACGCGTACGCGTAGTTATACGCGTATTTCGACACGCACTTGACAACTTATTTCCTTTTGAGATACGGAACCCTAAAAAACGATGTTTACAATACAAGCTAAATAAAAGCTCATTTAAAATATTCAATTACGTAATAATTACAAAAATGTTATTTCCTTATCACAGCAACGCATACGCAGAGGGGATAAAAACCAAAATGACGGTGCAAATAACAGCTCTATAATTGCAAAAAGGTAATACGGAAGATAAATAATGACCTTATAGACCGAGCGTTTTATTTGGTCACCTTTGTGATTACAAACAAATACAATAATGCTAAATGCATTCATATATGTACTGTGCTAATATATTAAGTGGGTATTTATTATGTCATATGAGGAATAATACAGGACCGAAAATTTAACAAGACTTCATTGAGTTGTGATTAGAGAATACAATCCCGAGCTTGTTTTTCAATCCCGGGATTCGGGATTGTTGATGCGTAAAGCCGGCACCCCTGGGCTATCGCGGGATTAGACTACGTGGTTTCTAATTGGGCTCAAATGAAAAAAAATTAGGCCAAATGCGAGTCCGACTCGCATTTGCTACTTAGCTACTTTGGGTTCACTAAAAATGAAAATAGACTTTGCCCTGCAATAGGACGGCCATGACGAAATGTAGATAAATAAAAATTGAGTAAGACTAATTTAGAATCTTATTGACTAAAGCATTGACAGGATACTTATCAATGCAGAAATTGATCTAAATATCTAGGACCGCAACATTTACGAAACTGCGGCCTAGATTGAGAAAGCGATGTATAACTTAGGTCAGATGAGTCCATGGCATAATTTTATACGCTACTTTTTCGGTCATGTAGAGAAATAGTCTCTTTCAAATCTAGTTTTTAAGTTTCAAATGTCAAGTAAAACCACACACATTCAAAGTCAAAACTATCGAAGTCTAGATATTAACAAAATTAGTTTGTTACTAAAAAGTCACATTTGTAAATCAAATATTCACACGAGATACAAAATAATCGGCACAGTAAAAGTCAGACTCGCGCACGGGGGGTTCCGTACTGTGTAGGAGCCCCCCTTGAATAAAAAATAAAAATAAAAATATATTAGGGGACATCTTACACACGGCCTCTGACCCCAAACTAAGCAAAGCTTGTAATATGGCTGCCAGAGACTGATATACTACATATACTTATTTTTAAATACATACGTATATAGATAATGCCTAAATAACACCCAGACACAGAGCAAACACCTATGTTCATCACATAAATATTTGCCCTGGGTGGGGATCGAACCCACGTCTCTTTGACCCAGAAGTTAGGGTCACTAACCACTGAGCCACCGAGGCTGTCAAATATTTATTTTATTTTAATTTTATTATTTATTACTAAATTTAACATACAACTAAATATTCTGTGAATATTTCAAGCATCTACCTGTTACCATTATTAATACAGAGCGAAAAACGGCTAAAAAAATAGGTTAGTTGTATGGGAACCCTTAATTATAATTTTTTTTCTGTTTTTAGTTTTATTTGTTGTTATAGCGGCAACAGAAATACATCATCTGTGAAAATTTCAGCTTTCTAGCTATAACGGTACATGAGAAACAGCCTGGAGACGGACAGACAGACAGACAGACGGACAGCAGAGTCTTAGTAATAGGGTCCCGTTTTTACCCTTTGGGTACGGAACCCTAAAAACGAGAGAAAAGCAAGCACGATTTTATTGGAAATTATTTCATAGCAAATTAGACAAAATAAAATAAAAAAACTATAAGTAAGTACACTATTTATATAATTACGTGAAATACTATTTTTATACACAAGAATAATGAACGGGTAAGTGAGTTTTAGAAAGTTACAAAATTGAAAATCTATTAAAATGGTCAGAAATAAATTGTATACTTATACAGATGTACACCTAAAAGGTGAATTTAATGTTATTTATTAAACTTTTTACTTTACTTAGATCGGTTTTAATGATTGACCATTAACCGAGTTGTTTTCTAATTTGCAAAACAAGTAAAGACGTCGTTTAAATTTAAGTACTCACGAGTTTAGAATGATACAACAGAGCCGACCCATATAATAAAATAAAGTTTTTTAAATAAAATCTTAATATAACTTTGCTACCTTACAAATTGAGAGACCTCAATGATCTAAGCCAAAAAATAATAACGTCCCTGATACAAAGTAAACAACATAAAATGACGCCAACGAAACCCATATTATGATTTGCAGGAGGCGTGGCTGTATGTAAGCAAACACATGTGCTGTCAATAGCTGTGCAAGTAGGTAACAATCGTAAAATCTGTTTATCAAATGTCAGACATCACCTACTGTAAACACGGAATCAGCCACTGTACGTCCGATAAGTTTAAATAATATTACAACAGAACTTAAACATACGACTGCCGAAAGTGCTTCGCACCACTCATTATAGTTACACTAGTATTATAGTACAGCTGTAGGTGTAGAGCCTTGCATCGGCTGAATAGCTCAAATTCAAGTTACTGCTACAATATTATGATTCTTTTACAACATTTATCGGAGTCTGACAGTTAGGCCTTTGCCACACTAGACGGAAATTCCGTCGCCGAACTTCTGCGGCGGTCAATCCGTTCTATACGGTACCAGCCACACTGAATATTCAGTGGCAGATCATCAGTCGGCTGCCTGCGCTTATACGGTGTGGTCGTGAATTCGTGATGGATCCGATAGAAGTGATAGCTATTTATGAGGCATGAGAAGAAGAAAGCGTAAATATTGGGTTCATCCCTTAAATACTCTTCGACTAGAAATTGGGTAATTTCATACCCTGTATATGCAACTAAGACTTAATCCAGATAAAGCATTCGAATATTATCGTACGTCTATACAATCGCAATCTCTTCCCATGCTCATTTCTTTGTAGTTCTATCCGGCTTTTCTCTAGAGTCCCAAAGACAAACTCTATTTTGCACTTCGATAATAAATCGTTCAGTGTCAAACACCTGTACGTGCGTCGTCACTGCGAGTTATCCGCTGAATGTAGCGCGATGCATACAAATACCTGTAATGCGACGTTGCCGATCTTACGCTGACGGAAGATCGCGTAGTGTGCCCGCTATTTGTATTTTATATGCAATAACATGAATTGGCGTTCCGCCGCGGAAGTTCGGCAACGGAATTTCCGTCTAGTGTGGCAAAGGCCTTAGACATACAACCAGCAGCAGTTCGCCGCTGTTGCGGATTGCAGGGAAACGTTTCCAAAAAATTATGATCGCAGGATTTTGAACGAATAAAACACATATTTTTATGGTTTTAAACTTTTTGAAAGAGATCAATATTCTGTGTTTTAAACAGTTTTGGGCAAACATAATTCTCACTACACCAAGACAGCGAACTGAAGAAGTCGCATTGAGTGAAAAAAATACATATAATTTTTGAAACGAGTATGTCTACGAAGAATGTCTACGTCACACTTCAGATTGTAGACAAAATATGAATTTTCCGTAATGGCATACATAAAAGCGCATTTATGTGGGTAATACGATTGTAAAGAGGCCAATCGACCGACCTCATCCGACTATGAGGGATAAAGTAATTATTATCAATGTACTTACTTGCACAAGCTAACTTCTCAAACTATCAGAAAGATCAAGTTCTTAAAGGAAAACTATAAAAGAACGCGAGACATCGAATCCAAAAGTGGTACCCCCAAAAGCTTTCACAACAGCCTGTCTTAGTAAAAACCAGTTATTTTCAGTTCTAAGCGTCACGATTCCCAGAACACATTCCCCCCTGTGCTGTTTTCAGGAGTTTGTTTTGAATATCACAGCCTCGAAAGCCAATCAAGTTTCGTCAGTCAATTGTCGCCATATAAAATAACCAGTTGCGTAGCGCACCACTCATTTCTTCAGTAGCTACATTGTCAGACGAGCGTACAGTGCATGCCAACCTCAACGTAGTGCAAAGACTATTAAGCTGTGCAGTGAAGTTTTTTTCATGAACTGAAAAGTTGAATCAATAACAATGAAAGTTTTAATGAGAGCTGACACTCATTACAGCATTACAGTGAGGGACTGTGATGGATTTGAATCGCCGAAATATACATTTTCGCAGGTAGATATATGTTTTCAATATCATCTGCTTGCGATTATTTGTTCAAATTATCATGCCCATTTCTGGAACGTCTAGGCGGAAAATTTCGTACGAATTTTAAAACTTAAATAAAAATGCGCGACTCTATAACTTGGACAGACTACCGCATTTCGCAATATGTACCTATATCAGCTGAGGTGCTCTGACTTCTGGCACCTGCTGTCTCGGGCTTTTACTCAACAACTGTGAAGTTGATGAGAAGGGGTTTGTATTCCTGTGCATGTTTTTAGTACGTCTATTTGTCTGCAGTTACAGCTCTATAACACAAAGATAAAGTTGCAAAGCTCCAACTGAATTCACTAATAAGTGTGTTGCTAAATCAATCAATCAATCAAATCATTTATCTGCTAAAAATACATGTATAATACAAGTCATATAGATGGTCTTATATCTACATTGCATAGATGTAAACGTCATAATTACAGATTATAAGTAGAAAAGAAACGTTGCATAGTTCATAGGATGTCGTTTATCTGGGTGCACTTCAGTGCACCTCAACAAGTCGAGCAAAAAAGCACAGACGTAAGCATACTTTTCCTGAAGCCCTTTAGGTAAGATATTTTAAAATAATCTAAGCTTTAGTTACAAGTCTCATCTGTAAAAATAAAGATTTAGCAAGATGAACCCTTTATGTCTAGATGAACTTGCATTATGATTTTACCTTTATGGTGAAATCAAAAAATAATCCTTCTTTTGATAAAATTGCCTGGACATCAGAATAACTACCTACGAGTATATATCTTAGGGGTCGGCAGGGTAGATAACAGATTTGTCTACATGTACAGATTTACTAAATCTAGACTTAGTCACTTTAAGATATAGAGCCGATTTACTAGTACTAGACTTATCACTACATATTATAAAGCAAAGTCGCTATTTCTGTGTGTCTGTCTGTCTCTCTGTCTGTGTATTCCCTTAAATCTTCCAAACTACGCAACAGATTCGAATGCGGTTTTCCCTATTTTTTAGAGTTGTTTCAACGAGAAGGTTTGCAGCTATGACAATCGTTCCTGGGTGAGGCCGCGACGGGCAGCTTGTTGGATATAAGATATAGAGGCGATTTATTAGAAAGAACTAAACTTGACGTCGTTTCAATGTTGGTAGCAAATAGTGAAAGATATAACAGCCAATTGTTACCAATTACTCTTCTCCTAAACACGCAATTACGCACGCATGACTAAATCACCATTGGCAAAATTGATTAATCTATCTTTATGGTACAAAGCTTGTCGTACTGATGTGTTATTTTATCGTTCAAGTTCTAGTATGGTTTACTAACAATAATATATTGAACAGTCAGGTTAAAATGTGGTAACTCATTTTCAAAAATAAAACTATTAATAATCATTGAACTTTGAGGAACAAGGTCTGCCCTTGATTTTGGATCATCAGTTACAGGAATTAGTCAGAATAAAATTTATTTTTCGCTAAAAATGCGACAACCGTCATTAATCATTGCGATCTAAGTATCTCTACGTACGGTACAAAATTCGAATAGTACGCTCGAATCGATGTATGCTATTTTTAGATTATTTTAAATACACCTCTATGTATGACCTACAAAATAAAGTAAAAATAGGACCATCATAATCGGTTCATCATTGGCGGAGTAATTGCGTAACATACATTGAGAACGTTGTTGAATATTTACAAACTTCACGTGTGTCGAACGTACAAATTCGCGTGATTCGAGATACGAGTAGGTACACACCGACAGGCGAAATGTAAAAAAAAATCATATTCATAATATTGTTAGGATAGGATGAACTATAAAGTAGTTCGTATATAAAGAGCCCTACACATTTTACAGAATTACTCTTGAACGAAGTAATTGTACATAGAAGTCACTGTTCGCCGATTGTCTGTTCAAAGAAAATTTTTTTAGCCGATGCTTTTCTTTACCGATAGCTCGGTTCGCCGAAAGAATGTTTGATATATTAAATGTTTCACCGATGGCATGGTTCGCCGAAAGAACCTTTAATTTTTTAAATGTTTCAAGGATACCACGATTTGCAGATGAGGGTTTTCACTTAAACCGCCACTGAGTGATGTTTTTTATCGATAGGAAATATTGCAGATAATATAGATCCAACAAAAACATTTTCATGTAAAATGGGGCCAAGACGAGACTACACTTCGCACTATCAAAAAGTTATCAGATCTCATCTCTCTCTCATTCTTTTTACAAAATCTCTCTCTCATTTTTTATCCAATAAAATTTAATCAATCATAAATTTAGGTGCTATCATAATGTAAAATTATTTTTTGTAATTTGGTCCATAAGTTTAGAAAGTTATGATGCTATGACAGGCAGGGCGGACAGACATGGCGAAACTATAAGTGCCGTTGACCCCAGTTATAAAAAAAATGTTGAGGTTTGAAGTTTGTATTTTTTTTATGTTCGCTGCTAAAAAACAAAAGAAAGCTAGCCGGGCAGTAATGGATTTTCATACAACATTCCTGCCCTGCTTCGGAGGGCAGTAATGAAATTCCATATAACTTTTCCCGCCGCACATTTTTAAGGGAGAAATCACGAACTTTGTAACCCGTTTATGAACGAGTATTAAGACACTTTCCGAGTGGGTGTGGTATAAAATTGTTTTTTAACATCATCATAATTATTCATCGTCACTATCTACGAAACCCTATCATACGCGTGTCTCGACACGCACTCGACAACTTATTATGTTGTCATTTTGTTTCACAATGTCAAATTAAAATAGTGAAGGAGGAATTGCGCTATCTTTTTGAATTTAGAATGCTAGCCAAAAGAGTTTTCTAAACATACAAAAGATGATGCAGCCGTAGTGCACAAATTCGACGTGGCAGATACGGAAGAGAAGAAAAAACACAAAAGCAAATGAATGCATGTAAAATTAGTGCATTCTGTAATGTTTTCTATCGATAAAAGAAATCACGCTGTAATAATAAATAATGCTTCATTGAACTAAAAATTTACAAACTATACAATAATTTGAATATACAAAAATATTTTTACGCTTAGAAATTAATGACACGTTACAAATTCTTGTGTTATCCGTGGTGGTCTAGTGGTAATGACACTCGCCTTACAATCGTGAGGTCGTGGGTTCAAATGCCGGTCCCGTACCAATGAATTCCTTGGAATTTATGTACGGAATTTCACACCACTGGCTTTATCGGTGAAGGAAAACATCGTTCAATGCGGATGAATTTCGATGGCGTATGTGCAACAACCAACCCGCACTGGGCCAGCGTGGTGGATAATAGCCCAATCACTCTTCGTGGGTAGGCCTACGTCCTGCAGTGGACTATCAAAAAGGCTGGTACAGTACAGTACAAATTCTTGTTTATATTATGACTGGCTGGCGTCCGTACTCGTAACGAAACTGTTTAAGTTTTCAGTGGAGGTTTAAGTGAAAACCCTCATCTGCAAATCGTGGTATCCTTGAAACATTTAAAATATAAAAGGTTCTTTCGGCGAACCATGCCATCGGTGAAACATTTAATATGTCAAACATTCTTTCGGCGAACCGTGCTATCGGTAAAAAAAAGCATCGGCTAAAAATTTTTTCTTTGAACAGATAATCGGCGAACAGTGACTTCTATGTACAATTACTTCGTTCAAGAGTAATTCTGTAAAATGTGTAGGGCTCGTATATAAAAGCCGTTATACGTACGTATACGGTAGATCTCGTCACAAAGGAATATAATTACGTGTACCCTTAACTGCCTTGTAAAACCTCCACAAATTCCTGTCGTGCGGGCAAAAATAATATTTTAGTGAAGGATAAAATCATCAAAAATTATTGGATTCAAAGAAAAACAATAAAATATGTAAAGGTTCCAATTAGAACTATGGAATGGGTCTTGAAATAATAAACGACTAAATGATTATCAGTACGACCTTCCTATTCATTTTACCTAGCTTTGTATGACTATACATAATTATATTATAAAATTGACTAAATCGGTTTTGCGCTGGTAAATATCAAAGTTTATAAAAATGGATAAACAGGAAAAAATACAATCTAAGAACGTAAAACCCAAACAATATAACTATTATTCTGTGAAACAGCGTACCTAATATCCAATAAAAAATCGGCCAAGTGCGAGTCGGACTCGCACACGGAGGGTTCCATACCGTATGGGAGCCATATTCCTCTTGCCGTTATTAATAGCGAGCAAAATACTCAACAACAACTCGGCAACAGAAATAGGTACATCCAGTGGCGTGCACACAGTTTTAAGACAGGGTAGGCAGAAAATTTTACTCACCAAAAACACGTTGGTTTTGGTTCGTCGTCCTGTCCATTGATAACCAGCTCAAATGTCCATAGATTGACTGCTTTTATAGACATATCAATTTACGGATATTCGAAGTGGCCTTTCGGCGCGTTTGTTTGATGTTTTGTAATGTTTGTGTGATTTGCAAAATTGAAATGAATCAGTTTGTCAAACGTTTGTCAGCTGCCTAGCTATCATGGTTCACGAGATACAGCCCGGTGACAGACAGACAGACGGGCAGACGGACGGACGGACAGCGGAGTCTTAGTAATAGGGTCCCGTTTTTACCCTTTGGGTACGGAACCCTAAAAATTATATTAGCCGACCTTTGATAGGAAGGCACCTCAAGAAAAAAGAAGATGCGAAGTAAAATCATCAGTTCTTGATTGATTTATTGTGGGCTCGTAAGTGGACACAATCAGAGTCGATGATTGTTTTAATTAACAGGCGGTCAGCGGCGGCGTCGTCGGTCGGCGTCGTCGCGCACACCTCCCAACTAACGTCATAACGTCATCATTTTCGCATCCAACTGCGAATTTGCCTCGACTCATTTCAGACCTATCAAATACGTGATGTTTTATAACCTCATTTCATCTTATGTAATGAAGTGCAATATTATCAATGCAATACGCTGCTACGAGTGTGTGGCAACAGCACTATCGCTTTCGTAGGCACCTAAGATATACCAGCCAGTCAAAATTTTGTTCTCGCTGAACTGTAGTTGTACTGTTACAACGTTAGATTTTATTTCAAGCATAATTACTCGTTATGTACGCAATAAATATACACTTTCAGGTGCTGGCAGCGGTGGCCGTATCTATGGGTTCGATGATCATCGGGTTTTCATCGGCATACACATCGACAGCTCTCGTCTCAATGAAGAAGGGTCACACATTAGATGTGTCCACAGAACAGGTTAGTAGAACTTATTTTAAGTTATATCAAAATGGTCTGTAATGGTAAATTAACAATGAAATGTCTATATTTTTATAACTGATGATTCGTTGTTTTTTTTTTCAGGAAAGTTGGATCGGAAGTCTGATGCCACTGGCAGCGTTGGCGGGTGGCGTGATCGGCGGACCTCTGGTGGACTACATTGGACGAAAGAGAACAATTCTTATGCTCGCACCGCCCTTCTTCATCGGATGGATCCTCATAGCCAGCGCCAGCGTCGTGAACCTCGTGCTCGCAGGACGAGCTGTGTGCGGCTTGTGTGTCGGCGTCGGATCCTTGGCATTTCCAGTTTACCTCGGCGAAACTATTCAACCGGAAGTACGCGGCACATTAGGATTATTTCCAACCGCGATCGGCAACATCGGAGTTTTGATTTCTTATATCGCTGGCAAATATCTTAACTGGTCGCACCTCGCGTACCTAGGAGCCGCTCTGCCTGTACCATTCTTCATATTGATGTTGATGATACCGGAAACGCCCAGATGGTACATATCGCAAGGACGCGAGGAAGAAGCTAGGAAGGCACTGCAGTGGCTCCGGGGGAAGAATGTTCCCATCGACAGCGAACTACGAGAGATCGCTCTCTGTGATGCCGAATCCAAGTCCGATACATCTGTTAAGGAATTGTTAACCATGAAATATATGAAAGCTATCTTTATTTCACTAGGTTTAATGACCTTTCAGCAGTTATCGGGCATCAACGCTATCATATTTTACACGGTGAAAATATTTGAAATGTCTGGAAGTTCATTAGATGAAAATCTGTCTACAATTATTATGGGTGTTGTAAACTTTGCATCGACATTTGTGGCAACCGCGCTCATCGATAAGGCAGGACGGAAAATGTTACTGTACATATCCTCGGTGACCATGACAGTCACTCTAGTTGTGTTGGGCTCGTTTTTCTATGTAGAGAAGAATTTGAACATAGACATAGTATCTACTTTGGGCTGGTTGCCGCTGGCCAGTCTTATGATTTACTTGTTGGGATTCTCGTTAGCTTTCGGTCCGATACCGTGGTTGATGATGGGTGAAATTCTACCAGCCAAGATTAGGGGTAATGCTGCTTCGATTTGTACCGCATTCAACTGGCTTTGCACTTTTACAGTTACGAAAACGTTCCAAAACATCGTAGACGCTATCGGCCCTGCCGGTACTTTTTGGTTGTTTGCCGCTATATGTTTTGTGGGCGTGTTCTTTGTGATAGTTTTTGTCCCGGAAACGCGCGGCAAAAGTCTTGAGCAAATAGAAAATAAGATGACTGGTAGAGGCAGCGTGAGATCTCGGCGAATGAGCGCTATTGCCAACATCAAACCTTTACCTAATGGTTGTTAGTATGTAAGAACTTGTATAGATATTACGTTATGTTAGAATTTAGATTTAAATGTGATGCAGTATTATAAGTACCTATTTATTAAAAGAAAATGATATGCTCTCAATTTTCATTGGTATTTTAAGTAAGTACTTAATGTTACAAGAGATCTAGATACATTATACGAGTACAATGAGCATCTGAAAATATCTACTTGCAATCTCAAATTCAAACCTGATTTACAAAGATTATATAATTTTCTTACTTTAATATTTGGTTGTGAATTGAATGGTAAACTAAGATATAACTAAAATGAAATTTACCAAAGAAAAGGCTGTGTACATGATTTCATTGCCATTAAAATGTATGAATGTATTATAATAAATATAGTTTGTATTTTTTCGTGCCTTAGTAGTTTATTTTCGTACTTGGTTTTACCTATGGATTCGTAACACAACTTAGTGATTTTAATTCAAATTCGATTCTCCAATACATAACAGTCAACACTAAAAATGTAGACTCACTAAAAAGCAATTGGCTATTTATCATTTCGCCAGCAATATGTGCTGAATTTTAAAATAATCAGCTAAGTACTATAGTCTTTTTCAAATAGCAAGTCACTTATGACAGGTCCATAGAACGTAAATTATCACGTAAATACGTCATGTGACGTCACACCAAAAATTAAATATTTCTATTTATCAGTGAAAACATTAGGCAAACTTACAAGAAAAACTACTAAAATAAACGACAAAGGACGCAAGAAATAGAATAAAGGTTATTGATTCGCGTATACATTTTCGCGTTCACTTTTCAATTTAATAAAATATTAAATTCGTTAAATTGTTATGTTACGTGTTATTGCCGATCGTGACGTCATGATCAGAGGGCTGGGAAATCGACTATTGTTGAAATCGAAGAATATCGAAAACAAAACACATCAATCGACTTGATATAAGCAAGGGTTATCGTTAATCTGTACCCCTAGTACAAAAATTATAAAATATGTAGTGCGTATTCGATACAAAAATGTATGAAAAACTTAGTTTCCATTTACCTCCGATATTCACATAGACAATATAATGGATAATCAAATGATTATAAATCTGGAAGATTCGTCAAATGATGATAATGATGATAGCTCCGTAATAATAAATCTTTTTTTACCTGTAACTTTTTTATTTCTTTTTGATTCTTCTAAACCTATCGTCTAAGTACTACTGACTTGTAGATAAATTCACAAAACACTTTTAGGGATATTGTTCGATAACTTCAATAAGTACGTAAAATCGGTAATTACAAATCGAATATAGGTGCGGTACATCATTACAATTATCAATGTATGTTTGACAGCTGACATTTCGGAAGTGTCACAAGTGACTAGCTATTTGAAAAAGACTATAGTCGGATTAGCGCACGGAGGGTTCCGTACTGTATGGGAGCTCCCCTTAAATATTTATTTTATTTTAATAATTACATTATTTATTATTGAACTGAATATACAACTAAATATTCTGTGAAAATTTCAAGCATCTACCTGTTACCATTATTAATACTATAGAGCGAAAAACGGCTAAAAATCAGGTTTGTTGTATGGGAGCCCCCCTTAATTATTAATTTTATTCTGTTTTTAGTATTACGAGGCAACAGAAATACATCATCTGTAAAAAAATCAGCTTTCTAGCTATAACGGTTCATGAGATACAGCCTGGAGACACACGGACGGACAGATGGACACCGGAGTCTTAGTAATAGGGTCCCGTTTTTACCCTTTGGGTACGGAACCCTAAAAAACGAATTAATAAATATTAGGGGGCATCTTAGACTATTTGGCTAATCAATCTTATAATAGGCAAAAAAAATCTCACTTCAATTTTCCATGCAAAAATATTGAATACTAGCTGACCCGACGAACTTCGTTTCACGCAATCTATGTATAAAAATGAATCGTGGTTGTTAGTCTCGCTAAAACTCGAGAACGGCTGGACCGATTGGGCTAATTTTGGTCTTGAAATATCCGTGGAAGCTAAGAGAAGGTTTAAACGGTGAGAAAATATAAAAATATAGTGAGTAGAATAATAAAGACATTCATTGAATTTTCCCATACAAAACTTTCCTGCATGTAAAAGTTGTCATTGACAGTTGACAGATGGTTATGGTGATGGATGGCTTAGAAAATAGATTTATTTGCCCCAAGTTTTTACATTTACCAGAAACAAGACCAGAAACACAAACAAGTTGAGGATAACTGAATAAAGGTTATTCAATTTTTTTATAAATGTCAGAGATGTTATAAGGACTTCACAAAGTCATCATAGTCACCTCAGAAGAATTACACGTAATAGAAGTATTGCTCAATTTTACTCAAATAAAAACTATGTTACAGCTGTCTTATTCATATCTGGTTATAAAGCATACGCCAGAGTGAGTGGAACAAAAAAAAAAACCACAATGTCTGTCGCATACGTCAAAATCACCAGTTTGAATGACAAATTAGTTAAAATTTGGTGTCACTTGGTCTTTTGTCTTTTTCGGAAATTTGAACCCTCTAGTTCCAGTAAGAAGGTTTAAATCTCTGATCATTTTACCTTCCTACTTTTTACCTTTTTGAATTTGTACAGCCGAGATAGCTCAATGCTAGTTTGTGAAACCCTTCGAAATTACGTAAGTTCTGGTGTATGTGCATCTTTTTCTAACACGTTTTCTATCTACTTCTTAGCCTATAATGTAACACTAAGCCTGATTACAGAGGCGCCATCGTAAGCTAAATAGCATAGTTCTGTTTCTTTTTCACTTTAGGCATTCGATAGAGAGAACACTTTTTACGTTGCTATCTAATTTACGATGGCGCCTTCATAATTGAGCCTATTATATCCTCAAACATAACCTTATGGCCTCAAATGTAAACAAGTATTTTGGAGCACTGACTACACCATTACTTTAACTTTAGCTCAAGGGTTAGCCTTCAATAATGCAGAGGCACTAAACAACATTGAATATAGGAAAACACCAACAATATGAATTTGTAAATAACAACTATCTGCCAAGTACGAGTATATTTTCTCGCGCACGAAGGGTTCCGTACTGTATGGGAGCCCCCCTTGAATATTTATTTTGTTTTAATTTAATTATTTATTATTAACTAGCGACCCGCCCCGGCTTCGCACAGGTAAAGAATATAATATAATAATCACAGGTGTATTATACATACATATAAACCTTCCTTTTGAATCACTCTATCTATTAAAAAACCTGCATCAAAATTTAGTTGTGTAGTTTTAAAGAAATACGCATACATACATGGGGACAGACAGCGGGAAGAAACTTTGTTTTATACTATAAAATAAAAGTAAGCATGCAGCTAAATATTCTGTGAATATTTCAAACATCCACCTGTTACCATTATTAATATTGAGCGAAAAACGGCAAAAAAATAAGGTTTGTTGTATGGGAGCCCCCCTTAAATATTATTTTTATTCTATTTTTAGTATTTGTTGTTATAGTGGCATCAGAAATACATCATCTGTGAAAATTTCAGCTTTCTATCTATAACGGTTCATGAGATACAGCCTGGAGACATACATACAGACGGACAGCGGAGTCTTAGCAATAGGGTCCCATTTTTACTCTTTGGTAAAAACCCAAAAAAAATAAAAATGAATTTCCAATTATATCACAAATCATTTATAGAATCAATGCAGATATACAACAAGAACTAAATTAAGCAGCACTATAATCAGTACCAACTTTCGCTTACTCATAATAATATGAAACGAAAAGAGATGCAGATAATTTTGATTTTTGTAGGTTAGTAAATGGTATTAATATTAGTGACAATATTTTATGAGGAGCTTAGGTACTTACCTTTAATTTTAAACTGGTATATTAATTTTAGATAGATATAAATATGTCGCCTTCACATCATTCTATTCACATAATATAAATAGACAGAGTATTTTTTCATTGTTCTGTCTAAGTTTAGGACTATGGAATATTCTAAGAATGCTCACTTCATGTGAACAGAAACTAGAACATGCAAACAGATGCTTAGAATGTTCTTACACATTCAAACATGCTGGCTCCTCCAAGCCACGGTAATGGTATAGTTTAACACTATGTCTACATAGAAGTGGTCAGAAAGCAAATCATATGTACTTATGAAGTTCGGAGTTCGCTATACATTTGGTACAAACAGTCTCATATGCGCTGTAGTGGAACGTGTGGGTTTGTAATCAGTAGGCATGCGAATTACCTACCAGGTGGGCAGCCCTAGCATGTGTTATGTACTGTGTGGCCACACGGACCTATAGGTATTTATTTTAAGGACATGATAGGGTCACAATACTGTCAGGTACTATTACCGTGTCCTTGTGTTTCTTCAAAGCATATTTGTGTGGATGATCAGCTTTTTTGTGTTCTAGCGATTTGAAGAATTTTAGTCTGATAGTTTGGTGTACCTAAGCGCTTAAAACTGTCTTTTGTTTGCACTAAAAGATCATGAAAGAGTGTTCTTGTTAGCTTTAACTCTTTATTTGGTTTAAATGCACCTTTAGTGATTGACATTTGAAGAGAGAAGTAATCACTATTTCTCCTAGAATCCATCAACGTGAAATCGTACGATGTTCTCGCAGGTAGAAATAAATCAGAGTTTAGGGAAAACCCTTACTTACCCATAACTTGAACGCGGCAAATAGCGCAAGTGTCGCACTCCACATCCCAGCTCCACATAGCAACAGCATTCCATTTCTTCAAGGTGAACATTTTGTCAGACTTCTGTCCATCGTTGTCCCCACGATCCGGACCATCACAATCTTCTCCGGACATTTTTAAGGCAGTATCAATGATTTTTAGAAGAAAATTCTTCAACAAAGTATCAAACAATATTCACAACGAAATCAAAACAATTTTCAGTTTGACATTGACATTTAACAAAATTCAAAAAATATTGACATCACCGTAAATCACTTACTTTTTTCGCTTCAAAAGATAAATGGCTTCGCACATCTGTATCATTTAGCCGTGTCAAGAATTTAATTTTTTTTTGTATGTATTACATTTTGATTTATAAAAAAACGAATTGAAATAATGAAGGACTGTTCGTCTGTATTGTTAATATTTTTGTGTATGTTTATTGATATTTCCACCAGTAAAATTGTGAACCGATTTAATAAAAACCTTTTTGTTTGATAGATCATATTATTTCAGAAGTGAAGTGATCCCATTTTTCCATCGAAATCGGCTGAACTGTATTTGAAAAATCAAAAATAGTGTAAAAATTACTACATTGATGACAAATTGATTCGTGCGAACTATTCGAATTCGAACTGACTATACGGTTAAGTCGTTTGTGCAATTTTTGGCGAAAAATAATTATATGTACCTACCTACCTATTGGGTAAGTAGGTATTCAATTTTATTTATGATTATAACTTATTTACAGATAAAGGTTACTTATTTATTTAGCGGTTACAGCCTAAGCTTATAGTTGTAATAATATATTATGAATTGGGATCCTGCCTGAATAAATTCAATTTTGGTAAAGTTTAATTTCACTCAAAGCGTAGGTACCTACTCTAGGAAGTTTTAGAATGAACTCCTTTGAGATATACCTACAACGTGGCAGTACAATACAATACCAAACAATTATTTATTTCCAGTATGTATTTTATTCCATCCGCAGGAACGCGCGCTGGATGCAAGCCGCTTCCAATCGGAATTATTGATCATGGACAGCGACCTGTGTAATAGGGCCTATTCTGTGATTATGGATTACTCCATATTTATCCATTATTGTATAACTAGTCAATCTCGTTCACCTATATTATATAGACTGTGCTTAGGTGAACGAGATTGACTTCCATGGCATGGTGGGTGGTTGGTCCAGCTTAGCCTAGGTGAAGTAGAAGTTCGTAGTTTAGTCGTCGTCGTTCGACGACTAATCTTGTCGTTTCAGCCATAGGACGTCCACTGCACGACATAGGCCTCCACCGGTTGGTAGCGGCATTCAACGAGCGCGATCCTCATCCGTCCACCTTGTAGGTGTTGGTCGTAGTTTAGTAGGTACCTAGGTGTATACTTACCTATTTTTTTTTTAATAAATAGGTAAATAATATTTATTATTTGTAAAACTGATTTAAAGTTTAATTTATTTGTAAAAATTTATGATAATGGATGATTAAAATAAACTATACATAAAATTGTAACACTTACTTAGTAGACGTTATTTTCAAATCTAAAAGTGAAGGCCCGGCTTGCTCGGATTTCTTTTTTATTTCAGTAAAATACCATAACTTTGGGATTCTTCTTATCCTTTCTTTGTAAAGATAGGACTGGAAAAGTATGTACCTACCTTATATTAAAGTTTCTAAGTTTGTGGTACGACCCCGGGACTGTATGGCATATAACTTACTCATGAAAGGTGTGTTCGGTATTCGTCCCATAGTAAAAGTTGCTCACAATGCTGTTCTGATGTGTAGTTTAAGTATTACGTACTAGGACACCTTTCGTTAGCCCGTTGTATATTATAGTTACATCTACTTGAATACACCTACTTTAAAATAATAATATATATCTATAGCTTACCTACACTGTACACACATCGTGATCACTTCGATAAAAATGTAAACAGATTATATTTTATAGGTCACCCTGTTGAGTGTAGCGATCGATTAATTCAACACGCTATAAGTACATAATAGATAATAGATATACGATACAAATAGATATACACATAATCTCCTATTACATTGTCAGATTTTCCTTTACTAAAACAAATTATTTCTTTAAAGCGCGAAGTGAGTTCATTTGGAATGACGACAGCGCACTGCACTACAGGCTGCACCTGGGCTGCACCTACCGCGGGTTCTGTATAAAATTTTCTAGCAAAGCCTATGTACGTGGGCGTCCCAGAAGGATGCGTAATGCACTTAGAGGGATCCTGTAGCCCTGGTGCACCGTCTATATGATACGATAGATACAACGGTAGCTACCCCTTTTGTCAACCGCTGTCTAACGGCACAAGAACGGCACTGTGGCATAAGGACTGTCAGTTTTTTACTTTAAAACCTTAAGAAGGCAGCAGACCATCGCCATTTGAAAGACGCATCACATAATGGTAACCTGCGTCGGTCCAAATAACTTACTCGCACAAAAATAAAATGTCAGGTGTTTCTAAAAATATGAAAGTCCTAAAATATGTCATTCAGCTTAACATAAAACAAACTTAATTTAATCGGTAGGCACTAAATATTCAGGTACCCTAAGTACCTATTTTGATATATCTACAGCGGTCTGATGACAGCGACTATGTACGCGAAAAGCACGAACAAGACATTGGCTCCGAAGCTGCCGGCGCCGCTGAAGCAGCTCAAGTCTTCGATCTGCACTTGGTATCTGATGTTGTACGGGAATCTGCAGACTGCGTTATCTATTGACAAAAATGCAAGTGGAGTCCCTCCGTGCGGAAGAAGTGAAACTTCGACGCAACAGTGCTTTCATACCACCTCCATGGTACCGTTAAACGTTTAACGCAACCTTGTTGGAAGTCGCATAATCGCATTAGAAGTTTCACTTCAAAAAATATGTGTGTATTGAATTTAGGTTAATACAAGAGAAGAAAGGTCTAATCTAATCTAACTAATAATTTTAAAACATTTTAAAATAAGTTATTTAAAACTTGTTTTTATGATAAAAGTTGTCAAAAGGTGTCACAGCCGCCAGAAAGTTTGATTTGGCCTAAGTAGTATATCTATAGATTTTTTCGTGGACGGAAAGTTATAGCGTTTCGCAAGTAAGCATTTTTTTTTAGATATTTGGGGACATCATGTATACACACGGCCTCTGACCTCAAACTAAGCAAAGCTTGTGATATGGATGCCAGAGACTGATATACTACTTATACATATTTTTAAATACATACTTATAAATAGTAACTAAATAACACCCAGACACAGAGCAATTATCTATGTTCATTACATCTATATTCATCACATAAATACTTGCCCTGGGTGGGGATCGAACCCACGCTTCTTTGACCCAGTAGTTAGGGTCACTAACCACTGAGCCACCGAGGCAGTCAGCATCCGTTTGACCACAGCATAGCAGTTATGTATCCACTGTAGGTGGGTAGGTACTGTATAGGTATATTTTGTACTCTAGAAAAACTTGAATCTACTATGTAGGTACCTATAGGCCGACCGCTTAACTTGCGTATCGCCTGCAGGTAAGAAGGGAGCGGGGGGAGATGTTACTGGGTGGGTGACAGGAGTAAGACGTGAGCTCTCTGCTCCGCGTACCCACGGTAATAATATCTACTTAATTAATATCTTAGATATCATTACCGTGGCGTACCCCTGTCACCCATCCGGTAACATCTCCCCCCGCTACCTACTCTTCGTCAAAGATAAATTCAAGATTTCTCAAAATGGTTATATTAGCGTGGTCTTCAAGTTACCAGTGCAAACAGCAGTTGAAGACGCGGTGCCCCCCGTGTCCGACTGCACGGAGATGTAGAGAGGCGGGCACGTGTTAATGGTCGAGTAGTCGTCACAAGCGTTCCTCAAGAGGATCTCCACGTTGCCGCTGGCTGCTAGGTTGTGGCAGACGACGGCGTTCTCGTCTACGCCAATGATGGTTGCGTTGCGCCTGAAAAATTTCAGGATGTTAGATTTTATCTATGAGCAGTTTGCTCTAAATCGGCTATCGCGCCACATTTCCAATGTTCCACATAGGAATAGTATACAAAAACATCATTTTTTGTAAGTAGTTTAAAAATTCGTTGGCATCGTTACCTACGTATATTTATAATAATTAATTCCCATTCTAAATGTCTATCCAGAAGACCTTAGAAAGTTTTACTAAAGCACACAGAAAGTTGGAAATCCATTGCACATAACGTCAAATTTCCATACTGGTCTGTATTGTACCTACCGACATAATTAGTTGTCCATTGAAATTGGATTGATTCCACTGTTGAAAATAAGTCCAGCCACGAAGGGCCCATATTCATCATGCTAGCCCAGTGCGGGCTGGTGGCTATAGTCGAAGTTATTTGATAATCTTTTTAATATTACAAGCCCTTGCTTTGACTACTGTATTGCTTACTGTATTACTGTACAGTTAAAAACGACAATTTGGAAAAATTGGTTAACAGACGAAAATTTCAAAGTTTGTTAGCCTCTTAGCTACTCCGGCGCTTCCGTCACCCAAGATGACCGTGCGGGAACAGGCTCTCAACTCTGTGTACCGTACCCGTGCCTTTGTGTTCTGCAATAAATTATGGATAAGCGTACCTTGGCTGTTCTACAAGTCGCGAATGGCAGATCACAAGGCTACCAACTCCGCCGCTGCTCCGTGCGATTCTGATCTTTCTGTTGTCATGATTCACGAAGAAATAGTTGGCGCTGACTCTGTAGAAGTTGATGTAGCCAGGCTCGACGAAGTCTTCGAATTGTCTGTTCCCTGATATTTGATCGTTAGTGAAATTAGCTCCACAGAGAGGGTTCACTACTCTTCTTCCAGCTGTGAAACAATTCGAAGAGTTACTAAATTACGTATTTAAATAAATACCTATGTATTTAAATAATTTGTAGCGTGAAAATTGTAAAAAGTATAGGTGGCATAAAATAAGTTAAATCGTTGAAAATATAGCATGAGATTCACCTTGAAGGAGTTTGGAATTTGCCTTCTTTTTTAACAAACAGTTTAGTTAAATTTATGTAAGAAGCTGCGTACTTTGGAAGACATTATATAATACCTGCCGTTGAACAGAAAACTGAATACTGTGGGTATTGGAAACAAAATTATTTAAGTAAAATCTGCCTGATACTAACTTTCTTGAATGCGCTCCAGTACAGGATTCATGACAATATCGACGTTGGTTCCAGCTGTCGACAGTGATATGGTCTTGATATCGTTGTGCATATCTCGGACAAGACTCCAAAGGTTGTCAAATTGGTTTGTCGAAGTTGCGAAGAGAACCCTCAGATCTGAAAACATGATATCGAAGAACTCCTTAGAGATTGATTTCTTTTAATCATAGAGTAGCAACGATTTACACCTCTATGAGGCTATCCATGTTGAACTGGACTTACCAGGTACAGTGTCGTTTATTGCTCTTGCTTCTTCCCAAATGGCTTGATTCACTTGTAAGTTGCCGGAATTGATTAAGTAAAGCAACACAGTAGAATTGCCACCAACATAGTTCGTCAAAGATTCGTGTCTAAGATTTTCTTGCATAAGGGCCTTGATGTTAGCTAGACTAGTCTGAAGGTTTACGCCTGTCATCACTGTGGATAATATGAGGTATTTATTAAGTTAAATATAATGGATAATATGAGGTATTTATTAAGTTAAATTACATAACATCGAGTAAAGATTAAAAAGATAGTATTTCATTACTTGTCTGGTGTGTCAGCAAGGTGTAGTTTGTGTGGAACTCGGCAATGGAGAATGTTGTATTGACGACTACGTTTCCATCGAAGGCGTTGAGCAGGGTCACACTGGATCCAAATTTGCTGACTTCGATTTCGTCCAACAAATATGAGATAGCAGGATAGATGGCAGCGTATTGCCAGGATGCATCGAGAGCGATGTATAGGTTAGTTTTTGTGCGGAAATCGTTGCTTCTGCCTTCTGTTGTTACACAATTCATGTCGTTCATAGTAGTAGCTGAAAAGATCAAAATGTATCTTACATTACTTCTTGTTCTTATTAAATAAATAAATAAATAAAAATTAGGGGACATCTTACACACGGTCTCTGACCCAAAACTAAGCAAAGCTTTTGATATGGCTGCCAGAGACTGATATACTACATATACATATTTTAAATACATACTTTTGTACATACATGGTACCTAAAATAACACCCAGATACAGAGCAAACACCTATGTTCATCACATAAATGCTTGCCCTGGGTGGGGATCGAACCCACGCCTCTTTGATCCAGAAGTCAGGGTCACTATATAACCACTGAGTCATCGAGGCAGCCGAGTCGTATTGTTTCCTTAATAATATACTAGCGACCCGCCCCGGTTTCGCACAGGTGTATTTGACATAAAAACCTTCCTCTTGAATCACTCTATCTATTGAAAAAAAACTACATCAAAATCCGTCGCGTAGTTTTAAATATAGTATAAGCATACAAGGGGACAGACAGCGGAAAGCAACTTTGTTTTTTACTTTACTATGTAGTGATTTGCAGCTAAAACATATAACTTTTTTACATACTAGAGTATGATTGGAAGTTGTTGACAGCACTTGATATGAGTGTTTCTAGTCCTCCAATGATGGTACCCCGAAGAGGCATGTTAGTGTCCAAAGCAGCCGCAAATGCGTAAGTTTCACCCATTAAAGTATTCGTTGCAATATATTGCTGATTCAAGGATCGACGGTTGCACGCTCTGAAATCTGCGTTGAACACTCCATTCTAAAAACAAAATGCTAGATATCAAACTGGATAACTGAAAGAAAATGTTAATAACTTTTCAGATAGAATCAATAAACATATTTTACCCTAGGAGAATAATACATGTCCAAAAGCGTAGACAGCCTCATGGTACTAAAAATGTTCAAAAAGTTTGTGACTGAGTTTCCAAGTACGAATCCATCGACATCTCCGCGAATCTCGGGGTCTGTCATTTCTGTGTTGATACGGCTGTGTATCATGAAGTGTCTCGGGGCTTGAGTGCTGTTCCAATTGCCAGCAGTGCCTACAGAGATAGAGTTGCTGCCTCGTTCCGTGCCTTGGATAAGAATTGCTTCTGCCAAGTCACCTAAAAAGTAAAATTCACACATAAATAAGTAATCTGCAGAGCCTTAGTATGTGCAAAAAAGCACAATGCTGCAGCCAACTTTACGCTACAGCAGGAGACTACAGTTTCGTCGAGCGACATATACTTAAACAGACGCTACCGCAGACTATGTGTCGAAATGTACTTCATAGAAATCACAGATCAGGGAACAAGGTTTGATCTGTGATAGAAATATATTATAGAGACTAAAGACTACGTAAGTTCGTATGGGGCGGGTGGCTAGCCCTGGTGTCAGAGTTTTAAAGCCGCCTAAAGGCCTTTGACTTGGTTAAAACACCCGGGACTTACAATTTAACAACGGTAGCGCTCAGTTGTAAATGCCACCAGCGGTCACCCATCCGAAGACTGACCGTTGCTTAACTTCCATGATCGCTAACGAACACCAAGTCAAACTACGCGAGACGAGACCAAAGACCGAATATAATACGTAGGTATAGGCTGCGGAATTATACATTTTTTTTAACGCGAATAAGTCGACGCTTGACTACCGACTCGCCTGATGGTAAGCGACGTTGTGGTCGAAGATAAAGCACGCAGACCTAGAAGATACCTATTCACTCTGTTCTTGAAAAGCTTTAGATTATATCTCTTAGGAAACAGGAAATCAGGAAGACTGTTCTATTCCCTGGCGGTACAAATCAGAAATGTTGAGTCAAACCGCTTCGTACGAATCGAAGGAAAATCGACAGTGTGGGAGTGGTAATGTGGCGTCTTTCTACGTGTCCTGTAGTAAAAAGGAACCTTTACTTACTATTACAACTAATCTACTTACCAGTCAAAGTGGCAGGGTAAATAGAGGTCACAGTCGACTGCACATTCTGGTAATTCAGAACTGATCCCTTGGCCAATTGCAAAACTTGGACCTGCTGTAGCTGGGCTCCGGCAGCTATGCCTGCTATGAGGTGACCGGCCGAAACCGCACCCCAGGGAGTAGAAATGACTCCATCGAGCAAGGGGCACGTGCTTTCACCTAGCAGTTGCTTCTCAGACTTGGCACTTCCGTAGTTAGTATACTCCACATCATCTTTCGGGTTGAATTGACGCATTTTGCCGTTCATATTTGCCGAACCTCTGAAAAATTGTACACATATAATGAGGCACTTTAGTGATGTAACATTCAATAGCCGGGAATCACTATGGTGAACAAGTTGATAATCACGTAGACATAACTGTAATGTACTGTAGGTACTATGTAACAGCCTTTTTTATACCGTAGGCCTACCCACGAAGGGACATTGGGCTATATCCACTACGCTGGCCTAGTGCGGGTTGGTGGATTCAAATATGGCACCGAATTTCTTCTAGGGACGTATCCCAGGTAAACATAGGTGATGATATAGACATTAATGAACTATATGAAGTTTATGACGCAGACATAAATGAAGGTGAATTATGATGGCCAAAAACATATAGGACCTAGTTTTAGGCTAAGTGGTTGGTGTTAGATTTTGTAGGTGATCTGAAAGTCTTTTCCTGGCTAAGCAGTTTAAATTCTAGCCAAGGCTACCCCTCCATGGTCAACTAGTCCAAACTGGTCGTCCATGGGAGATCGATGTAGAGAATTTATGTGATGACAAATTTATAGGAATTTTCTTAAAGCAACACGAATTGTTAATATCAGAAAATAAAACTTACAATTGCGATGGGTTCAGGATTTCAACATCATCATCGATAGAACGAGCAGTTCTCAAAGCACGATATTGCGACAGTTGGTTGCAGCTGTTCTCATCACCGCGGACCCTGGCGTCAACAGTCGTTGAGAGCATGTGATGTAGACCACACTGAAAAAACATATTATTCTAATCAATGTCTGTTAAAATGTATACAGGTTATTTCTAATCAATTAGCATCCTCTTAGGGGCTTATTCTGTACATCAAAACTAACAACTTTTGTTCTACGACTTTTGTTAAAACTCAAAAAAAAAATTTGCTGTTCCATACATTTTGTCGCGGGTGAACGACATTTTTCTATGGAACATCAACTTTTTTTGAGAATTAATAAAAGTCGTAGAACAAAAGTTGTTAGTTTTGATGTACAGAATAAGCCCCTGAAAGGATGCTAATTGATTAGAAATAATCCTGTATATAAGTCGAATTTACTAATACTACTAGAAGGCTGAGGAAGTAATATATTATAGCTTTATTATATACCGTCGTCGTCGTTTCAGCCATAGGACGTCCACTGCTGGACATAGGCCTCCCCAAAAGATCTCCAATAAGACCGCTTCGTAGCGGCTGGCATCCAGCGCAATCCTGCGATCTTAATGAGGTCAGCCGTCCACCTGGACGTCCTACGCTGCGCTTGCCGGTACGTGGTATCCACTCGAGAACTTTTCGACCCCATCGGTCATCTTACCTTCGGTTCGTTTCGGTCTTTGGTTATATATACTCTTGTTCTAAATAAGCAAATTGTTGCAAGGAAGATAGGCGAAAGACGTAGAATCATGGTGATGAATTTCTAATTTGCTTATACTTTTTTTTCTGATATAAACTAACCTTCAATGCTGAAGAAATGGTGTTGTTAGGAAGCACTTGCAAGTTACTGGGAATAAGCCAAGTCAGCAGCAGACGGTGCCGATGGAAGGAGTGGAACGTGGGTGCGTACGGCAGCACATTGGACGACTGAAGCATGGAGGTTTCTGGCTGGTGGAACTCGATTCCATCCTGACGATACCTGGAAAGTTTTTGAAAGATATCTCAGTAGGTTCACTTGTAACACACCTTTTCTTTGTTTCTCTGATTCTTTAACTGTAAACGGAAGGTTAGGTCCCTATCCTTTGGCAACCCAAGTTCTCCGGTTTTTTCATCTATAGGTACTCGGGTCAAAACTTATTACTTGAACAACAACAAGTAGAACTCATAGCGTACTTTGACTTGGTGTTCGTCAGCGATCATCGAAGTTAAGCAACGTTCAGCCCGGTCATTCTTCGGATAGGTGACGGCAGGTGGCATTTACAACTGATAGCTACCGTGGCTCGGATGATACTTACGTTAAATTGTAGGTCCCGGTTGTTTTAACCGTTTAGCTTAGCTATTTCAGAGGCCTTCTCTGACACCAGGGCATAATATATACGAGTACGATGAAATAAGTAGATTTCTAAGTGTTTATTAAAAATCGGCCAAGTACGAGTCGGACTCGCGCACGGAGGGTTCCGTACTGTATGGGAGGCCCCCTTAAATATTTATTTTATATTAATTTTATTATTTACTATTGAAGTGAATATAAAACTAAATATTCTGTGAAAATTTCAAGCATCAACCTGTTACCATAATATAGAGCGAAAAACGTCTAAAAAATCAGGTTTGTTGTATGGGAGCCCCCCTTAAATATTTATTTTATGCTCTTTTTAGTATTTGTTGTTATAGCGGCAACAGAAATACATCATCTGTGAAAATTTCAGCTGCCTAGCTATCATGGTTCATGAGATACAGCCCGGTGACAGACGGACAGACGGACATCGAAGTCTTAGTAATAGGGTCCCGTTTTTCACTTTGGGTACGGAACCCTAATAAAAAAATTATCTTACGTGTGCAGCAGCAAGGCTGAAAGCTGCCTCAAGTCCATGTTGATATTGGGATCATCTTCTATTCTGCGGATGATATCGATCAGCACTTGGATGGTGGTTGGCGGGAGGTTGTTCCTGTTCATCAGGAGCGGGTCCAGGTAGCATTCTCGGAGCTCTGGAGCGACGCTGGTCTGGGCAGTCAGCTGGGCGTGTGCGCCGCCTATGGCCACGAGGACAAGTGCTAGCCAAAACATGTTGGCTGCTTCTGAAAAAGATGAATAAAGCAATGTTTTTTTTCTTTTAAGTAGGTACACAACTTTTGTTAACACCTGCTTGGCTACTTTTTGCCAAATTTAAACCTAATATGCTCATACACCTAGAACCTAGATACCTCAGAGCGAAGGTAGGTATGTGTTGTAGTTAGTTGATACTTGTACACCTATGTTTATCGCGGTTTGTCATACTCTGGGACATTTCACTTGCGTGAAATGGTAAATAATATTCTACCAGAAAATTAAGAAACTAAGAACAAAATGAAATGTGATTGCATCCGTTCAACTTCACTGCTTAATTCTTCAGAATTGAACTATGACGCTTCTCATTCTGCTTCAGATAAGCGTATTCTGGCATTATTAAAGAATAATCAACAGACAGAATAATTCTGTCTCTAAAGAGAGACAGACACTATTTTGTATGCAACAGATTGTAATCAAAATGATTTATTCTACAAGAAAACAGGATTCTCATCGATGCATGTATAGTTGTAGACTTGTAGATAGGACTCGATAAACAATATCGATGACGACGGTGCAACGGTATTTAGGTATTATCTACTATTCATTATCATGTAACGCAGGGTGCGGCTGAAAGAAAATCCTTGTGCGACTCATGTGATCAATAAACTCAATGTTTTCTATTTGTAGTAATGACTAATTTTCCATTATAATGAAGTCTAAAGTTATCGATGAAAAGTACTCAACTATTTCCTGTTTGAATTCCGGCTTTTATTCTCGAAGTTGATAGATAAGGTCTCTCAGATTAAGATTGTAAATGCCTAACATTTTATATGTAGGAAATACCGAGGTTTGCCTTTAAAAGCAGAAATTATTAATGGCAAGAAATTAAGAGAAACAGTTAAAAATTTAAAAACAACGGTTAAATTATTCTATACCAACATAAAAATAAGTGAAACGCTGCCAAAAACTTTTATTATAAATATCCATGTGAATTATGTCAGTTTGAATCCCTATGATATTTATTAAAACGGCGACCTCCAAATTTGTAGAACACTTTTTATACTTATGAAAATCACGTAGATGATATTTTTCTCCGACGTTCGATTCACTGCTGAGCACAAAGCATGTGGTAAACCTCGCTAAAGAGATATTTTATATGTTTCGTATGTATATAATGTCTAATCTATGAATATCTAAGAATGAATATGTGTTTACAGCTGAGTAGTATCGTCCAACAGATGAATCGTTCTTTTCGTTTTGTGGGTAGATACTTAGTATTTTTGTTCTTAATTTATAAATCTCAAATAGCTCGTTAGATACCGGTTTAGCGATTATATGTAACCCAATTTATTTGATTAGATACCTGCACACTTACTTATCGGAGTGTAGTTTCACTAGGTGTTTGTCAGCGTCAGCGATCACCGAAATTAAGCAACGTTCCGCACGGTCAATATTTGGATGGGTAACCGCGGGTGGCATTTTCCAACGGATCGGTGGCTCGGATGACACGTTAAATTGTAGGTCCCGGTTTTTATTTCTATCAAAATCAATCACCCTTCGTAGGTAGGCCTACGTCCTGTATTAACCCTTAGCCACCTGACGTGCATTTCAGTTACACTACCACCTGACGTCGGTCCTGGAGACCGCTTGCGTATTTTTCAAATTTAAGTACCAATACTTTAAAAATTACAATGAATTATAAGAAATATCTCTTATTTATTATTATTTGTATGCATTGTAGTTTGTACACTACGCAAAACTTTGCATTTATGCATAGAAAATCAACTCTAAACATAAATATGCGAATAACAGGCAAAAATCTAGGAACTTAAACTTTACTTCTTTTTACTTATTTAGGGCAAGTTTAATGAACAATCTTTGAAATAAAACAAGTTTTGGCTCGATTAAGAGACAATTTTTACAAAATTACAACCCGCAAACTTTCATAAGTTGTGGCGGTAATCAATATACACTTTTGGCGGTACTCAAAAGCACGAAAAGTCGTTTGACAGTGGAACATTGTTGCCTAAAAATGATTTTTCAATTTGTAGTCAAGAGATATCTTTGTTTTCAGAAATTTGATAAATAGAATTTTTACATATTTTCTGATTCTTCCTTACACTCGCCTTCAAGGGCGTGATCCACTGAAATAGATTTAACGTCATTGTAATCTTAATTTGGAACTTCTGGCACATTCTCTAGGTTTTAAGACACTGTATCAACTACCTCTCACCGTTTTAGTACTTCTTATTCAGTCACTAGCCATCATCAAAGACAAAAAACGTACCTTGAAAAAGTAACTTAACCACCTACGTCGGTCTCACAGACCGCAAGCGAAATATAATTGATTGTAATTCTTAATTGCGTTCGCTTTTGTTGCTGTTGAGTGCATAGCGAGTACTTTTGGGGGAGAAGAAAAAGTACATAGAATCACAGTTGCGTCACGTGCATAGTAACAGAATAATTTGAAAAATAAAATCGCCAGAGTCAAAAAAGACCGACGTTAGGTGGTTAAGGGTTAAAAGGCTGATACAAGTACGAACAATATCTAATACCCTAAGTATAACTTTAAGCAGCTCTACGTAATACTTTTATATGTGGTCCTCACACATATTTGTTTATCGCTAAATAATAAGGTTATCCTTATCATTACGCAGGTAAATACAATTGAATTTAGAGTTAGAAGGTTGCCCAATTCATTGTTAGCACTCGCTCGCTCTAGTTTTGATAAGGATAAATCGAAAGATAAAACGAACCTACAACATGATTCACGTAGTAATGATCCAGCAAGAATGAAAGAAATGAAGATTAAACAAAGAGAATTCATGGAAATGCTAGTTCTAAACAGAAAACTTGAAGGGATCCATCTTATTAAAAATGTAGGTTCCTAAGTATCTGTTTCGATATATGCCTAGAACTAATCTATTTTATCGACATGACCTACATAAAATAATATTATCGAAGTGAAGTAATGTACTTGTTTGCTAAAAACAAAATTAAATGAATGTTGATCATGTTAGAAGATAAGCATGAAGTCAGAATATCAGAAGAGCTTTGGCCATAAAATCACGGTAAAACAGAATTCTAGCCTTTGTGACTCTTCTGCTGTAGGTACCTACTTGGAGGGCTCTAAAAGAAACAGCAGTATGAATTTAATATCTAACAAATCTAAAATTACGATAAAGTGGTGCTCTAGCCTTTATGTTTACGTTCTTCTCGTATGGGGAACTGAAGGAGAAAGTAGAAGATCACAACAAGTACATTTATACAAAGACTAGCACATTATAGAACAAATTTCCAAACACTGGATGAATCAGAAATAGTTTTTGCCAAACATGTACCTAGTCGGTTGTCAGTATTGGGGGCTTCCAAACTAGGTAAGTAGATAGGTATGTAAAATTATGTCTAGAAAACCCAAATGTCCATCTTTGTGCCTCACAGAAAGCGCGTATGAAAGATTGAACATACCGGTAAAGTATCTCAACCTACCTGTTGAACTAGTAAACTCAAGGCTACAGAGGCTACTATAATCTCATTTGTTTACTAGACAAAGACAGCAACAATATAAATCTCGACAGATTTATTTTAGTACCTACCTGCACGGTATAACATGATCAACGCTACACCTCTCATAAGATTACCAACTTACATTCGAGATAGGTAATAACACGTCTCCTTGGAAAATACACTTGAAATCTTTGTCACTAACAGTCACTAATCATCTCCTTCGCCACAAACTCACAAAATCTCTTCAAATCACTCGAACCTCAAGACTTAATGAAAGATATTTGGCGCGCCCAACGAATGACTGAAACTTGTAAAATAAAGGGTGCCAGTGCCGCGATAGGTCGATAAGATAAAAGAAAACAGGTCTAGATAAATTCGTAGCGTTGATAGCTGTACGCCGAACGCTATCTGTTTTTGCCAGCGATTACGGAGATAACACCTGATTAAGGGAAACCTGTTGGTCAAGCTTGACTGAAAGTGCAAGTTCTGCAGGCATCAATAAAATTGGCAGGCAAAGAATACATGGAAGCATTAACCTAAGTAAATATACAATGTTACGTTATGGTATGTACTAGATATTAAGTTATTTACCTACTTACTTGTATTTTACTGGTTTTATATTTTTCAAGCACTAGCAACCGTCCGCATCGCGTCGTGTCGCGGACTTTTGAGATGAAAATGGCAGATCATACAAACATTTAATATAGGTACTCAGTGGTAACTATATCGCACTAAACAAAACAAAAAAAATATTTAGGTAATTACAAAAAAAATATAACCGAGCGCGGTACAAAAAGATCGACGAGGATGGGATTCGAACCCACGCGTGCAGAGCACATTGGATTAGCAGTCCAACGCCTTAACCACTCGGCCACCTCGTCAGATGGCTGTAGCGTCCAATTTTCAGACTAGTTTTTTGACATTTATTCAAGGTTAAAAAGCATGTATTCATGGCGTAAATTAAAGGGCGTAAATGCGGACATTCTTTACAATTCATTACAATATTACAACAATAAGTACTTCTATGCTTGTAAGTTATAACCATTTTACAACGGTAAATGAGAGTATAATTATTAGGGGTTAGAATAGGTAGCAGCAGACACCATGAATAGTAATAAAAGAGTAAAATTATTTTAATTTAGGCAAAGAATATATAATAATACTATTTAGGTATGTAAGTACATACAATAAAACATCACACATCGTGTAGATATTGTACTTAAAGCATAATGTAAAACCCAAGCAAACGACCAATTTAGGTGCTGAGGATAGATCGACTGATTCACTGCGCAGGAGCTACTGCGCTTACCCGGCGCTTTGCATTGCAGGTACTACAGATGCGCAGAATATTACGAAACGTCACTATTTCGACATCCTTTATTATATTTTATACATGACTCCCAAAATGAATGAATGAATGAACACTTTATTGTTAACACAGAATAATAAAAATACACAGAAAGGAAAATAAAGCAACTTAAAACTAGTGCAACAGGGCGTGTAATGTTTTTAGGATTCGTGTACTAGGTATGTACCTACCTATTCAAATTTCTTTATTCCTCCAAAAACCGTCAACGGCCGAACTGATTTTGATGTGAGTGGTATTGTTATATGAATTCCTTGCATTGTCGCGAGCTTCAAAGGCTAGTTAAATTTTTTTAAAACACTATACTTACTATAATATAACTACTTAAGGGACCCTAGTAAAACCATTGAAAAAAAAAACGAAACATCTGATTACTTGTGATCATCTTTACCTTTAGGTAGGTGAATAAGTTTTAATTAATCCTACTCAACGACGCCCACTGACAATATGAACTATGTTGTAATCAAAACTTCAGGACCACGCTGGATGCAAGCCGCTTCCAACTATGGTCACATAGGAAATCAACGTGAGAGGACAATGCCTAGCAGTGGACGTCCTGCTGCTGATAATGAGAACACTAATATTAGGGTTCCGTACCCAAAGGGTAAAAACGGGACCCTATTACTAAGACTCCGCTGTCCGTCTGTACGTCTGTCCGTCTGTCTGTCTGTCTCCAGGCTGTATCTCATGAACCGTTATAGCTAGAAACTTGAAATTTTCACAGATTATGTATTTCTATTGCAGCTATAACAACAAATATACTAAAAACAGAATAAATTTAATAATTAAGGGGGGCTCCCATACAATAAACCTGTTTTTAGCCGTTTTTCGCTCTATATTAATAATGGTACCAGGTAGATGCTTGAAATTTTCTCAGAATATTTAGTTGTTTATTCACTTCAATAATACTTGAATAATAAAATTAAAATGAAACAAATATTTAAGGAGGGCTCCCATACAGTACGGAACCCTCAGTGTGCGAGTCCGACTCGTACTTGGCCGATTATTTATAATATCTTTTCTGACAATAGCCGTATCATTGGTGACACTCCCCGCATTTTCAAAGGCGAAAGTAGTAGATCATTCTACTTCTTTCGCACTCCATCATCATTATCCGGGCCATGTCAGAGGCCTTCAGGCGGCTTTAAAACTCTGACACCAGGGCTAGCCACCCGGCCTATACCTACCTACGAACCTATGTGTCCGGTCTTTTTTGACTGAATCTTAAATTGTACAGCATTCAATTAGAACTAATTTTTAAAGTCATCTTTTCCGAAAATTACTTACTTTTATTATAATCCGCAGTTTTCTTTATCGTACCAACTAAACTAATTAGGTACTTGCTGTTCGTTAAATAAAAAATAAATTGATTATTAAAAAAAACACTAATGCACCTAAGGGTAGATATTCAGAAAGGGCGTAAGTACCTACTTAGCCGAAATGGCTTAATTCAGACTATCATTATGGACGATTTTTAATATGGAGCCAACCCCGAACCCTATAAAGAAAACGACTTTAAGCGACATCTTTATTACTTCCAAGGAATTAATATACCCTGAGAAAGAAAAAAGTTATTTCACGTTCCGAATTCCACATCCCATACCAACAAACGTGATTACAATGTATCCTAATAGATGGCGCTAAACAAAACCAATTTTAGCGAATTTCGTTCATAAAATAGGTTTTTATCCAAAAATTACTTTGAAATTAAATTTGACAAAGTTTAAGTTATTTTATAGGTACCTATTGTAAAAATAAATATTTTACACGCGAATTTATTAAAAAGCAAAACATAACTCGAGCACGTAACGCGCACGTTTAGAATCTAACGGTAAAGGTACCTCTACAGCAAGGCCGGACATCAAACATTTTTCAAGAAGCTTCACGCCATGATGAAGTAGGTCACATAAAATCAAGTACTTACTTACAGAACGAAACATTTGCGATGTGCTGTATGCCATAAAAATGCTATGTTTTTATTGTGTAAAATGTAATGTCTTTTTTCACCCAAACTTTGCTTCGAAACCTATCACACACATGCTGACTTGCTGAGTAAATAATTTTGAGTTACTTACGTAACGTGGTGCTCCTAAAAAACAAAATTTATATTTTTTTATTTATACTTACAGTAATTTGTTTTTTATTACCTATCTAAACTGCTAAAGTACATTGTTTTAAATATTTACAGTACATATTACTATCGTTTGATATACGGAACATCAACTTTATAGACAAATAAGTGACATGAATTGTTAGAGAATCAATAAACATATAAACTTTACTAAAGATAACACTATAAATATTCATATTTTTACAAGAATCACCCAATATAAATACAATTACATAATATTATCTACTAACCTCGAAACACTCATGACAAATAATCACGATTTATCAACGCTTATAAATTTTACAGGTCCAACTCAAACTAGAATAAACCACTTCTATTCGACAAAGGGATCGTCCAGCTATCACAAACAATAAGCAAAGAAAATTTGAAACTACCCACATTTTGTGCAATACTTCTTATTGTTCAATATGATTTATTGTTAATTGATCCGTATATCAAACGCTAGTAACAAGTGAGTTAAGGTTTCGTCCCGTAGTAAAAGTTTTTCATCTAGATATATTTCAGTAATCCTAAAGAGGTTGTGCGTAGTTTACCAGTAACCCAGTACAAACTAGTTGATTTAAAACATCCTCATCCTCTGTCTAAAATCGATAGAAAATAAAGAAACAGGGGTAATAATCTATTGATGTATGTAGCATTTTCAATCAATAGAGGTAGTGATAATGTGATATATTATTTTTTCGCAAAAAACAGCATGACCGACTTCACCCGTGTACAGAATTCGGGAATATTTCGCACGGATCGATGTTACATTTGTCACATTATTGTTGATATATAAAAAATGGCTCAGCCGATTTCAATAACATTTTAATGGGACCAATTTCGAAGTATACTCTTTCCAATACAAAAATAATTTTTGAAATCGGACCATTACGAAAAAAGTTATGAGTGATTATACATAAAAAAAAAAAAATACGCGACGAATTGAGTACCTCCTCCGGCTGGTTCGTCGGTCAAAAATACTAACCAATTTTAGAAGGTTCTATTCTCTTAAAATTAATAAGCAAGTTGTTAGGGAGGTACAACGCATATTATATTTTCAAACTAATGACAGGTATTAAGTGCTTAACCCATATCAGAGCGATTTAACTAACTTGATTGCCCCATTTATCCGCAGTTCAATCACCCGTGCCTGACGCCGCCGATTTCAAAGTTCAAGCCTTCATGAATGGAGGACAAAGAAACTGTCACACAGTCTGTACGCCTAACCCTGGGCCTAACCTGAATGTTTCCAACATGAAGGACAAAGTTACAACGACCTAATCTGTGTTGAAAATAGAACTATTTTTATAACTAGAGGGTATTCTACGCCAAAAAAGTTATACTTGTCGGATCCATAAAAAGGCACAGCATCAGTTATGATTCTGCTTCAATGTGGTAATGTTTTATACCACTGACCCAACAATGCTTCAGTGTGGCGTGGCGTGGGTTTAGCGGGCGAGGAGATAAAGGCGACGTCACGAACAATCAGTTTATTTCACAGAAGATTACGTATGATTACAGTTATAGAGAACTTTAAGCGAAGGACATGGCGTTCCGCAGCGTAACGCACGCTGCTACCATTCTATCAAGAATCACCAGGCTTGAACCGTTCTAATCCCAGTTTTCCACAACCTCTTCCGAACAAGCTCTATTTACAACTCACTGACATCCACAATTGACATCTGACATGTCACCTCGCATTTTCCCGCCCATCGGCCGATCATGCGATGTCAGTGTCACTTGAAACCTCCTTAGAATCAATCAGCAGCAGCGTTTGTCACAAGCGTTACCCCAGGAATGTTGCCACTTCCATTCCTAGTCCTTCGAAATTATACTAAGTGGCACTATTTAAAATTAAACTTAAAGCTATGGTCCCGTTACGGCCATCTTGACATTCGCACGTCCTCGGGCGATTATCATCAGTATCTGTAACAAAAGAGCAATGTGAATGTTTGTTTATCCACAAACCCGCACTGGGCTAGCGTGGCGAGGCGTATGTTCAACATTGGACTATTCAAAAATGTCGGTATAGAATATTCATTTACCGCTCGTCCATTCCTGACATAATGTTACTTTTAGACGTGTTCGAAATGATAACTAACTATGAAGGTAAATAAGAGAAGACTAGACAAGGTTTCTTTACATTAGCATAGGGTCTGAAAAACAGCGTTCATTAGGAATATTATTCGCCAAAACCACCAAATCCCATACCCGAGACCGGACAACACGTCCATTCCGTACATAATGTTACTTTTAATCGTGTTCGAAACGATGACTAGATAAGATAGTAAACAAGAGATGACTAGACAAGGTAAATAATAATCATTAATTGTTTCTTTACATTAGCGTAGGGTAGGAAAATCAACACTCACTAGGACAACTCTTTGCCAATACCACCAAATCGCACACCCAATATTGGACAACAGTGTCCCTCAAACCGCACTCACCACCCAGTAAATGCGAGAATCGGCAACTGCGTCTCTTTGACTCCAGTCCATCGGTATGAGACCGGATAACAGCGTCCCTTCGATCTTCGCAAGAACCGGACAACTGCATCCCTTCGACTCAGCCCAGATGCAACTTTCGTACAACCCACCTACGCTTATCAGATACCGGATCGAGGCATGAGACCGGATAACAGCATCCCTTCGATCTCCGCAGAGAACCGGACAACTGCATCCCTTCGACTCAGCCTAGATGCAGTTTTCGAACTACCCACCAACAAAAATTAAATGAGTTCAGCTTTTCTTACCCTCGCTTTTATTATTACAGAGAATTTAAGTATCATTTAAAATATTTCCTTGACCTACCTCCGAAAGTAAAATGTTATGATACCTCGCGGTACTAGAAAACACAACACACAACACAACTAAGTCAAATTTAGTCAAAAACATGCAGAACTACTATCTAACTAAAATTGGACGAGCTCACCCGGGGTTTTGCCAGACTGCTTCTCGAGTTCTCGAGCAGGTGACCCTTCCCAGCTCCCTCGGACCCTGGACCCGCTTCTCCGAATAGGCTGGAGCGATATGTTCTGGTTAACAGTACACGAAGCAAGTTCTGTTCTTCTTTCGGTGTAGATTGTCTTGAAGCATAGTGATCTTCTATGTCAATATTCGTCATTTTGTTTGTAATTTTCTTCATAATATTGCTCCGATTCATAGGCGACAACGATTGATGCAGTCGACGATTTTTTTCTAGTAAACCTGCATCTCCTCAGGATCTAGCCCTTCGATCCCACCTTCTGATGTCGGATCCATAAAAAGGCACAGCATCAGTTATGATTCTGCTTCAATGTGGTAATGTTTTATACCACTGACCCAACAATGCTTCAGTGTGGCGTGGCGTGGGTTTAGCGGGCGAGGAGATAAAGGCGACGTCACGAACAATCAGTTTATTTCACAGAAGATTACGTATGATTACAGTTATAGAGAACTTTAAGCGAAGGACATGGCGTTCCGCAGCGTAACGCACGCTGCTACCATTCTATCAAGAATCACCAGGCTTGAACCGTTCTAATCCCAGTTTTCCACAACCTCTTCCGAACAAGCTCTATTTACAACTCACTGACATCCACAATTGACATCTGACATGTCACCTCGCATTTTCCCGCCCATCGGCCGATCATGCGATGTCAGTGTCACTTGAAACCTCCTTAGAATCAATCAGCAGCAGCGTTTGTCACAAGCGTTACCCCAGGAATGTTGCCACTTCCATTCCTAGTCCTTCGAAATTATACTAAGTGGCACTATTTAAAATTAAACTTAAAGCTATGGTCCCGTTATACTTTTGTGTAAGTACACTGTGATGTACACAATGAACTGTAGGTACACAGTACACAGGCTCGACGCGCGTCGGGCGCCAACCCTACTGGTTGCTAGGCAACGCATCCCGCGCCTGTTTGACCCCAGTGTGACCAGATTTGGCAAAATTTCGCGGTTATAGCAAAATTTGTCCTCCGTTTTTCCGATATAGATTTTACAATGTGGCAGTTTATGGCAGATTTTTATAAATATAGAAATTAGTAGTATTAGATTTTTACCAAATAAGTTTTGTTTATATAAAGGGTTATTTCTAATCAATGAGCATCATTTTAGGGGCTTATTCTGGCATCAAAACTAACAACTTTTGTTCTGCGACTTTTGTCAAAACTCAAAATCTAATTTCAAGAACATGGGAGCTTTTTATAAAACGTACCTAGTCATACTACGAGTACGTGACCCGTTCAGGAGGGGAAGGGGCTCATTAAAATACCACGTTTAGTCACTTTTTGCGCTATTTTAGAAGAGTTATCCTTGGAAGAGATAAAACGTCCCTGCAAAGGATGGTCACCGGGGAGGAACGTGATCGATTTTTGTTAAAATTAGGCCACGTAGTATGAGTACGTTCCCTTACCAGCCTTTAGCAAAATTACATAATTTATTAGCATTAACATATATCAGTATGATTTATAAAAATAAATAGTAGATTCATCTAGCATGATCTCTAAATGGAATCTGGCCACACTGTTTGACCCTGTATGCGAGTATTACTTATTCTGTGCGCGTAGGGAGTGCAGCTGGGGCTCGCAGGTCACTCATCTTTACCCTCGTCCCTCGCTGAAGACATTTGTTTGCTGATACCATCGATGCGTGGATCTCTTATCTGGATTCGAGAAAAACTATTTTGGTAATAGTTGACGTTTGAAGATTTTTCATTTGTTGGTGGCAAAATCTTTTGGTAGCCTATATAATTATGTGTAGCAAGTAGAATTTTATTTTTCAGGATGTCGCGTTAAGTCAATTTCAAGTAGCCTCAATTAAAAACCGCATTACAAACATTATACCTAAATTATAAAATAGTATTTTACGACTCGATTAGACACACTTCCCTTGCTCGATCACCATATTGTATCTACCTATTTATACCTCACATGATACACTGCAACTACTTATAGTGCAACATACGTAACTAGACTTGAACAAAATAAATTAAAAATTTAAAAAACCCCCGACACATTGACAACTTTTTTGGGCACATTTGTAGAATTTTGGTTCTTCCATCCCCACTTTAACCCACCATAACTCTTAAACGGCTCAATCGATTTTTATAAAACAAAGCTAAGAATACTCTCGATTAAGTCTCCTTTCATCCAAAAAAAACTAAACTGAAATCGGTACAGTGGTTCGGGCGCTATGATGCCACAGACAGACAGACAGACAGACAGACACACAGACAGACAAACAGACACGTCAAACTTATAACACCCCTCTTTTGCGTCGGGGGTTAAAAAATACCTACCTATTATAAAGATATTTCTAGACAAACCAAAGTTACTAACATAACCCAGCTGGTTAGAAAGTTGAAGTGGCATTGGGCAGGGCAAATAGTTCATACGGAACGGATGGCCGATGGCGCCGTAAAGTTCTCGAATGGAGACCAGTCGTGACCACGTACCGACAAGCGTTGCGTAGGTCGACGTAGACCACAGACCAGGTGGACAGGCAAGACCGCTTTGGATTCAAAACGCGTTCAAAAAGTCTTATTGGATATCTATATGATGATTATAAACTAACTGAACAATGTCTATTATTTTTAAAGGTATTTTATTTATCAACTAGCGACCCGCTTCGCACGAGTGCAATGCTGATACTAAACATACTACACAATGTCTTTATCAACAACCACGGTAAATATCATTACCGTAATACAACGTTCACTTTCAGCTTTCTTGCGTTTCAGCGTTTTCAATGTAAGCCCAAAAAAAATACATTATTATATCACATTAGAAACCTCTAAAATTTTCAGAGTTCTTCTACTATATTATGCATGTATTATACATATAAACCTTCCTCTTGAATCACTCTATGTACTAAAAAAACATCAAAATCCGTTGCGTAGTTTCTAATTATTTAAGCATATCAGGGCCAGACAGACAGCGGGAAGCGACTTTCTTTTATAATATGTAGTGAAGAGCAAAGGCTATTCGTTTTATACCATCAATTACTTCGGAAGATGCAGCCTCAGCGACCGACGTCTAGACGAGAAGCCCCATCTGCAGGAGCTGCCGAGCGGGCACATCAAATTGATTTGTGCGAACAACCGTGCACTACCACTACACTTCATTGCGATCAAATCCAATCTGAATTGAAACGGTGTATCTAGTAAGTACGTAATATCTTTTATTAGGTACCTAGGTATCTCAGACCAAATAAAAAAATCAAGACGACACGTCGTGAACAGACAAGTGAGGTCGGTATTTTATACATGTGGTGAGTGCGTCGGTGTTGCGCCGCCATAGTTCGACTGACGAGCCAAGGCGTAGTTTCATTGTACTACACGGCGAGGCGTAGATTTGCCGGCTTCACTTGTTTGTGCACAACGTTCTGTCTTGATTTTTTATTTGGTCTGAGGTAGGTCCAAGCTTTTCTCTGAATCTTTATTTTGTGACAATGGCTATTTCTGTTTAATAATAATTATTTTATCTAAAACAATCAAAAGATACCATTGACCTACGATTTACGCAATATTTAGGTAGCTACAACTACATAGATATCAATTTATTGTTTTTTTATTTAGGTACTGGTCAAGAACGCTTGCCGAGAGGACGCAAGGTTCAATGTCATTCTAGGTATTTGCAAAATGCATTGATTTTCAGACTGATTTGTATATGTACTTATTACGAATCAATTATTTATTAAGCGATTCCCGGTTTGTTTTAATAGTAAAAGTTATTCTTATACCTACCTACCTACTTATAAGTACTTATGTACATAAAAAATTGTACACCTCTGCAAATCCGTGCACTTTGCATGGCAACACTAGGAATTTAAAGTTCCATTTCAGATTTAGTAAAACACTGAGAAAGTGCAATTATAAAGCCATTAGTGCATTTAGCGCACATTCACGGTAGCTTTGACATCAGCGATCAACTTCGCGACTGCATCGATGCTGCACTGCGCTTCAACGATCGCGTATCATTGCAATAACGAGACGGCGCATTTAAACGATTGATTCGATGCACAAACTACCACAGGGTAATCCAGAACAGGTGTGCTAAGCCGAAAGGAGTATTCAGACCATCATTACGAAAAACTTTTTTGATGGGGTTAGTCCGGAATTCGAGAAAAAAAAATTGCTCTTTCTTACCTTTTGTCAAATCCGAGTTCCATTTTTGTATGGAACAGCTGACTTTTTTCTTGAATTTTGAGTTGGGCCTGTAGTAAAAGTTGTTCGTGATGGACTTAATGACCCCCTTTCGGCTTAACACAGGGAAGCAGATAACCCTGTCAAAAACACAAACTACTAGACATGATACAACGTATCAGACAGGACTCTTCGAACATCCCATCACATGACAAACCAGATTTTTAGATGATTCGATGCCACATCACTTTGCTGCATTGCTGCATTTGATTGCCGTATTGAGCAAGATCGCGTGATTTGCGATTGCTTTATGCTGCACTGCATTTTCGGAATGCATGTTGCTTCAGCTGCCACAGAAGTATATCTGACTACAACGATGGACTGGAACTAGGTACCTATGTATATAATAGACATCGTAGAGATCTAACAGACATGCACGAGGAATGGAACGTAAGGACTTTTCTTCCACGCGCCGTATTTGTTTCTGATTAGAACATAACTTGTCGTACCTACAATGAATTATTTTCTGCACATCAAGATTGTTCTCTGTTGTTCTCACTATCAAACTGTTATCAAACCAACATAATTATATTTCCCGTTTGTTCTAAGATAGAAAACAAGAACAAATACCGATTCTTGATCATCGACCTTAAAAACAAAACTGGGATAAATTACCGATATTTAAGGACTATGAATAATAAGTAAGTTTTACCATTCAACTTTGGGCACTATTGAAATTGCTATAAAATCTAAATACGGTATCAGGAAATCAGCATCACCAATTTCCTGGTTTAATTTGTAAAGCGAGAAACCCAATCCTGACCACGAAGTTCTAGTTCGTGATCCTGACTGAACCACAAGTGATGATTGGGTTCCGCGCTGCTTGTAGCTAACTTTAAGAACCGCCAAAAAACAATTATACGAAAAAACTTCACGGTATCTATCTTAGGTACAATACTTTTGGCATTCCTCTACGTACGAGCATAGAAGTAAGTAGGTAGGTACAGTAAACGTATGTAATACATAACTTGGCTATACATATTGCAACCTACCTACTTATTACTTAAGTACCACACATAGGGCACCTAGCCGACACTAAAAAGGATCGAGGACGTGCTTCCTTTTCACGACTTTCCGACAGCCTCGGCGAGTGGCGCTGGTCACGAAGCCTTTAAAAACTCGTACTCACCCAGTAAAATAAATAAAGCCACTAAACCGGCAACAGTGTTGGTAATTCACACGTTATAGTACTGAAATAAAGTAGGTACGTACAGTACGGTCGCAAATCGTAATTTTTGGGTGCCTGGGTGGAAAAGATACAACACAAATAATTATTTTTCGCAAAAAATAGCAAAACAGCCTTCCATCGTGTACTCCTCCTTTTTGGAAGTCGGTTCAAAATAACTCAACCTTGAACTACTATACTGTAAGAATATTTTTTGTAGTAACATACAATAAAATATGTTATAAGCCGTGGTGGTCTAGAGGTAGTGACGCCCGCCTTACAATCGTGAGGTCGTGGGTTCAATCCCAGTCCCGTACCAATGAGTTCTTTGGAATTTATGTACGGAATTTCACACCACTGGCTTTTCGGTGAAGGAAAACATCGTGAGGCAACCTGCATATGTCCGTAGAAGAAATTCGATGGCGTATGTGAATCCACCAACCCGCACTGGGCCAGCGTGGTGGATATGGCCCAATCACCCTTCGTGGGTAGGCCTCGTCCTGCAGTGGACTATTAAAAAGGCTGATACAGTACAGTACAGTACAATAAAATATGTTGTTATAGGAAGAATATTAATAAGAACGTGTATGAAAATGGTTATCATGCTACTTCGTCAATTAGGTAATAACCACTCAAGGGACTAAGTAGGCAGGTATTGTATAATTTGTACCTATATTAGGGTGGAACGAAAATCACCTTTTTTTAAAATTTTAATCCTCCTGTATTTCCAATCATTAACCTATATGTTGAGGAATATTTGTGCATAATTTACCTAAGGTTGCGCGTTGAACTTGAAGTTTGAATGAAAATTTTTTAGTTTTTGGCACAATCTCAGAACCTAGTTCCTGGTAACATTATCACATAATTCACATTACATACACATCAAATATGTAGGTAACTAAAAAAAACAAACATTAAATGATCATAAAAATTATGTTTTAATTAACTAAATGATAAATTACAACACTTTGCAGACTGACAAAAATTTGATATTACCTATACCTATGACAGGATGTGTTTTGAATTCAATGAAAACGTATTTTCTATTTGGTCTAAAAACAGTTAAAGACCTCTACGCAAGACATCATCATACTTCTGAATAAGTTTATATTTTCCAAATAGGTACTAGTTAACACTTTTTCAAACGCGTTCAACGAGTTCAATGTGCCACCTTAGGATATTAACTTAGAGAGCTTAAAACTTGCACAAATACCCCTAATGATTGAATATACAGGAATTTTTTTAATTAAAAAAAAGTGTTTTCCACTCCACCTTATTGTATATGTCCCCATTTAGTCACGTTATTCAACTCTGTTCTTTTCTGACCATAGCTATACAGTTTATATAGGTAAGTGCACAGCAGCTTTGTAGCAGTACAAAGTACCTATCGTAAATTTTTGATATGGCTTCTTAGGAACTGCAACCTACGCCTCAAACCTTTCATCATGATTTGAGCTCTCACCTTGCAACTTTTAAATCGAACATGAGATCAATTAAATATTTATTCAACGTATAAAGTAAAAGAAATCCATTAAAATTATGATCGAAAGCATTCGACATTATTTTCTGTTCCTCGTATTCCCACCGTTTTCCAACAAATTGCGCACTTGCCTTCACAATAACGTAATAAGGAAGAGTAATATTCCAAGGAAGACATAAAAATGCCCGGGACTTAGTCGCGAATGCCCGGATTTGCTGCAAGAACATCGAAAGGTCTTCGGAGTCGGTGAATTTCCCAGGATTAAGGTTGCGGTCTCTTGTTTCAATCGATCTAATACCTACTTTAACCGGTGAAGTTTCAGGAAATGTTTGAAAAACATACTTAAGTAAATAGTGGAAAAGATTACTGTTAAAACAGTTGTTTCAATCATGTTCATTATCAGCATTTCAGGTATAAGTCGTCCACTAAAGACCTCCAATAGTACCGGTTAGAAGCGGTTTGCATCCAGCACAGTCCTGCGGTCTCAAAGAAGTCATCTGTCCATCTTTCTCACTACCTTGATTATATAGTATTTTATCTAAAGAATAAGATATAATTAATGAAAATAGGTACATGGAGACCGATCTTTGAAAAGGCTTTTACATACTATTATGTAAGTTGATGACCAAATCAGAACATTATGATTAGTCAAGTCAGGTTTCATCTCTTTCCTGTACTGGGAGCGAGGTTGCAGCCTCGAGGATTCCCTCTTTACTGCGGCTGGGCGCTGCGGGATCACGGCCCGCAGGGAATTATTCTGAGAGTGCGAGTATCCGACTCGCCCGCGAGAGCGAGTGGTTTCTCGAGCACCCTCTCAGCTGTGTTGCTGGTGGTCGTCTTGGCTTTGAGCCTGAAACAATAGATTAACGGAATTGGAAGAGGGAAGGAATAGGGGGGAGGGACTAGCTTGGGATGGAGGGGAGGGTGGGTTGGCTTGATGGGAGAGGCGAGCGTCCGACACGCCCGCGAGGGCGATTGGTACCTCAAGCCCCTCTCAGCCTGTTGGCCATCATGGTTTTGTGGGCCATCATGGCGATGGTGATCTGTGTCTTCTTAATGAGGGCCTCATGCAGGTTCGCCTACTTCCTCTTCGTCTTCCTCCAGGAGGAGATCTCGAGGGAGAGAGCGCCAGGTTCGTTCGTTAACGTCCGGTGGACGTGCGTGGTGCGGGGCGATGTTTTGTAGATGAGGGTGTGGCCCGTTGTCTGCGCGGTCGTACATTCGACGCGCCAACCGAGCCACGAACTCCCTCACCGGTTCAGCCTTCAGGTCCTTTATGATTAATGTAATGTAATACAGTCATGCATGTGGTTCGTCCAAGTTCACCAAGTTGTTATGCATGCAGTCTTGGCTATGCAGATGTATAGCTATAGATGTAAGCATGACGTATTGCCTACCTTTGTTGTGAAACAATAAAAGTTTGTAAGCTTCGACATGAACAAAACACATTCATTCCATAAACAAAACTCTTTTTCTCGAGCAGCAAGGTAAAAAATCACAGTTTCAATCTCATCGCCGAAGAAGCTTAGGAAACTTTCTCAAGGAAAATTGGTCGCACGAAGCCATCGATCATATCTCTAGCTAGAGCATATAATATCCTTGCTCCAAAAGCAATATATTTCAATACAAAGCCGAGACGTGGCGTGGTTGAAGGATTATCTACTTTCCTGAGATAGATTTTTCACATCGTCTCCTCATAGAATAGCTTTAAAATCGATTTCATTTTGCTCAGAATAATATTTTGATTTATTTATGAATTTCAAGCTTCTAATCGTGACTGTGTACATGGTCCATTCCATTCCGTGTCGTGCAAATCCCCTTTAGGCGTGATTGAATGACAAAGCTACGCTACAAATATTCACATTAATAAGTAATTAAGGCTAATACAATTTCTGTCCAAATAGCAAATATACAAAATGTTAGTATGAACATTCTACATTCGAACTTTAAAAATCTCAGACATTTTTCATAATTTTTTTCGCGTATTCAGGGTTGGTTTCATAATAAAAGTGGTCAAGCACAAGTCAGCGTTGCCAGATTTTTTTTGGCAAGTCGCGGGACTTCGAACCTTTTAGAGTGAAAAAAGCGGGATTCTTTCGTCGAAAGCGGGACATAGTAAAAATATATTTACTTATACGTATTTTCTACTATGTCCCGCTTTCGACGACAGAATCCCGCTTTTTAGGGTTCCGTACCTAAAGAGTAAAAACGGGACCCTATTACTAAGACTCCGCTGTCCGTCTGTCTGTCTGTCACCAGGCTGTATCTCATGAACAGTGATAGCTAGAACTTTGAAATTTTGAATTTTTGATGACGTACTTCTGTTGCCGCTATAACAACAACTAAAAACAGAAAAAAAAATTCAATTAAAACAAACCTGAATTTTGTACCGTTTTTAATAACGGCAACAGGAAGATGCTTGCAATATTCATAGAATATTTAGTTAATTATTCACTTTAAAAATAAATAATTAAAGTAAAATATATTATGGGGGCTTCCATACGGTACCTTCGTTCACGAATCCGGCTCGCACTTGGCTGATTATTTTTCATCATATGTGAAGTTTTTATTTATTTATCTTTGTAAGTATTTGAGTTTTAAATTACTTACGTTTACATGATAATAGATAGCCATTGAATATGTATTTAAATAAAAATGTAATAATTTAAATCAGATTTACCCTATCGATCGAGTTATCCCCGAAAAGCGGGACAGGCTCTGTCCCGCGCGGGACATCCCGCCCCACACATAAAAACCGGGACGTCTGGCAACGCTGAGCACAACTCGTAATGATATCCTAAAATAAGTTCGTAGTGCAAAGACAGAAGGTACTTACTTACACACCATTTGTGAAAGAATCGAATGTTTGAATTATACTTAAGAGGATCGTTCTGTAGAAAATCAAGATAATTTTCGGTACATTTTTGTTAAAATTTACGTCCTGGGATAAAACTCAAATTGTAACAACATGTTATGTTTTGGTGTCAATGGCTCGAGTAAGAAATATCGCACGATCATGTCTTTTTTTTAGAAAAGTTTTTAGTTTATGTATACTTTTCAGCCACTTAGATAAGACTTAGAGACTTGTAACTTTAAGATCATTTAAAAACTCTAAAAATTAAGATGTATTATAACTATACTAGCGACGATAAGTAGGTAAGTATCATACTGTAATAAACTAATAAGAAATTGTACGTGCTAAGGTTGGCATTTACATCGGCGTAATTTCACTTATACATACTCGTATATGTATACGGGTAGAGCCTTGCAATTATTCGGCTTATTATCTGGGATTCTGAACGGACTGGCTTATTTGCATCCATCTTAACAGTCATTATGGTTATTATTGGCAGGCGAGCAGACAGTAAATAGCGAACCAAACCTGTGCTACCACTGAGGAATGGTGCTATTTTTAACCGACTTCCAAAAAGGAGGAGGTTCTATGTTCGTCTGTTTGTATTTTTTTTTGTATATGTTCATCTATAATTGCGCCAATTGTGAACCGAATCGAAATATTCTTTTTTAGTTTGAAAGGGTATACTCCCAAGGTGGTTCCATTTAAGTTTCAGAGAAATCGGCTGAGCCGTTTTTGAAAAATCAACAATAATGTATACAATTCTAGTGAATTATTCAAATTTTGTGCACGATGGAAGGCGATTTTGCCATTTTTTGCGAAAAATAATAATGTGGTGTAAAATAAAATAAAAAGAAATAAAATCATCAAGTTCGTAGTGTGGCTATTTAACATGTTGTCAATCATCAAAAATATGCCAAGTCGATGATAGGTAAGATTATCATGAATGAACACTAGGATCTTTTCTGTGAAATTATTGATCTTGCGAACAAATAAATATTTTTGCTCATCTAATTCGAAACTGCGATTTTATAGACACAGATATATTGTATAGGTACAGCCGAAAGCGTCGTACATTACGACTTCAGGGTCGCGTTAGGTTTTGTACTTACTTATTTCAAAGTTTTGAATTGCCTTGACGTAGAAATCTTATGACTTCTACGTCAAGGCAATTCAAAAGCGCTCATTCTTGTAGCGCTCGTAGCGTAGTTTGACTAGGTGATAGTCAGCGATCGCCGAAATTAAGCAACTTTCCGCACGGTCTGTACTTGGATGGGTGACCGCGGGTGGCATTTTCCAACTGAGCGCTACCGTGGCTCGGATGACACGTTAAATTGTAGGCCCCGGTTGTTTCAACCGTTTAGCCATGTCAGAGGCCTTCAGGCGGCCTAAAAACTCTTACACCAGGGCTAGCCACCCGGCCTATACGAACTTACTTTACTTACTTACTTACGTCAAGGTCAGTCAAAACTTTTTGATATGAATAAATTAGCCATTTCTAGCCAGATTATTCCAAAGCACGATATTTTACTATCACTCTGACATTCCGTATTATGTTTTACAAGGTGTTTTGTATGGAGGTATACAATACTCATCATTATGAACAACTTTTACTACGAGACCAATCGTAGAATTGCGAAAAAACAGCTGTTCATACAAAAAGCATTGCATTACAAAGTCGGGATAAAATGTATCAATCAGCCGATTTCGCGGCTTTCACAGTTGGTCTCGTAGTAAAAGTCATTCATAAGTTCTGAAAATTACAACCAAAGTATAGGACGAATCAAACTTTATGGCGGCTGTAAACACTAGGCGAGTCATTGCCCAGTAGCGAATTCGTTATGTTAGCTACGCGAGGATATACATATAAGTATCCTGCGAGTGTAGCTAATTGTTTGTATCGCCCTATAACAGTCTGTATTCTATGTTGGAGAATCACATGGAGAATGAACTTTACCAAAACGCTACAATCTAGGAGCGGCCATTCAATCTAGCGGCAGGCAAATTGTCTGTGTAGGGCTTCGAGCAAATATCTACAGAGCCATAGTCCCTAAGTGAAAGTATAGTAAAAAAATCTCCAAGCGCCGTCATACATACCTACTTAGACATTTACATGAAATAATTCACAGTGACCCGTTTTTTCTCGAATCTCGACTTTAAGTCACCTAATTGATGCTTGTAACCGAACACTTTGGGCGGCGTTGTAGTCGGCTTGCAATCACTTTACGACTAACTAAAAAGCCTATCCACTACGTAGCTTGGACAGAGTTTTGCCTCGGACACTTTTTTGCACGATTGTAACTCTATAGATATTTGCTCGAAGGTGTAGGGCGGAAATGTGCGGTGAAGCGTTCAATAGACGGACGTAGTGAAGTGGCTATGCAAGAAAAAAAAAAGAACGTGCATAGTAGAAAACTTAACTTAAGTTGCGCAGACCCCGTCTGTTTTCCATATTTTTAACAAGCAAATGAATGGATGGAACGTACGGAAATGGACTCATCAATCAGGTGAGTGACTTGCTATATGATGCGTTTCAGATGAAATTTTATCGATTAAATATCTAAATATCATCGAAAAAACAATGAACTGCATATGAGCTTTATTAACTTGAAATCCTGAGCTACGCAGGACTGCGTTAGTCATTGACAAATACTGTTGAATAAACCCTACGACGATCTCTCTCTCTCTAAAAGCTTTCATAATAACATAATTATAAAATACGTTTATAAATATTTTAACAATATTGCAAAATATGGATCCATTGGATAATTTGTAGGTAAATATATGATGGTGAATCGAATTTAACAAACTCCTAAAAAATTATGAATAGAAAAGTGCTTACGGTATGTTTACCTATGTTTCATTCATAAACAGATCTTCCTTCTAAATCAATCTATAGAATACTATAAATTCTACCTCCAATCCCCACTGCACCACATACTTAGCTATGTATTATGTAGCTTTAGATACATATTATGTAGTCGGCTAGCTCAGTCATGTTTGCCTATGAGCTTACTAATCCAAATTCACTGAAGCGTGTTAGCTTTGATGCCTGTTAGGATTATCTAGAAACAGATTGCAAGCAGAGCGATTTATGTAGAATTCTCTAAGCTGCTTTAGTAAATAGATTTGAACACGGAAAACACCAGAAAGACTTTCGTACTCAAAATGAAAACAACAAATGACTCCAGTAAATCACTAATTTATTCCGGGCTCGATCAATTTATCTGTCTTTCACAGTGAAATGAAGGGCGAAACGGTGTTAATTGTAAACACAGCGTATATATTTCATTCAAATGCAGCTAGTGTCCTTCTGGTTTCTTTCGTGTTCAATAGTAAATAGATAGCAAATCGACAAATGTTACCCATGTTATCTTTGGAGGAGACCACTGACAAAATCGACATGAACCCCCTTCGCTCTACATATATGTCACTACGGAATGTAATACACCGAAATCAATGTCTAGATATGACTGAAGTCACGTGAAGTTAGCGATGGAAGTCAAAGGTCTTGTACAAACTCACTATCAGACATTATTTGTTGACATAGTAGAAGAGTATCAGTTGACAGAATGTACGGGACATTAGCAGCATAATTAACCGAATGACTTTCTTATTAATTATAGTTCAGAGGCTCTATAATTAAATCATTAGAATAGCTGAATCTATGCGTAAATGGTCACAAGTCCAAGTAAGAGCAGGAGCGAGCATTGAAAATCTAACTACAATAACTACATACAGTCATGCTATCAACTTTTTGATAGGCAAGCTATCATAAGCCATTTTGCGTGAACATCATGCATGCGATTCTCTATGAACGTTAGGAAAGATTCTAACGTTTCAAAAAATGGGCTCTAGTTTCTTGCTCATTCATACGTTCGGCTAAATTAAGACAAGAAATAATAAAGTCAACCATCAATGAAGTCACTATTTTCCCAATCTGCTCCATTAGCGTAAAATCCTGTTGTTTTACAAACCTTTCCCCTTTCAATTCCAAGACGTCTACGTAAATGAATTGCGAAGCTTACTAATTACGTTCTGTCGGCTCGGACTGCAGTTTATCGGCGCGAGCATCCTCCATCCTCGCCTATTGCCTCCTCTCGGGAGGATCTCCTGCAGTTGTCTTGAAGTAAAAGTGTAGATAGTTTTGTTTTGTGTTCAGTGTTATAAAGGACTAGCTGCGACCCGCGGTGTTACCCGCGTTATCCCAAGATAAAAAGAAGGACTAAGCTACCTTCATACCGAATTTCATCCAAATCGTTTCACCGTTTGTGCGTAAAAGAGTAACAAACATCCATACATACTCACAAACTTTTGCGTTAATAATATTAGTAAGGTTTTGTTGAAGTAAACTGTTTGAATTCATCACAATTTAAAAACAAGAAATATATTTTTTAACAGATACTGTAATGTACGTAAAAGCTGGCTGCTTCAGTACACTAGTACAGCCAGCTACTAAGACATGGTGCGACTTACTCGCCACCACTTTGTTTCCAAGTCTTTTTAGGTTCAACAAGTTACGTAATGTACTTATACCTACCTAGTTTCACAAAATTTCCCCCCTCCCCTCCCTCCCTCTTATATTTAAAGGCGTCTAAGTAAATACAGTCATTAGACACGTAATTACATTCTGTCGGTTCGAACTGCAGTTTTGTTTCTGCGCGAGCATCTACTATCCTCGCCCATTACCTCCTCTCGAGAGGATCGACTGAACGTTAGCATTTTAACCTCGGAGTAAAGATAAAATACTTAGATAATAGGTATGTGATGGAGTACCTAGTATTGAACAGAACAGTTTGAATTCATTCAACTCTGAAAACAAAGTAGAACTCATAGATGAAGGATTGGTCTTCGCTCCGTTTGAGCGAATACCAATCCTTCATCTATGGTAGAACTGTTTGTTTTTCGAAATTTACTAGTAAATTATAAGTGAACTTTAATATGATAAAAAAATAGTAAATGTACAATTCAAATTTGCACTCAAATTACTTTTTGTAACTTTACTTATTTGCCGTTTATCGCACTCACACTCTATGTACAACCTGTGAGAACATAGGTACTCGTATGTATTTAGCATCATACATTTTAGTTCAATCTAGCTCCAAGTATTTTTGTGAGCACCAAAACCTATGAAACTTTAATGAAAAGCTGCACTTTTCTGTGAAACTCTACATTGCTAGTTCACCGACCCAAGATTCTTTTACTTAGTTCTCACTTTTAATCTGGCCTCCAGACGCCTTTTGCTACAAAGTGGATGCCTCGAACAGACGGTAACAGACAATAAAAGGCCAAGAAACAGCTAACAGCTAAGTTCTGGAGCGTTTTCAAGGTTCTGTACCCCCAGAGTAAAGTTAAACCCTAATAGTGAGCTCTGAGCATGGATTTAAAAATGTAAAATTTCCAGATGGGTTTTGGTTTCGAAAGTCACAATTTTATAAAATACTGTTCTGTAGCCCTAGAGTAAAGTTAAAACCTAATATTGAGCTCTTACATTGGCTCTCTACGGTAGAGTGATAAATCTTGAACTTTGACAGGAAACAATGGAAGATTTGAAAATGAAAAATATTCAGATGGGTTTGTTTTTGTTTTCGAAAGTCACAATTTCATTAAATCCACAAAAAGCCCTATTATAAAATGTAATTTGAGGATACGGTACAACGTACAGCTTAGCTCAGTAGGTACAGCTCTGTATCTAATTAAAATCAACGCGGTCTGCGCATCTGTAGGCAGTGTAGAGTGTGAAGAAAGGCTGATATAGTCACGACTGCAGCTACCATATCTAAACATTGATCTCGTAAGGAGTAAGTGTAAGTATATCGAAGATCTGAAAGGAAAAAAGTTGATACTGACGGTACGGAACCAATATCTCGGCGAGTTGGGCTTGCTATATTAGTGCTTTTTCAGTTTAGTATCTAGTACTTCGTTATCCTGGAAACTAAAGGAATCTTTTGTGTTTCACTTGCAAAGCAGTCATAGTAAATAATATTCTACTTACATTGGGCTTGTAGGAAAACCAATTTGTTACCCAGTTCCTTGTGTAGGTACTTTTAAGTGGGGTAGAAACGTCCTTCTATTCTACCTAGGTCCTGAGAAGAATACCTAAGTAGTTTTTATGACTCATAATTTGATATATTTTCGTGCCATTTTCCCAGATATGGAGAGGTATTTATATATATACATATATATATTTTTATTTAAATTTATATTCGTTTATTGCACAATGCCTGTTATAACAAAAGTTCTTACAAACTAGAGTCTCTTAGTGACATTGACCCCGTAAGGGCGTCGCAATTTAAGGAGGGATTTATTATTAGCTCTACTAGATATTAATAAAGAATCTAAAAAATATTTAACTACTTCTAGTTTAACTATGCTAAAAAAAAAAACTACACTTTGGTAAAAAAAATCTATCTAAACTATAATGGTATCTATGTAACTATCACGAGTTAGTTACATCATAACAACGCTATCATAACGTATTGGACGTGGCAATCGAAATATCAGTAATATTATCATCAAGGTATATTGCTTTCCAAAAACATTCTGAAAACTAAAGTAGATCTACTTTAGTTTTTAGAATGTTTTTGGAAAATAGGATGCTGTCGATACCATTTGTACACGAAAATACTTACTTCCATTACCAACGGAAGTATTTTCATCAACCTATCGCATAAACCAATATAATATTGGTATGATTCATGATAACCTCTCCTCTGCCTTATTTAGAGAAGAAAAAAAATCAATTTTTTTCGTCAGATAAAGTATTATAAGAAGTCCAATTATCATAAAAAAACCTCGGTATGTGTGAAGTCTTTGAAAGAGGACTCGTAATAAAGAAAGAAGTTTGACTTTGAAATTAAATAATACTTATTAAGTTTTTGGTCTGTAAAATTAACTTGACAAGGTATCGAAAAGTGTGTTATGTAAAGTATGCTAATTACCAAACACCCTTATTCTTATGCTATCGAAAATTCCTGAAAAACATAGTATTTTAGAGAAAGTTTTCAACTAGGGCTAGGTTCCCGGGTGTCGGAAGCTCGCGACGAGACAAGATTGCCGAAATTGATTTGTAAAAAAAATATTTTCAAATAATTGAAGGAGACTGTTTCTGTTAGTTTAATGAAAATTTTTATGGTCTACAACGTAACTACCTACTGAGTATCCAACACCATAAATTTCATTATTACAAAAATCATAAACGGTTCGTCGAACAAAGCGGTTGACTCTCTGGTTTTATTAACAGCCCGTTTCATTAAATCAACAAAGAAGTCTAATTAATCTGTTAGTTGATTATTTAAAAGCCTGATTTATAAGTCTATTTTATTTTTATTTTTAGATTATTTAATTATGAAACAAATCTGTGATTATGAAAATACGCAATGTTGTATCATCAATCAATAGTAAATTTATTAAGAATTAGTATAATTCATAGCTAAATTGTTTTTTTTATAACTATAAGATTCAACGGCTTAAAAATGAATCTGTGTGTGATAAAAGAAATAAACAAAGCATTTATCATAACTGAAATTTTAATGTTTTTAAGATTTAATTTTCTGATAAATAAATATGTAACAAATGCTGAATTAAAAACAAATGCTTTTTTAATAGATATCGCCAGAAAATAGCTCAATTTAAATTATTAAGAAAAAGCTAACCTCTCTTATATATAAAAAAAACCTTAAGAGTCTCGAAGTCCCGGGAATTTCCGGGACTTTGATTGTAGGCTGTCTCGTGTCCCGGGACTTCCGGGAAAATGTCGAGAATTCCCGAACCCTATTTTTAACCAATTATTTTAAGAGTTAGACTCCTGCCACCGTTGACGATTAGCTTATCTGAATGCTTAATGTTTCAATAACTTATCCAATCCTCAACCTTGTTCCTTTTTTATGGTTTCCACTGACTACCAATAAAGCGGGATAGCCCACTGGCATCTAAACCGCAAGTTATTTTTTTTAATTGTATGGATTTGTCACATTTGATTTTGTATGTATGCCTTAGCTAATTTTTGCGTAACCTTCTCGACAACAAGGCCTTTTTTATCCGTTACCAAAAACAGCTTATTATATGAGGCAATTAGCCTATGTATACAAAATGCTTTTAAGCTTAAATTCACTTTTCAACAATGCTTTTAATCCTATTACGTTGGCACGATATACCACAATGACTCTATGTCACCGGTTTTTACATGGTTACGAAATAAACAATACTTCCTTTGTGGTCACTCAATTTTCCTACATTATCAACGGCATTAGAAGTTTTTTAATGTTGTTGTATTAGTAGATCGCGTGTGACACGCATTACGTATACGCGATAATGTGTAGAAGGGCTTAGTACCGTAGAAAATTACATGAGGAATAAGTCTTCAAAAAACGAAGGTTCAGATTAATGACTCACACTAGCATTGTATTACTTATGCTTGTGAGGGTGAATAAAATTAATAATAGATATTATCAGTCTTTTGTTACTAAGTGAAGCATCACATCATATTTTAACCACGTAGATTTTTGGATACATGTGATTTTATTTCGTGCATTGTCACGTACAATACCTTATTGTAATGTAATAATCGGCCAAGTACGCGTCGGATTCGCGAACTATGGGTTCCGTACTCTAGGGGAGTCCGAATTAAAAATGTATTTTTAATCATCGTCATCATTTGTAATCATTTATTACTGAAGTGAATATACAAATTCTGTGAATATTTCAAGTTACCGTCTACCTGTTACCATTATCAATATAGAGCGAAAAATGCCAAAAAATTCAGGTTTGTTTTATGGGAGCCCCCTTAACTGTTTATTTTTTTTCTGGTTTTAGTATTTGTTGTTACAGCGGCAACAGAAATACAGCATCTGTGAATTGTGAATTTCAGCTTTCTAGCTATAACGTTTCATGAGATACAGCCTGGTGACAGACAGACGGACAGCGGAGTCTTAGTAATCTAGGGTCCCGTTTAATATCCTTTGGGCACAGAACTCTAAAAAATTACCGATACCGCTAAATTCACACCAATTCAGGATTTTTTGATTTCATGGTCACTTTGTAAAAACGTTTTACTAATAGACTTTAAGTTATACATTGCTTGAATAAAATTGAATTTGTATTAAGTTCCTTAATTTTAACGTAAATAATAGTCATGAATTAGTTTATTTATGTCCTATAACGCTTACATAATTATTTGTTATATTTATAAAATTGTTTGTTTATTTATTGGTTTCTTAGTTCGTTGCCTTTATTACTTATAGCAGTTTCTAATTGCTTATTTGGCTTAGGAAGCTGTAGTTCGTATAAACTAGGTCCCATCTTTTGATCCGGTGCATGGAGCGTTTGAAGAACGCCTTTCATCCTGAAGCATAAAAGATCTTGTTCACACTTATGAAAAGCTTTTCATCCCGCCGCCAGTCGAGACTTAGGTCACGGTCACTTGAGCTCTATATACGACTATACGTACCTACGTCTGCAATATTATTCTTTGCTTCCAACTGCATTATTCTCGCAAAAATTATAGCCTCGATAGTGATTTCTTTAAACTTAGGTAGGTATATTTGGACCAACCCGCACTGGGTGGTGGATATGGCCCAATCACCCTTCGTGGGTAGGCTTACGTCCACAGTGGACTATTAAAAAGGTTGCTACAGGTATATTTGTACCATTCGGGTTGATTAATTCATTCATTATTTAGTCTTTTCAGAATCTATCCCGCCTAGAAAAAATGGATGCGATGTGTGATTAAGATACTGTGTTTTCTAATGCAATGATCGTGTGGTTCGTCGTTTGACGGTTAATGGATTATTCAATTGCTTTTCAGTTGATATAATTTATAGATAACGTTTTGTTGTAAGTAGGAGCTAAAAGCGATCATTTGCCAAAGTACACAAAGTATTTATTAAGTAATTAATTTCGTAATTTTTTCACAAAGCAAACCGAGTTACATTTACGTAGGTACCAATCTTCATTTTCTTGCGAGTAGGCAACATCTTTATATACATAGGTACAGACATAATCGCCTACCTAACGCTTTGAAATCATCGTCGAGATTAAACTTCGAACCTTCGCTGTTTGCAAATGGTATTTTGTAAAAGCATCGCCAAAGTCATTAACGAAATGAAACTTGGTCGATTTCAGCTTTACGCAAACATTCCCGTCGATTCCCGTTTCATCTACTACCTGTGGTACGAGTACGAGTTCCATCCAATCGCTCCAACAACGTGCGCACTTTTAACGGCATAGCAATAAAAAGTTATTATTCGACATGCTTAAAAACAAGCAATTCGTGAAACCAAATGTAAATGACTTGTTATCGATCCCATCTTTACTTCGGCACTAAAAAGAGCTCACGGAGACATCCTTTTATCGTTTTAATTGAGTACTTACCTACAAGAGATTGTAATAAATGGAACATTGTGTTATCGAGCAACGATCTTCGTTTTCTTAGACGTGCCAGTTCATTTTGAGTTCCAATAACCCTTCAGTTCGCTGTAACCCTCCGATCTGCGTGTAAATGCTCTCATTGTGGAACAGATGCTCCCAATTACATAAGGTGATCGACCCTGGTGAAATAACCTTACGACATTGCGGGAGTGTCGACCCTCGGGGCTGTGGCCCGTCAGCCGGCGGGATGAGTCCAGGGTCACGGACCCGTCTGGAGCAAGGGCGCGCCCACGCGCTGCAGCCGTTCACCCCGACGAGAGGAAGCGCCCTTGTCTCTCGCCTCGGGGACAGCTCAATGGAATACTGCCACTGCGCTACTGAAATAACACTTTGGAAAGCTTTCAAACTTCTTTACACGTTCCTCAGTTTGGTGTGGATGTGGTGTTTATTTTTCTTTATTATGATTTTTGAACATGAATAGAACTCGAAAGTGTTGTTGGTCATTGACAATGAGAAGATTCCATACCGTTCCTACTCACACGAACGATAACGACAACTTTAGAGTTTTGTTTCTTTATTTATTATGTAAGTATGTACTAGAAGCGATCATTTATAATTTACAACAATAATAAAGTCAGCTATGCCTATGCGAAAGATACTTTTGATCTCTCATAATTTAATAATCTTCTAAAGAACTACATATGCAGATGGATAACCTAGTTTTATTTACGGTATTTTTACCAAACTTTTGTTTGTGTCGAGGTGTCGATATTATCGAAAAGTTTTCCTAACATATTCAAAGACCGAGATAGCTTAAAATAGTGGTTTAGATAAAAGTATTATGCTCTACCATCACAAAATGTGGTACTTTTAATAAAATCACCTTCTCTTGTGCATAATTGAACAGACACAAGTGTTCCACGTAAAATCATCCTACCTACGTTATACATTTTCATACATGTACTTACGTTACCACAAATGTGAATTGAAATAACTCTCCGGCAAAAGTGATGTGAGCAAATTAGGTAAATGTACGAGTATGATTTGTTCGCAGGGGAAAGTCGACGAATCCTCAGGGAGGTAAATCGATGTCGGCTCCAATCTGCCACGCCATGACATCATTTTAACTGAGACTTAAATTCAGTAGCATAATAACTCCACAGTAATAAACCTCTTTCCCCGCACATATTTCACACGTAAAACAAACATTAATACCAGAACAGGTGTTTTATAAGCCACACACCCAAGGATTCATGCAGTATTATGGTGACAAATTGAAGTTCAACGACCTTGTATACATACGAACATAAATCTATACGTCTACGCGTAAATATTTTCTCTCGTCGACGTAGCACACCCTTCCTTTTGGGGGTGAAAATAGTCATAAAAACACAGACATTTTTTCAGACGAGGCGAGTCTCTAGAGCCGAGGTGTCGGTGTGCTAGCCTCGGGCCTTTGATAACTCATGAAAAATTCAACTGCTCCCGACAATATCTGGAGATACGAGTGCTCGTACACAAGTGCGAGGACTGGTTAAATCTCTCAAGAGCGACTGAAAATAACGAAGCTGTCGTGTATATATTTTTTGCGTGAATGAATGCTGAATCAAGGTGCGAAATAAATAGATAGATTGGTAATTTTCTATTTAAAACGATATCTGATACAAAACAATTATATTATTACTAAAATTGTTTTGTGAAATTCTTTGAAAGGCGAGAGAAGAGAATTTAGGTTCTATGATGACTCTCTCAAAGTCGAACGAATATCGAGACCTAGTATAGTGAAAAGAGCAGGAACCCTATTGAAACAGCAATCATCCTGATGGAAACATTTGTAATACTTAACTCCGCATCAATACATAAATTTAGATAAAACCAATCCAGCTACTTTCTCTAATAGCGTACTGAAGGTCCTGTTCTGAAAAGTTACACTTTGTTCAGCAAGCTCTACTTAGGCCAATTTTAGTTGGTACTTACCTATATATTTTCTCAAACATAACCCTCTTTCTTTGGAAGCTAGATAAAAACAGTATCGATTTCTAAGAAACGAAAGTACGTAAAGAGCTGTTGGCGCAATAACAAAATTACTCAAACTGCTGCAGGTATTCCGCATAAAAATGATAATTTCCGTCGTGCTGATGCAAATCGTCTCCCGCTCGGAATATGTTTACTCCAAGTATGTTTACTCTAATAAAAACTCGCGTAATAGTGCAATCTCAGCTTCCCTTTCAGATAAGGCAGATAAATTGCCCTAATATCGGTTACGAGCGGTAAATTGGCGGGAAAATGTAGCTGATCCCTCGCATAGAATAGAGTAGGTAATACATATTTCATCAGGTTACACATAAACACAGTTTCTTACTTACCTCCGTTATCGATATGGGAGTCTTATTTATTTTTTAAATCAATAAAGGCACGAAATGGAAAGGATGGGAGATGTTATCTTTCCCTGTGGGTTTGGCGCGCCGCGTCGCACCTTATAAGTAGATACAGTATCAGTATGTTATGTATAAAAGAGTATACCTATAGGTATAGAATATGTAGTAACACTGTAACAGTAAGTTATTTTTATTATTTTTTTGCTATACTCTATTTTTACCCAGTCACAGGTAAATAAATAGGTGTCTCTACTTCGAAATTAAATAAGTGACTCAAAAACCACCCTGCATTTCAGTAATTTCGATACTTTGGCAAAGTGCCGTGAAAGTTTTACAGGTGAAATTATAAAATGGCAAACATTCAAAATAATTGGCCAAGTGCGAGTTGGACTCGCGCACGAAGGTTGCCGTTTCCTATGGGAACCCCCTTAGCCCCATTTTAAGCGTCTACCCGTTATTAATATGGAGCAAAAAACGGCAAAAAATTACGTGTTTTTTACGGAAGCTCCCCTTAAATATTTATTTGATTCTGTTTTTATAGTATTTGTTGTTACAGCGGTAACATAAATAAATCAATTGAAACATTTAGCTGCCTAGCTATCACGGTTCATGAGATACAGCCTGGTGACAGACAGACAGATAGACGGACAGACGGACGGACAGCGGAGTCTTAGTAATAGGGTCCCGTTTTTACCCTTTGGGTACGGAACCTTAAAAATACTAACAAAATTATTTGTTTACTAAAATTTGTTGTAGTACGCGTCAAAGAAGAATACACACTTTTGTATAAGAGGTGTATCAACTTAATACTACTAAGTGTCCAATGTATGTTTTCATTTTGTACTATAATATTGTGAGAAGAGCCACAAATAAAAATAAAAAATAGAAAAATAAATCTTCCTAAAAAAATACTCTGCTATGAAGTAAAAGCATATTTTCGCCTCATATTCAAAATGTAATCAGTGAAAGCCGAGCCAGACTTGAGGGATTTTGCGTATGTAAATCAGTTTACCTGAACCACGGCATGATAGGCGGTAAATTGTAGACATTCCGAGGAAATGTTGCCACAATCGCATCATGGAACATCTCTTGACTGCTCAAACTGTAGGAAAACCTGATGGAACAGAGGTTTTAATTTAAAAAAAAACTCCTAAAATCACGTTTGTTGTATGGGAGCCCCTCACATATTTATTTTATTCTGTTCTTAGTATTTTTTGTTATAGCGGCAACAGAAATACAACATCTGTGAAAATCTCAGCTGCCTAGCTATATAGCCTTCATGAGATACAGCCCGGTGCCAGACAGACAGGCGGACAGACGGACATCGAAGTCTTAGTAATAAGGTCCCATTTTTACCCTTTGTGTACGGAACCCTAAAAATTAACTGTGTAAAAAAGAAGCTTGCAAAATACTGTTCGGTGTACTGGTCGGTAACAACCAGGACTTTTAATTTAACGAAGAACCGGAGCAATCTTAAGACTGACCGCGTCGAATATTACTTTGGTAATATTAAATTTTTTAAACGTTATTGACAATCTTGCTTAAATAGAATTAGAAAAATAGATTGCATGAATAAACCTTTTAAGCATCTTACACACTTACATACTCTTAATTCAACAGGTATCCTGCCTAAATACATAATAGAGCAATTTTTACCTAAGTAGATGTTTTCCTGAAACGAATGAATGTTGCTTGGCAAAAGTTGAAAGCCGTTTCATTTGCACGTGTTTGGAGTTCCAACACAATACTTGTAACGAACTCTGTATAATTTATTTTATTTTATTTCCAATTTAACTAAGTATTGTGCCATTTTACAATAAATTCTGTTAATAAGAAAATTCAGTTTTTGGTTATTATTATATTGTTTTTTGTGTGAAATAAATAAAATTGTATTAAAAAAAAAACACTTTTTGTTAGATACTACTTGCCCGTCCCGGTTTCGCTCGGTTACGAGTGGCTAAAGAAGACAAATGGTAAGTATACGTAATTTAAAAAAATATAAACATAGCCTATTTTCACCGAAGATAGCGTACGAGTAGCTATCCAATAGCGAAATAATTTTTCAAATTGGTTCAATAGTCTCGGAGCCTATTCGATGCAAACAAACAATCAAATCTTTCCTCCTTATAATATTGGTATAGCCAATATTTTGGCACAAAATGAGTCAATCAATGTCGCGAAGTAGTTAACACATTTTATTATTATTTATCAAAAAAATAATCATCTTCGAAATTACCTATACAAATATAATATTCCTAAACCAAATATCAGAATAACAAACTGTGCTGTGCTGTGCCAGCCTTTTTAATTGTCCACTGCAGGGCGCAGGCCTACCCACGAAGGGTGATTGGGCCATATCCACTACGCTCGCCCAGTGCGGGTTGGTGGATTCACATACGCCATCGAATTTCTTCTACGGACGTATGCAGGTTGCCTCACGATGTTTTCCTTCACCGAAAAACCATTGATGTGAAATTCCGTACATCAATTCGAAGGAATTCATTGGTACGGGACTTGTATTTGAACTCACTATCTCACGATTGTAAGGCGAGTGTCTTTACCACTAGATCACCACGGCTTCCCACTAGACCACCACGGCTTCACGGCTTCAACTGTGCTGTAATGAACTGTTAATAAAGTAACCGTTGGGTTACTTAAGCATACCTACTTAAAACGTTTAAAGATTTTTTAAATAAATTCACCGCGTATCTTTTAAAAATGCCCTAACAAAGGATTGTATATGTATACTACAGATTACTACACTACTTCCCAAAAATTAACCAAAAACCATAAGGTTCATACCATCTACCTACCTGGTAAATCGGCCCTCGATCATCAGGAAAATTGTCTTTTGTACATTTTCCTAGTGCATGAAAATGCACAAAAAACAATTTTTCAGATGTAAATAGGTATTTATTAGAGCTGTAGAGCACCTTCTCTAATTAAAGTATATAAATAATGGTTTAATCAATCAGGTTCGCAGACACCTGAGAGCGGAACGTCTGCAGCGCCTCCGTGTCAGTTTCATTACCCTCCACTTCTGCGGGGTAAACAAGCCCCAACATGGACTGATCAAGGACAAAGGAGAGGGGGACTCACGTAACTACGAGTGAGTAGAAAGAAACATCTAATATTATAAAAAGCTTGAATTCAGAATTTCTAGTTACCTTTAATAACACTCTATAAAGACACATTTCGAACCAAAAAATAATTATCATTCACGAAACTAATAGGCAAACGCCCACATTTCAGGAGATAAACGGACGACCCAAAACGGCTGGATCATACTACCTGCAGTCCGCATGATCAGTGATCAGCCCTATTGGAAAGTCTGTTAGGGAGACCTGACAGACAGTCAGTAGACTTCTTAGCGTTATAATAAAAAAACAACATTGTCAACATCTGATTGGACGCTCTATGGTGGGATTTCAGTGTTCAGTCGTCAAAAAACAGACTACGAACTTCTTTGTAGTCTGATTTTCTTTACTGTATTGTACTGTACCAGCCTTTTTAATTGTCCACTGCAGGACGTAGGCCTAATCGGAAAGCGAATGGGCAAATCCACCACGCTGGCCTAGTGTGGGTCGGTGGATTCACATACGCCATCGAATTTCTTTTACGGACGTATACAGATTGCCTCACGATGTTTTCCTTCACCCAAAAGCCAGTGGTGTGAAATTTCATTCATAAATTCCAAAGAACGCATTGGTTGAAACCCCCCAGGATTTGAACCCACGACCTCGCGAATGTAAGGCGGGTGTCATTACCACTAGATCACTACGTCTTCTCGTTAGAGACTTTCATTAGAGTTAGAATACTGGTTAGCCAAGATTGGAGTCTAAAGACAAGGACTATTTTGAAACGGACTTTGGTTACTCTTTTTGGAAATAAAATGATATTTATTATTTTATATTCTACTTGTCTTCCCCTCCAGACATAGCCCTGAGTACCCCTACCCCCCGGATGTAAATCATGTCATTAGGTGCTGCGATCGAGCTCGGTCTAATTGGAAATAAATCTCATTACGGCTAGGCCGGTAGAAGCGCATTTTCCGTTTAGTTGATTCAATATGGAAGCCAACTTTTTGTTGAAATTGCAACATGGTTCATGAAATTGCCAGCTAGAGATAATTAGATAAGAGGCGGTTTGTTTGTTGAGCTACAGTACTAAAAAAATAATAGATATTTACTATTTAGTGATTTGCTTAAGAATGGTAGGTACGAGTTAATAAAACCAAACTTACAAAACAAAGTAATGTTGATCAACTTCTAAATGTCATGTTATTGTTTTCCTTAATACTTTTCCTCTACGCATCTTTTAAGTTGTATGAAGGTGCACAATAGTTTTCTTAGCAAGATAAACATTATGCTATCAATGTAACTATCTCTAGAGCCATTTAATTAATTTAATTGACGAATTTCGTAAAAATATCCAGAATAAAAGCTTATCCCGCTAAAGCTATTTAATTTGAATATGCTAACAAAAATGTTACAATTCCGCTGAAAAAGCACCTACTTCTGTGTGCAATAGATAAGGGTTATAAATGAAGACCGATAGCAGCGATGGAAACAAAGCCAGCTGTTTGACCTGACTCAGATATCCCGGAGGGAATTAAACGAAACGGGGCCAGCGGGAACTATGCAGCTCTTCATGAGGAATACTATTCATGTATTAAAAAGATTGAAAATAACCGGCTGAAAACGAGTCGATTTTCCGTATCTGTACCTGCGAATGATCGGGTTGGAGTCGAAAGAACGACAGAAACATTTGCTTGTATTTTTATTCAGAATTTTTGTTTGAATACGACCCAGATTTTTTGGATTGGCATGTCGGATCTTTTTCGTCTGGCCATTTTTGCACCACGTTCAGATATTCGTATGCGTCCTACATGGGATGGTTATAAAAAGGCTGGGTCACACAGGGGCTAATGCATATAAATAAAATTTCACAAAAAAGAACCTTTTAAAACTTTTATTCGATTGCCAAATTTAGATTGCTCTGGGTTTTAAAAATAACACGAGTAAAAATAGAGTTCCGGAAAACTTGCAAAGACCCGTCAACAGCGGACGGAACCAACACCTTTGGTGCCTTTCGAAGGGGGCATTTCTGTTAATATTTTAGTGAGGACGTGGATACTTGGGTAGGGAAACCCTCCGATGAGTATTTAATGAATTCACGGACATCGTGAGAGCCAGCACGTGTAGTGCTAGGATAATTTATTGCCATTACATGCATGGGGCTGCACGGGGGAGCGTATCGCCAGCTCTATACATAGAAAAGTTCACTTTTAGCGTTTTGGCCACGAGTATGAGTATGCTACAATATCGTTTTGTAGACCCACGTCAATGGCGCTTTTCCTTCTCAAAGTTGAGCAGGACTCGCGCACGAAGGGTTCCGTACCGTATGGTAAATATTTTATTGTAATTATTTATTTTTGAAGTGAATTTACAACTTAATATTTGAATGAATATGAATGTTTTAAGCATCTTCCTGTTTTTATTATGATTATCGTGTTAAAAACGGCATAAATTCATGTTTGTTGTTTAGGAGCCCCCTATAAACATTTACTTTTTTTAGTGTTTGTTGTTATAGTGGCAACAGAAATACGTCATCTGTGAAAATTTCAACGTTCTAGCTATTAGTTATTAGCTTTCTCTATTAGCTCTTCCAGGTAAGCGTGCTACAACCTAGACCGCTTATCTGCTCAACATCAGGCAGTATGTGGTCAAACGCAAACCTATTCAGAATTAAAAAAAAAAATTACCGATCATGTGATTCAGCCTGGTGACAGACAGACGGACGGACAGCGGAGTATTAGTAATAGGGTCCCGTTTTACCCTTTAGGTACGGAACCCCAATTAAACTTGATTAAAAGTTGCTAGGGTAGATACTTAGATATAAAAAAAAATTAAAAAGGTAGTACTAGGTAGAGTAATAAATACTCGTATACTCGACTGCAAAAAATAATAGCAAATTTTGAATAGGTGGTTAAAAAATTACATATAGAAATAAAGAGCTGTATTATGTAGAAATAGTACTCGATATTTATTACAAGCTGGCCCGGCGAACTTCGTTTCACGCAATATCTACTTTTATAAATTATAATAGCCTATGTATTATTCTGATGTATAAGCATTATTATTGCAAAGTTTCACCTCAATCCGTTCAGTAGTTTTTTCGTGAAAGAGTAACAAACATCCATACATACTCACATACTTTCGCGTTTATAATATTAGTAGGATACAACTACTTGAACTCTTGAGACGGTCATATTCATTTTTAGGGTTCCGTACCCAAAGGGTAAAAACGGGACCCTATTACTAAGACTTCGATGTCCGTCTATCCGTCTGTCCAACTGTCCGTCTGTCCGTCTGTCCGTTTGTCTGTCTGTCTGTCGCCAGGCTGTATCTCATCAACCGTGATAATAGGCAGCTGAAATTTTCACAGATGATGTATTTCTGTTGTCGCTATAACAACAAATACTAAAAAGAGAATAAAATTAATATTTAAAGGGGGCTCCCATACAACAAACGTAATTTTTAAGATTTTATTGCTCGCTATTAATGACGGTAAGAAGAATGGGGCTCTTATACGCTATGGGACCCTTAGTGCGCGAGTCCGACTCGCACTTGGCTGATTTTTTTTCTTTGTTTCTTTCAAATGTTTCTAAAATCAAATTTGTCTTGGATAATCAGATAAAAAATTTGTTAAACTCGTATCTGATTGAAATTCCGCTGCAGCCTTCACTGGAAAATAGTCCGATAGTTTAGTCGATAGTTCGATTGCCTCGCCGTCTAGCCTTTTGAAAGCTTACTCAAACCAACAAACTTGGAATCTTGATTCTTTACTCGACTTGATTCTTTCGCTCTGGAGAAAGAAGTTAGAGGTGGTGAGTTTGGTTCGCGGATGAACTTTTTCTAAATACTTAGAACAAAAAGAATCGTTGCTCTTTTTCGCTATACTTATAGATGAAATTTAAGCTAGGAATGAAAGTTAACTCTGAAAAGTAGCTTTTTTGAATTTTCCTCAGTTTAATGACTGACTAGCCTTTGCCCGCGCTTACTTTATAGCCTACTAGCTGCGACCCGCGGTGTTACCAGCGTTAGCCTGAGATAAATAGATTTTTTCTAAAATAAACGTAGCCTTAGTTACTCCTTATTACATCAGCTACCTGCCAATAAAAGTCCCGCCAAAATCGGTCCATCCTTTTCACAGATTACCGGATTGATTGAGATGATCGGATTTGTGTATAGAATGTATAGAATGACACTTGCAAATAATGTGGCTTTCTACTGGTAAAAGAATTTTCATAATCGGTTCAGTAGATCCAGAGATTACCCCCTACAACCTCACATACAAACTTTACCTCTCTATTATATTAGAATAGATGAATGCTTTGAACGAGCTATCTTACTAACATTAGCAGAGCATTCAGGTTCCTGAATCTGACTGTTCAATTTAGAAAGTGTGCGATTTGCCAGAACGACAACAAAAAAATCGAGGGACATAAAATCTCACTACCTATAAGTTTATGTTTTTCTTTTGTTCTGCTACATAAAGCATACATAATCTGTTCTTGTTTGCAAGAAATGCTGGGTACTTACACATAAAAAGAGAAAATTTAATAAGCCAAACTAGTCAGTGCAGACTTTTTGTGCTTATATAGCTACTGTGCCATTATCGGCGACGGGGATAAGTGGACTCTCCTGAAACCCCGATAGATCACGTCTGGAGTTCAATTTTCAGCGCAGCCGTGCGTCTATACATCCAATTTGTTTGCAAAACCGTTTCCATTCGTTCGGAGCTTTAAGAGTTGGGCTCAGATTCTATACCAATGCCGAATGGAGTGAAGATGGAAAGAGTCTTGTAGCCCGCCCGTAAAGCAATTGCAGAAATGTCATATTGGCTGAAGTTGAAGAAAAGCTAGGAGTGCAGCTTTAGTTTCTTTCTCGCTAAGCAAAGATCGAGCTAGAGTTTAGGAGATCCGTGGGAGAGACAATGTTATTATAAACCAACGTATTAGCAATTTGAAATTGCATTAGGCATGAATTCTATACTGCATTGCTGTGCACCTTGGCCTTGCTGTAAGTAGATATACAAAACATTTTAATTAATTAAAATAATACAATACTGAGTATTGATGACCAAAGGGGTCAAAAGTCGAGTGGAGACTACATTCCTACTAGTGCAGATCGCCGAATGCGGTCGAAACTATAGTTTGTGTTATGACTGCTATTCTATCAAATAACGTGAGTTCAATCCTGTTATATAAAGTACTAGCGACCCGCCCTGGCTTCGCACAGGTGTATTATACATATAAACCTTCCTCTTGAATCACTCTATCTATTTAAAAAACTGCATCAAAATCCGTTGCGTAGTTTTAAAGTTATAAGCATACATGGGGATAGACAGCGGGGAGCGACTTTATTTTATACTATGTAGTGATAGTGATAAAATGTTGAGCAATAAAGCTCTTATCGCTGAAATTATGAAGATGAGTAAATATGACATTTGTGTAGTGGTATCACGTACTACTTACAACGCACCGCCCAACACCGCTTGATTTTAGTAGTCTGGGCTTTACTTTGATTTTCTTCAAAACGGCAGGTACCTAAATGTAAATCTCGTTAATAGCTGGTTGTAATCAGCCGGCGTCCGGGCGAATCTCATTAGGGAAGAAATGCACAGACGGCTGTTGGTGGATTCCAAAGCCCCGGAGATTCAAATGCCTTGGGACTTGCGTGAAGTTGTGTGAGCGTAGTCTGCAGCAGACATTACATTAAAACTTCAGTATGTACGATTAGGATTTTTGAAGTGAAAACTTTAATGGCGGCATTGTGCACTTTTTGGAATAGGTAAAAAATGTTAAACTCGCGTCAGGACACGTGACCTGATCGAAAATCGTAAGACGGAGGGAGGGTAGACCGCTGGTGTGGCGTAGAAGGGGAAGTAATATCCCCTCTCTTTCTGCCGCGCGGCATGGCGGCGCAGGGCGCTTGCTTGCGCGAGTGTGCGTGTGTGATATTGTATTTTACCACATAAATAGATAAAAGTACTTTAAATGTTCAAGTTTTCACTTCTGCCGGCACTCCCGGAGTGCAACCCTTTTTAAATTGTATTGAAACTTCAGGGAACTAAGTAAGGACACTCTTGGGTTGCGTTGGGATTTTAACTTAAAAAGTGGTTCAACATTCTGGTTTACTTCCAACAACCCCCACTAAAACGGTCACCACTAGGACAAAGTATTATTTCAGACGGCCGCCAGCAGTGGTCTTTAAATATTTTATTAAATAAGTAGTAGGTACCTAGGTACCAATATAAAATGAGTTCAATTAAAAATTGAATTTTCTTTAAAAGTACAAACAACGACGTCTGTATAGTAATATGTGAGGTAACAAAAGCTCGACAGCTGGCCACAAAGCGCTTTTCAGAAAATGCAGACAAAAGCTCATTATAACTATGAGTCTTAAAGTTAGCGGAATAAGGTGTATTATTTGTTGAATTGGTGTCTGATTAAGTGCATCTCACATCTGCCCTTCAGACATTTTCTTACACATTTCAGTTAGCTACATGAGTGTATACTGTATATGGTATAGTCTATTATTATGTGTATAGTTTACTCTGATCTACTCATTTTTATATTTACCGAAGTATCATACATAGAAATATTATATAATAGCATAGTTTCTAGGTAGGTAATATAAATGTGTAGGGAATACCTAAGCAATACGGGGTTTTCTTGAGACGACTTATACGGGTTTTTATCATAAGATATCCTTATAGTATACTCGTAAGATAAGCTTAAAATGACTTTCGGAAGGATCTCTTTTTCCATACTAATATTACCAAAGGACAATTATATGTATGTTAAATCCGTGGAATAATTTAGTAAAAAATATCTAGTTTTAAGTTTACATTAAAATTATAAGTGAATTGTTACTTGTTACGACTAGATATCATTACGTTAATTGTTAGTTGGTTACAAGTAGCGGCACGACAATCTAGCGCCGAGGGTACCTACTGTGGAGGGGGTGGCTGCGCATGTTGACCGCCATACTAAACTCATGCGCAGCCACCCCTCTACACTTCGCTCAGCGCTTGACTTATATGCCGCCTGTGTAAGGTTATCGTTCTTGTAGTCCAAAAATGTAGTTTTCCTTTTCATGCAACAAAACTAAGATATATAAACAAAAGACATCGCAGGACACGTACGAAAAAGAATGTTCTTTCTCCTTAACGCATTTATCTGAAAAGTTATACCTAAAAAAAAACTAACTCGTTAAAGTTGCAACAAAAGCCCTTTTTGAATTTGCGAGTTTTCCATCAGTGTCAGGTGTTCTGTTCCGGAAATGCAGGATGCCAGAGCCAGAGCGAGATAAAATTTGCTTGTTATACAAACAAAAAGTGGAGCCATCGCTCGTTCATCAAACAAACTGGGGGCGAGCGCCAGCTACGGGACTGTTTCATACGAAATTGGCTCAATGACTTTGGATTATTGAAATGCGAAATGTGTTTCAGGCTGGTGAACAAATGCTTTACAAATGTGCGTGTTTTTGGTACCGCATTTTTCAAAATTACTGTTTGCAATACTGCCATTTTTTCTTTTTCAATAATGGGTTCGTGTTGTGTTGTTATTTTTTTTCCAATATTTGGTCATGAAACGTTGCAGTGTGTTACTTACCTTCTTTCCCATCGTATACACAAGGGCTCGGACACTGTCGATATTTAAATATGTGTTTCATACTTTGCCCAGACACTCCACAACCATACACTTGCCTACATATAGTACCTTGGCAGCGTCCTATAATTCTCACTTGGCTACATTTACCGTGCAGGGCTCAGTTGGGTGCTGAGACTGCCATTTGAGTTTTAAGTCTATTGAATATAATAGCTCCATCAGATATACTAACTGCACACAATAGTAGTCATCAGTCCTCCGTATGTCCTGCCCACTGCTATTTCAATGTGCCAATCTGCTGGGATATGTTGGTTTAATTTGGTTCTTCTGCGGATCTCCTCATTTTTGATAAAATCATGCAGAAATACTAGAGTATTTCTGCATGATTGCTTTGATTTGCTAGAGCAAAGCATAGTCCTCTCCATAGCTCGTTAGGCTAAATGGAGAAATCAGTAGTTCGATAGTGTATTTGAATCCACAATCCAACCGACTTCAACCATGTTCAGAATTTGACACACGGATCAATGTATCATCGACGTGGTAATTTTCATATTATTCTTTATTTTTCAAAACCAACTCAGCCTATTTCGATAATACATATTTATATAGGGCTACCTCTGAAGTATGATCCAGGAAACAGAAAAAGAATCGTCAAAATCAATTTTTAATTGGCGGAGTAATTGCGTAACATACATACAAAAAAAACAACGAGACGAATTAAGAAACTTCTTTTTTGAAATCGGTTACGAATTGGTTCTATCTCTACGTGCTTCTGCACTTTGTTCGAAGCGTGCTGCTGCATCTACGTTCCGACATATTTTTTAAATTCACTGTTTGAGTCCGTTCCTGCAAAATTCAATTCGCCTGACCTCGTTGCAAAATAGATTAGCTGACGAGATACCCGAGTGACGATGTTTTATGATTTTGCAGCAACTATTTTGATTTTGTCACTCCGGTTTTTTTACCTTTGACTTTGCATTTTATTGCATTTCTATTCCTTAGCTTTACAAATATGTACTTTTTGTTTCTAAATTAATTCTCCTGATAAAAGGGAGAGAGGTAGGTAAAATGTTTTTCAACACACTTGCTCATAAAGTGGCTCTAATTTCACCGCAATTAGGCACATAATGACACCTGTAATCAAACTGTGACTTTTTTCATTACTATTATTCATAAGTGAGTTATTAGTGCATTATGATAAAAGTGCGCTAATTTTCAAAGCGCACGTATGTCATACGACGTTTCATAACATATTTGCGAGGCAATTAATAAAACTCAGACTTTCTTAAACGAATAAATCTTTACCTACTTGTCCACAAATTAGCGATTTTTCAACAACATCAACGTTTTTTTTAGGCAAAGGTACAAAAACAGCCAGTATTACTAATAAAGTAAATTAATAAATTTTTCTGTTTATGTTACAGATAAATGGTTGTAATTTAATGTCAAAATTAATTAAATTAAAGAATTAGATGTTTATTTATTATATTTTATCTCCCAAAGTTAAAGTTATTCATAAAATATTGACCACTTTTCTGACATAAAACTCTTTGCTAAGATTTTAAAAAGTATCGTTAACTCGTGCGTTTTACATTACAATAACGCACAAGTGCGTAATTGAAATAAATTACGATATTGAAATTGGTGTAATTACAGCCACTTTACGAGCAAATATGTTATAAAGAGTTTTTATTTTATTTTATTGGTTGAGTTGCTTTATTATTAAAAAAAGTTTTGATACAAAAAGATCGTGTTCAATAGTAAGTACAAATAATGTACCTATAAAACCTCATTATTTTAGTCTATGGCCGATTGCCATTGCGCGCGCATAGGAAAACTGTTTAAGTTTCCCGCGAGTTTTGGCGGGAACGCGGAAAAATCATGTTGCCTCATTGTATTATTTTGTTAAACTTGTGTTTTTTCTCAGTAATAATTAGTAAAAAAATGGTGATATTTCGTTGATTATGAGCTGATTTACGTGCATGAGTGTAGGGAAGTGATATAATGTGACGCATCATGTTGTTCCATGTTGTTACCAAAACTCCATAGACGCCTCTAGTAAAGTCTCCACTGATTTAATGATTTGGACTTGACTGCGACCTTATTGGACTACTAGCTGTAACCCGCGGCTTCGCCTGCGTTGTCTTACTACTTGTTTAATTATGATAATAGCCCGTGGTTTGGCCCACGTTGTCCTAATACTTACTTGCTTAATATGACAATATCCCGCAGCTTGGCCCGCGTTGACTAAGTATTTAACTTTATGATAAATAGCCCACGGTTTGGCCGGCGTTGTCTTAATATTTGCTCGAAATGACAATAATATATAACCCGCGGCTTGTGCTGCTTTGTTTAAGTACTTAACTTAAAGTGATAAAAGCCCGCGATTTGGACCGCGTTGATTTAGTACTTAGTTACTTAATATGATTATAGCCCGCGACTTAGTCCACACTGTCTTAATACTTGCTTAAAATGATAAAAGCCCGCGGTTTGGTCCGCGTTGATATAATACTTGCTTAAAAAACTATAAAAGTCCATGGATTGCTCCGCGTTGCCTTAATACTTGCCCAAAATGATAAAGTCCCGCGGTTTAGCTTGCGCTGACTTCGTACTTAATATGATTATAGCCGCGGTTTGGCCGCGTCGTTTAATAGGTAGGTATATTATTATAATAATAGTTTTCCTACTTACTTGCTTAAAATAAGAATAGCTGGACAGATAACAATCAATATTTGTGATAGTAAATCACTAAGCTTTTCATAAAAGGTTGTATTTTTGTTACTTTTTACGGATATTTATTATTTTTATGTTATACTGAGGACCCCGTATTTAGTAGGTATCACAGAATAGGCCCTATTACACAGGGCACAGAAGGAGCCTCTTCATACAAACCAAGACTTAGAAATGTGAAAAATACATTTTGTATCATAGACAACTTTTGAGTGAACTTGCAACTTCAAAAGTGATTACCCAATTTTATAGGGGAAATATTTACAAATAGAATTATTAAAGAGAAATCATATGACTATAAACAAAGCGTATGTTAACAACTGTAACAATGCTATGTCGAGTCTCAGCAATAATTAAAGAACGGAACGACATTTTCGAAAAAAAGTGTTGGTTGGATCTTTTTCGCTTAATTGGTTCGAAATAAAAAGGCTACTTTGATGTTAATGAAAATTTTTGATCAAATTCACACACATTTACATATTGATAAATAGTTACGTAATTAATTATTACAATAAGTTGTCTAAAGTTATTGTGTCCGGAATAGAGTTGTCACTAAAGCAGTATTCGGGAATATAATATAATTAAAAACAATTTAATAAAATTGACAGCTGCTTGTCATTACATGCTAGGACATATGGAATATGCTAGTCTGTCTAGTGTAGAGACTAGGTTTTCAAAAATAATTTATTTTAGGTACTTTGGCGAATTACTTTTATCCACCGATCGGCCCAAACTGGATCTCTAGGAAATCCAAAAAAAATGTATAGGGAAATTACAAAAATATCTTGTGTCAACACTGAAATAACTTTGAAATAGGGATTTCAAAATACATGATAAAAAGAATCGATTCCTAAATGTATTCGAGTCTAGCATGACGTCATGTCATATCAGATGTTAAGTTGGACTGGCAATGAAATTTCGATTAATCTATTCACATCTTGATTCTTTTTAATCGATGAACTTAATTATAAATACGTTTTATCGTTAATTCCAGAAGTTATCGACAAAAAGTCAATAACACTAGTATTAAATAACAGCTGGCAGCCTTAAGTACCGCTAAATTAATCAGCTTTAACCAAAGAACCTTCTCCTTTTTGTAAATCGGTTAAAATATGAACACATCACGTAAAACACAAATCGATCCGCTTTGTTGTGTTTAAGAATTGTCTTACATCGCCGGCCGCCCGGGTCAAAATCAATTTTGACCTTAAAGTTAATCGATTTGACGAGTCATTATTCGATCTCATACATACATTATCCGACATTCCTAACTGACCATAGTGAAATTTTCCACTCTGTTTACATTTTCAAATGATTTCATTTTATTTTGCTTGTAAATCACAAAGATATTTATTACTTACCGGTGGTATGTGACAGTGCCTTTTGAAACCGTGTAATTTCGGCAAGATGAAATGGCGCAGTTCACCATATTTACCTCGTTGCTTTGAGACGCGACCGCAACGCCAGTTCAATGAAGACTAGTAGTTATTGGATTGGTGGATTTCTCTATGATTGGTTGATATTGGTCGGCGACATTTCATTTTGTATGATTGGGTGTCTATCTTTAAGGTCGCTGGTAGGTATATATTTTCCGGAATTACAGAAGACCATACACTAAATCACGTAACACGTTGTTGCCTGCTCACTTTAAAACATAATTTTGTTTTATTTGATTTTTTTTTAAATTAAGCTACAGACTGATGATGATAATGATGAATCGTTAACTATTCATCATCATCATAAGCCTGTACCGACCCACTGCTGGGTAGAGGCCTCCTCTCCCTTATGCCAGCTTTCCCTATCGTGGGCTGATTTCATCCACGCATGTCCCGCGATGGATATGATGTCGTCGACCCATCGGCCTGTCGGTCTATTACCCAGGTATATTTCTTCCTGAAGGCATCGCGCATTACATTAGCCTGTTTTCTAGTTTATATTCTAGTTTACTAATACACAAAATTGTAATGGTTTCAAACAGTTTTCTACAGTATTTTTGGTTTTACACTTAAGTTTGTAGGTTTGCTGTAGGAACCGTTAATATTTAACGGGATTATAGAAAACTAATCCATGCAATTGCTTGCTCCCCAATTTATATTAAAACGAATTAAATGTATAATTTACAATTTTCCCAATTAATTATTTTCCCGAGGACATCATTGATGTTTTCTGGACGTCTGTATTCTACGAGTATGTCTTAGTGGATCTTAAACGCTTTTTTTGAACAAAATTTCATCCAATTCTGATAAGTTTTATTCGCTAAAAGTTGTCGATTCCTAATGGAATCGCTGACAATTTTAGGGACAACAGTAGCACCTATGTTAATCTGTGTTGTTAACTACTCCTATACCAAATCGCATTTAAATTCATCCGTTTATTTCGTCAAAACAATTTTTTTTGGTGATTTTGGCTATCCTGAAAGAATAGGACTGATTTTTCAGTATTACTATGACTCCAGTATTGGTAAATATTATGAGCATCTCAAATTCCAAATGTTATCCATATCAATTCAGCGAGTTGGACATAATTGATGTCTTACTTAACAAACTTTGGATTTTTTTCGGGCCCTCAAGATGAGAAAATTGCAAGTGTTAAACAAAACGTATTAAGTATTTATTTTGTTTGAAGAATACTAAAGCCAAGTTTCAAGTCAAGCGGTCCAGACAATAAAAAGTTTCATACAATCGAAAAGGGCCCGTTTTACCCCTTTAAAAGTCGAATTTTCATAAATCCTTCCAAGTGGATGCCTAATTGCCTACGTCATAAAAGGAACACCTGTGCGAAGTTTTATTTTTCTAGCCTTAATGGTTTGGCCTGTGCGTTGATACCTGAGTCAGTCAGCTTTGCCCTTTATGTTATATAGATGAGGTGACTACGACAGTGAATAATTTGATTTAAACTTAATACTTAGAACTGGCAAATGCACAACAATGCGACGCCAAAACATTAAAGAAGAAGAATTTTTACCGCCATGTCGAAACATTTTTCACAACTCGTTTTCACTGTTGAATATATTTTTTTTAGTATTATTTTATTCACAAGTGTGTTGAAAAACGTCGTATGCTACACGTGTGTATTAATGATTACCGGCCCTCTTAATACCCTCGCCGCGGCGGCTCGGGTCTCAATTTCGCCTCAGCGGTAATCACCATCATTACACATAATGTACTATTATTGTAATTCTAAAACCTATGTAGGTACCAAGTTCAGTCGAGATTCGTTGAAAAATACGTTCTATAGACAAAAATCATCATCCGGACCACAGACGAAAGCAAAATCGTTGTGTTGAAATAAAGACCTTCACTTCGCTTCGATCAATTTTATTACTTACGAGTAAATGATTTAGAGAGTAGAATAGGTTTGTATATAAGCGTAGATCTAAATATTAATAACGTAATTTGTTTAAATTAGATCCCCTAGGTAGTAAATTGATTTAAATTTGGAACGTCTAATTCGTATGAAATAGAATATTTAAGGACATCGTAAAGAGGTTTCATTTTGATTTTATAGAATAAAACTTCTTTGCAATGCCTTTGTTAGGCCATGATAATGGAGCTGGCCATAGTCTTATGTTTTTCACGTAGTGTGTACATTCTCTGTTTTATTACGGACTTGTGTGCTTTTCTATGAAAATTCGTAGGTACATTCTCATTTGTTTTCTTTATTGTGAACAATACCGAGTTGCCTAGTGAATACCGACACTTAGAGAGTTTATGACGTAAGTAATACTCATATTTCTGGGGTTTTATTTTCTCGCAGAAGGTATGAAAAGTGGAGTATACACCACTAGAACCAAGTCTGTCTTCGTCTTGGGCGACTTGAACCCCTCGCTTCACTCAGCACTCTAAATATGCCGCCCGTGACGTAAGCCACGACTTGGTTCTCTCGGCAGGTACATAATCTAAGTACTATTTCAACATGCTCATAAAGTAGCTCTAATTTCACCGCAATTAGGCACATAATGACACCTATAATCAAACTGTGACTTTTTCATTAAGTACTATTATTCACAAGTCGGTTATAAGTTTTTATTTTATTTTAATGGTTAAGTTGCTTTGTTCTGTTAAATCTAAATGAAATAAATTTTTAAAGGGGACACTCATACAAAAAAAGGAATTTTGTTTGCTGCATATTAACGGTAACAGGTAGATGCTTAAAATACTCACACACAATATTTAGTTGTATCTATTTTCACTTCAAAAATAAATAATTAAATTAAGGTAGCTCCCTTACCGTACGGAACCCTTCGTCCGCGAGTCCAACTCGCACTTGACCGATTATTTGATTACTTGTTACTAGTACTTCCTTGACAGTCGGGTAAAAAAGGAATCGTTTCGTACTAAAGTGGGAAGCCGCGGAAAACCCAGGTTTATGAAATATTGAATTTCTGCATAAGTAGTGACTACCGGAATGGTTTAACTGGCTAGTTATGTGGTTATAATATTTAGTTTAACGTTATCAAATTATTTGTACCGTACTTAATTAAAAAGTTGAGTTAATTGGGAAACATTATTTTTTAGGTTATACATACCTAGTATGAGTCACATCCCAAAATCAGTTTCATGAGTCATAGTACTTATGAGTTAATAACTAACGCTAAATAACTCCGCGAGATAATATTAATGAATAGCTTACATACAAGGTTCTGTAGAAAAATATATATTTAAATAGACTAAGTATTTGTTTTGCACTGCCATAACTCGGCAATTTTCATAAAGATTGTACAATTTCTAGACTTTCTTAGGGTTCCGTACCCAAAGGGTAAAAACGGTATTACTAAGACTCCGCTGTCCGTCTATCCGTCTGTCTGTCTAACTGTCTCCAGGCTGTATCTCATGAACCGCTATAGCTAGAGAGTTGAAATTTTCACAGATGGTGTATTTCTGTTGCCGCTATAAAATACTAAAAATAGAATAAAAATAATATTTAAAGGGGGCTCCCATATAACAAATCTAAATTTTTAGCCGTTTTTCGCTCGATATCAATAATGGTAACAGGTAGATGCTTGAAATATTCACAGAATATTAAGCTGCATGCTTACTTTAATAATAAATAACGAAATTAAAATAAATATTTAAGGGGGGCTCCCACACAGTACGGAACCCTTCGTGCGCGAGTCGACTCGTACTTGGCAGATTTTTATAATATAAATCTTCTTTGATAACTAAGCGCGGAAAAATACCACATTCTTAGTTTTTATCTAAGAGCCTACAAAGAAGAACTAAAAGTATAGGTAAATATTTTCGAAGTCCAATTGCTCTTTTTATAGTATTATTGCTTAAATATTCAGATTATGTAGACCGGTGTATTTTTCTCAGACCGGTGTAAATATTATTTGCAAAAAATGGCAAAACCGACTTCCGTCGCGTAAAAGTTTTTACATTATTGTTGATAAAAATAAATTTCGATATAATTTAAACGGGATCACCTCAGGAGTATACCCTTATTACCCTTTCGAGCAAAAAAATATATTTTTATTCGGTTCTCAATTGGTGAAAATATTGATGAACAAACACATGGAAGTCGTTTAAAAATGCTAAGTAATCCCAAGTTCAAACGAGTCCGTTGCATTCAAACTGACGCGGTTTCTTTTTTTTTTACGCAACCCTGAACCTCGGGAAGCAGTGTATAAAATATAATGCTATTTGGTATTGGAACCACTCGATAATACAGTGTCGTTAGTAAAGTTCCCAACTGATTTACTTCTAACCATGTTACTGCTCATATTATTGCCAATATTTGCCATAGCACAGGCAAAAGGTAAAAGTGTAACTTTTTTACTTATTTAAAAATTAAATTGACAAAGGCGCTTTATCTAACGCTAAAAAAATTAACACATTCACACGTATCAGTCAAGCCACCGTTCCAACACAGTTACTTCATAGTACAGGTACAGTGAAAAATATTCTTTCATACGCTCACTATGAACACAATCTCAGTAATTGTCACTGACATCGACACTGCAAATTGGGGATGCGTTCATAAAGAATGTATGAAAGAAAATGTATCACTATGGCACCGTCTTACCGTGCCGGTACTGTGTTACTGTCAGAACGGTGTCTTCACTTCACTGATACGAGTATGGTGTGAATCAGCCTTAAAGCAAATTATGTATATCATTAGGGGTGATTTATATAAGACCGGGCCGTGTCCAATCACGTTACTTAGATTTTGTGTAGTGTGACGAGATAGACAAAATGTGTGTTACGTGCCCCGTCCGTGCCCCGTCCGAGCTACGTACACGGCCCGACCTAATATGAATAAGTCATCCCTTATAATCTAAATGATAGAATGTCTGTTCTGTATTAAACTGCGCTACTATTGAGAATCTTTTCTTTTACGGAATAACCACATTTAAAATGTACTTTGATAACAAAATGTTTCTATATAGTGCATCCCACTTATATTATAAACGTGAAAGTTTGTAAGGATGGTTGGATGGTTGGATGAATGGATGTTTGTTACTCTTTCACGCAAAAACTACTCAACGGATTAAGATGAAACTTTCCAATTATATAGCTTATATATCAGAATAACACATAGGCTATAAGTTATAATGATATTGTGTAAACTTTCCATATTATAACAATAAGTATAAAGTAAGTAGGAAAAATTCTGCCATCTTTTATAGCGTGCGCACTGCGCTCCAAGAATTGTCAAATAATCGGCCAAGTACGAGTCGGACTCGCGCACGGAGGGTTCCGTACTGTATGGGAGCCCCCTTAAATATTTATTTTATTTTCATTTTATTATTTATTATTGAAGTGAATATAAAAATAAATATTCTGTGAAAATTTCAAGCATGTACCTGTTACCATTATTAACATAGATCGAAAAACGTCTAAAAAATCAGGTTTGTTGTATGGGAGCCCCCCTTAATTATTTATTTCATTCTATTTTTAGTATTTGTTGTTATAGCGGCAACTGAAATACATCATCTGTGAAAATTTCAGCTGCCTAGCTATCACGGTTCATGAGATATAGCCCGGTGACAGACAGACAGACAGACAGACGGACATCGAAGTCTTAGTAATAGGGCCCCGTTTTTCCCTTTGGGCACGGAACCCTAAAAAGAACTGTCGAATCGAACAAATGTCAATACGACTTTTTTTACATTCCACCTCCTTTATTAAGGGTGGTAAGGTAGGCCTTGAAATATCATGCGGGGGAAGCCGCGGGCAAAGATCATAGTCATAGAGATAAAAATAAGTAAAACAGCATACTTACAGTAAAAAAAAAACCATAGTCTACAGTTTTTATACTGATTCTTTACTTTCAGGTGTTCCTAAGCCAGTAGATTTGAATTTTGGACAAAATGATACATCGCTTCTAGATCAGGTAAATTATTTTTAACTTCTTAAAATATTATTGCATTTTCTTATTTCAAAATCTGAAGAACCAAAATTACCGACACAGCCCAACGGATTGGCTAGTTGAAATGGGCGTAAGCAGGGCACATAGCATGGAGGACTGTTGACCTGGGAATGAAAAATTCTCGAGTAAAGACCACGTACCAACAACCGCGGCGTAGGACGTCCACACACAAGTGGACGGATGACCTCATTGAGACAGCAGAATCGCGGTGGAGTCAATCAAACCGCTTACATCCTTATTGGAGATCCATAGGGAAAGTCTTTGTCCAGCAGTGGTCGTCCTATGGCTGATGGACTGATAATGAAAATCTGTGTTAATTTGTTTTTATTTTCTAATTTTAGGGTCTCACTCGTGTGAGAGAAAAAGTAAAATTACAGTTTTACTATGAAAGTAAAAGTCCCTTATGTATGCTTACTTATATAACACAATTAAAGGACGCCGTAAACGAGTTGGCACCATATCTTCGTATATATACGTACCCTTACGGCAAGGCACATGTGAGTATCTTGAAAAAAATCTAAACATTAGTAAAATAATTATCAAATATGTAATGTTGTTACTATACGCCGATTCACATAATATATCAGTCAAGCCACCGTTCCGACACAGTTCCAGCACCGTACCAGCGGCACAGTGAAAAATATTTTTATTACATTGACGTGTAATAAACTGTATGAATAAATGAATATGAATATGAATGCATCCCCTCTTGTCAGTCTCATTAGTCGCCGGTGTCGGCACTGACACGGACACTGACAAGTGTGCATCAGTTAATAGATAATGTACCTATCTTAAGAATATTTTTCACTGTGCCGGAACTCATGCACGTATCCTTGGGGCGACGACGACATAAGGGACCGGAAGAGTGGGCTGACTCGCCAACCGAGGGGTTTACCTACTCAGATTTTTTTCTTTACCTTTACCGTACCTACCTACTATAAGTTTTTTTTTTTGCCAAACATAGTTCCAGCCGGGCTAGGATGCGCGCCATGTAATATTTCTTTCGACGTGTCGGAACGAGACAGAGTTATGGCGAAGTATATATCTGTCACTTTTTCACACGTCGATTTCGTGGCTTTTCGTGGTCGCATGCTTGGCCTTCAGGTCGGAACAGGAAGTACACGCTGTACACGGGAAGTACCTACCCTATAGGTTATGATTGCCTTGTGGTTGTGAGTGTCGAAATATGGGGGTTTTTATTTACGATGCGGCTAAACATTTTTTCACGATAACCGAGAAATTAGTTTTTTTTCACAACTGCAAGAAACTATGAATTTACGTACCCATGGTTTGTGTCCTCGGACAGCGCGCGAAATTCAATTTTAGGTGAAAATTAGTTGATGCACTTTTGTACATAGACTGACCACTATTTTGTTTCATAAGTGTACCTATATACCTATACATGGCCGTTAAATGAGTTTTTGTTAACTTACAATGAAAATTTCATCTACAAATGCCAAAAAAAGACAAAAAAAAAGTGAATTTCACGCGACCTAGTCACCTAGAGGCAACCACCCAGCAATTATGGTAAGGCTGTAAGGCTGTAACGGTTTTTCACAGTATGTAGTTAAGAAATTCATTTTTTAACAGCTGCATAGGAGCATATGTAGATCTGGTTTTACTAGTTTCTACTCGACAGCTTCGAGTTTTGATTCCGTATTTCTAGTAAAAACAGCAAAAATACGGAACAAAATCTTTGTCAATTAACAATCTGGGAATCTAAACAAATAGGGAACATCTAGGTACCTAAATGGTACACCCTAGACCACGACTCTGCTTAAGACATGACCGGATGTGGTCAAACGCAGATCTTTTTAGATTTAAAAAAAACACAAACGAAAAATTTCGTTCCTGATGCGTCTTTTTTAGGGTTTCGTACCCAAAAGGTAAAAACGGGACCCTATTACTAAGAATCCGCTGTCCGTCTGTAACCAGGCTGTATTTCATGAACCGTGATAGCTAGAAAGTTGAAATTTTTCCAGATGATGTATTTCTGTTGCCGCTATAACAACAAATACTAAAAACAAAATAAAATAAATAAATAGTGTCACGTTCTAATTAGATTCTAGTTAGATCACCTGTCCTTAGGCTGTCCACCAAAAAGCGAGTTTCGACTCGCACTTGGCGTACTTTTTGTAAATCAGCGTCACTTGCGTGGTATATTTTATGTTTTCGTTATAAAAATTATTACTCGTATTTATGAAAAAAAGCTTGAGCGCTAGATATCGCAATTGATTCGTGTTTAAAAAAAAGTCGTTTGTCTCATTTCGATTAATACTTTAAGATTGGCCACGCAAGTGAAGCTAACATTCGCGTCCAATAGAAATATCCAGGTATACATATTACATTTTAATGTTTCTGTCACTTGTTCGCAGATGAAGTTGATTGGTACCAAAATGACTATCACATGCGAGCATGGAGAAGATGAGTGTTACGGCAACATGCTCCATGCTTGCGCAAAACACGAATTGAATTATCACGCTGAACTATATGTCCCATTCATCGCCTGCATGATGAACTATACATTATATGACAGTTATCTTAATGATGAGGCTGTTGAAGAGGTAATAAAATAAATTACGCATATAAATGCTGATACCAATATCGTAATCATCATCTACATGTATCCTAGTTATTTACCGTACTGTACTGTACCAGCTTTTCAATAGTCCACTGCAGGATGGTTTGATGTAGACCTACCCACGAAAGGAGATTGGGCCATATCTACCAAGCTGGCCCAGTGCGTGTTAGTGGAAGAAGTTTCACATACGCCATCGAATTTCTTCTACGGACGTACGCAAATTGCCTCACGATGTTTTCCTTCACCGAAAAGCCAGTGGCTTGTGTGGTGTGAAGCCACTTATTTAAATACGCTTTTTTTCTATCCCTCTTAATCATTCGTCATAAAATATCTGATTCTCATTCTCTGTTTACCTACTCATATAATATTATCATCTCTCATACAGTTCATCCACACCGTCTTCTGTCGTCCTTACCACTGTGTCAGGCTACTGAAGCCTTCAGGCGGCCTAAAAACTCTGACACCAGGGCTAGCCACGCGGTCTATACGAACTTACTTACTTACTTACCACTGTGTCTTCCAATATAAGTAATCATCATCATTTTCAGCCTGTAATCGACCACTGCTAAGCATAGGCCTCTCTTCTTGTACTCCATTTACCTCGATTTTTTGCTAATCTCATCCAGGTTGGACCCGCGACTCTTTCAATGTCGACCCAACAAGCTGACGGACACCCCACGCTTCGCTTGCCGTTACGCGGCCACTATTCTGTTAAGGTTTTTATCCACCTGCCAACGTTCTGTCTAGCAATGTGTCCTGCCCAACACCATTTAAGTTTTGTGATTGTCCGACCAACGTCGCACACTTTAGTACGGCGACAAATCTCGACTTTTCTAATGCAGTCTTGTAGTTTGATGCCAAGCATGGCGCGTTCCATGGCCCTTTGTGCTACTTGTATCTTGTGCACGGCCTCATCAGTTAGTGACCATGTCTCGGCACCAAATCATGGTGGACAGGACACATTAATTGTATAGACGAGTCTTTAGGCACTGTATCACGTCAGCAGATTTTAGAATATCGTCCAACGTGTTAAATATTGCCCATCCCAGCCGGATTCTTCTGGAGATCTCGTTCTTCTGATGTTCTTTGTCAAAAGATAAAATATGTTTCTAAATAAATGTAGATACAGTTGACTGTCTCTAGCCTCTCTTTTTCAAGTGTTATGGCTAAATTCAAACCACCAGATACATTCGCCATCACCTTAGTCTTAGACATAGACCATAGATTTATACCAGTTAAGAGAGGAGTGTGACAGGGCGACACAATATCACCCAAGGTTTTTACGGCAACTCTAGAAGACGTCATAAAACGCTTGCATGGGACAAAATTGGAATTAATGTAAAAGGTGTCTTCCTGTCGCACTTACGCTTTACCGACGATCTTGTGTTGTTTGCGGAAAACTTGGATGACCTTCAAAGCATGATCGAAAATCTATGTCGTGTTTCCCTCCAAAGAAGGCTCAAGATATTTTGTAGTAATTTGTTGTAGTCTCGAATATATTCGAATACAGATCAAATCCAAGCTTGATCATTGGATCAAGTACAACACATTGGTGTTGTTTTAGAAAATTGTACCTCTATACCAATATTGTAAAGAGGAAAGATTTGATTGTTTGTTTGTTTGCATTGAATAGGCTCCAAAACTACTGAACTGATTTGAGAAATTATTTTACTGTTGAAAAGCTGCACTATCTCCGGATGACTATTTTCTAAAAACTTAGGGTTCTTTACTGAAACTTTCATACCGTGGTAGGTATATAGATACAATACTTATAAAACTAAGTAAACTAGTAACTAAGTAAATAGCTTTATTTTTGACATTTAAAATAAGTCGAAGGCTTTAAAAAAGAAGGCCAAATATGTTATTTCATGTAATGTTGGCGTTAGCTCTCCAACCTTGATAGGGTTCCATAGATGATGATGATGGTGAAATGACCTCTCTCTTGGTGCCAATTCAGTTGGTCGTTTCAGCCATAAGACGTCCAATGCTGGACATAGGCCTCCGCTATAGATCTCCGATAAGACCTGGGCCTGTGTTGTGTACACGCTCTGACGTCCGACTTCGCTTTTTCTTCTGCTCGCGCATCAATACGCTTACACAATATGAGGACCTGCGGTTGCAAACGACTTGCCTCCAGCGCGATCGTGCGGTCTTGATAAGGTGATCTGTCCACCTAGTGGATTGGCTGCCTACACTGCGCTTATCGGTACTTGCTCTATCGAGTACTTTCCGACCCCATCGAGCATCAGCGTCCTTCGTCCTATGTGTTCTGCCCACTGCCATTTTAACCTGCCAATCCGTCGGACTATGGTTCTTATGTGGATCTCCTAACTAACTTATGATTCGATTTTTTGCTTAGGTACCTAGAATTATTTGCTCAGTCAATATGAAGTAGCTGGAATAAAGGCGCATGTGTAAATATTAACATATCGATCGATTACCTTTATTTTTCTTTTAATTTCCAGTGTGGCAACAGCCAAGGCGTCAATTCGGAATCCATAAAGGAATGCGCAAAGAGCAATTTAGGATTTACTCTGTTGCTAAGATATGGCATCCAGACTGAGAAAGAAGAGGACCGCAAACTCCCTTGGTGGTCTGTGAACGGTGTACCCATGGTCAGCGGTGAAAAGAAACCACTTAAGAAAATGCTTTGCGATGCATTCAAGCACCCCCCAAAAGCTTGCTAAACAGATATTTAAAAGAATATTTTATCAATTTAAAGAGCCAGCTTAATTTTTACCTAACCTTACCGCGTTTATCTTACTGTGTATACTTATTGTGTTACTGTGTGTACTTAATAGCGTGTAATATCTAAAGTTCTATCAAAATAAACGTTGAATTCGTATTCTAAATAAGTTTTATTTAAACCTCATAGGAGTTGTCTTGTATTTTTAATAATTATTTAGGTGATAAGAAACCTCTTCTTGCTTTTGAATACGTATCTACTTACTAAGTACCAAAAAAGTAAGTCATTATTAGTAAGGTATCCTACGATAAGATGGCCCAGTGCTTAAGATAGCCCACTCTCAAAAAACGAACTTCCCCTAATTCCTACAAGAAATGATAGATTCGTGATAATAGCAGAATACATCCATAGACAATTATGGTAACTTCGAATAAACGCACGCGCAACGCCATTTTGACAGCGCGTGTCAGTTTGTCTGTCATCCACATCGAGCTATTACAACTAGAGAGATAGCGCTGTTGTCGATCGAGGTAATCCTCAACCACAAAAGTGTATGGAAAATCTTGCTCAGCGATGTCAAATATGTATTGGAATTTGACACTACTGCGAGAAAAACACGACAACTTGCTAATGAATCGAGATATTTTAAGTCTCTTTCTAACTCATGCCATATTAGATCATTGCATCTCTTTCTTTCTTTTCTCGATCGACCACATTATCCCTCTGATATCTCAGTGGTCATCCAGAAAGTCGCGCCCATCACAACCTCACTCTGATTTTTTTTCTATTTAGACTGCAAACGTGTATTATTCATTTGTTTTTTTTTTTTTAATGAACCTTATGAAATGTTTTTGAGCATCGAGTTTCATGCGAAAATCTTCAATTTATCAAATTACTACGTACTTTTCTTTGTTTTTACCACAGAGCTATTACAACTAGAGAGATAGCGCTGTTGTCGCTTGAGGCAATTTTCATCCACAAAGATGTATGGAAAATTTGGCTCAGAGCTGTCAAAACTGTCAAATACGTATTGGAATTTGACACTACTGAGAGAAAAACACGGCAACTAGCCACCCAATCGAGATATTTTTCCTGTCTCTTTCTAACTCATGCCATATTAAATCATTGTATCTCTTTCTTTCTTTTTTCGATCGATCACATTATCCCTCTGGTACCTCTGTGGTTTTTACCTTGATCTGAGAAACTTCTCTATGGTCCACTCCTTAGTAATCTATGAAGGTCCGAGCCAATTATAATTACTGGACACCTTGTATAAATAATGTGTTATTTTGATTACAATTTTTATTGGTAAGTTATCAAACTATTCACGATTTTTGTTAACATAATTACTATTAATGTTACATTTATATGAAACCCCACGTACAATTATAATTGAGAAGAAATGATTAAAATTCTACATTGTTTTCGTTTAACCATAGAAACAACTTATAAAACTATACAATTTGGCAAAATAGTTAAAAGAAATAATGCAAAAATATATCGAGCTTGGGCATAACCTGATACAGTATTGGAAATGCAAAATAGTTTTACTATTATTTTCTTTCATAACAATTACAAATTAAAGGAATTTCACATTTTCGGACCTTATTATCTTTTGACATTGCTTTTAAAATATGGCAGCGTGATGGTGGCCTTGAACAAATATCAAATTAAAAAATATATAATTCCATTCAAAAAAGCATTCAATGCGATTGTTTTACTCTGCACATTTGAACCACGTTTGAACGGAGTTTTTGAGCTACCGTATATAGTTTGGTCCCATTTTGCAAAATCTTCTTTTGATCAAACCTTTCTGTTTTGTGACGACTTCTTTTAACGTATTTAAGATGACCTCTTTATATTTTGATAATATTTAATACAAATACAATGTTGTCCAACTTGCTTTATACATATAGTGGTTGTTTAGTTAAAAGCATAAAAATAATCTTTATTTTACGCAAATATTACGGTTTTGACTGCGGGCCATGTTGGCATACCAAGTTTCTTAAGATGGCCCACAGTCGATGTTTCAAAAAAAGGTTTCTGTACCTACGTACAGAACATTATATTACATATTATAGGTACATAACAATACATATATACTCGAACAACAAATGACCCACTGTTGCTATGTCATTTAAACATCTAATTTGACATTAGTTTCGACATTGTGGCTATGTAGATATTTGCTCGAAGTGTGTGGGTCAAATATTAATGTCGGCGTCAGCTATCCACCCTGTATAATAATATAATGTAACTAGCGAACACAGAATAGGCCCTAGCGAACTAATTTTATTTTTAAATGTTTGCTGATATGATTTCACAAAATAATTAAATATGTACCTACTTGATTGCAAAACAGTAATAAACACAGTAATTCCAATTAAAATAAATTAGTCTGATACGAAGTTATTTGCATAATTCCATAAAAAGATCTGTGGAATGTTCGATAAATACAAATTGTCAACTGCGTGTCATTTGGTACGCTCTAGACAGGGTTCTGCTTAGATATTTTAACGGAATTTAAGTAATTTTTGTGATTCAGAAAAAAATAAGTTGTATTATGGACGATTAACATGTTAAAAAAAACTATATTACGCGGGAGGAAAAGCGAAGCCGAACGTAGAACGCGTACACAACGCGGCCGCTGATTCCCTATCGACTTAATATAGGTAGTTAGTTAGTACTTTTTTAAATTTCTTTAATAAACAGAGTTTAAATTGTAATACTCACATATTGGAAAAAGAAAAATATAAATAAAAAAATAAATAAATTAAACATTAGCAGACATTTTACACACAGTCTCAGACCTCAAACTAAGCAACGCTTGTGATATGGCAGCCAGAGACTAGTAAACTACATTTACATATTTTTAAATACATACTTATATAGATTCAATCCCGGTCCCGTACTAATGAGTTTCTTTGGAACTTATGTACGGAATTTCACATCACTGACATTTCGGTGAAGGAAAACATCGTGAGGCAACCTGCATACGTCGGTAGAAGAAATTCAATGGCGTGTGTGAATCCACACAACCCGGTCAGCGTGGTGGATATGGCCCAATCACCCTTCGTGGGTAGGCCTACGTCCTGCAGTGGACTATTAAAAAGGCTGGTACAGTATTTATATAGATAATACCTAAATCACACCCAGACACAGAGCAAACACCTATGTTCATCACATAAATATTTGCCCTGGGTGGGAATCGAACCCACGCCTCTTTGTTCCAGGAGTCAGGGTCACTAACCACTGAGCCACCGAGGCAGTCGATATAAAAGGATATACCTATATAACACGCGTGTTTCTTGAAAACAAATTTTAACTTGGTAAAGAGACAATAGAGCAGAACAAAGGCTCCAAAGTGTTCGCGAGAAATTTGTCTAATGGGCAAAGCCAGTTGACAAAGCTGAAGAAAGAAGATGGCAGTATAGCGTCGACCAAGGCATAGGTATTGGAAGAGATCGAAAGGTTCAATGGACAGCTATACGATTAGGTCGCTAAGCCTGTTATTAGCGCAGCCAAAGACCCAAGAGCCAAGCTGACCTGACACTTCACCGAAGATATCCCCGACATCAGCCTGTACGAGATTAGAATGACCCTAAATCAGCTTACTACCAACAAGGCGCTGGGTGCGACGGAATCACATCAGAACTTCTGAAAGCGGGTGGAACACCGGTACTGAAAGTTCTTCAGAAGCCTTTTAACACCGTCGTCCTCGAGGGCATAACGCCAGAAGCAAGGAACAGAAGCGTGGTGGTGCTGTTTTTCAAAATAGGTGACAACACCTTGTTAAAAAACTATAGGCCTATCTCGCTTTTGTGCCATGTTTATAATTTGTTTTCAAGGATCATTAGTGTAATTTCGAAACGTCTCGAACGCAGACTTTATTACTTCCAGCCTTCCGAGTACACCGATATCAGAAAAAGCTATAGCACAATGGTCCACGAGAGATAGAACTGCAATAGAACTTAACAATAGACATACATACGCTGCGGCAGGTTATACAGAAGATCAAAGAGTATAATTTGCCACTTTGCTCAGCGTTTGTGGACTATGTATGCCTTCGATTCGGTCGAGACATGGGCTGTTCTTGAGTCTCTCCAGCGATGCCGTATTGACTATCGGTATATCAAAGTGTTGAAGTGTTTGCATAATAACGCTACTATGTCGGTCCGAGTACAGGAACAGAGCTCGAAGGTGATGCCTTTGAAGAGAGGCGTGAGACAGGGAGATTTAATAACTGAAACTGTTTACTGCTACTCTGGAAAACGTCTTCAAGCTCCTAGAATGGAAAGGATTCGGCATCAGTATTAATGGCGAATACATACCTTCGGTTTGATGACGATATCGTGGACATGGCGAACTAGATATAAGAACTCAGCACGATGCTCGAAGACCTTAATCGAGTTTCTCAACAGGTGGGTTTTAAAATGAACATGGACAAGACTAAAGTCATGTGTAATTCCCATGTTGTACCCACCCCAATTTCTGTTGAGAGCTCGGTTCTTGAAGTTGTTGCCTCTTACGTCTACCTAAGACAAGTAGTCCAATTAGGTAGGTCCGACTTCAAGAAAGAGGTAAATCACCGAATCCAACTCGTTTGGGCAGCGTCAGGAAAATTGCGAAACGTCTTCTCGTCCGACATACCTCAGTGCCTGAAGTCGCAAGTTTTCGACCAGTGTGCGTCGCCAGCGATGACTTATGGCACAGAAACATGGTCTCTCACTATGGGCCTAATTAATAAGCTCCAAGTAGCCTAACGTACTATGGAGAGGAATATGCTCGGAATCTCTATGCCAGATCGAATCAGGAATGAGGAGATCCGTAGAAGAACCAAAGCTACCGACATAGCCCAGCGGATTGACAAGTTGAACTCGCAGTGGGAAGGGCACACAGCACGGAGGACTGATGACCGATGGGGTCATCAAAAGTTCTCGAGTGGAGACCACATACTGGCAAGCGCAGCGTAGGACATCCACCCACAAGGTGGACGGATGACCTCATCAAGACCGCAGGATAGCGCTGGATGCAAGCCGCTACCAACCGGTCTTATTAGAGATCTTTAAGGGAAGCCTATGTCCAGCAGTGAACGTCCTATGTCTGAAAAAAAGAAGAACAAGACGAAACGTCTTTGTTTTCAGAGAATGCCTATGGGTCTAGAATTAGAATAATAGCAAACTTTAAAAGAGCAGGATAATTTAGTAAACAAAAAAATAACGTAGGTACGCACACACTGTGTAGAGCTAAAGCTTTTTCGTTTTTAGGGTTCCGTATCCAAAGGGTAAAAACGGGACCCTATTACTAAGACTTCGCTGTCCGTTCGTCCGTTTGTCTATCTGTCACCAGGCTGTATCTCATAAACCGTGATAGCTAGACAGTTGAAATTTTCACAGATGCTGTATTTCTGTTGCCGCTACAACAACAAACAAAAACAAAATAAAATAAATATATAAGGATCCCATTCAACAAACCTGAATTTTTCGACGTTTTTCGCTTGATATTAATAACGGTAACAGTTAGACAGAATATTCACAGAATATTTAGTTGTATGTTTACTTCAATAATTAATAATTAAATTAAAATATAATTATTTTTCGCAAAAAACGGCTGAATCGCCTTCCATCGTGCACAAAATTCGAAAATTTCGCTCGATTTGTTTACATTATTTTTGATTTTTCAAAAACGGCTTAGCTTGTTTCTGTAAAATTTGGGACCACCTCGGGAATATACCCTTTCGAACTAAAAAAGAATTTTCCGATTCGGTTCACAATTGGCGAAATTATCGATGAATATACACAAAAAAATACGTACAGACGAACATAGAACCTTCTCCTTTTTAGAAGTCGGTTAAAAATAAATATTTAAGGGGAGCTCCCATACAGTACGGAACCCTTCGTGCGCGAGTTCTACTCGCACTTGGCCGATTTTATTCTATACAATTCTTTATCTGGCAGTGTATAAATGTTCATGGTAAAATAATTTGTGCACTCGATATTACAGTGCTCATTACTGACGTTCCAAAATTGTTTTTGTTTAATCATGCTATTGTTTGTATTATTGCAAGTTATTGCCGTTGTATACTCAAAAGGCAAGTAGAACTTTCTATGTTCTATCAACTTGGCATTTTTAAAAGTGATAACGCCTTATAAATCGATAAACGCCGGCTGTAAGCAGAAAAAAGCGTCACGTTCCGCCTGAGCCGAGCGTGCAAGCGATAGAGAGTCACGATCGGCCTAAGTGTTTGGCTTGTTCCAGTTGTTGATTCAACAATGTTTTTTTTGTGACGTTATCACGTAAAATTATAGTCCGTAAACCGATTTTTCAGACAACCATTTTTATTTACCGAGAGATTTCTGCATACAGTAGGTATCTATAATTCTCATGTTTTTTTTTAATTCATAGAATAAATTTTGTCCAGGTATTATATCCAAGACGGCTCATTTACATTACAACGACAATGATCTCCTAATCCATAATGAGGTTTGTATTGACTTCTAAATTAAAATACCTTTTACGTACCTACTTTTGTTTATCCAGATTTTAATGTATCATTTACTTTTCAGGCTCTCAAGCAGCATGAAAAAGTAAAACTTCAATTTTATTACGAATCCAATTGTCCTTACAGTATAACTACATATATAACACAATTAAAAGATGTCGTGAAGGAGTTGGCACCGTATCTTGATGTTACTACCTACCCTTACGGCAATGCACACGTTAGTATAAAATAAATATAAATTAGTGTTAGGTAATTATAAATTAACACTAGCTTTTACTCGCGGCTTTACCATTTTTTACCGACTTCCAAAAAGGAGGAGGTGCTATATTCTTCTGTATGTTATAGCCTTTTTAATAATCCACTGCAGGACGTAGGCCTACCCAAGAAGGGTGATTGGGCCATATCCACCAGTGCCCAGTGTGGGTTGGTGGATTCACACACGCCATCGAATTTCTTCTCCGGACGTATGCAGGTTGCCTCACGATGTTTTTCCTTCACCGAAAAGCCAGTGGTGTTAGAAACCGTACATAAATTACAAGGAATTCATTGGTACGGGACCGGGATTTGAACCCACAACCCCACGATTGTGAGACGGGTGTCATTACCACTAAACCACCTCCGCTTCGTCTGTATAATATGTATTTTTTGTGTATGTTCATCGATATTTTTGCCAACTCTCAACTGATTTTGATGATACTTTTTTTGTTTGATAAATCGTACTTTTGAGGCGGTCCTTTTTAAATTTTATGAAACTCAGCTTAGTAGTTTATGAAAATTCAACAATAATGTGAAAATTACTGCGTTGATAATACTGTACAGGGTTGAAGTCGGTTATGCCATATTTGGCGGAAAATAATGATTGCGTTACATCATACGAGTAGTAACCTTTCATTTTTGGGATAAAATGCAGTCTATGACGCTCTCGAATCTTTAATCTATATTTCATACACATGCAAAAAAATCTGTCGCCCCGTTTGGTGCGTGAAAGAGTGATTGACAATCCAACAAAGACTGTTGGACCGACAAACAACATCTTTAAATTTGTGTACGGATTCACACTCTTAACCACTCTTGTCGGTGAAGCAAACATCGTAAGGCAACCCACTTTCATTCGTTAAAAAAAAACGATGGCCTACCTATGTATGTGATTTCGCTAATCCGCACTGGACCAAGCGTGATGGATATATATGGCCCAACCACTTTGCATACATAGGTAGACCCACATATACCTATATGTAGCATTGGAGTATTAAAAGGTCTACAGGTATAGGTATACTCTTGTATGTTTACAGATGGTTTTAAATGGCACCCAACTTACTATCCAATGCCAGCACGGAGAGACTGAGTGCTACGGTAACATGCTGCATGCTTGCGCCATCGAAGCGTTGAAGGTGGCTACCAAATACGTTCCTTTCAATGCCTGCATGATGGGCCACAATGCTCTTGATGGACTTTCCAATGATGAGGCTGCTGACAAGGTAATGAAAATAATCTCGGGATTCCTTGTTCTGAATAGTCAATTGTTACCTTTTTTCTAAAAGAAAACGGAAGTTAAAATCAAATACTAATGATTGTGATATAATTAATATCTAAACTCATATATTAACTTACTTGAATAGTATTTTACTGGTTGACGGGCATATTCCAGTATATTTTTTATTTAGATATAAGTACTCATGATTATGGACAACTGTTAAAGTTAAAGTGAGACAAACACCGATTCAGCATTTATATACAAAAATCAAATCATTGGTTTCCACAAAATAATATATAAGTAGATGGGCAATACTTTTGCCCTGATGCCGGGGCACTACAATACGGCATCGGTATCCCCTGCCTGTAGTAAGAGCGTACTAAAAGGTGACCTCTGGGCTCGTGGGTGGTCAGAGTTGGGGCTCTAGCCATCCACTCAAACGGGCTCGAGAAGGACGACAGCGTGTGTGGCAACGCTGTCGTAGAGGATCGCACAAGCCTGGTTCTACTACCAGGCGAGTAGATACACAAAGTGCTGGGAGCACCGGTGCGTTCTATTTGGAGATCCCGAAGCTCCCAAGAAGGCACTAAGGCTGGCCACCGAAGGGGTTTTAGTGGGTATAATCCCACATAACCCGACTGCACCCCAAAGCAGACTTTTCGAACATTTCCCCCTCGTATAAAAAGGTAGACAATCATAGGGTACATTAGGCCAAGATCTAGTTAATAATTGTGCTTATTATTAATAATAACATAATTTTCAGTGTGGCAAAGAACTAACCGTAAATGCAAAGCCTATAAAAGAATGTGCGAAGAGCATTCGAGGGTTCCAGCTGTTGCTGTATTATGGCATTGAGAGTGGAAAGGTCAAGTACCGAGGAGTCCCCTGGTGGTACGTGAACGGCGTATCCAAAGTCAGCGGTGATAAGAAACCATTGAAGGAAATCCTGTGCAACGCGTTCAAGAATCCCCCAGAAGCTTGCAAGAAAAATATTTTATTTCTCTAACATGGTGCAGTTTTATCCTGGCACACCTTATTATTGTATAATCAAGATATATAGCTAATAAATTATACATAGGTATAATTAATTAAGTATATAATTAAGTATCAACATATATTGTATCCGTTTAATCCTCTATGAGTTTATGTGATATACATTCAAGAATCCCCGTCCCATTCAATCACATATTGATTTGATTGATTTTTAAAAGTTCTTTATTGGTCAGAAAAATACCTAGTTACAAAGTACGTACAAACTAGACATAGTCTAAAAAATTTGTATCCAACAATATTATACAAATGACTTTATCAGGCTAACGGCGCCTCCGAAAGTCTTTCAAAAATATAGTTTACTTTTTTTTTTTTTTAATGAAAATAATTATATTTTGAAAGAAATAAACCAAAAGTTTACTTATATTTTAAAATGTGTTTCAATCTATGAACTAAAAATTACATTTACATAGAAAAGATAAACTTATACCTAGATACATGCAAATAACGAACCTTTTGCACCAGGCTCATTTTTTAAAAGAAAAAGCTACATGTGGTAAGGACGGACTCGTACATAATTATGTACAAAAAATACATTTTTATAATAGAATCTTGTAGACAACATTCGCGAAAAACTGATGGATTAATTATGTAAATATAATAATGAGGGTAGAATCAAATAAGGCTTCCACCTCCATAGTCATACTTTAATCATCGAGTGCCTAGGAGTGAGCGAAATGGGTGACATTGCGTCATCAGAGTCGTCGAGCACGTAGTGATGGGGTAAGGTAAGCGGTATCTTTTGTAAGTATCGATGTAGGGAAGTTGTGATAGTCGAGTTTTGCCAATAAGAGATATTAAACGGTTAGTATAATTTATGTTAGTTTTGTAGAATTTGATTGTTTGTTTTAGTATATACTCATGTATTGTAGGGAATTTTATTTTAACGTGTAGTTTTTTTAAGTTTGTCTCTATGAGTTTATGTGATATACATTCAAGAATCCCCGTCCCATTCAATCACATACTAGGTATTGTATTGGGATTTTGCGCATATCATTTTATATGAACCAGTTACTTTTTAGGGTTCCGTACCCAAAGGGTAAAAACGGGACCCTATTACTAAGACGCCGTCCATCCGTCTGTCCGTCTGTCACCGGACTTTATTTCATGACACTGTGATAGCTAGGAAGCTGAAATTTTCACAGATGGTGTATTTCTGTTGTCGCTATAACATCAAATACTAAAAATAGAATAAAATAAATATTTAAAGGGGCTCCCATACAATAAACCTGATTTTTGAGCTCGATCTAGACACGCGGCAGCGTGTCCAGCCAAAGTGTTCAAAGAAAACTGGCGACGCAGCGGCCGTGTGCAATATTACACGAACCATTTGGAGCTACTTTTGACCCCCTCACAACTCAAAAACTATTTAGCCTACATACATGAAATTTGGCACATTTACTAAAGTCTTTTAGCTTATCAAGAATCCAAAATTTTTCTCAATCAGTTATTGATATATTAACGTTTAAAAACTCGTGTTTCATTGACTGATTCACTCACTGACTTATAGATCAAAAACCTAACCCACTTCCAGATGACCTAGAATTTGATATTTGGCACCAAGGTAAACTATCGGGCATAAATAAAGGAAAAAATCTAAAAACTAAAAATTATTGATAATTAGTACTACTAACAAAGTAATTGTAAAATTTACCTAACCAATACTCCAATAAATGGCGGTAGCGTCGCGAGGCACCGAGATTTTCGATAGATGAACCATGCCATTTGTGATAGTAATATAATAAATACTAGATAACTTTTTCAGAGATAAGTGTACTATGATAATCATGATGTAACTAATAATTATTTCTGAACAAAAAGTTATGATATTTTATCAAAAACATAAATGTGAAATGGGAGCCAAAGTGTCGCCACCAAAAGAATTGAGATCTAAAATGTGCTAAGTGTTCTGTAGAAAATCCTAAAGTTTAAGCTACAAGAATATACCTACAACATTTAAAAGAAATTTACTTATGTAATTCAAGCTCAAGATTTGATTTGGCTAGTTTACACGTACAGACAAATGCTTATTTGCACTGTACTTATTCTTAAACTAGCCAAGTCAAATCACGAGCTTGAATTACATAAGTAAATCCCTTTAGAATGTTGTAGGTATGATCTTGTAGCTTTAACTTTAGGATTTTCTACAGAACACTTGGCCCCCGTGTTAAATCTCAAATCTTTTGGTGGCGACACTTTGGCTCCCATTTCACATTTATGTTTTTGATGAGATATTAATAACGGCAACAGGAAGATGCTCAACATATTCATAGAATATTAAGTTGTGTATTAATTGCAAAAATAAATAAATAATTAAAATAAAATATATTAAGGGGGCTTCCATACGGTACGGTTTCCTTCGTGCACGAGTCCGACTCGTACTTGGCTGATTTATTAATAACTACAAAATAAAAATATTTGTAAAATATTTATAGTGCTTTCCACACTAGGTTAGGTTAGGTTACAAAATTTGGCGAGAGCGTCACAGGCGGACTAGCATCGGGCTAGTGATCCGAAACAGGCAGGTTCAGGTCCTGCGTTCGCGACAAATTTTTGAAATGTTTATCACAAAGACAACTCTTTGGAATCTTTGAATTTTGTCTTAATAAAAACGTAATTGTGACAAAATACGTAGTACCTATAAATGAATCGAATGATATGTTTCCTGTTAAATTTAATGTTTGTCTACATTTACGATTACGATAGGTACCTACGTAAGTATACAATTCGAGACAATAAATTTGCCTTATCGCAACTTGGGTTTTAAACGTACTTACCTAAAGAATATGTAGGTATTAGTTTGAGCTAGTTCAAAATCTTCGATCGTTATTCCACTCTGCGCCTTAACGGAGAGAGCACATATGAGTGAGAATCGTTAAATAACTAGCTAAATACAATATACTAACTACTCGTATTTATACAATATAATAGTTATAATGATTGGGAAATGTGTATTATTATTATTAGTGGTGATAACCCAGTCGACCACTAACAACAATGGTAAGTATTTAAATGTTTGTTTTTTATATTTATCTGTAAAGTTATGTGTCATTGCTGTTTATTTACACAATAAACTTGATTAATGAGAAGTACCTAAAAATAAAACTGAACTATGTACGTTAAATAAAACATAATAATATGTTACGTTCTTAGAATAATGTACATATCATAGATATTGTATAGGTATTGTACTAGAAGTCAGACAATGATTGAGACCAACATTTAAAATAAATGTATTGTAGTTATTAAATCATTTTTTAATATTTTTGTCTATTGGTGATGAATTTATTCAGTGTTATTTAAAGTGGTATTTTTTTTATTTGTCCTAACAAATCATCGTATGGAATATTTCCAACTATACCTATGTACTTAAGTATTGTAAGGATTGTACAAGTTATAAATATGTACATACTTAGATAGATACGAGAGGTTATCGCGCAAAATTCTATGAACTTTGGCTATCTGTACCCGTGTTCAACACTCAATTATTGGAAACTCATTTTTAGGGTTCCGTACCCAAAGGGTAAAAACGGGACCCTATTACTAAGATTCCGCTGTCTGTCTGTCTGTCACCAGGCTGTGTCTCATGAACGGTTATAGCTAGAACATTGAAATTTTCAGAGATGACTTATGTCTGTTGCCGCTATAAAAACTAAAATACTAAAAACAAAAAAAGATTTAATGGGGAGCTCCCATCCCATTTACAACAAACCTGATTTATTTACCGTTTTTCGCTCGATTATAATAACGGTGACAGGTAAATGCTTGAAATATTCTCAGAATATTTAGTTGAATATTCACTTCAAAAATAAATTCTTAAATTTAAATAAAAATAAATATTTACTCCCATAATCCCGTAGGCTCCCATACAAGTAACGTGTTTTTTGCCCGATATTAATAACGGCAACAGAAAGATGCTTGAAATATTTACAGAATATTAAGAAGAAGATTATTTACAGAATTATATGTTCCCTTCAAAAATAAATAACTAAATTAAAATAAATTATATTAAGGGGGCTTCCATGTGGTACGGAATCCTTCGTGCACGAGTCTGACTCGCACTTGGCCAATTATTTTAATAAGTCATCTATCAAACGGACACGGCTGACAGATTGAACCATGGCTGTAGTTTAGGTAGTAGATACATCCTTGGATTGAACCAAAGGTCTCGCGAAGCAGGAGGTGTAGTCTCGATCTTGCGGGACATGCACGAATATGCGTAGTAGAACACAATTACTAACTCACAGAGTACTACTAACCAATTATTTATACGCTCGCACAACACTGCATTCTGCTATGTATTGTACTTAAGTTTTACAAACATATACATAAATATTTTGCGCTGTAAGTAGGTATGAGCAGAGATGAATGGTATGAGCTTAGCTATAGATAAATGTCTAATCTATCATAAGAAACTATAAAAACCCATGTCACTATTTTTTCGTATTTTTAACGAATTTTTGAAAACTGAAATTTCTTAAAGTGGCCATAACTGTGCCTTATTTATTACATACTTATATTTCCAAATGTTACAGGTGGTTACTTTGTCATAAATAGCGGCTTGGTTCCAAGTACTCAAAAAAGCCTTTACAATCTGAATAGCATCAGATTGCCATGGACACCTTACTTCTTTTCTGATTATTTCAAGGTAAAAGTATAATTATGAAAGACAAGAATGTTCTGACTTACTTTGTTTCATCTACAACTTACCAGCTAAACAGATTTAAATAAAATTTCAAAAGTTTTCCTATTTTAATTTATTCAATCGGTAACCAAAGAATGTGTTCTCAGGAACACATTCTTTGGTTACCAATTTATGCTCTTACTCAGGTAAGAGCATAAATTTAAAAATATAATCCAGGTATTATGTGTTGGCTACCACTTACTTTTGGCATCGCGCTTCAACAGTTAGTTACTGCAGAAGTAGTAGTTACTACATATCTATACATATTTATTCACATAAAAATAGTTTGCCTACATCATTTTCCTGTAAAAATAATATCAATTTCACTTTGCGCATTCATTCCAATTGTAATTTGTTTAACAATGCTAATATATAGATAAAAACAAATTTCAAGATAATGCAAAAATATATCGAGCTATTAGGCCATTACCTAGTACAGTTTTCAATTATTTGCTTCATTTGTTTTAGAAAATTGTTTTTCTATTAATTTCTTCAATAAGTTGGTTTCCAAGTGGTGTCTTATGTCACGGGTGACAATTGGACCCTGAGCGTAGCGAAGGTCTCTACAGTTGTTTTAAAATAATTCCCGAGCGAAGCGAGGGAATTATTTAAAGTCCTGAGTGAAGCGAGGGGTTCAAGTCACCCAAGACGAAGACAAACTTGGTTCTAGAAGTCCATACTCTACTTTTCATACATCAAGATTTATCTTTTGACATTGCTTGTTCAATATGGCGGCGTGATGACGGCCTTAAACAAAAATCTAATTAAAAAAATATGAAATTTCACTCAAATCAAGCATTCAATGTGTTGTTTTACTCTGCGCATTTATTTACCATATTTAAATGTTTTTTTTGAGCTACTGTATTCAGTCTGGTCCCACTTGCAAGATCTTCTTTAGTTAAATTGGATGGCTGGTACACTTATCCCTACCGAGCTATTCCCCTGGTAGAGATAAGTGTACTTTTTGTAGATATATTTCTACCGAAAAAAGTGTTCAAAAAATGTTTTTTTTTTTAAAGAACATGCTTGTTCTTATTATATTGTTTGTTGTTGATGGTCTCTTACCATGGGCCTTATTAATAAACTCCAAGTAGCCCAACGAGCTATGGAGAGGGCTATGCTCGGAGTTTCTCTACGGGATCGAATCAGAAATGAGGAGATCCGTAGAAGAACCAAAGTTACCGACATAGCCCAACGGATTAGCAAGTTGAAATAGCAATGGGCAGGGCACATAGCGCGGAGGAGTGATGACAGGTGGAGTCGAAAAGTTCTCGAGTGGAGACCACGTACCGGCAAGCGCAGCGTAGGACGTCCACCCACAAGGTGGACGGATGACCTCATTAAAACCGCAGGATCGCGCTGGATGCAAGCCGCTTTCAACCGGTCTTATTGGAGATCCATATATTATAGGCGAGGCCTATGTCCAGCAGTGGACGTCCTTTGGCTGATGGATGGATGATGATGGATGTTGATTTATTTTCTATATTAATTTCCAGACGAATGGCTCTCGAGGAGAGCGTGTGAAAATACAACTTTATTACGAATGCTTGTGCCCCGACTGCAGGAGTTTCGACAGCGGAGAATTTAAAGATACCGTCTTGTCATTAGGAGCGTACTTGAACATCAATGTTTATCCTTACGGAAATGCCGAGGTAAGAAGTTAAAACGTATCTGCCGGGCTATTATACGCACCACGAAATAATTCTTTCGACGTGTCAAAACGAGACAGAGCTGTAGTGAAGTATATATCTGTCACTTTTTCACACGTCGAAAGAAATCTTGTGGTCGTACCACAAGATTTCTTGTGGTACGGTTGGTTTCTAATAAGCTTACTGTAACTCATTGTGGGAGCCATGGTGGTCTAGTGGTAATGACACTCGCCTTACAATCGTGAGGTCGTGGGTTCCAATCCCGGTCCCGTACCAATGAATTCCTTGGAATTTATGTACGGGATTTCGGAAAAGGTGAAACATCGTGAGGCAACCTGCATACGTCCGAAGAAGAAATTCGAAGGTGTATGTTAATAATCATCGTCACCATTTAAGGAAGCCTATCATACGCATGTCTCGACACGCACTTGACAACTTATTTTTATACCTTTGACTAGGTCCCACATTTGGCCAGCGTGGTGAATTGCCTAACCCTTTTGAACCGACTTCCAAACAGGAGGTTTTATGTTCGTCTGTATGTATTTTTATGTTCGTTCATCGATATTATGTTCATCGATATTATTATGAACCAAATCGAAAAATTATTTTTTAGTTCGAAAGGATGGATAGGACCTACTCCCTACTCCTATTTAAATTTTATCGAAATCGGCTGAGCCTTTTTTAAAAATCAACAATAATGTAAAAATTGCAAACATAAATTCGAGCGAACTATTCGAATTTTGTAGACATGAAGTCGGTTTTGCCATTTTTTTTACAAAAAATAATTATAGTTATTGTAAAGCGAATACTCGCTCTTGCTCAGAAGTGAGCCGGTTTAATAGAACATAGAAAACAAAAAGAATAAACTGACGCGTCGTACGATTAAAAAGTTATATATTTTTACATAACTGTATTTTCTTGGGATTGCAATTAAAACTAAGATCGAGTATTTTCAAACAGCTACGCAGAGGCTACGAAATCGCCTACGCGACTTTCCCGAGCTCTGCTACGCTATTTATGAATATAATTTTATTCATTGCATCTAATTTCATGCATACAAATTAAACACTTTAATACTTATTTTAAAATTGCTTTTATTATTAGAATTATAACAATACAATTATGTTATTTAAAACTAAACTAAAAAATATATCCCGTTGCTCCTAGGTATTGAGGATAAAAATCGGAATGACTATCAAATAGGTAGAAAATACATTTTAACAAACTTGAAAAAAGGAGATTATGAACTTGTGTCTAGGTTTTTTTGTATGTACCTAAGTATGTTACGCGATTACTCAGCCAATTATGAACCGATTTTGGTGTTTTTTTGTTTGGACTATATTTCGGAAATTATGTCATTTCAATGTTATCGAAGCGGCCTAACTGATTTGTTGAAAATGAACAGTATAAAAATAAATGGTATACATCGATTGGAGCTAACGATTCTAATTTTGTTCACAATTCAACTAGGTTCTGACATTATTGGCGAAAAATAAATGATTCTAACAATGTACAGGCTATACTTACACATGGGCAGTATACGATCAAAAATTCCTATCTACTGGTTATGTCATGAAACGTGATACACCAGCGGCAATAGAAAATCAAATCAAATATTCCAACCCAGTGAATTCTAATCCTAACCCCCTTCGCACAAGTAGGTGTAGCGTAGTCGTGGCAGGGCAGCGTTCGGAAAACTGCGTGATGTCTTTTCATCCGATATACCTCAGTACCTCAAGACGAGAGTTTTCAACAGTTGTGTGTTTAGTGATGACATATATAATATATGGAACCGAAACGTGGTCTTTTACTGTGGGCCTTATGAATAAGCTCAAGATAGCCCAATGGTATATGCTCGGTGTCTCTCTGCGAGATCGACTCAGAAATGAGGAAATCCGTAGGCGAACCAAAGTTACCGACATGGCCCAGCGGATTAGCAAATTAAAGTGGCAGTGGGTAGGGCACATAGTTCGGCAAACAGATGGCCAATGGGGCCGTAAAGTTCTCGAATGGAGACCACGGAACAGCAAGCGCAGCGTAGGACGTCCAGCTAGGTGGACTGACGATATAATAAAGATCGCAGAAACGCGCTAGATGCAGGTCACTTCCAACCGACCTAATTGGAAATCTATAGAGGAGGCCTATGTCCAGCAGTGGACGTCTTATGGCTGATGGATGGATGGATGGAAATTCTAATTTGATAGAACAACGTTTTCATCAATATCATTGAATCATGAAATATTTCCGCATGACGTTGATCACCAAATCGAAACATTTTAGCAACGGCACAGAATTGATTAAAAATCTCTCGTAAAGTTTACGTCATGGTTTATCAAATTAGTTACATAACTTTACTGTGTATTTTTTTTTTTTCTAAAATTAACTTACTCAGAACGAATGGCTTGTCATGCCACAAGATGAATAAAAAACCTGTGGAAATTTCATCTATATTGAAAAGTCGATGGGATATTTAAGTATTAGTGTGAGTTTGTGTAGTAAACGAAAAGTAGGTATAATCGTTGTCATTTCACTCCATAATTTTAAATAGTTCTTTCTCGTTTTCACCACGAACGCTGTATATCAATTATTTATTTTTCTCCAACAATGGCACAACCGATTTTTATCTACGCACAAGTTTCAAATAGTTCACTCGAATTGATGTATGTTATTTTTAGATTTTTATTCGATTCACAATTGGCTAAAATGTCGATGAAAATACACTAATAAATACTTAGGCACAGACGTACCATATAACATCCCCCTTTTTGGGATTCGGTTAAAAATATGAGGAGCCACTTTTTGGGATTCTGTTAAAAATGCAAGGTTGTTCCTAGTACCTATATAAAAAATGTAACGTTTAGTTTTACAATAGACTGTAAGTTGCATTTTTAGTAAATAAATAAATTGAAATTGAATCAAAAATAGCTGAGCTGATTTCTATAAATTTTAAATGGGACAACCTCTGAGGTATGATCAACCAAACAAAAAGTTTATTTTTTATATCGATTTACAATTGGCTAAAATGTCGATGAAAATACACTAATAAATACTTAGGCACAGACGTACATTTAACATCCTCCTTTTTGGGATTCGGTTAAAAATGTAAGGAGCCACATGAAACCTACCTACCGAAGTTCAATTAACGAATAATCTCGTACTAATCTCACTGATCAAATAAAATCGAAGCTGGATTAGACAAAATGTGTAATCCTCTGTTTCAGTGGGTAACATAGTGGTACAAAATCATAGTGTACCTATACATGAATATACGTTTTCCAATATTTCCGAATTCACAACGTCAGTTGCATTTCTATCTGAAACTAACATAAAAGTTGACCCTCGTCGATAAAACGCATGATTTTGATGCAATACTCACAAGCAAAGGAAAGATTTAGATATCCTACCTATAGGTACATTAATTATGCTCGTTTAAATTCAATAGATAATAGAAATAAGTTCGTGTTTTTTGACGTGTATGAAATCAAATAGGTAATTAGGTACATCATCAATTTCGCCGATGTAAACGGACCCTATTACAGATAATGAGTTTGAATGTGACTCATGACGAATACGTAGGTATCAAACAAAACCAATCTTATAGTCCGAGACCCCACCGCAAGAACATCCCGCTCATAGCATACACGGTTCAAACCAATTTTTACGTAGTAATATGAATAGGAGAATATATTTAAATAGGGTTGCTATGCGAAATTTGGCCGCAAGTATTTAAAATTTTATAATGTATAGTTAATTTATAGGAAAACACATCCTTTATTTGTTTTTTATATAAATGTATTGAATAGCAAAATACATATAATACCAGGTTGCCTTGGGAAATGTGACCGCCAGTATATTTGATAAAAAAAATATTGATTATGTTTTGACAAAACATTTAATTCACTTGTTTTTTGGATACATTACGAAGCTTAGAATATATCTATTTAAGGTTGCCTAACGAAATGTAGCTTCTAATTTTTGTCATTTCCTAACATTTTGATTTCCACATTTCTTTTTTAGGGTTCCGTACCCAAAGGGTAAAAACGGGACCCTATTACTAAGACTCCGCTGTCCGTCTGTCTGTTACCAGGCTGTATCTCATGAACCGTTTTAGCTAGAAAGCTAAAATTTTCACAGATGATGTATTTATGTTGCCTATAACAACAAATACTAAAAACAGAATAAAATTAATATTTAAGGGGGGCTCCCATACAACAAACCTAATTTATTAGCCATTTTTCGTTCGATGTTTATAATGGTAACAGGTAGATGCTTGAAATTTTCACATAATATTAAATTGTATATTCATTTCATTAATAAATATTAAAATAAAATATATATTTTACGGGGGCTCCCATACAGTACGGAACCCTCCGTGCGCGAGTCCGACTCGTTCTTGGCCGATTATTTTCTAGTATTTTCTCTATTTCCAGACGAAAGAGCGCAATGGTCACGTAGAGTTCACGTGCCAGCACGGGCCAGCTGAGTGCTACGGTAACATGCTGCACGCGTGCGCCATCGACTATTTCAATAACGTCACCATGGCTGTCCTCTACAACTCCTGCTTGATGGATTCCTCACAGGCTGGCCACGGCTCCGATGACGCAGCTGCTGATGTGGTAAGAACATTATAACAAAATATGCGCCGGGGGCTAGAGCATTGCATGCAAATCTTAGTAACTCAGCTCCGTGAGACCGTGACACGTGGCATTACTTGCCCACTTCGAGCAAAAATTTACAGAGCCACAGTCCCGAGTAAATAGGTATCTTCTAGGTAAGCGTGCTACATCCTAGACCGCATATCTGCTCAACATCAGGCAGTATGTAGTCAAACGCAAACCTATATGGAATTAAAAAAAAAAGTCCATAAGTGAAAGTAGTAAAAAAATGTCCGAGAGCCGTCATACATACCGACTTATATATTTACGTTAAATAATTCACAATGACCCGTTTTCTCGAATCTCGACGTTATGTCACCTAATTAGTGCTTGTAACCGAGCACTTTGGCATCGCGCGGCATTGTAGTCGGCTTGCAATTGCCTTACTACCAACTAAAAAGCCTGCCCACTACGTAGCTCGGGCAGAGTTTTGGTTCGGACACATTTTTAGTACAATTGTGACTCTATAGATATTTGCTCGAGTCTTGCCCACAAAAAATATTCAGTTAGAGCAAAGGCGATTTATAGCCATTGTATAGATGAAGGACGTCACGGCGACATAAAATCGTATAGGAGACTGGTTGTCATTTAGGCTACTTCGGAAAGGACACTGGCAGGTCGCCAATTTACACTTTTACTAGAGCACCAAAGATATGTGTGGGAAAAATGCTCGTCAACAAGAGTGGAAACACTATTCAGCCATCCTTGTTATTTAATTTATGATGCAATCAATATTCCAAATTATTTACGTAATTTACATAAAGTTTGAAATTCAGAAAACCCGTTTCCATTATTTCTTTGTCACGGATTCTCCATACTCCAAAACTTATCTCAATATTTTCACGTTTCAGTGTGCCCGAGCGATGGGAATAGACTCCACACCTATAAAGCGATGCGCAAAAGGCGACAAGGGAGTATCTCTCCTCAAGTACTATGGTGTCGAAAGCAAGAAGGCGAACTTCAAATATGTTCCATACATCCTGATCAACGGTGTCGAGAACAGCGGTGACAACTTCAAGCAAGACGTGTGCAAGGCCTTCAGCAATCCTCCTCCACCGTGCAATGGGCTTAACTATTAATACTGTAATTCCTATGGTTTATTCCTGGCTATTTGTGCATCACTGAAAAATTAATAAACATATTTTTTAGCGTTTCAATTTGCCTTCGTTTGTTATTTATTCTTATCAATCGATGTTCATGTTCATTATGGCTAAGTAGTCCTGAATCAGATTCTATAGAGCTTTGAATATTATTATAGCTAATTAGTCCTGATAAATTCAGATTCTATAGAGCTTTGAATATTATTATAGCTAAGTGGTCCTGATAAATTCAGATTCTATAGAGCTTTGAATATTATTAAATCAGTTTAGATCTAAATAGTTTTAGAAATCTGTATTTTGTCATATCGATTATTATAACCGAGAAATGCTGGTATTACTAAACATCATCCAAAATACGGCATTAATGCTTTTAATTCCCAATGTAATTGTTGTATATGTTGTAACATGTACCTAATTAGCTGTTCATGTGTTTAAAATAATAACAAACATATTTTCCCGATGACGATACCAAACTTTACAATAAGCTGTATATTCCAGTTCGGTAACGTTACATATCCTCATGAATCACTAATATGTAAGTATTTTTCTACAACCTACCTTATAAATGATAGTCATAATTATGTCTTGTACAATCGCGTTCAATGTATATGCAGGCTAGAATGCAAATTTTAATGCACTAACTTATAACTGGTAATAGGTTGTCCTACATGAGTCACAAAATATACGACTTTAAAAAATAATCTTATTCCTCTCAAAATGACGGGGTTAGTGTACACCAGAATTGGAACAGCATACACTTATATACACATAATACTTTTTTGGATTTGGCGATAAAAATATCCCTGGAACTATGTTATAAAACAATATTTCCGATGTCGCAATGTTATAAAACAATATTTCCGAATGTTTTGGATTATAGTCCTCAATACTGAAATTGAAATACAGAACCGATTTGTCGATATTGGATTTTGTTCGGTTTGCTCTACATTTAGACAAAATTATAATAGCAATTTCCGAACAAGCCGGATTCCGAAAAGGCTATAGCACAATAGACCACATCCATGCGGAGGCAAATTATACATATGACCGAAGATTATAACACACTTTGCTTAGCGTTTGTGGACTTTGAGAAAGCCTTTGATTCGGTCGAGACATGGGCTGTGCTTGAGTCTCTCCAGCGTTGCCGTATTGATAGTCGGTACATCGAAGTGTTGAAGTGAAGTGTTTGTATTATAACGCTACTACGTATGTCGGTCCGAGTACAAGAAGATGACATATGGAACTGAAACGAGGTCTTTTAATGTGGGCCTTATCCCAACGCGCTATGGAGAGGGCTATGCTCGGAGTCTCGCTGCGAGATCGAATCAGATATGAGGAGATCCGCAAACGAACCAAAGTTACCGGCATAGCCCAGCGGATTAGTAAGTTGAAATGGCAGTGGGCAGGGCAGATGGTTCGGTGAAATAATGGCCGAAGGGGCATTAAAGTTCTCGAATAGAAACCACGCACCGGCAAGCGCAGCGTAGGACGTCCACCGACCAGGTAGACCGATGATCAATTAAGACCGCAGGAACTTGCTGGACGCAGGCAGATTCCAACCGGGCTTATTGGAAATCTATAGGGAAGGCCTATGTCCAGCGGTGGACGTACTACGGCTGATCATGATGATAATAGCAATATCCAATATGTAAAGGCGCCGTGCTACAGCATAATCAACATTATGTTATTGTATTACTAGTACTCGACAATTACATTTGACGGCCAAGTAGGTATCAATTTGGAAATAAAGGTATGATAATTTATCATTTTGCAAACTTTATAATATGACAACGCTAAAAGAGCTTGCTAATAATTATAGTATAATGCTATCAATATTTAAAATTACATACTTTTAAAATGTAGAGTGCCTGAAATAAATGTTTATGCCGCAATAGCGTTGCTTTAAAAGTTGTAAAGGCACTAAGGCAGCAAAGTAAACATATTTACTTTACAAGAATAGCAATGCTTGTATTGCTTGTTCAGTACTTCAAAGTGGATTTATTGATGTATTGTGTAGTTCAAAAGCACAAGATATGTAGTTAAATTTTTAATCTGAATCCAGGCACTAAGATTCGTATAGAAAGAATACCTAACTTGGATGTAGAGTTTATAATCTGCCTGAATGCTCTAAACAACCGGGGTCCACAATATAAAGTGTCATCCAAACCATGACAGAATACGAATTTAAGGTACTATTTTATGCACCTTTAATAGGGACCTCCAAAGTAATCACAATCGAAACTACCTACATTTACGAGTATATTCGTGGGTCGTTATTAGCTTTGTTGGAGACATACACAGATAAACTTTCAGCCTTTAAAATAACGAAGAACTGGCCGTTGTGGGCTCTTAGGCGATAAGATTACCAAAACTAAAAATATTTATTTATCTATACCTAACACCCTAAAAATATTTTAATATTAACGTAATTGCAGGTAGACTGTAGATGAGACACAATAAACGATATGTTCTCCAGCAAGTGTATTCTGTTTTATTACGTTATTTAGTGAAGGTCCAAGTAAGCTATGCATCGGTGAATCATTTCACAAACATCCCAGAAATTCGTTCCGTTATGACTAAGAGAGCAGCAGCCATTGACCATAAGTTATTTATACATACAAGTATGTAAAACTGGCTCCGATACCGAGAAACAATGTAATTTTTCCACATACCGACTAATGTACGAGTACACTTGCGCAATAAGCTGATGCCTAATGTAAAGAATGTCTTATCTATAGCTTGTATCAGCATTTTTAATAGTCCACTGCAGGACGTAGGCCTACCCACGAAGGGTGATTGGGCCATATCCACCACGCTGGCCCAGTGCTGGTTGGTGGATTTACATATACCTACCATCAAATTTTTTCAACGGACATATGCAGATTGTCTCACGATGATTTCCTTCACCGAAAATCCAGTGCTGTGAAATTCCGTACATAAATTCCAAAGAACTCATTGGTACAGGGAGTACCGCGTTGAACCCACCACCTCACGATTGTAAGGCGGGTGGGTGTCACTACCTCTAAATCTAGACCACATTTGTTTCTATAGTTTAACTAGCTTTTATATAGGGTTAGAATCTGCTTGTCCAGCAAAGATGAATGATGTTTAGACTAATTAATGTGTGCGTGATTGGTAGCGAGTTTAGGTCATACAAAATAAGTTAGTACGATGGAAGGAAGTTAGCCAAGAAAAATGGCTATGTGAATTGATTATTAGGTAATCGGTAGATCTTTCCCTCGCATACCTCTCATTCTCACATCGGGTACGCAGTCTTATGATTTCATTTACGTTGATGTTCCTGTAAATGCTTATAATGTTAATATAGTATATAGTATTCTTAAGCCGTTACGTGGTAGTCACCTGTGCGCAAAGCTATTCGAACTAATTAATACTCAGAGCAGTTCAAACAGTGTCGCCGAGGCCCCAGGCACCAATTACTTCTGCTGCAACTTGCTCGTAGTTTTGTATCTATTTGTCGTTCCTATTCCTTCGGGAGCCTGGATTTTCTGCTTTGGTTTCTCACATCACTTTGATAGATTGGGCTAACTTTCGCTTAATCAGGTTTTGATTCGGCCAATATCTGTTTGCGTGTTGGATAAGGGTGTCTATGCTTTACTATCCAGTTTGGTCAGAGCTCTATCTTGTCAACTTTCTCTCTATCTTAGTGAATGCACTAAGATTTGGAACCTTTTTCAAGCGTTGCAATAATCTTCAAGTATCCTTTGTAGAGTTCACGATAACTGATTCTGCGCTAAAAAATAAAAAAAACATACAGAGTAGCTAAAAAGCTACTATTGATACAACACGGCTTTTGGCACATATTATACCTACCTATAATTTTAAAAGTACAACATTTTTTAATAAGTAAAATAATTGGCATATAAATAAATACTACCGTAAAAATAAATAGATAATACAATTACCTAAACTAGTAAATAGTAACATAAGCTTGAATTACATTATACCTAAAGCTGCGTTACCATAAGTTTTAGGAGTTGGAACGTTGGCTATTTCCAAAATCTTGTGCATCTCAGTTTCCGGATTCAAACTAATTAAAACTCGAGCAGTTCCAAACGTCGCGATACCCGCAGGTCCAATTGCTTTACTTCACTTAGTTGCAACAACTAAGTAGGTTCTCAACCTCATATACCAGTCAGTTGCTTGCCCCTTGGGTCGTAAAACATTTCGTTCAAAATTCGGGCTAGTTAGTTGAATACAACTTCTTCAATAAATAGATTTAGATATACATTCCAATCGTATATTCTGGAATTCTGAGAAACAAACATTAGCATAATATCTGTGTTCCTCAACTCAATAATAGTATGTATTCAAATACTGCATATATCATGTCCATAAACTTAATCTTACAAGGAAATAGCTTGGCTTTATCTACCTATAGTAGCCAATACCAAAGTATTTTATTCCACTAAATAATACATATTTTGAAGAGCGCTAAATAGATGACTATGATTTATTTGATGTAGGTATATACATAAATGTCAGTACGTGTAATTATGATTTATGATGATTAAGTCTAAGCTACCTTTAATATTATTGTAAGCTTGAAAAGGCAGGCTGTTGAAACGGATTATTTTGTAACACCTTATTGCATGTCACGGCTTTACAATAAAATTCTTCTTATTTTTAATAAAAATTCTTCTTAACACTGCATCCACAGCCACACCGCACCGATACAAGATTTTGTGGAGTCGATCTGGTTTACAACCCTTCATACATTTTCCAATTTAGTTAGAGCCAACCGCCAAAGAAGGATGTAAGAAATGTGATTCGCTCCCAATTAGGTAATTTATCGTTACATGTAGGGAGGTATGTAGTATCCTACTTCCTATCCTACTAATTTTATAAACGTGAAAGTTTGTAAGGATGGATGGATGGTTGGATGTTTGTTACTCTTTCACGCAAAACCTACTGAACGGATTGAGATGAAACTTTGCGATTATATAGCTTATATATCAGAATAGCCCATAGGCTATAAATTATAATGATATTGCGTAAATTTTCCACATTATAACAATAAGTGTTAAGTAAGTAGGAAAAATTCTGCCATCTGCGAGCTATTATAGCGTGCGCTACTGCGCTCAAAGAAATGTCAAAAAGAACTGTCGAATCGAACAAATGTCAGATCGATTATTTATTTATTTTCCACCTCCTTTATTAAGGGTGGTAAGGTAGGGCCTCGAAATATATCATGCGGGCGAAGCCGCGGGCAAAAACTAGTTGTTAATGAAGTACAATATCATTTTACAATTGTATTGATATAATATGACGAATGCATTAGTACAACCGTCCTGTAAAACCTCAGGTAAAATCAGTCATATAAGGTAAACCCCATTTGTAATGGACTGGTTTTGTGTATAGGTACGTAGGTAATGAAACAATCCCATTCAATTAGAAGCATAGGATTGTTTCACGTACAAAATACGCCGCCTAAAGGCCGTTGACATGGTAGTTCTTTCAAAATAGGTTATTCTTCAGGTAGAGGATCCAGATCTCATTTTTAAGTGTCTTAGACTGTAACTTTGCATAGAGCCTGTCGTTAATACATTTCCTAATGTAGGAAATTACTAAGTACCTAAGTAGTGCGAACCTAAATTTAATCTTGGATTTTACGAAGCGCTCGCTGTACTTAGTGCATGCCGAAGTACTTGATAACAATTCTACAGCTGCCGAGTCGAATTATGGAGCGCCATTGAAACTCGAACCAAGTTGGAGGACTCGCTGAGCTGTGATAGGTGGTGTAGAATGGAAGTCGGGAACTAAATAATGATCCCCGTAGACAGCACACTGACTGGGTACTTACACGAATAACTCTTGCTATTAAATCATTAGATTTATTTCAGGCATTCTTATTCGATCAGAACTTGTAAGTATAGGTAGGTTGAACAAGGCTTTTGTCGGTGAAACTATCAACTCTACTTCTACATAATAATAATTTATATCCATGTTTATATGGATCTTTGGAAGTGAAGTTGGTGGATTCACATACACAAATCCATATCCACTAGAGAATGCGCTAAAGGATACAACCGAAAATGTATAGGATTAACATTGGCATTATATTGATATTGATAGTTACTAGAAGACTAAGAATATCGGTAAACAAGCGAAGAAGATTGTCAAACGTGTCATTTTCTGTATACTTAGTATGAAAATAAATGAACGACACGAGGAATCCGGTCATGGAATCGTTCAATGTAACATTAAGAGCCCCAGCGTTTTAGCCATGTCTTTTACCTTTCTTTACTTGATATAAAAGTTATATTCGCGTTCAGTCTCAGTTTCATTTTTACTCGTAGCTTGGATGGGCGCATAAAATAAGGAAAATACCTAGGTAGGTACCTCTGTAACGCTCATGATTATTACCATTGTTATCGATTATAGGACTACACGCAAATATCCACTGTTATTTCACAATGCAATTATGTGGTGAAACAAAACCGGTAGTTTCATCATTATCGATAGCTTAATCAGCTTACTGAGACAGACAAAAGCCTCCTTTGTCTAAGGCCTCTGTGCTATTTTAACCAGACGTTGGATTTTTTTTTTGGAGTTATTTCGAGACTTTAGCTGTATGTATAGTGTATACTCGTATCTTCAAGTATTGTATCCGGTGGTTAAAAGTGACATTTAAATAACAGCAATTTGTCCATTTTGAACTGGTTTTAAAAGCCTATGAACGTACGACACCTGGTACTGTACTTGTAATCCTGAAATACACGTACCTACGAGTAAGAGTATTATATCGTTTAGTACAAAACAATGAAGAAAAAACAGGAGGATGTTTAACGATGCTTTTAGAAGTTTAATAGTGTAAGTCTATACAGAGTTTTCTGCTTACCCTGTAGTAAGACATATGAGGGAGATTATAAGACCATCATAATGAACAACTTTTACTATGGGTAACGTGACCATACGTCCCGCTTTAGGCGGGACAGTCCCACTTTCAGGCAGTCTGTCGCGGTGTCACCTGCGAGGCGGACATTGTCCCGCTTTTGCAAACAGACCTAACGACAATATAAATAACTACTATAAAATAGGCAGTGGAAAATCTTATGATGGCTGGTGGATGGATGGAAAACACTAAAATCTTTTTTATCATACCATACCGCAGATGACCCGCTCTAACAAAAAAAATGGTCACTATGGGAGCAATCCAAAATTCGAGAGTAAAAATCAGCTATACTTATCATACAAAACTGCAACTCGGCATCGACAAAATATATGAAATAGCTGATTTTATTTTCACGATTTCCGGCTTGGCCGTAGTAAACGTTGTTGATAATGATGGTCTTAATAACCCCCTTTCGACTTAGTACACCAGTTCTGGATAACCCTGTATAAGTACCTATCTGATACATGGCTCTACCACGGTAATGTTATATATCATTACTGACTCTACTGTTCTGTACCCTGCAAAGTACGGTGCAAAAGACTATGTATATTAAAGCCCTATCCCTGAAAAAACACGAAATAAATAGTTTATAACTAAAAGTAAAATATTCAGGTAATTTTTAAAGTCTCAAACCAAAAGTCTGTAAGGAAAACATGTTAAAAAAAATTCTGCGTCTAGTTTTTCATAATCCAAACAAGTATTCCTGGAAATGTTTTCGAAATGTCGCGCAACGCAAGTTCTCATTAGACTTTCAGTAAGTGCACGCCAAACGCACTCCACTCCATCCATCCCGTGCGAAGTGTGACCAGATTTTGTAGAATTCTGCTGTTATAGCAGAATTTGATCGCCATTTTAGGGCTTAGTGGATTATAATGTAGGTCTTAAAGTACAGTAATTGGCAATCTTTCTATGTGATAAATTAGCAGGAGGATTAGATTTGAGCCAAAAAATGAATAAATGTACTTACCTATATACGCGTCGAATTGAGTACCTCCTCTGTTTCGTTGATCAATATAATAACCTACGTTTTACTTGCATTGTATAGTTAGAATTTCAAACTTTTATATTATTAGGTTGGGGGAAAAGTCTTTTCACATTATATTATGTATGAACTTGTAATAAAATCTCTTTGGCTATACTATTTGTATCTGGCTGGTTTTGGTATCATTGAAAGTTTAAATTTTAAAGAACATAATTCCAAATTCAAATTAGGAAAATGTGTGATTTTCATTTGTTTTTCGTACTGTCAAGATGAGTGAATCTAATAAAGAAATTCGATACATTTTAAATTTTACTACAAAAAAGGTAAAAATGCAACGCAAGCCGCGAAAAAAATTTGCTATGTTTATGGACCTAGTGCAGTGTCTGTGAGAGTAGCACAAAGGTTTAAGCGTTTTAAATCCGGAAATTTTGATGTCAAAGACGCACGTCGCTCTGGTCGCCCTATTCCGGATAAAATGGATGCCATTTTTGAAAAAGTGGAGCAAGATCGGCATATCTGTAGTTACGACGTAGCTAAAGAACTGGGAATTGACCATAAAACAGTTTTGGCGCATTTGAAAAAAATTGGGTACGCAAAAAACGAGCTCACTGAAAGAAACCTAATGAACCGTGTACTCATAGTAGACCTCACACATGTTTAGCCACTCAGCAAAAATTAAGAGAGTTTGGCTGGGAGGTGTTAATGCATCCGCCGTATAGTCCTGACCTTGCACCTTCAGATTTCCACCTGTTTCGGTCTCTTCAGAATTCTTTAGGTAGTGTCAGGTTAACATCATGAGAGGACTGCCAAAACCACTTGACGCGATATTTTGATCAGAAGTACCAAAATTTCTATAGCAATGGGATCATGTCCCTACCTACAAGATGGCAAAAAGTTATCGAACAAAATGGTACCTACATACTTTAGATAAATGTAAATAAACTTTATTAAAAAATGATTTGTATATTTTTTAAAATGCGAAGATTTTTTTTCCCCAACCTTTTTTTTTCGATCAAAACATGGACTTTTTAGAAGAATTTAGCAGAATCTTTTAATTTACAATACATAGTAGCCACCCAACTAATACTAACTTACGTAATTTACTACCAGAATATTAGCATTTTTCCCAAGAAATATGGTCTAGCAGAATTTTAGAGAGTATCATAATCTGGTCACATTGCCTGTGCGTGACGGCTGCACGCCAGCTCGGAGCCGGAGCTGGAGGCAGGCATTCTCAATTATTTCCAGCTTTGACAAGCCTTGCATGCTAATTAAAACTACGTATAAAAACTAGTGAACCCACTGCGCTAGGAAAGCACGATTTTACCGAGAGGATTACCTACATGGAAAAAATACGAAGTGGAATTTATGGTAAAAAATTTCGAGAATTTAAATTTAGAATTCCTTTGTAATTTGGCTAGGAAAGCGATGCAACCGATGTTCTTATTCTATGAAACATTTTTAAAAATAGATTCCTGTTTAACGTAGTGATTATTTCCTTAGATACCTGGTTAGGTAATCTATTTTTTTGTAGGTTTACTGATCAAGAAAATATTATTATACTTTCTATTCCGTTTCAATATTATAGGTATTAAATTTAAATTTATTTAATAGTAATATTTAATACCTATAATATTGCAACAGAATTTTGTACGGTGCAGATAGTCCAAATGGATTGACTTGTCGTCCCCGTCATGTTTTTTGGTGGAAGCATTGAAATGAATATAATAGCAGCACGTCACAGCGGACGATTCATTGAAACGAAGGTCTTTCTATTCACTGGTTTACGCTATAATAGCTCATTAGAATCGAGACCTTGGCTTAACATTTGAAATTGAACACTGGAACCGCAAAACATGAATACTACGCGGTTTGCAACACGATATTACATAGTCGTAGATGTGAATGTCATTGAATTATATAATTAATGAAGGAATTAATTGGTTTGATGGTGTTGACATTCATGCTCATAGGTAATTAAGAATGATTAGATAGTTACCTCACCAAACCTGGGCATTAGTAATCGGGAGGTCACCCTGAAGCCCGATGATCTGTGGAATCTTTGCGAAATCCAAGTCGATTTATATAAATGACAGAAAATCCCAAGTTTCTGAGGTGCTCGCATTGAATGTGGAAATCCCAAAACGTTTTTCTCTGCAAAAATGATTACGCAATAGAAATATTCAATTATTTATTCAACATTAGTATTATGAGATCATAACTAGATCAGTTTGCTAATGCATAGTCAAATTGTCTTTCATAGTAGATAGCTTTTCGATAGCAAATTACTAAAACTGTAACTAAACTATTACAGTTTTTGTAAATTGGCTTTAGTTAATAAAGGTACTTACCCTATGAACAAATGTATAGGTACAATTCTAATTATTTTACAGTACCTCATAACTTTGCCTACCATCATGTGAACAGGTGAACCAAAATGTTATTCTCGTACCATGTTTAGCATACGATGACGTATCTTCATAAAAATAGGTGACAAGCCGACAAGGCCAAGCTAACGCCGAATTATGGCAATTTTCCACACTCCGCTCGACTATTATCGCGTCGCAATAACTATCTTATCATTGTCATTGTTATTTGCAAAGTCATTGAAATCTTCGAATTTTGTTATTGCGACGAAGCACTTATTTATTAAGGAAACAACTTAATTAAACCTTTATTATTTTAAGTTTAAAAAATAGATGAAGGCTTACTGATCTAAGTCTACAGAGTGCAGGATACCTTAACCAAATAAGTTCTATAATAACATTTTTGTTCTTTTTTATGAAGGAGATGAAGTCAGAAACAAATATAAATATTGTAATCATTTTGGCCCTTACTTCAATATAAAAGCTAAGCAAATTGAATAACTTTTACTTTCTTGAAAATAAAGCAGGGGTTGGCAGCGATACAGAGGGTTGAAATGAAAATGCGTGCATTCAACCAACATTTGGACTGCTCGTGTTTATTCATACAATACATAAAAAAATATGAAAAGCAGGGAGAATCAGCAAGGGTATAAGAAACTGAAAAGAGCATGAAGCTACTCTACCTACAAACAAAGATTATGATAATGACGCATGACTGCATTATTTAGAGAACCTCAGAGGTGAACCAGACAAAACATTAAATGCAATGCAGAATGCAATATGTTTTGTTATGTTTAGTATAGATACACAGAATAGCAAGGTAGGTTTGTGTGTAGCTCGCTCATCCCCCACGAACTTGGCAGCGGGCCCAGGGACGCGTGCCATGTGTTACCCGTCCGAATAATGGCTGTGCTTATTACCAGTTTATTAAAACCAAATATGGTAAGTATACGATAAACAATAAAACGCTGTGTCATTTGAAATGGGCTAATACTTAATACTTGTTCATCCAGTATGCCACATCGACCAGAAACCAAGCATGGAAAGCATGTTGAGCTCTCACTTGCCCTGTCTTTATCAATCTTCTACATGTGACGACCGGAAGGCTGCTGGGTCTTTCACCCATCACTTAAACTGGCATCTCAGAAATTAATCAGTAGAATCATTTCTACCTACTTCTAGTAGAGTTAGTAGAAGTTTAAATACAAATGGATATTTCAAGATAGATTAATTTAGATCATCTCTAAATCTTTCTATAATAATTAATCAGCAAATTTTGTTATCTAGCAAAATGTGTTAAACTGAGTTTTCAAGAATTCTATTTCGTTGTCTCTATCTTCTTAAATGATTTTCTATGTTGAGTTTTATCTAAAAATTAGCTATGTACTAGAACGGTTTCGTAAATTTTATAACAACAAAAAGAAAACTCTTTTAAATGGAAATTAACGTAGGAATAGTCAAGTAAATATCGCATAACTTGTGCACCAACGCAATGAGATCAATAAGTGGGTGTGCTATTAAATTATTATAGGAAATCTCTCCTTTGCGTGCACATGTTCTGTGTTTCTGCATGCATTGCCCGAGGCCATTAATTAGTGACCAGTAGACCACTTACTTTAAACAACTGCTTCTAAGCTTTCATAGATGATATCGAATCACAATCGTGATCCAGAAAAACCACTTGTTGCTTGAACGTGGTAATTAATATCTGGGTCGGACGTAGAGAGGTCAGTTTTCATTAACGATGTTATCACTTCGATGATTTGAAGCCAAGGCTCTAGGAAATCATACTGTTTGACTTACTATTAGACTGTCCGTATTGTGAAATAGTTTATGTAGTGAATCAGAAAACACGTTTTGGTTGTAAACGTGTTGAAAACAGATTTGGAATTTTATTGGTCGATTCATGGCTTGAGCTAGGTGTGTCCTAGATAAGAATATACAAAACTGCAGCTTTCAAGGAAAAGTAAATTTCAAGGTTTTTGAAAACCTTGAATAACATTATGATGTCAGATCAATACCTCGTTCTTTTTAGTATAGGAATAAACTCCAAAATGTTTTCCCCAGTCGTTATATTCGTCAGTGTCATTCACATGACACGATCCCATCCTTATTTTATGATACCATCAGCTCAATGCTCCAAATACGTTACAACAATAAAATTTATACGAATTTCAAAGTGATATGAAAGGATGCAAGGGATGGGTCATCTAGATGACGTCACTGCTCATTAATTCTCGGAGACCACGCCCGATCGCGCCTGACGCGGCGGCGTCGGATGCGCTTGCGCATGCCTCCGCCTGCGTCTGCGGCTTCGTCTACCAAAAACGATGCCAAGTGAATAATATGCCGGCAGTCACGCATTAGTAATCTAGGCTCCTTATATTGAATACATCCTCTTTGGACAAATCGCATGTAAATTGACAATTAGTGCACACTGATGGAGCTACGAACATGGTGTTTAACTTTGAAACTAATGGTATTATTATTTATTAAAAGTTATCACAAATGGTACGATCAAAGGAAATATTTTCTACCTAACCTATTATTATTCAGTCAAGAAAAAAATCTCGTCATCATTAGACAGATACATCCGCAGCATCATAAAACAGCATATCAGTTCAGTTATTGAGGTACCTATCAGATTGTCAATACGTTAGAAGTATGTAATATCTTAGAAGTTAATCGTAGAAGCCAGGGCGATCTGTGCGACAATGCGATAATAATAATTGTGATTGTATGTAGATGTTAGCGAGCTGCTTGCGAGGCCCGGCACGTCGGCCGAGTGGCCATCCGGCTGACTGGCGCGCATTCTCAATCCCTTCAGCGAACTGCTAATAAAATTATATTAATTCCACACGCTCCAACATCAAAATAACCTCAAGGCTCCCACATCAATGATTTCATCACGGCATCGTAAATTGCGTTAACTATTTGTATGTAGCACAGTTCATTGGACTTGTGTGAAATCATACAAAACAATAAGTGACATCCTGCTCATTACTGCACTATCAGTGTCGCACCGCACATGCTATGGATACATCAATCAGGCGCGATAGCACGTCCGTCAGTGCAAACATTATGCTGTAAATCAAGCTTTTGTTATTATTCCTGACTGCCAACTATATATCAATCATACTTCACTTTAATGATCGAATTATAACCATGTAATCATAACAGCGATTCGTTATGCACGTAAAACTTTAAAGCCCTAACTTCTCTGAATCGATGTAAAAGTATTCAATAAATGATCTTTTTAATCACTCCATTAAAGCCGTGTTCCGGATGAATCAGAGTTCCAACGAAACTTTTATTCTGAAGGTGTAACAAGACAAAGCACTCGGTTCAAGAATCGATCAACTCTTCCCCGACCACCCATTTATTGTGCGCTCGATACTCTGACTCGATATGTCTGGAATAGACAAGTCGACAACTCTACGCTTTCAATTCTAGGAAGCCGGGGCACTGTCGAGTCCTTGAAGGTCGTCGACATAGAAGTTAATCACCGCGTCTCACAAATACATATAAGATGTGTGTTTAGGAAATCTGAGCATGTTCCCTCTCAGGTCGGCTATTTGCAGATATTTCGGGGGAATAGAAATCCTGTTCCATGGGCTATAAGCTATTGAAATGATCATTAGGTGGAGCGCGCGGTACATACGTAAGCAGGGGTGAAGAACCGGGCCGGGGTCGGCTGATAAGCCCGCAGCCGCTACCCGCTATGTTTACCGACGATCATTATAAATCATATGTACGTAAACGCACAACCTATGACCCTCGTTAGTGTTTGATGCTTTCCAGTCGCTCCACCCAGGAATTATTAATAATAAGGAATTAAAAGCAGACATAACTAAATAGGTATAGTAAACGGTAATATAGTTGGCGTATTGAAAATTGAATACTTATCTCGTTTATCCACCTCCTTCAGTAGTAATATAATATACATAGATGAGTACTCTAAAAGTCGTTGCAACTGTATATTTACTTATAGTTCTTATTTTAGCATTTCTCTTGTTCCTCAGCCTAGTTCTATGCTATCTATATATATATAGTTTTGATAATAATTGTAAAAAAAAGAAGCTACTCCGATCTAATACTGTTTCTGCGAAAGTAGTGTAGAGAGATGCCAAGCATAGCCCTCTCCATAGCACGTTGGGCTATCCTGAGCTTATTCATAAGGCCCACAGTAAAAGAGCACGTTTCAGTTCCATATATCACTGAAAAATACATCGATTATATTGCAATACAATATTCATTTAAACATTAAGATTGCGTAGTATACGTACCTACAAATCGTCACAACTACAGAGCTATTGTGCTAATAATTAATCGGAAACAAAAGCTGTCGCAAACAGAAGCCACAGCAGTACTAGGCACGAGCATAACACACACTAAACAAGTACGGAACACAATAATTAGCGCACAAAGCGTTGAAGCAGATGGTTTAATTTAGTCGTAGAGCAACCGCTGCCGCTGCTTCCTGCGATATTGCGGCAGCGATAAACACCACTCGACCACTTCCGTCGCTGTCTCATCTCTACAGCTATAAATCATAGACTATCTTCTATTGAACGACTCCCATTTGTTTACTACTTAAACAAGGCTTAGGTAATTCAATTGAGATGCTATGAGCAATATTTAACTACCGAAAAGCAGTCGTGACGATATTCATATAGTAGTTGTACTTGACTAAAATTACCAACATGCATATAAAAACCGTAAATATGTATTGATTGGGTTTCGAAGGATGATGTAAGTATATTTGATTACTGCGAGAATAAACTGTGATGTATGTGCATATACCTATTCCTATCTGTATGATAATCATGACAGTCTAAAAGAAACTTATCACGAGGACAAAAATAAAATAGGAATATAGATAGTAGTAAGAACAGTAATAGATCTAAAAATATTGACTGGATGTTACAAAATTTATTATTATTATTATTTATTTATTTATGCAAACATTATACACATGAAAAATACAAATTAGAGCTTAAATCTAATACATACTATTCAGAGGTGTACATGTGAACCCTGTTTAATAGGGCATAGCATAATTATTATCTAATGTAATGGGTACTTAATAATACTTACTTATCATGCGAATCCTAAGTTAAATAATTAAATATTCTTAAATAAGACTAGTTAGGTACATTGCAATGGTTGTTAATTTTTATCTTCAAAGAATTCGTTTAGATTGTAATAACACTTTTGTACTAAGTAATGACGGAGTTTATTTTGGAAGCTTTTAAATGATGTTTCTCTCTTTATATCATTAAGACATAGCGTGGATGAATTCGAGATCGACAATTAAAAACATCTAGAAGCAAGTTCACACAATCTTTGGTAATCGCCGGCCTTGGTGAGGTTTCTTCAATTTGAAACGGTCTTTGTTTTCAACCTCTAAGAATTTTCCGTTCTATGATCTTGAAATTTTAAAATTATTTAAAAATTGAAGTATCCCATTTAACTACAGCAAGTATTTTCTGGAACGATATAATCAATATCAAATAATTATTTTTCGCAATAAATATCATGACTGACTTCACCCTACAGAATTCGCGAATATTTCGCACGGATCGATGTAGCATTTTCCACATTATTGATGATTTATCAAAAACGGCTCAGCCGATTTCGATAAAATTTAAATCGGACCAATTTCGAAGTATACTCTATCCAATAAAAAAAAATTATTGAAATCGGACTACTATTAAAAAAGTTAAGCGTGGTTACACATAAAAAAAAAAATTAAAAAAATCTAAACGCGTCGAATTGAGTACCTCCTCCGGTGCTTCGTCGGTCAAAAAATGAATGCGAGTCAGGATGAAAGACTCGAAAAACATTTATCAAATTGATTAAATTAAAATATGTTAATTTATCATTAACATATTTAATTAATACCTACTGAAGCAGTACCTAAGTACAAAAATTTCTGTTCTAAAAAGTTTACTTATTATCAATTCACATGATCTAGCAAAATGGCACGGTACAAATTCTGCACGATTAGGGTCAATTGCTTTAACGCAGGCCAGCCGATAAGGTTATTTGAGCAGAACGCTACTGTCGCCACCAGCAAACATCCAAAATATATCAATTACATAATCTTATCACTTCTGTTTTGACACCATTTTCGTTCCAGCTGTACACTTCTAATAACTTATAGGATTTTTTATTACATCACTATTCTTAATACGATGTATGATTGATTTAACGTATTTTTCGTCGGCTGTGACAGATATAACCATGTATCTTATATAATCAGCTTTATGAGTACCTACGATAAGGTTCAGTTTATGCTTGTATTTTCTTCAACTATGAATAAATCAATTGATTTCTAAAACGTAATCTCAATTTATAATTTCGTCAGTTTTTATGCCTATGCCTATCCTCGTTTATGACTTGACATTTCTAGTTACCAGCTCTATTATAGATTCTGTTCGTGCATTCAACTGCATAACTGTTCTTTTTACATTAGCTTTTTGTATGCTTTCATCGAATACAATTACAGTGTTCATATTACGTAGTAAAGACCACTGCTATTATTATCATCATGAGACCGTGAATCGTCTTGTTCGAGAACTTGCGTTCGTTTTTTCTAAGCCAGTGGAGTTTCCTGCATAGTTACTAATGTTACTATGCCTTCTCTATCTAAGTATATATAATATATTTTATAACAGATGATTGACGCTAGTGCTAGATGAATAAAAACTCGCTTCTACCTGCACATATCCCACAGCTAATACAAGGGTATTGATTCCAACCTTGTCTGACGTTTTTCTTTGTTTTTTGTTTTCTAACCGCAAAACGTTCAAGTCCGCTAAGGTACGGTACCAAATGTTTTAAGAAAAAGTTAATTCAAATAAGCTGCAGCAGTATCAGTGCAAGTTCGATATTTTATTGGATGATTTTTTCTTTTCTTGTGACAAAATATTTATTATATTTATCGAACAATCGCCCATAGAGAAGTTTCTTATACGATTTATGAATTAGCTTAGTTTGGCCGTTCATAAATGATTATCTCTGACTAATTTTGGGTGGATCTGTTGCCATATTTTTAAGTAAAAAGTCAAAGAGGGTGAGTTGAGTTTACATAAGAAATCAATGACACCAAATCACAGTCATAATGCTTTAGCACAAAACGCATTACTCAAAATCAAGTTATTCCCTATTTATTATGCGGAGACACAACTCATTCGACAAAACCACTCAAGAAGGATGCCATCACGAGCCAGTCTACAGCCAGTCATTTGTGATTCATTAGCCCGTTCGCGGTTTATTTGTTCAAATCCATTCAAGCTGTTTTCGATTTACTACTCGGAACCGTACCTGCGTATTTAGCGCGCAAAACGTTTTTCTAATGAAATGGAAAACGTAGGTACATCGGTGATAAAGTGTCGCCGTCGTAGCGGCAAGCTATGTCGAAGAACTGATGTCATGGTCACGCGCTGTTGCGTCACAGCCACAATGCCGAGACGTGGTCGCAGGCAGCTGCAGCGCTCCACTGCCCCCCCTGACCACCGATCTCGCCACTCCCAATATAGGTTATGAGAACTACGCTAATTATTGGTCTTCGATCTAAACTCTACCACGATAACAAGTTGGTACCGTAGCACCGATTTATCATATCATCTTTCTTGTGATTTAGAAAGATAAGCCGCTTCTTCTATTTCAGGAATATTGGCTTTATTCCGAACAATGTTATTAAAGGCGAAGTACGGAAGTAACCATATCACGATCTCATATTTCCGCCTAGAGATATTTACGCAAGATAAACTTTCCTCGCAGACGCGCCCGAGTCCAAAAGGAACTTTCTGAGAAGAATAAATTAAAGGGGACCGCAAAGGCAAACACACTCCAAATAAGGACGAACAGGATTATGTTTAGTATCCTTACATAGTCCTTATCCTTACATAGTATAAAATAAAGTCGCTATTTTCGTTTGTTTGTTTGTTTGTTTGTCTGTATGCTTAAATCTTTAAAACTACGCAACGGATTTTGATGCTGTTTTTTTTTAATGGATAGAGTGATTCAAAAGGAAGGTTTATATGTATAATACACCTGTGCGAAGCCGGGGCGGGTCGTCTAGTCCTTACATAGTATAAAATAAAGTCGCTATTTTCGTTTGTTTGTTGTTTGTTTGTTTGTCTGTATGCTTAAATCTTTAAAACTACGCAACGGATTTTGATGCTGTTTTTTTTAATGGATAGAGTGATTCAAAAGGAAGGTTTATATGTATAATACACCTGTGCGAAGCCGGGGCGGGTCGTCTAGTACTATACCTATATAACGCAGAAATATAGATAGTTTGCAGTTTTAATATTCAAGGCGATATTAATTTATATGCATATTTGTCGATGGTTGGGGTAATATAGGGTAATTTTATAGGTTTAATAAACAGTCAACCACATGTAAATTGTACAAGTACATAAGTATGTGTTATAATAACTACTAAACTATTTAGAGAAATATACACATTAGCAAAATATCTCCTACAATCAATCAAGAGAGGATTTCTAGTTGGAATTTTATAATGTAAAAAATAGTGGATAAAATACGAAATCATCAGATTCCGTGTAACTATATCCACAAAAAACTTGATATTATTTAAAATACACATCCTATACTTAAGTCCAGTCTTAAATTGATATTACCACCTATTGTGAAACAATTAAGAGGAAAGCTGAGCGCCAAGGAATTTAAGAAGTAGGTATTTGGCTAAACTATTGCTGTCGCGATGCGCCCAAGCCAGGGAGCTTCTATGTGTGGTGTGATGCAATTGTATTTGTGTGTGTGCTGCGCAACAACACCGCCCGCGCCCTTCCCGCGCCCGCCCGCGCTCCTAGCTCAGGCGGACGGCTGGTGTATTCTTTTGAATTGTAGCAAAATATGGTAGGTACATAAGCTCCGGTTTTTTGGGATAGCGCATAGCAAACGAAAACCTTTATACTGAATATTGTTAATCGAATTAGAAAGCTACATTATCTTTTTTTACACATATAGGCGAAGTAGGTATATTGATTTTAATTTTCTTTCGAATAATATTTTTTGAAAAAACCTTATAAATAGCCAACTTTACACAATTGACCTCAATCCAAAAGCTGCAAACAAAAATAGCTATTTAACTAATCGATTTCTGTAGGCGCTGCATAATACATACTGAAAATTCTACCAAATACCTAACTTAAGATATACCAAATAACTTTTTTTAAGGAAAATACGCACATAACTCTTCAACAGACAATAAACAAAGTGTAAAATCTTATTAAAAACAAGCTTTTATTTAAATTAAATAGTCCAAAAAGAAGAATCTAAACTTTAAAATTAATTCAACCTATAAATTTTCGAATATTACACAATTTTAGGGGTATAAAATCTTTCAAGTGATTTAGGTACGTAATAAATAACAAATAGCTTCAATATCTGCTTCAAAATTGCGTTGCATGGTTTAACCCAAAAAAATATATTATTTACATACATACATTGCAAGTTAAACATAAACTTGTAAAAATAAACTTGAGAATCGGCTCGGAAAAATCGAATATGTGAAGTAATTAGTACCTATTTTTAAGCCCTTGAATTACCTAACAGTTTTAAATTTTGCTAATTTTATAATAGTTGTTTCCACCTAATTGATATTGTATTACTTAAGTTTTGTTTTTATTATTATTTTTGAATTTTATGCATTGTGATTATTTGTGATACAATTGTAAATTTGACTTGCCTAGTGTAACGTTTGTAGTTATAAGGCCAATAAATATATCTTATCTTATCTTATCATACACGAATTGCAAATCCCCTTCTTTTTGTAGGTCAGTCAAAATGAAAGGTTTCTCAATTCATCATCATCATTTCTGTCACGTGACGTCTACTGGTGCATACACGATACCTGTTTACAAGGTCGTGTTTTACAAAGTGAAGGAGGTTTCAGAGGTGTACCTACCTACACGTTCGTTATTATGAACAAAGTTTACTATGTTTACTATATTTTGTTACAAATTCATATTTGTTAATTTATTAACTATGCAATTTTTGTCATTTTAAGTTTTGATATTGTAGCATTGTTCAGATTTATATTGAATGATTATCGTTTTGTTTTTACAATTTAATATTTAATCATTTATTTAAATATATAATTTAATTAATTTAACTACAGCTATTTTAAGTTATTGTAATTTTAAGATAATTATGCTTTGCTTTAGCTAAGCTGAAATTTTAAGGATATTATAATTATAACTACAATTGTAATTGATTTGGATTGACTTGTATCTTGTATTTTGATACCAATAAAATTATATGAATATATGAATATGGGTCCAGCTGCGGATTTCGTGAACTAAAAATCAGCTGTTCCATACAAAACTGCAACTTGGACTCGAAAAAATGTTTGACACGATTGGTTTTTTTCTCGAATTTCGGTTTGGCCACATATATTAAAAGTTGTTCATAATAATAGTCCGAATCACCTCCTTTCGGCTTAGTACACCAGTTCTGGATAACCCTGTATATCTGGACATATAAAACTTCTTGCCTTTTATATTGTAACTATTCCCGTATATTCATTGCGCGAGTAGTCCAGTAGTATAAAAAATAATTAAGAATTCAATTAAACAGATGCAATGCTTACTGTTTGGAGAACTGCTTGTCATACTTAGGTTCTACTTTGAATAAGTTTAAAAAAGTTGAAACTATTAGCAAATTAAAGCAGCAGTGGGTAGCACACACCATATAAATACAGGATAGAACATCCACAAATTACTACACACTTTTCAGCAAAACTCAGCGGATAGCCAAGTTAAAATGACAAAGGGCAAGGCACATAGTTCAATGAACGGATAGCCAATGGGGCTGTTTTCTCGAATGAATCTCACGTATAATTCGCGCCACACAAGTCAGCGGATGGAAAGTTAGGCGCAGAACGCTGCGCAATAGGCAAAATACTTATAGGTATGTGCAGGAGCCAGAGAGACAAGACGCTGCACGGACACAACCGCCCGCCAACCTCATGTCTCCCGCGCGCACGCCCGTGCTTACCACTACGCCACGCGGCGTCGGCATTGTGCGCACATGCGCAATAATTAGCGAATTACGGCGAAGTGTCATCTGCGTCTGGGCATTCATAGAATTATGCTTTCGTAGAATTGAGCATTCCCAGATTAGTTGGGCATTAAGAGAATTGGTTATTCTGCGCCTAACTCATTTAGATGTCTGCGGATACAGCACGATATTCTGTATAATCGCTGCAATATGTCGCAGCAACTAAACGCCTATATTCCATACATAAAATCTTTTCTTCAAAAGTAACAAACATACAACGGTCAAATCACAGGACTTGAAAAATAACTAATCTTTTTAATAAACATCGATATCGATGGACATCACTAGAGCATCGACAAAAATATCGACTATTACTACATCCCTAGTGCTTGTGTACGTATAGGTTTGAACCTCCCTCACCTCGACCCTACCCCCGCATCGTGCGATAGGGACAATTGCAGCTCAGAGCGATTTATACCTACAAAAAACATGGCGAGACAACGTTTCGTATTACGCTGTTTTCTTCTTCAAAAACAAGATCAATCAAGTGTTTTTTATGTCAAAATTTAAAAAAAACATGTGTTCATGATTCTGTCATTTTATATTTCGTTAGATATTATTTAGTCTCTTCTGGTAGGTCTCTAAAGACGTCAGTAATAATGGTGCATTTTTTTGTGATTTTGAAGGGTCATATTTTGCCTGATAATTAATTTATCAAGAAAAAGAAAAGACAGAGTAGTCTAAACAGCTAAATTTAATTTTATGACAAAAAATTGAGGCTCTAAAAGTATTTTCCAGGAATAAAACAGCGTAATACGTTTGTATGGAAAATTACAGACCATCCTTCCTCTTAAGACTTAAAAACAAGCCCATTTCGATTAAAAAAAAACCTAAACCTCATAGACTTATTCAGTACCTATCTGCCAAAACACTGCAGTGGAGTGCAGCTAAAAATTTCACATCGGAAGTTTGATTTTCATAGCATTCGACTTTTAGGTACTCGCCAAAAAGGCTTTGCAGAATTTGTGCCAAACTCGTTCAACGTAAATGCATTGCGACGCTGACATGGTGCAAATGGAAAGAGCGAATTTTCAGTCTAACTACTGACAGTTTACCAATAATTAGGCAGATACAGATACAGATACAGATCTTTATTGGTGCTAAAGTACATAAAACACAAGTCACAAGAGTAATAATTAATTACAGTACGATACATTGTACATTTGATATACTTAATTTATGTTGTGGGTTCTATCATACTCTTTCAAGGAATAGTAAGCTTTACCGATCAGAAACTTCTTAAGCCTGGTTTTGAAAATCGAGATTGAAGCCGCATTTCTTATGTCGTCGGGCAGTTTGTTGTAAATATCGGGACCCTTCACATATACCGACTTTCCTGCTTTGGTGAGCTTATGTTCTGTTTGTTTAAATTTATTTTTGTACATACTACGGGGCGAACCATCGCGATTTACTCCTATCTTTTCGAACTTGTGTTGGTTCGTGTGAACGAATATACTGACCTGGTAGATGAGTATAGACGGCACCGTTAGTATACCCAATTCTGTGAAATGCGGTTTCGCCGACACATCCCACCGCACCCGCACTATCGCTCTAATAGCCCGCTTCTGCAGTATGAGAACACGCTCGCGCTCAGCCGCATCTCCCCACAGCTCTGTCCCATACGTGAGTAAGGAGTGGACCGTGGCAAAGTAGCAGGCTCGGACGGCGTCCCTCGGTGCTGATTTAGCAAGGCGGCTCAGAGCAAAGCAGGCTTGGCTCAAACGCGCGCATAATTTATTTATATGCACATCCCATTTTAATGCGCTGTCTACATGAAAACCGAGAAGCTTCACATAAGGTACTTGTTGCAGCGTCGTATCACCAACATTGACCACGATCGGTTCTTGGGCTCTGTTAGACAGATTGAAGTGTATAAAACACGTTTTGTCAAGGTTTAGAGCTAAGCCATTTATTTCAAACCAATTGTAAATAGAGGCAGCCGCGGCCGCGCCGCGCCGGCCCGTGAACTGATTAATTATTATTGCCCCATCAAACAAAACCCTTCAAAGCGAACGACAAAGCGACCCAAATTGATTTCTGGCAATGATGTTTCCAAATCCAATGCGTTTATTTTGAACTGTTCGATTCCGCAATGAATATAGACAATTAGTGCCGTTCATTATGTTTTCAATTCACCCTTCTGCCAGTATTGTTGTTGCGGCACAATGTCGATAGAGTTGATTAGCGTTTCTGTTGTAAGATTAATAACAATATCACGGTAATTAGAGCTTTGTATTTGGTACCTAGTTACATATGTATAGACATGCTTCTCCTGATAGAAATAGGAACCTAAATAGCTAACTACCTAGATAATTAATTATCACCACCTAATTAACTACCTATATACTGACATTTTTACTGTCAAGTTGCCGAATCCTCGAGTTTTTATAAAAAAAAAAAACATGACAATGAGAGAATTAATGTTTTTATTTACTCAATAAATTCCGAAATACGAAGAAGGAAAGTAAACGGGGCCATTTCTCGCTACCCCTGAAGGCTAGTATCTATTTGTTTACGCTTTTACAGGGTAGAGCGGATCCCTTCCGCAGAAAGATCTGTCGAGGAGAACGGAGCATCTCAAGTCGTAGAGAGCTATTTTGTTGTTGATCCACGTTGTCTGAGCGACTGTAATGCCCACTCAGGGAAAGCCAGGGCTGTATACAACTTCAATTGCAAAAGGGCATAGCGGAATACGAGTATATTGATTCGCAATATAGTCATTTTATCATTACTATTGAATTTAGAAAGCTTTGGGGTAGGAAAGTCATAGAAGCCATTTTTGGCCAATAAGTTAATAATATCAGAATTAATTGCTTTTTAGGGTTCCGTACCCAAAGGGTAAAAACGGGACCCTATTACTAAGACTTCGATGTCCGTCTGTCCTTCTGTCCGTCTGTCTGTCGGTCACCAGGCTGTATCTCATGAACCGTGATAGCTAGGTAGCTGAAATTTTCACAGATGATGTATTTCTATTGCCGCTATAACAACAAATAAAAATAGAAAAAAATAAATATTTAAGGGGGGCTCCCATACAACAAACGTGATTTTAGGAGTTTTTTTTGCTCGCTATTAATAACGGCCAGAGGAATGGGGCTCCCATATGGTACGGAACCCTTCGTTCGCGAGTCCAACTTGCACTTGGCCGATTTTATTTCTACATTTGGCGAAGATGATTTGGCCCAGGCAATTGAGCTCGTCGTTAAATCATGAGGCGTAGTTTTTTTTTTTCATAGGAAAAAAACTACGGCACACAAAGTATTTTAGATATTTTACAAGTATATATTCAGGGTCTCCTGAATAAATCGTTTTATGTGGGGAGGCTATAACTCCAATGATAAAACTTATAAATGTGACTCTGAGGTAAATATAACGACAGCCTGCTAAATATGTATTGTGCTTATTTAAAAAACAATATTAGAAGTACATCATTTATAATGATGAGAATTTATGAAATATTGGTAGGTATCCCCTTTGTTTGGAACCTGAATCCGTACCCATGACGGAGCAAGAGGCGCAGAGGGATAATGGAACTCGCGTCCGATGGGATCTAAAATAATAGGCCATGAGACCGTCCGCCGCCCAGTGCTGCCACTCTAGCTGTTTTGATCAGATCTAGCCCTTTTTTCCACGTACCTTGAGCATATTTCTTAGCATCCAACTAAATCAGAGATTGCTTATTTAAAAAAGAAATTGGTCATCTAAGTAGCCTCCTTTGCATTACTTGGTCAATGATAGGTAAGCAAAAATGGTTGTATCATTTTCATATTTGCTGTCTCCTAACACTGAAAGCAGCACGGCTGGCTGTGATTACATTTTATCAAAAATAGTGCACACTTTTTTAAATTTAGCGACCATTGCTAAAATTGAGCTGACCACACTGCCGTCACGTCACCCATTCACACCGATGTGACTCAACGTCTCCCGGGTGTCCCGCACGCAACCGCCAGTAAAACGAATTTCTGGATGTTATCCCTAATACGTTTGGTGATTGTGGAACGTTGGAACAGTCACAAAATATTTTAAATAATTTTCAGTTACACTCGAAATGTTGTTTGTTTGCGTTGAGTAAAAAGTTTTGACCGTTGATTTGGGGGCGTATTTGTGCACTTGTGGTAGGTACTTTAAAAAAAAGTACCCACGTAACTTTATGAAATCTTTTTTTTAATATAAAATATTCCGGCCATTCTCCAATTTGGCGATTTTTTCCTAATTACCTTACCCTTATTTATTTTTCGTTTATTGGACTCAAACTGAAAATTTTCATTTGATAGTATCAGTAGTACCTATTAATGATTATGCAAGCCCGGGACACGTGAAAACTTTCTTATCGGAGAATGACTGTCAATGCAAAGCAATGAAAAATAATAAAGGGTAGGTACGCTAATTAGGCAAAAAGCGCCAGATTGGAGAATTGCTGATTCCTTTATTTTCTCATCTGTATGATCTCCTTCACTTATCTAAAAACTTATGTAATATTTTGGTTCTACTTAAAAAACCTAAAATTATATTCGGGTAAATACCAGTAAAAGCATTAGTTGTATTTCCGATGAATAGTAAATAAAATCAATACCAACCTCTACTCTCTACTTATATCAATTTCATTTTATTTACTATTCATCGGAAATACAACTAATGCTTTTACTGGTATTTACCCGAATATAATTTTAGGTTTTTTAAGTAGAACCAAAATATTACATAAGTTTTTAGATAAGTGAAGGAGATCATACAGATGAGAAAATAAAGGAATCAGCAATTCTCCAATCTGGCGCTTTTTGCCTAATTAGCGTACCTACCCTTTATTATTTTTCATTGCTTTGCATTGACAGTCATTCTCCGATAAGAAAGTTTTCACGTGTCCCGGGCTTGCATAATCATTAATAGGTACTACTGATACTATCAAATGAAAATTTTCAGTTTGAGTCCAATAAACGAAAAATAAATAAGGGTAAGGTAATTAGGAAAAAATCGCCAAATTGGAGAATGGCCGGAATATTTTATATTAAAAAAAAGATTTCATAAAGTTACGTGGGTACTTTTTTTTAAAGTACCTACCACAAGTGCACAAATACGCCCCCAAATCAACGGTCAAAACTTTTTACTCAACGCAAACAAACAACATTTCGAGTGTAACTGAAAATTATTTAAAATATTTTGTGACTGTTCCAACGTTCCACAATCACCAAACGTATTAGGGATAACATCCAGAAATTCGTTTTACTGGCGGTTGCGTGCGGGACACCCGGGAGACGTTGAGTCACATCGGTGTGAATGGGTGACGTGACGGCAGTGTGGTCAGCTCAATTTTAGCAATGGTCGCTAAATTTAAAAAAGTGTGCACTATTTTTGATAAAATGTAATCACAGCCAGCCGTGCTGCTTTCAGTGTTAGGAGACAGCAAATATGAAAATGATACAACCATTTTTGCTTACCTATCATTGACCAAGTAATGCAAAGGAGGCTACTTAGATGACCAATTTCTTTTTTAAATAAGCAATCTCTGATTTAGTTGGATGCTAAGAAATATGCTCAAGGTACGTGGAAAAAAGGGCTAGATCTGATCAAAACAGCTAGAGTGGCAGCACTGGGCGGCGGACGGTCTCATGGCCTATTATTTTAGATCCCATCGGACGCGAGTTCCATTATCCCTCTGCGCCTCTTGCTCCGTCATGGGTACGGATTCAGGTTCCAAACAAAGGGGATACCTACCAATATTTCATAAATTCTCATCATTATAAATGATGTACTTCTAATATTGTTTTTTAAATAAGCACAATACATATTTAGCAGGCTGTCGTTATATTTACCTCAGAGTCACATTTATAAGTTTTATCATTGGAGTTATAGCCTCCCCACATAAAACGATTTATTCAGGAGACCCTGAATATATACTTGTAAAATATCTAAAATACTTTGTGTGCCGTAGTTTTTTTCCTATGAAAAAAAAAAACTACGCCTCATGATTTAACGACGAGCTCAATTGCCTGGGCCAAATCATCTTCGCCAAATGTAGAAATAAAATCGGCCAAGTGCAAGTTGGACTCGCGAACGAAGGGTTCCGTACCATATGGGAGCCCCATTCCTCTGGCCGTTATTAATAGCGAGCAAAAAAAACTCCTAAAATCACGTTTGTTGTATGGGAGCCCCCCTTAAATATTTATTTTTTTCTATTTTTATTTGTTGTTATAGCGGCAATAGAAATACATCACCTGTGAAAATTTCAGCTACCTAGCTATCACGGTTCATGAGATACAGCCTGGTGACCGACAGACAGACGGACAGAAGGACAGACGGACATCGAAGTCTTAGTAATAGGGTCCCGTTTTTACCCTTTGGGTACGGAACCCTAAAAAGCAATTAATTCTGATATTATTAACTTATTGGCCAAAAATGGCTTCTATGACTTTCCTACCCCAAAGCTTTCTAAATTCAATAGTAATGATAAAATGACTATATTGCGAATCAATATACTCGTATTCCGCTATGCCCTTTTGCAATTGAAGTTGTATACAGCCCTGGCTTTCCCTGAGTGGGCATTACAGTCGCTCAGACAACGTGGATCAACAACAAAATAGCTCTCTACGACTTGAGATGCTCCGTTCTCCTCGACAGATCTTTCTGCGGAAGGGATCCGCTCTACCCTGTAAAAGCGTAAACAAATAGATACTAGCCTTCAGGGGTAGCGAGAAATGGCCCCGTTTACTTTCCTTCTTCGTATTTCGGAATTTATTGAGTAAATAAAAACATTAATTCTCTCATTGTCATGTTTTTTTTTTTTATAAAAACTCGAGGATTCGGCAACTTGACAGTAAAAATGTCAGTATATAGGTAGTTAATTAGGTGGTGATAATTAATTATCTAGGTAGTTAGCTATTTAGGTTCCTATTTCTATCAGGAGAAGCATGTCTATACATATGTAACTAGGTACCAAATACAAAGCTCTAATTACCGTGATATTGTTATTAATCTTACAACAGAAACGCTAATCAACTCTATCGACATTGTGCCGCAACAACAATACTGGCAGAAGGGTGAATTGAAAACATAATGAACGGCACTAATTGTCTATATTCATTGCGGAATCGAACAGTTCAAAATAAACGCATTGGATTTGGAAACATCATTGCCAGAAATCAATTTGGGTCGCTTTGTCGTTCGCTTTGAAGGGTTTTGTTTGATGGGGCAATAATAATTAATCAGTTCACGGGCCGGCGCGGCGCGGCCGCGGCTGCCTCTATTTACAACTTCCTTTCGAGAATTGTGGAGATTTCTAGCGCGGAATGGAATGGAAAATTAGGAATAAATTACGGCCCCTACCTATCTTCCGAGTTCGAGAGATCCCGTTGTGAAATGATTATCGAACCGGACCGCAGACAGACTAAACAAACGAGCGGAGTAGGTGGAAATCATTCCGGAACATGAATTCCTCAACGTGACTAATAAAGTGTCTCGGACACTGCACAATCGCGCGCATTCAATATGAAAAACTAGGTAAATTGCGGACCACAAGAAACTTATAAAAGGCTGTTCTCAAGACACGACATCTGTATGCGGTGGCATTTTATACACGTCAGACTCACAGCTGACTAAAGCGTTGCGTAAACTGGAATGTGACAACAAAAGGGTCCAAGACGAAGTCAATTAATCTGAACAGACTTTAATTGTGAGTTAAATAACCATTCCAGCATTGCTCACTGTCGTTGATAAAAGCTAAGAATATCGCTTTACATTTTGGTCGTAAATCGAAGATTGGTCTTCACGACTGATTGCGCTATTAATTGTTTATATAAAGATTTAAAAAAAAAATATTTTAACTGAAATGTATTAATGTTACCTCTCTGAATAAGGATTAAAATACCGGCTCTACAGTTCACAAAATAAAAACCTAATAGTTAATTTGTTCTTGCATGATTCAAAAAACACATAACCAACTCATCTTGCATTATTCAAGATACAGCCCATAAAATGATTACCGGCATCAGTTTTATTGCCTGTGAAGTGCTGGAAAGCTAACAATTTGTCATCCGTGGTCGAATAGTCAGAGGTCATGTTTCGCTTGCGGAGAGCATCCATTGACTGTTCACTGCTGAGCTGACGGCACCAGAGCATCATAAATTGGCCGTGTACACTACACTACATTTATGGGTATTTATGCGCCAGTTAACACCCCCGGGGATCAGTCCGCTCCTCTCAATATTTAACGTCCCACCTTGGAACTGTATGAGGTCAAACCGTGCACGTTATTAAATAGTTAAGACGTCGTTAACCTTTGGCCAATGGCACTTATCGATCGACATAAAGCGAATTAGAAGAATTTTCTAGGCCGTTTGTTCCCAGGTAAATCTACTTACATTATGCATGACCACTTTCTGCGTTCGTAAATGGTCAAGGCCCTATAAGCAGAAGTGTTTCAATTAGCGAGTTTAGCAGACGGAGTTAGAGTTGAGTTGTTACTCGTAGATGCAGCCGGTCGGAGGGCAGGCACAGGGAGCAGGGACGCAGCGACAGTAATTATCGCGGCCGTGTCGACGACTCCGGGCAGAGCGTTCACCCCGCGCCGAGGGTCGCACAATACGCAACTTTACTGTAGGTACGCGACTCATGCGACCAGCGACACAAATCTGGGACGAGCGCAGACGGCTGCCGCGCGCCGTCGAACGCTCCACGCACCGACACACCAATTGCTCCTCACTAGGTTTCCATGTCCACCGCGTTGCATTTAACGTAATAAGCACGAACTACCTACACGTTACCGAGAACGTCGTCTAATATCTACGTACAATCCTAACATTTTTATCTGATGACATGTGTTTGCATTTCTCATTAACCGCAGCGCAGCGCCGTTCATGCAACTACCCAGGCTCGAACAGAAAATGACTGAGCGGCTGACATAACGACCACTTACCTAATTCATTACAGAGTGCAATAAGTCGGTTTGGAATTGGCGAAGTGTGCTTGCACCGGTGCACATCATAACTTGGGGCCCAGGGCATGAATTGTATTATAATAGGCGATTATTTATGTAGGTGCAGTGTCGCAAGGCGGGCGAGGCTGGCTGCCACTCGGCTAATCGTGCAACCGACGCTCACGGCCGCCGGCCGCCCACTCTCCGGTTAAGCCCATATAAAGTGTTCGACGCCCCACTGCACAGTAATATTCATATTTTTATACCAGCACCAGTGAAGCAATATGCTAATTGGGAAACAATCATCGGTCGACTGTACCAACTGTCGATAAAATATCGATCAGCATTTCCTTCATGTTCCTACTACCTTGGAGATTTCTTCATACAAAGCAGACTCAATAATGAAGTCAAAAAATGAGAGTTTTTTTTTTCGATTTATGTGCTTACTTATCCGTAGAATGCATTGAAACTTGTCCATGAATACTCTTCCTATAATACTGAAACAAAACCCAGTCTCGAATAATAAAACAGAGGATCTAGTTTGCCATTAGCAGGAGCTAACATCGCCATTGTTCTAGTGTTCGACTAGTCTATCAACATTCCGCGTCGAGTGTCAACCGACAGGCGACTTGTCTCGGATCGCGCGAACGCAGGATAGGCAGGTTGTAGGTATCCTGCCTACGCGCACCGCTCCGCCAGCTTTATCGCACCACTTTCGTATTCCAATCTAAGCTTATTGAATAAAATGTGGATTCCGCTTCTGCATTCATTACAATGTACCTACCTTTTGAAATTGAATGCGGATTCCAAGAAATCTGCAGTACCTACAAAGTTTTGCGTCATGTGGTTTCTAGCTGCCTCTACGCCACTGGAAGCATTTCGCCAAATGGGATTATTTATTTTCCTTCTTTGAAAACTCTACAAGGCGAACATCCTGATTCCTGATATGCTTTAAAAGCCAGCAGCCGGTAAATGGAGAGAAATAGATCTCAACCGCCTCAAAATAACTCTTTTTCTAAAAGCAATTTACTAAAGTGAACAAGTTTGCTATTAACAGCTACGATCATGTGGTATGAGTTGTGGTTAGTGACATGTTGTCGATCTGTCCATAAGGTGTATGCAACATGCAAAAGCAAGCTATTAACGGCAGGAAAGAAACCCGTCCTACGCCTTATTAAGCCTGAGCTCACAATAATATACCTTATTCAGCGCGAATGTAGGTATTCCCGCGATGTCGGCACTAACGATAGGCAAGTACAACTAATTATACTTATACCGTCCGACACTAGTAGCAGTAAGCAGTGAAAGCTTCCTGGTAAACAAGAATTTGAGATTAATATAACTTATCAGCTTACAATCGACGGCGAAATATCACCCGCTATACACACTATTTATTACTCAGTCATCTTGGATATCACGCTGTGATCTGCGTTAAGATTTACGACGATGTGCCAAATGCCTGGTTCTGCTCTATTACTTCAGCTCGAACCAGTAGCCGAATTTGTACGCTCTCTGACGCCGATTGAAAGTCTAGAGCAGATTAATACTCGTTTAAAATTGTTCCACCCAAAGGCATATCAGTTTTGTTTACCGTCTACCTGATAGAAAGAGTTCTTTGTCTCTCGGTCATCAACCTCTTTATCAACAGGTGTCCCATTAGACTACTTGAACAGGACTATTTGAGGAAGGTTTCGACTTAACCTAGATATTAAGCGGTAATCTCACGGAAATCGATAAAGAATCAGGGACATTTCATATTTCTGCGCCAATATCGCAAATATTCACAACTACACATGTAAATTGGGATATGCCTTATCTGGTACGGTAGAAAATAGCTCATACGTTTTATCTAATCGTAGGATTGCACATTCAAAGATTAGAAACCTGCAAATTGGCAAATTGTAAAATTGAAAATGTTATTATTATTATTTATATGTCATAAATAAAATTAAGCTTGCTCTGAACTGTGACTATGTGGACTTTGTGCACATTTTTTTAAATGTATTAAAAAAAAATATTGTAACAACCATGAAAATACAAATATTTATAATTAACCAACGAACGGTAAATGGAACCGTTAAATAAGACATTCGCATTTCTTGTCTAAATCACTTGTTGAATAAAATTGCAGTGGACAATTTACGTAATCATTATTGTTACTAAAATTAAATACCTATCTACCTATCTAATTTAATACATGGGAATTTCTATTTCCCTAATTTGCTGTTATTAGTAGTAGGTATCTACCAACCCACCACGAAATTCAAGCTGTCACCCCTCATTTAGGTGTGGGGCGTTCAAACACACGCATGGAATACCGTTGTATGGGAAGTTCATACACGAAACTTATAACTTGGTACAGTCAGGTTCAGAACAATTTCAGTTTTTTTCGCAAACTCTTAATATAGCAAAGATGCCAAGACTAGTCCTGTGATAAATTAGGAAAATACATAATAATACTTCTTTGTATGCGGTCTCCACTTTTTTATATTTTAGGAGACCCTAAGGGCTCCCACACATAAACACGATACGACGTCGCGTCGTAGGAACGACATCGTTATATTTCTTCTTAAAATGACTCTCGTTACACATAATTAAAAAAAAAAAATGGATGTATCCAGTATCCTCTGTGTAACTGTTTCTTCTTTACTCGTTGTTTCTTCTTTATATGATGGTGTTGCTTGCTCGACGTCGACGACGTCGCATCGTGAAACGATGTCGCGTCATAGCACGTTGCGACGTCGTATCGTGTTTATGTGTGGGAGCCCTTACTCTAGCTTGGTTACAGTCCAGCTAATTTACAACGTGTGAAAAAAAGACTAGATTCGATTCGATTTCGATCCAATTAACTGAACGATCAAATCAAGCTCGTGTAGCTTATTCTATTGATGTGATATAGCCGTAACCAAATTTAATTCGTGAAAACAACGAACATTGCGGATTTATTGTGATTATGATTCTTTGCTATAGGCAAGTGTAGACGAAAGTACCTTCGTACAAATAGCGTTTGTTAGCAGGAGTGTCTGTCTGGCGAAGACGCGGCTGCCTAATAACCACAGCTTCATAAACTACATAATTAATCATAGCTGAGCATCGTCTAATTCTCACAATATCCCGGCCAATATAAACTTTGACATAGTTTGCTTTGAATTGGGGCTACCCGTATTTTGGATTGAAATTCTAAAGTTTGAATTATTTCGGTGCTCATGATTGGAGTTTTGTGTTACGTTGTTTATTATTTCGGAAACAATTTGCAACTTCGTTCGTGCTCGATTCATGATTCTACGAAAATTATTTCGATGAAAGTGGCTACAAGTATTTTGTTTCCATTAACTCCTTCCCCTTTACCTTCCTCTGAAATCCAAAGGATTTTTTATATGATTGCATTAAGTAGGTTTTATAAATTAGATATCTATTATTTACATATGATTATTTATTTATTTTGGTTTTTATCTTTACTAGTGTGATAGATAGAGTTAAAAAGGTAGGAACTTTTTTTTTGCCCAGAGAAAATCCTTTATGGATACCACCCCGCCGGGGGAAGTAGGGTGGTTATGTGAGAGTTTCGCCGATTGGTGTACCCACTAAAACCCTGGCATGTTGCTGCCTGGCGCCCATGTGCCGGAACAGCGAGGACGCTTTTGCACTCGTCCGCGACTAGAAGGTATGGACTAGGTTGAGTCAGCAGTTAGATAATGCGCTCCATTTTGAAGGACAGATTTAAACTAAAAATATAGCTGTCTTTTTGTCTGCCGTCTATAAGACAAGGAGAGCAACAATTTTAAATTACATTTAGTCACAAAGCGCTGTCACATAGCCTTTCAAATAGCGCCTAATATAGTACCTAGGTACCTACGTCATTACAAAAAAAAAGTGACAGTTACAATCAACTACATCGTTGTTGATTGGTTTACATGGTAGCCATCGATTTGGCATTTTTTCTCTACATTCCATATTGATGATGGTAGCGCACTATTAGTGGCATAAATAATGTATTTAATATAAAATGTTATCTTATTTACCTTTCAGAAACAAACCACTCAAGAAACGACTTTGTCGTAGGATCTTTACACAGATTAGTTACCAAAATGAGTCCAATGCGGGTAGTTTGAACAAGGGAACGGAAGGCGAGGGGCGTCCGCGCGTCGAAAGGAGTGGTACGCAAATAGCCACGTGACCCGGCCATTGACTCGGTTTGTCCTAATCCGTCCCACTACTCCAGTTCAAGCCGATATACGAGCCAATCCCGCTCCCGACTCCGCCACTCCACCGCTACACACATTTGAACTTTCACATGACCTAATACTGCAGCTGACTAAACCCACCATCTGCAGGCGTCAATAGGTACCTATCGCTTCTCAAACATTCCGTATATACGCACTCGCGATTCATTTAGGAACGCCATAAAACAAACGTGAATTCATACATTCGGGGATCAAATAAAACAAATCGTACCTACAATAATGTGGGTTACAATATTCCGACTTGAACCAGATGTGAAACGGTAACCCCTCGTCCGCTGCCAAATGAAAATAAATATCTCCTCATGGTTTACTCAAACAAACACATCAACCTACTTTTATATTTAGATCCGTAGCGCACTTCAAAGATCGCCCATTTTCTGTACGATTTTGTTACTCCTCTAAACGGGCAGAATGTTTTGTTTTCTTATACTTATTTGAAAGTTTAATGCAGCTTAATGTAAAAGAGAAGCCTTTACCCGTATTTTGTTTCAATCTCTGCTGCGCTATAAAACTGAAGCAGCTATGATAGTGAACAGAAAAGACTGTGAGCTTTATGTGTATGTTTTCTAAAAAACATCAGCAGAAAGAATCAGCATAATAATGAAGCTCTCGCGTAGTGTATTCCATTCAGAGGCACGCCGCAAGCTGGGATTATGCAAATGCTGGTGTGGTGGTGCCCAATGACCCTCGATGAGCCTAACCTCGCCACCTCGAGAGACGTGCCGCATTTAACAGATTATGAGTGCTTAATATCTGAAAGGATCTGCTTTACATTTCATTTCTTTGTCTGTTGATTTACAATGGATACTGATCACGCTATACTACAAATACAAAATTGAATTGTTAAGTAAGTAGTTACATTGCACATACTGTAGAAACTGGAATGATTAATAATTGATTTTGATATCCCAGCGCCTTCAATATTCCAAATATCTAAAGAAAACTAACTCCAACCAAGCGTAATGCTGAGTGACGACAAGTCGCAGCAACTCGGACAGGCTGATAGCGACGCCTTCGTAACTCATTTGTAACAACTTCAACACTTGCAGCGCACGCCTGTCCACAATGTAGGACACTTCAGTGTTTCTCGCCAATCAATATCTGCCATCGGCAAACATAACCGTATTGTGTAACATGACAGTATCATTTAAAGTACAGCAGATAGATATCTGGTTCCAAGCAGCCTCTCCCCGCCGTCAGACGCACACTTTCAACTTGAAGTTCACACGCTTTGTTCCAACACAATGACTCTCTACGTTCTTTTTGTTTTCGTTCAGACGACCTTTGTTGATAATATACAATATCGCGACTTTAATGAAAGTAATCATGCACCGTGAGATTTTTAAATCATTTATTTTGCAATTGACACATTCCGATTCCATTGTACTCGCACACATGCGAGTCCATAACCAGTCAAGGTTTAGTAAATGAGCAAATCGGGTGAATTTCGGAATTGAATGCATGTTATAATTTGCGTGCAGAGATGTCGTAACACGTTCTTAACGTACCATAAAACTATTCAGCGGCAAACACAAGGATTTCGCGGTGCTTCCCACGTCCGTCGAAATGGTTTACGTCAGTGCGCCCATTACGCCCAAAATACACGCCACGCGAGCTCCAGCCGGTTAAAAAGCGTGTCAATCAATTCACATTAGGCTTGAGATGATTCCGCTAGAAATACTGGTGCAAATACGCGTTCAGTAGATAAATCAATCATGTTGCAACATCTGTCCATCAAGAAACCGCTACTGAATGTTTTTCTCTGTACCTAGCCACTTCGTCTGAGTTCTCTAAAGCTAGAAGCGTTGCGTTGCAAAGATATCATATCTTACCTACACGTTCCCTCTAAAGTCCTTTATCGACAGTTGCCTCATTGCATTTGTTATGCAACAAGATCGTCGAAGACAGTGCGCGTGACATTTACGTATGGCGGCGCCTGGCAGGCATCGCGCGCAGCCTGCGGCTTCGCCCCAAATTGACTTCTGGCCTTCGCTGAAGTGGGACACCGACGCACGCGCTGCCACGATGCTATCTCGGCACCACTCGACCCCAACCACTTGCATTGCTCGTGCACAATGTTACCTGTCAACTCAACAGTTTACGGTTCATTTGGGTCTACTTTCTAATTTCTTGGGTGGTTTGAAAATTACCTAAAGCTTATTAGAAGTGCTGTCTTTATATATTTGTTTACTTTACACGTAGCCGATGTCAGATGTCCTATTATAATCAGTGTTCCAGCACCTTTAATAGAATTAAGTCCATTCGTGATGATTTGAAATGTCAGTACCTCCTTACTCTGCATGGTAGGCTGTAGAGTAGGTATAGAGATCAAGATTCGAGTCATACGAACCGTGTTATGAAAACGCAGACCGGTTTTGAAAATATATCAATTGAAAGCCCTCGTGAGCGTGCATGTATAATGTTATTGTGCAGATCAGCGCCAAAGCGGCCGCGCGACTTGCGACATCACCGCGACGTTACATGACAGATTACCAGACGCCACTGCAACCTGACCAGATAGGTCATTCCACTTATCAATCACACCGAAGATTAATATGTTACCTGTTAAACAAAATGTCGCACAGAATTAACGCCCCCCGTGAACTCAATCCTGGAGAAAGTACGGTGTTTGCGAAATGCGCTTCCTTCGCACATCAAGTTACACAGGTTTTTTTGCATGTTAGCCAATTTGCATAACGGCTTGTGTTACTGGAATCGATAACTATTGTATAATCGCTCCAAAATGAATACCAGATTTACTACGCGATGACACTACATGAATATGCAATGCGTTCGTCAGTTCCTAAAATTCATTCATAAAGGTTTCGGAGAAGTTGACATCATTGGTTGGCTAACATTCTCTGACAAATTCTTAGTCATTCTTATGAAAGTGCAATACTTTTGTACCTTTTTTCACGAAGTTCTCCAGTCCATGTAATATGCCGTGTAATTTTATGTTTTATCGTTAGGTATATCATTCTCAACAATTACTAGGTGATCTCTCTTCATGAATACCTAGATGACGAATTGACGTCAGGTTGTTATCTTTATTGGTGTGATCCAGCGCGTCGCGACCTTGCGCGACACCAGTGATCGGTCGACCATTTCCGCACATTTGTTTACAATTTTTGCTTTCGTATATCACGTACAGTCGCGTACAGTACAGCTAGTGTAAAAATCAAGTTACCGTTAGACGTGTGTCATCGCGACCTCGTTACGGGCGCCGGTGTTGCTTCGGCCAAACCTGTTCTCTCATACCCTTATTTTGCGGCACCATTGCCGAATTCGCGACGCATCGCTCGTCCGTCTCATCCACCTCTACAGGCTCCACTGACACGGTGTCATATGGCTCATTAATCGCGACACAGTGAGTTATATGTGAAAAGAACAAACATAAAGAAACATAGAAGACAAGGTCGCGAAACTATTTCAAGATCAACAACGCGTCAATCTACTTCGGATTTTTGAAAGCCTCATTATAACTCGTTTTCTACTATGCTATTCAGATGACTAGTATATTATTAATTTAGGTTTTTGCTTTGTCGTTGTTTCTATGTCATTGTAAAACTACCTACTATGTTATGTAAATGTGGTTCAAAATTAACACATAATACCTAGTAAATATTGGATACCTAAATTAATAATCGTGCTACCTAGATATTAAATTAGGTATTAAATATTTTCTACACAAAATTAATGTATTGTTTTTACTACAGATCTTCGCAAGCTCGGGATTGATGTCTGGCAGGAACTTGTCCAAGACAGAGAAGAGTGGCGACACGTAGTATCGGAGGCTAAGACACAATTTGGGTCGCTGCGCCAACATAGTAAGTAAGTAAGTAAGTTTTTATAATGTCATTTTGCAAATTCAAAAGTAGAATACGAGTAGGAATTTACAAAATGGTGGTCTTCACCTAATGGTAAAAGGTCCAAAGTTTAACCCTTTGGTAAAGACCAACACCTAAGAATTTAAACATTATCAATTATTTTAATAAAATCTTTCACTCTTTAAAATAATCGGCCAAGTACGAGCAGGACTCGCGCACGAAGGGTTCCATACTGTATGGCAGCCCCCCTTAAATATTTATTTTATTTTAATTTTATTAGTTATTACTGAATCGAATATACAATTAAACATTCTGTGAATATTTCAAGCATTTACCCGTTACCATCATTAATATTGAGCGAAAAAAGGTTAAAAATTCAGGTTTGTTGTATGGAGCTCTCCTTAAATAGGTATTAATTTTATTCTGTTCTTAGAATTTGTTGTTATAGCGGCAACAGAAATACATCATCTATGAAAATTTCAGATTTCTAGCTGTAACGGTCCATAAGATACAGCCTGGTGACAGACAGACAGACAGACGGACAGCGGAGTCTTAGTAATAGGGTCCCGTTTTTACCCTTTGGGTACGGAACCCTAAAAATGAATATGGCAACAGAAAGTCCACACGCTCTTTGTGTACAGTTTGTAAAGGAAAATAAACGTCGTGGATGGTTCTGGAGGAAAACAGACGTGCGGTTGTGCAACTATTTATCATGTTGGTGTCTAGTAACCAACAAGTTACTACTGAACCATTGTTAGACGAATTAACTGTTAACTGACCTGGGTGTTTATCATAATTACATTACTGGCGCTTTGTGCATGATACATGCTCAATTACTGAGAACTGTTTTTATTTCTTAAACTATATAACATGATAAAGCAATATGGTTATATGACCAGTAGAAGTTTGAATTGACTTTATCAAGGTTAAAAATTGGTACATGTATACATAGAACTCTACAACGACACTGGGAGACAGGATAAAGCTGGAACTTGAAGTATAAATATCCTAGATGAAACAATTTTTCTTAGCGAAGCAATATGTGCAGTAAGATACCAAAATCAAGAAAGACTGATCGAATAAACAGTAGCTTTACTTAAAGAAAAGAACAGGAAAATCCATGTGGACGCAATATTAGGAAGATAAAAGAAAAGTAGGTAAAGCAGAAAAAAAGCTATTTAGCTTGCTAGCGTTATAGTCACGTAGAGTTAATAAGGAAAACGGTAAATGTAACTACATATACATATCTACCTACCATAATAGTTTAATTTCCACATATCAATTATAACTTGCGTTGCGCTGATAAAGTCACAGAAATTACTTTCTGTACTTATAGGTAGGTGTACACTGTACTGTACTGTACCAGCCTTTTTTTTAATAGTCCACTGCAGGACGTAGGCCTACCTGCGAAGGGTGATATACTGTACAAGGTAAATAAAATGCAAAATAATTACTGAACGAGGAAAGAAGTTATTTAGTCATTAATAACAAGGAAAATGGTTACTGGTAAACCTCAGCAGAGTAACCATATCAACGTTTAAAACAGGTCAACCATATTGTATTGTTTAGTACTCTATAGCAAAATTATTAATTCATCGTTAGGTACACGTATTTGGCCGTAAATAAATTGATAGACATATAGTAATCCTTGCTTGCGCCATGAAAAATAACAACTTATAGGGTTTATAACTATTATGCAACATGTTAGAGAAACATATTGTAGTAAAATGGAAACCCCAAATCAAGTACATCATTGTGAATAACTTTTAATGTGGAATCAACCTGAAATCGTGAAAAGAATCAACTGTTATATAGGTGTTGTCTAAAATCAATGAACTTTCGTACTTTTCGTTTTTGTACCGAGCTCTTTGGCTACTTGGTCAATTTGGTCATGCCACTTTCTTCAAGAGACTAACTGCTTAAAAAACAATTTAGCGTAAGGGTAACTTCTCACATTCTCAAATTCTAGGCTAAAACTACATATCTACTTACTAGGAAAACAACAACTTACGCCAAAAATATAATGCCTACTAAATAGTAATTTGTCATTTATTGACCGATTGATGCTAGGTACATACTACATATACACGTACTAACAGGAATATTTTTGGCCAGATGAGTTCGCAATTAACCATTCCTTTCTGACTTTTTACAAATCGCTCTAAGATTCTACTTATTAGTAAAATTACCTTTCTGTTGACTTGGAACTAACGTTATGAATAATATGATTATGATTATGAATACGATAAAACATACGCAGAAGCTACTTGTTTCTTCTAGATTTAAAGGTCTATCGCCCTATTCTTTAAGAGGTTTCTACTTCATCTTCAACATTTTATAAATCTACTTCCTCATATACAGCATGTAATAATGTAATATGAACAAAATGCAGGGATCGTGCGGGCGGAACTTTATTGAGAGCTCAGCATTGTAACCGATAGAATTCGATACTCCACGTTTCCTAAAACGAAAGCAGATGCGGGCGATCTCTGCGATCGACCAAATGTGAGACTTCGGGTCATTTTACATGAACTTTGAACTGCCATTATGTTTATTACTATTAAGTTAATTGGGGCATAAAATATGAGGGTTAATGTGGGTGATCTTTTTAACCGATGTCTCTAGACTTAATGTGAAATTATTATAGGATACACTACTGTGTATTCACATTAAATAATATAAATGTCATATTAAAATATGATCTGAGGTACCTAAGTGTTTATAAATAGGTATTGTTTATTGTTTTATTCTTACTAATTCCAACGCAGGAGAGTGATAATAAAGGAGCTAATCTATAATCAGCCTTAAACAGTACCTACAAAATATCTACCAAGTTTTGTTCTACGCGCGGTTGCTTTGCCTATCAAATCAACTCTGATATTGCAAAAAAATCATCTGTTCTCTTCTCTATTCGTAGAAAGTCAACGAACCTTTTCCATAGAACAACAAATTTTCCACAATGTAGGATTGATCCCGTAACAAATGTTGTCCATAAAGATGATTATTCTATATCATTATCATGTTTTGACGCACTGCCGGCTACACTGCTATCCACGCAGCACGCATGTCCCATGTCCATAATCTACGTGTGTTCTCCAAATATAACAAGGATGCAAAGCTTGTAAATAAAATTGTAATCATAAATGCAATCCATCGGCATCAAGATAAAAATAACCATAGATCAGACTGGATCCCGCAAGTAGACGCACTGAGAAGTGCACGCAGTATAAATAATTACAGCTTACATTACCCGTTATAGGCTAATTGAATCTAAACATATGGCTAACATTACATTACCTACCAGTAATGGCATGCATTATTATTATTCTACTAGCGTGGAGAATGATATGTACTTGCTTGTATTTGCTCTGAACTAGGAATGTATTTATTTATGATAAAGGAAGTTATAGGTACGTATTACGTTGTTGTTAGTTGTAAAATTGAAATAACTTCGTGACATGTAGTACTTATGTACAAGTCGTAATCGTTACTATTTAATAGTTTAACGTCTTAATTAGGTATATAGTGTTTCACTAGACGACGAATATACTTTTAGTACGATATTACTGTACTCATCATTACGATAAACTTTCACAATGGGGCTAATCCCAAAATTGTGAAGAATATATCAGCTGTTTCAAACAAAAAGTTCACTGATTCTCGAGATGAAACTACTGATTTTTTTTGGCACAACTGTCGCTTAACTTCAAGAGACAATTGAAAATTCAGTTAACAAAACTTTGAATCTTCTTATAAATTCTACGGGAAGTATTCACGGCAAATTACGCACGAAATATTTATTACTAAGTTGGGTTTATATCTAAATTGAAACTGACATAAATAAAGCTAATTTACGGCAAGTCGCTTGTAAGTAATTCTCGTACATTCTATTTTCTACCAAAATAATATCTTAACATTATCGGGCTCTATATAAAAATCATGCCGCATTGCGTTAGCTTATCGAAAACAGGATAATTTCATTCTAGAATATCAAAAGAAAATAATAGATAAGGATAAGAAGTCTAGATACGACACAGAATAGGAAAAATAAAATAATTAGTTACGTGCCGTGATGCAGACTTTATTGAGGAAAACCCACTCAGGAGCGTTAAGTATGAACCTGTGTTTACAATGATAGGTCAAGCACTTCGAGAGGTTTTTTTACGACAGTCAATGAAACTTCCGCAGTGGAAAGCACGGAGTTCCTATTCATTACCATTTAAACCCTTACTCAGCCGAATCCTTCGGAGAATTTGTCATTCGCTGTCCAGTTTGCAGACTGCAGTGATAGGCATGCATGACTCATCTGTAATGACGTTAATGGCTGACGCCACGAGCTTAATGGCTTCCTAGGCAAATAGAGAGTACCTATTAGACACTGATGTCGCAAGCCATGATTATTTCTAGTCGGGGAAAAATGGTGGTAAATTTTAATTCGTTCAATCTCAAATGCTGACACTTGGCATTTTAAAATGCCAAAACTTTGTGAGCAGTCTACAAATCTAATAAATACACTGATAATAAAAATTTACATAGAAATATGTACAATTGTAGGTACATACATTTATACGTATTTTGATTTTGTTAATTTATAATTGAAGGCAAAAATGCTTACACTGTAAATATTACACTGTCTTTTTTTAGGGTTTCGAACCCAATGGGTAAAAACGGGACCCTATATTACTAAGACTTCGATGTCCGTCTGTCTGTCTGTCACCAGGCTATCTGATGAAACATGATAGCTAGGCAGCTGAAATTTTCACAGATGATGTATTTCTGTTGCCGCTATAAAAACAAATACTAACAAAATCGGCCAAGTGCGAGTCGGACTCGCGCACGGAGGGTTCCGTGCCGTATGGGAGCCCCATACCTCTTGCCGTTCGTAATAGCGAGCAAGAGATTTAAGGGGAGCCCCCATACAACAAACGTAATTTTAGGAGTTTTTTGCTCGCTATTAATAACGGCAATAGGAATAGGGCTCCCATACGGTACGGAAGTTAATAACTAAATCTTTAACCTTTTACCTCGAGGAGGAACACTACGTGGACTACTTTTTCCACCCCTCCTAGATCCAACCCAACATCATTAAATAACCCCACAATCTCTACCAACATGAGTAAACAACAAAGTACAGTTTCGCCCGAACTCTAATCACTATTCGAGGGAATATTGGAAATAGATAGGGCATAATAAACAAGGTCTTCCAGCTAACTGACTCATGTGGTATCTTATCTGGCAGTTTCCTCTGGCGCTGCGAATTCGTGGCTATCGACTGTCGACTGGGGCACTCGATACTAACGGCGGCGGCGTTGACTCATGGTAGGTATCAGCGTTCAACACGTTATTATTGGTAACGTTATACAAACCAACTTACTAGTAGCATTAATGAAAATGGAATGGCGTTTATGTTTCTCTACATGTCTTAAGAAAGCCTGTCATCAATTAAAAAAAAAACAATAAGAGGAGATGCACTCACTGGAGTGCACACTTGACATGTCAACCAAACACCCAAACATCTACTTAAAGTGAAACTGATCGTAGATTTATATGGAACTGACCCAAAAAAAAATATGTTTCTCTACTTAACGCATTTAGTTTTTTACGTATATACAGTAAACATAGACGAATTTGGCGGCTGTTTACTTACCTGAAACTAGGACTTTAATTTTAAACCGATAACCCCCTAGGATGTACTCGTATGCGCAAATAGTCACAAGATAGAGTAAGGGCAGAAGTGAGCATTGTAGAACGGAACATAATATCACGTGATTATAGAAGTCATTTTCTAGCGTTACAAATAATGAGCTCCTGGTCTACAACGGTGCAGATATCATAGTGTATCAACAGCAGCGTTGCCAGACGTCCCGATTTTTGCGGGACGTCCCGATTTTTATGTGTGGGGCGGGATGTCCCGCGCGGGACAGTTTGTCCCGCTTTTTGGGGATAACTCGATCGATAGGGTAAATCTTTAATATATAATATTTAAAATATAATATTTTTATTAAAATACAAATTCAATGGCTTATTTTAATTATTTATTTTTGAAGTGAATAATTAACTAATTATTCTGTGAATATTTCAAGCATTTTCCTGTTGCCGTTATTAATATTGAGCTAAAAACGGGTACAAAAGTCAGGTTTGTTGTGTGGGAGCCCCCTTTAAATAGTTTTTTTTTCTGTTTTTTATTATAGCGGCAATAGAAATACATCATCTGTGATTTCAAAGTTCTAGCTATAACTATTTATGAGGTACAGCCTGGTGGCAGACAGACAGACGGACAGCAGAGTCTTAGTAATAGGAACCTATCGGAACCTTAAAAAGTGGAATTCTGTCGTCGAAAGCGGGAAATAGTAAAAAAAGTATATATATTTTTCACTATGTCCCGCTTATGACTAAAGAATCCCGCTTTTTTCACTCTAAAAGGTTCAAAGTAATTACCAGGGGATCAGTTTTTGAACTGATAGTCGACTAGGACGCATGCATATTTGAAAATCTATGTTAGTACGATCCCAGCATAGCATGATATTATACAAAGTCATTTTCGTGATTCATTGATCTCGTCCTTCATGGTTTTGCTAGCCCCAACCAGCCCCAGAGTTAAGAATTAGTTTTTCAATCAAATAAAAAAGACTTTTGTCATGTACAATTTTTTTTGCGAGCTTATACGGGCGGCAATCTGGGCGGGCTGCCCCCGGCGGTCTGGGATGACTGTTGAGCTAGCTTCTTGATTGTTGGGGGCAGTAACGGCGGTAAGTATGGCTATTACGAAAGTGCCACCTACCAGTACACATGTAGCCCAGGACGCCAATACATGTATTTTATGGAAGTGTGTATTAAGAGAAAATATTTTATTGCAGAGATAACATTTTTAAATAGGGGCGATAACAATTTTTATTCTTTTTGCCAACAACGCGGATTTTCCTTATACTGGTTAATATTGTTTTCCTGCACACTTTAAATAAACTTTTTTACACATTATAGAACAGGCTAAACCGTCTACGTCAGGACTTGCACATATCTGATGTTGCCTAAAATACATTTCCTACGCAACATTCTTCAACATTTTTCTACGCAAATGCTTTCGCATTAAAAATTATAGGTCCAATCCAAGGAACATGGTTAGATAAATCAGTTTATATCAAACAAAAAATCAAATCAAGTCAAAGTTGGCATTTCATATCGGATTACTGTATCTACGAGTATAAAAATTTATATTGCTCTATCAATCAAATTATATGTAAACAATACAATAATAGTTTAAAAGACCTTGGATCTCGTTGTGTCCATAGTTTTTTTTTATTTTCAAAAACTAAACAAGTAACTAGATAGGTAACGCTATGCTTCCTTCGTCCATAGAGGAAGCAAAAAACCAGTAGGTAACGATTTAAGTAATTACTTGCCCAATGTCACACCATTGGACTATTGTCCAATGCAATGTCCATATAGGTACTATCAAATCCAAAATCTATCTACTAATTTGATAAGATTTCAGACTCAATAATGTACTGTACTTTATCTACTAGGTTTTTCTTTTCGTAGTAATAGTTAAACATAAGGATACCCATTGTTTTTAAACTTAGCTCGATTTGAACACATTATTACTATGTACTACGGGACTAATCGCGCACTAAAATGACGAGATAAACAAATACCTCATCATCCCCGACGTTTCGACCGAGTTGCATCGACCGTGGTCACGGGTAGACAAGGGTTCAAACCCACGCCTCACGCTTGTAAAGTAGCGTTCTCTCGCTAGGCCATAGGTATCTCGTGAGATATTTGGCCTCAAGTATCTCTTGAGATATTTGGCCATTAGTATCACGTGAGATATTTGCCCGTAGGTATCTCGTAAGATATTTTGTCCTGTCCATTTAGTTAGGTGTCTTTTTATCGATTTCTAAAAGAACTAGTTGGAAGCGGCCTGCTTCCTTTGGGGCGGCGTGATCCTGTTTTATTAGGTTGTCTGTCCGCCTCTCGAATGGCTTTTTACTTTCTGTTGTTGATTTGTAATTTCTGTATTTTTGTAAGCGCCTTCCATCATGATAAATATGTATATATTTATTTATAGATAGAGTTCACAGAATCCGAATGAGTCTATTTTGAGACTTAGCTGACTGTATGTTATTTTAGATAATTTAACGTAACACCAAGTTTAAAACCAAAAATACAAATTAAAACTTAACAATAGTGTCACAATTGGCGTCTTTATGGCTATTTCTTTTAGTCCTTATCCTTATAGAAATCTATTTCTGGCAAATATCTTCATTTACTCATTTCATTAACTTATAAGAACCTAAGTAGACATTCTCGTAACTGCGTGAACGTAGGTAGGAACAGAAGCGGCAAAGAAAAATACTCACAAACCACATTTGTGGTATTAGTGTGGTTACAATAAGATACATATATTTTTCTCTCAAAGACAATAGATACGCGTTGAATATGCAGTTAAAACCTAAGTAGAGCTACTCTAATTGTAAAATGTTTTTCCTTGTTAGGTTTTTCCAACATAACAAGCTATACCTACTTACTAGGTTTGGTTTTTCCCCATTCAAGAATGTCAAGTCTGTGCTTCAGTCGCTTCAATGCAATATAATTTAAACTATTGATTTTCATTTCATGAGTATATTGACTTCCAGAAGAACGTATTTTATGCTTCTTCTAAAAGTCAGACTCGTCAGATTTTGTGAACTCTTTTTCAAAAAGAATTAATTTTTAGAACGGTTCAATTCGATTGGATTTTATCTAGGATTGTCAACAATAAATACAGAGTGTTTCTCTGAGGTTTCTCTAAACGACGAACATAATCTAGGATATCAGTCACTCATCGTCACGAGGTTACGAGTGTTACGACCAAACAAACACTGAACTATGAGGCAAACTCCAAAACAACTACAAATATTCTGTTCTAAACCTACCACATTAATGTTGATTTATCAAAAATGACTCAGCCGATTTCAATGAAATTTTAATGGAACCAATTTCATAGTATATTCTTTCTAATGAAAAAAGAAATATTGAAATCGGACTACTACGAAAAAAGTTATGGTTACAAACAAAAAAAATATATATACGTGTCGAATTGCGTACCTCCTCCGGTTTGGTTCGTCGGTCAAAAAGACTATCTGTCGGGCTTATAGCCCTAGAGAAGCGGCAATCATCCTGGGCGAGTGTGGACGGCTGCGCGAGCGCACGCAGCCGAATGTTGCACGACACGAATAATAAATCGCGCCACTTCCTGCCGATAAGCGCTTCACATGCCACAACGCAGCATTCACATCACTCTTCGCGCTAGAGACATGCTCGCTCAATTTTAACCGACTTCAATAAAGGAGGTTCTCAAATCGACTGAATGTTTTTTTTGTATGTATGTTACGCGATTACTACGCCGAATATAAACCGATTTGGGTGATTCATTTTTTTTGTTAGATCATATTGATGAGATCCCACTTAAATTTTATCGAAATCGGCTTAATTGCTCTTGCTCTTAGTCGGTCTTGTGAATATTTAAGTTTACTTAAAATGGGTTAAAAAATAGAGCCCCTTATATATACGTGCCTATAAATTATTTAGAAAGGGTGTAACTGTAATCACTTCTTGCGCAAGAGAGCTAGGTTCATTTAGAAAGGGGGAAAAGCCGAAAATTATTCAGACCATTACCATGAATATGGGGCAAAACCAAGCCAAGAATTTGAGGAAAAATCAGCTGTCTCATACAAAATTGCAACTTTGAATCGACAAAATGTATGAAACTGCTAAATTGTTTCGCAATTGCAGGGATGGCCCATATTCAAAGTTATTTCTAAAGACGATTATTATAAACCTCTAAAAATCCCTGCACTTTGCAAAGCAACAATTGTTTCAACACCATGGTTTGCACCATAATGAAAATTATTCGTTTCGTATTTATTGAGTTGATTCGGACTTGGTATCGCCGCCGGCATTCCATAAAATAAATAAAACTATTATAATTAGTTTAAGTACCTAGGTGTAAAACTGTATAGGACTCGATATTGTCCTGTACAATGTACTACATATTGCAAATAGCAGTGATGAATAAGTGGAATAAGATAGTAGGTAGGCCTGGGGTATTAGGTAGGTAAGTGGACTGAATATAGGGAGGAGGAAAACGATCTAACGTTGTTACCTAAAAATTAATGGTTGGTTTAAAACAACGTAGGTACCTATTTTATTAGCAGTAGCAGCAGTAGCAATGTCCCTAAGCTGATTTGGACGCTTATTTAAATTACTTTTGTGATATTTTTAATTATGATTACTTATTCTGTAATAAATACATTAAGTTATCAAGTCCGTGTCGAGACACGCGTATGATAGGCTTCCGTAGATGATGACGATGATTTTGATGATGATAAAAAGCAATTTTTATGATGTCATTAGATGGTTTAGTGCTAGAAAAGCATACTTGGCTAAGAAACATATTTGTGAGGTCAATGTGAGGACCTCTAAGCTATATGCAAGTTTGAGTATTTCAATTTTCCTTTATTACCTACTCAATAAGTTATAATTCCACTGTGCTCGAAATTCTCAAAAAAACTTTCAGAAAATGTTTTTAATATGCTCTATAAACTCGGAAAGTTTGATTTGAACATTATATCTTGTATACTTTAAAAAAATTAATTAATGGTCACTCTTTGGCGTTCTACATCTCACAAATGGTACCTACACGTGACAAAAAATGGTTTAAGAAACCTTACATTTATTATAGAAGCCCTATTCAACGACACTCCACATGAAAGGGTGGGGTTGAAAAAAATGTTTCATCCCCACTTTACATGTATGTGAGCTACCCCTTAAATACACAATTTTGGCAATTTAGTTAATACCTAAATGTGGAAGTTATAAGCCTTTGTAACATTAGAACGGACGGACGGACGGACACAACGAAGTTATACTAAAAACGACTGATTTTCGTGTATTTACGCAGTTACAAGATCGAGGTCTTTTTAGACCCTTCGAGTCTCAGAACCAGAACGGGGAACAGTTTTTTGACATAAGTATTTTAGTAGATAAATATATAAGATATACATACAAGAAATACCCCTCCATGACTCATAAGAATCATATTCGTGCACTTTTTCAGTTGTTACCAAATCGAGGGTTTTTGACAACCTAGTCTCTCAGATCTTTTTAGGGTTCCGTACCCAAAAGGAAAAATGGGACCCTATTACTAAGACTTCGATGTCCGTCTGTCCGTCTGTCTGTCTGTCTGTCACCGTGCTGTATCACATGAACCATGATAGCTAGGCAGCTGAAATTTTCACAGATGATGTATTTTGGTTGCCGCTATAACAACAAACACTAAAAACAAAATAAAATAAATATTTAAGGGGGGCTTCCATACAACAAACCTGATTTTTTAGACGTTTTTCGCTCTATATTAATAATGGTACCAGGTAGATGCTTGAAAATTTCACGGAATATTTAGTTTTATATTCCCTTCAATAATAAATAATTAAATTAAAATAAAATAAATATTTAAGGGGGGCTTCCATACAGTACGGAACCCTCCGTGCGCGAGTCCGACTCGTACTTGGCCGATTATTTTGACATTGTATACACGGAATTTTCTTTCATGGTTCAATACTAATATGGCGTGCAGTAACAATTATGTCAAATCACCTCGATTGTGAGGTGATTTGACAGCCTTAACGTATTTTTCTGGACCCAGGCCAGAAAAATAAATTTTTTGACATTAAATAAGTACAAAACCTTAAAAATACCCTCCCTTGGTTCCATACAAACTTGGTAAGCTTCTTTAAAGTTTCGCGCATATTCGCAGTAACAACAGAATCGGGATCATTTGACAGCCCTCAGGTACATATTCCAGAACTCTCCTTATTCAGAGTTCCAGAACCAGAAAAAAAAAACATTTTTTGACATTAAATACGGAACATTCTCGCATGTTTTCATACGAATTCGGCGTGCTTCTACAATTCTACTGGCCTTCTGACTCTACTATTCTACTGGTTATACATTAAACCCCTACGTGATGATCCTTCCTACAATTATGCTAGAACTTCACGTTCCAAAGGTAAGTTCGTTTGTTCATTAGTTCATAATCCTACTTTAAATTGAGTGTAACTTTTCTAACCCCGGTTTCCTAGACGGCCCAAGCGGTAAAATAAGTACTTACGATTTAGTAAACTAACACTGTCATGTTAGTTTCGTATGACTAAAGAATTGAATTGAACAATGTTTCGTGCACATTTGCAGTAACAACCGAATCGGGGTCATTTGACAGCCCTCACGTATCCCAGGACCGGCTCTACTTCTCCGCTAACGGGACATAGATTATAATCTCTAATTAGCCCAACTCACACAAGTCAACGTTAAACGTTTCCTCGGTATTCCCTGTTTAGCTAACCGGTTTATCTATCGGTTACTGGGAACAGGGGACATAGCTTGATTAATTTTAAGCTAGGACGGCGCGCGCTGGCGGAGTGTTGCAGAAAGTCAACATTGTAAATTGTAAGCTTTTATTAACAAACAAATAATGCGAGTCGAACTCTCGCACAAAGGGTTCCGTACCGTATGGGAGCCCCAATTCCTCTTGTCGTTATTAACAGCGAGCAAAAAACTTCTAAAAATCACGTTTGTTGTATGGGAGCCCCCCTTAAATATTTATTTTATTCTGTTTTTAGTATTTGTTGTTATAGCGGCAACAGAAATACATCATGTGTGAAAATTTCAGCTGCCTAGCTATCACGGTATTCACGATCCATGAGATACCTACAGCCTGGTGACAGACAGACAGACGGACAGACGGACATTGAAGTCTTAGTAAAAGGGTCCCGTTTTTACCCTTTGGGCACGGAACCCTAAAAAGGATAATCTACTCTGGATAGTTGTACAGTTCTTTGAAGTGAACCTAAAATTAGTTAAGTTTTTTTGTTAGTTTTTATTAGTCTATAGAGCCCAGTCTTCCAGATGGACAGTGCAATGACGACTTCCGATTGTCAATATTAACTATTCGATCCTGTATGTGTATGCCGACCACTGTAATAAGATAAGTAGATAGGTAAAAATCATAGAGTTAAAGAAAACTTTTACAATTATAGTGATCCCTAGTGATAACTAGGCGACTAGGCAATAAGGTCTGTGTTTCAGGGTTCTGAGCATGAGTTGCTTACAAAATTTACATTAACTTAGGGTAGGTAGGAAATAATATAAAACATCCACATGGGATAAGTCACATCTCCATACGATAATTGAGATGGAAATACTTTTAATACCTTTATATCCCAAAGATAGATATAACATGACACATTTTTAACAACAAAATGTTGATACATTATTGTATTTCGCTTCCACAGCTTTAACTAGAAAAGAAAGCAATCAAGGCTTATCACAAAATAAACTCATCGTAGTCTTCAACATAGTAGCGGCTCTATCAGTGGGTAGAAATTGTGGAAAACGATGTATAAATTGGACAAGGAAATTAAGTATCAACAGCAGACCGATATCGTGTCCTAGAGATAAGGAGTAATCACCTGTTTACATTCTAATCGGCCCTTAATAGCTCTGGAGCTAGAGCCCTGGGAAATAACATGTGATGGAGTTAATATCTAGGTCTTACCGTAGTACCTACGTACTACTTAGTACTTTCCTCATATAGTATAGTGCGTATACATACGCAGTAGGACTCCTACTACGTATATACTTACACGCAAACACAAGAAGTAAGTACTTATTAACTTATTACCAACTAAAAAAAAAAAGAGAAAAAAAATTAATAAAAAAAAAACCCTCTGAAAAATTTTATTCAGAATAATTATAAAAGATAATAAACCCTGCATATTTAAAAGTAAGGATAGCTCGCGGGCCCGGCCTATGCGCCGGGACAGAAAAAAAAAAAAAAATAAAAAAAAAAAAAAACTTACTACTTACTAACTTTTGTTCTGCTACTTTTGTCAGAATTAAAAAAAAACAGCTGTTCCATACATTTTGTCGCGGGTGAACGATATTTTTCTATGGAACAACATTTTTTTTTTTGAGTTTTGACAAAAGTCACAGAACAAAAGTTGTTAGTTTTGATGTACAGAATAAGCCCCTAAAAGGATGCAAATTAATTAGAAATAACCCTGTATATGTACCCTTCATACGGATGAAGAAATAATATTATAATACATCTAACATGGCCTTAAAATAGTTGGAAAACAATTAAGACAGAAAAGGAATCAATATTTTCTAAAACACTTTACAACAATGAGCCTTTTCAATTTAATATGTAAGTACGAAGTAGCAAAATGCGACAACTAAAGTCAGGATCAGAAGAAATAACTTGCCATTTTTCCTAATTATCTACAAACTGCATCAATTATGTTTGGTATAAACATGATTGCGTATTAATAGTGTTACGATTTAGAACTTGGGATTTTACCCGGTGACAAATACCGTACATATGACTTCTACTTCTAACAAAACAAGTTTCCTCTTGCGTTTATAAAATAAACTAACCATATGATGACGTTAAATATTGATTCCTAATAAACGTAGTAAAATAAAAAAATTAAACTAATATTTGTTGCTTCTAGCTTCTAGAAACGTAAAACATAAAATGTTACAATTTTAGATGCCGATTGCAATCTGACAACACCAAGAGGGAAATCCGTTAGGTACACAAAAGAGACATAAACATAAAGATAAATTATAACAAGCTATTCCAACCAAAATAATGCCAAACAATTCTTATCAACTTACTAGGTAATCAGCTAATTTTACTAAGCGTCAACCACATCTTTTAATTTAACAACTTTATAATTTTAATTACTAAAATGACTAAAGAGTATTGTAAATTTTTATAGGTCAAGTCCCTACATACAACAATTATAGGATATTTAGATGCAGCGGTTGTGGCCATCTTAATCTCATTTTGGCCACTTATGATTAAGCAGCTGTAACACGCTGTAACCTACCGCTTTTGTAATAACTCTAATTTAAAATTTAGATAAAAATGTTTATGTAGATACCAACATTTGATGTAATTTAATTTTTGTGAAATAAATGATTGATTGATTGAATGATTTTGTCTGTAGACAATTTTTAATTAAATATTTTTTTCATGAACTTTTCAAACTTTAAATATTTTTCACAAACAATATTTATAAGTATGTAATAGGTAATATTATTTATTAATGTTACATTGTATATAATCTATTTAAGCAATTATTTTGCCATTAAATGGCTAAAACCGGAGTAGTGGCCACAACCGGTCTACCTACTAAAGTAAGTTCGTATAGGCCGGGTGGCTAGCCCTGGTGTCAGAGTTTTATGGCCGCCTGAAGGCCTCTGACATGGCTAAACGGTTAAACGGGGACCAATTTAGCGTGTCATCCGAGCCACGGTACCACTCAGTTGAAAAATGGCACCCGCGGTCACTCATCCAAATACTGAGCGTGCGGAACATTTCTTAATTTTGGTGATCGCTGACAAATATCTAGTCAAACTACTAAATAAAGTATTCAAAAAGCTATTAGATTATTTTATCTAAAGACCACAGGAGATCTAGAGATAATCCAAAATTCATTCCTACTTAATTGAAGTTACGCCGATAAGCTGACCAATTTATTTTGGTCGAAGCATGAACTCTATCATTCTATGAAGTTCATATTGAGTTCGAATAAAAATATGAAATCCTTTAGCATGACCATTAACATTGCCATGAAGTGACATAAAAGTAGTTACGGCGCGTCCCCATATTTTCAGTGCGGCAATGATAAACTTTGAATGTCAGAGCCCAACAATCCCTTTCGGTTTTGCGTAGCAATACTGTCTAATACCCTAATCAGTATATTATGAGTACATACAAAGTTTGTTTATACAAAATAAACATGAAAGGTTTACTTAGGATTTCAATAACGTGTTTACGTTAGGAGCGATCCTTGAGCTATAGCTGATAAATAATGGCATCGTGTTTGACCAGATTCTACCCTTGCTTTTGGAGTTTGCTGAACTCTGAAACAAAATAAACGCAAACTTTTTACGACAGTAAGTGTTATTTATGTAGAAGTACTGCTACTGGGTATTTCTCTAGAGTTAGACTACAGATATAGACTAGGATGTTCTCAAGATTATGACCCATTTTTACTATGGGATTAGCTCATAAATCGCGTAATAGTCTGCTGTTCCGTATAATACAAAAATAGCTCTTTAAAAACAATGCGATATACCTCCTTATTATTTTTCGAAAAAAATGGCACCGCCAACTTCCACCGTGTGTGTAGAAGAATAGTAATACTGTAGAGAATTCGAATTGTTTGTATCAATCGAAGTGACAACCATGTACATTATTGTTGATTTATCAAAAACCACTCATCTGATTTAGATAATATTTAAATAAGACGACTTCGGGAGTATTTCGAAAAAAAAAAAGATTTTTTTAAATCGGTTCACAATTGGCGAAGATATCGATGAACATAGTTCCTCCTCCTTCTTGGAATTCGGTAAAACAGCTGATTTAGGGTTGATTGCATTGTAAACGTTGATCATAATGGTAGTACAATATGATGTAATGTTATCCGAGCTAAAAATATGTATGTACACATTTATAACAAAACATAAACACACTGGTTTTCCATAAACTAAAATAAAGATAATTAGCAGTAAATAACGAAATGATTTATATTCACAAAACTCAATTAACAAACTTAACCATTCATAAGAATACCATAATATGTATTAACTGTGGTGTAGAAAAGTGTGTCATAGAGCGACGGCAATAAAATATCCATAACACCCTTACGCGTGTACTAGTTTACATAACTACAAGCCTAATAAAATTTCTATAAGGGTATGTAAAACTGCCAAGGCCAGGGGCGCAAAGGAATGTAAGGGGGTCATTTTAAAATGCTAATATCCGGTAACACTGCACCAAGCTGATCAACGATCCAGAAGGGGCGTATCTGATCAGTTAATCTTAAACGAGTCTTACATATACCATGTACTAGCTACACAGACCTTTTTAATTATTATTTTTTCAAGTATTATAGTGGAAAACAGGCTGACGTGCCTCCTGATGGGAAGAGGTTACCATCGGCACCATCGCCGCAGGACAACTGCCACCTACCATCACCAGTGCGTAGCCTACTCGACAGGGTGAGGAATCTGTCCGCATCAAAAAAAAACATGAAAAATAACTTAGAATTAAGTAAAACAAGGTATATACCTACACAAAAGATATACATACTAAGTATAGGTACTAGTGTTTGCCTACTAGACTAATCTGGTGTACCAGATATAGAAAGCAAGACAATATGTAGTTTTAGAGTTCCTATTCCTGTTCTAGAATTCAGCTCTAATCTTGAGGTCAGGTATCTGATCCGCATTTAGTCCGTGGCCCTAATAAGGCCTTCATAAAAATCACACTTAGCTTTACACTTCAAATGTCAATATCAATACAAAGCAACTATTTGGAACTACAAATTGTATTCCGAACAATCTCGATTTAAGCACTTAGAAGTGTACCAGTTAGCAACCGTCCACGAGACGTTTATTTGGGACTTTTCCTTTGATGTTTATCTTTTCCTTGTTTGACGTCTGTATTTGTGTCTCAAGAGCAATATGTACTTTAGTGAAATAAAATTGATGTTGAGATTTCACAAACTTGCTTATTTGCTGAACACACACGGTGTACAATATTGGCTTTTTGTCATAACTACAGTAGGCACAGGTAGCTCTATCAAAATTGAGTATGAAATAGAACTAGCCTGACAAACAACCTAAATTACTTAGTCTTAAATAATTAGAAGAAAGTACGTAAGTAGTCTATCGCTATAAGGACAAAGTTAAATAGCACAAACACATGGTCCCGCATTGCTTGGAACTGCAGACGAAAAATATATTAGAGTTTTCTTTACAAATAAGTAGGGTCGTTTTCCAAGAACGTTTTATTTTATGCCAAAATTACCATCACCACCATTTGACCTATATATAATCCGACCTTAACCGATTTAACTTAATCCTTCCCTGTACCGCGCAGGCGAGGGCTAAGTTAAACGGTCGGATTATAAATTATAGATTTATTATTGTATCTATTTCAGAAAAAAAAGTATTTCAGTCCATTATAATTATGTACCCTTTTTCTGGATATTAGAATAAAATAATTAGGAATAAACAAACTCAGTTGAACAATCTTACTCATCGAATGTCATACGATACTCACATAACTTGTCCCTCGATCAATCCCCTCATGTGTTGACAGTCAGTGGCTAGGCAGCGCGGAGGCCTATTTTTAGTTAAATTTCGATTGTTATTGTTTTATTATCGAGAGTCCCCTTGCCAGGGCTTGTCGATCCAACCGGCCTGCAAGAACAGGTTTGACTATAGTCTTAGGGCAACTGGTTATTTTGGTTACGGCCTGGGGGAGTAGCAAAGTCACACATCAGTGATACAACCTTGTTTCCCTGATCTTTGATCAAGCTTGAATAATAAAGTTATTATTTATTAATTTAGAATATTCGTCAATTTTGTCTTATTACAATGGAACCTCAGTAGAAAAAATGCAAGGTATGCAAGGCAGATTTGATAATTGTTTATCAATGAACTCGATGACGTCATTACAATAGTAACAATGAATGACGCCATCTCATTCATTAAACAAAAGACTATTGGAATTCAGGACTGCCATACTTTTTTTTCTACTATGCATGGAACTGTGTAATAAAATTGGTAAAAATTATTTAAAAGTAGGATACGTGTCGTGGCGTGCCCCCACTCTCGAAAGACTCACTTAATTTTTGCAATTTTTTGTTTGTTTGTGAAAATAAAAATCATGTTTTGTAATCTGATCCGCGTAACTGAAGGAATATTTTGTTTACCCAAAAGTCATGCCTATTGTCAGCACTTATAGATAAGTAAATAAAACTTTGAGTATACGAAATGAACTTGTATCTACTGATAAATCTGGTGATTGGTAATAAAATCCACACCAGCCAATTATATTCTTGTCTAGAATAGCCAATAAAATTTATTCCAAAGATCCAATGTCAGGCCAAAAGAATAATTAAGTTGTTTAGTCAAAATTCTATCTGATGAAGCTTTTTGATCGATTGATACTAAAACAAAATTAGACAGCAGTTATAAATAAATTATACAGACTTGTAATATGATAGAGCAATAAAACCTCACAGATTGAATAAATTAACACAAGCTAAACCAACATGTTAAGTTTACCACTCACTAAAAAAGTTTGTATAGGCGTGCCCTGGTGTCAGAGTTATTAACCCGGCCTCTGACATAGCTAAATAGTTAATATCAGAACCTACTATGTAACTGATATACTATGTCATGCGTACCATAATAGCGCTCATTTATAGATAATTTCCACCCACGGTGATCACTAAGAAACAATCAAATTACGCTATCAGAGCTACAATCACAGATCAAGGAAACTACTATCGTTATAGACCGCAACAATGGCTCCTAAACTAACAGAGGGTGCATGCAGGTCACCTCAGTGATCCAAACACGTAGGCTGATCGGCGAAAACCTTCCTACGCAATACTTTCTGATTAATATCAGGAAAGCCAGTGCAACCTCCGCTTTATTGCTGACTTTATGTTCCTTTACCTCGGCATAAATATAAATTCTAATGAGCTACATATTTGATAATGATATAACCACTGTTATGCTGGCGCTATACGCTTGGCAGCTTCGGTAAAGGCTTTGTATAATAGGTAGGTATAACTTGATCGAAAAATGTTCTACACGTAGATATGGAAAATTTAGGGAAAATAAAGCAACTTAGTCTTGAAGACATAGCTTTAAGCGATAATGCCACCAATAAGAAACTCAGAAGTACTCGTAGGTACCGCCATCATTTTACTATTTTTACTGCTACTGTAATGCCATGATTTTTAATTACACTTGGTTAGATAGGCTGCTATTGCATAGTTATTTTTTACCTACCATAAAGAAAAAACAAGAGTATAAAAGTTTAATTGACAGCCATTATTATCATCATCAGTATGACATACAAAAATACCAGCACTGCCATCTTCATTTCAACTCTACCATAAATGGTAGAGTCGAATATGGTGTCGATACCTATCCAACAACACATAGGCTTATTTAGCGTAAAGTTAAACTAGCATAGGCTAGTTCACACATAGCGTAAATCAAGTTCCTATAACGACTATTGACATAAGCGTCATTACATTTTACGGTAAAAACTTGATGTCTCCAGATAGAGCCGTTTAAAACAGCTGCCTAAGTGAACTGCTCAGCAGCTAGCCTCATTTAGGTATCTTGCTCTCTCTAGCCCGTCATATTCCGATGCAAGTTTTCTCAGAATTGAACCACAGAATGGAAGCCGGCCCTTCAATAAATAGCCAGTCGAGTGTATAAAAACATCTTTGTAAACGAGACAAGAGCCATTTGCATTGCACTTAGCGGAGATGCGGAGAGCAAAAAGCATAAAAAGAAACAAGTGCGGCGGTCAGGCCTCCCGCGCCCGCGCTAACTAAGGAGCTCAATGTCGTAATGTACAAGTAATGCACTCTACTCGAGTACCTACCGTTTAGAATTGCTGATTCGACAATTGAAAAATAAACGAGCTGAAAATTATGTCTCGAGCTAACATTCATGTCACGGGCGAGATTCACAATGTCAATGTTACGGCTGACACGTTTTGAGATAATTTGCGTCATTATAGCCGGCCCGAACTGGCTCCGTAAAAACGCAATTTTAAAATGATTTCACAAAGTCCTTGAGTTTTTAGACATATTGGATGGACGTGACGTTAACAACAATATAAACAGAGTAAATAAATCAACAGCGGCCACAAAAAAAAAACAAAAGTTTAGTTTAAAGTTGAGACGTCTGCAGAGAGAGCCGGATGAACCAATCAGCGGTTATGAGTCACACGCCACATACAGCCATATAAGAGCTGAGAAAAAGCGCGCGCGCGCCTGTTTGACCTGCCTCTTGTAATATAAGAAGAGGGAATAAAATCTTTTTATTCGAATATAGCTTACGCCTGAACGCCTAAACGCTAGATAGATTAAAATGCAGCATCTAATAATATTCAGTTGATCATAAGACGATGAAAAAAAGGCGATGATGATGAGACGTTGATGAGACTCTTCCAGGTATCATACAGTGCTGTTATTCTGTGAAAAAAGTGCAGCAAATTCATCATCTACATACCACCATTAATTCAAATAACTTAGAGTTGCTCGATGGACAAAACTAGATAAACTATAAATAGGCTAGTAAGCGTTAGTGTAATCGAGCATATTTATTGGGTGATTGTGTAGAAAATATATAATTAACAGTTACTTTGATGGCATTGATCTAAACCTAGATCATATCAATATTCGCAGTTATAAAATTGATCTAGTCCATAAAATGATAACGTTAAACCTAGTCAGACTACCGCTATCTCATTAGGTGAGTAGGTCTAGAACGACATCGCGTTGACCATAAGCAGCACCTTATGCTTATTTCTTTATGGTAAGTAAGTAAGTTCCTATTGGCCAGGTGGGTAACTGGTGTAATTTGTTAAAACCCCTTGAAGGCCTCTGATATGGCTAAAGTGTTAATCCAACCGGGACCCACAATTTTACGAATCATCCGACCCACGGCAGCGCTTAGTTTGTATATGCCACCCGCCTTCACCTATCCGAAGACTGACTAAACGTCATTATAGTCTTTATAATGCTTGGTTTCCATCAGATTCTAAGGTGGCTTTTTTTCAATACATATAGCACCTTTACCAACTGGAGTAGCAATCTGTCTGTCAATACTGGTTCAAAAACATAATTATTATACTTATGTTAAATTAAACCAGAAATATCAAAGATACAAGTCAAATAAACTGTTGAATCGTCAATCTCATAGCTACTCGACGAAAAAGAGATTGCTTACGAATGAGACGATCACTGACAAGGCTCGCTCGCCACAACTAAGGTAAATGTAAATAAGTAACATCCGGCCCTAGTAAGGACCTATCTCTGGCCGTCACAATTACGTACGGCATCGCATTAGCACGGATCAGCGGCACAAACCGGAAAACACACGACTATTACCATGTCGAGTCGACTCATACATAGGGTTACCAGATTACATCACTTTTCCTGGCACGTCAACTATGTGAGGATTAGAAAAACAGGAAGAGAAGCTTGAGGAATATGCATTAAGCAGGCAAGTACCTTTATTACTAAAGTTGTGTACGTGTAAGTTAATATAAAATATTCAACCTACTTACTAGGTACCTAAGTACTACATGAAAAGCAATTGGATCATACACAGATTTGACGATCCAAAGATAATTCAATTAAAGATTTGACTATGGAAGTAGGATTGAGCATTTAAGCCCATATCATAGTCAAATGCAGCGTGCCTATTTTATAGGCTAGCGACCAATATCAGCCAAATATGTAGCACTAGCAGTAGGTGATGTTAAATAAGTTCGTATGGGATGGATGGCTAGCCCTGGTGTCATTCATCATAGAGTTTTAAACCGCCTGAAGGTTTCTGACATGGCTAAACGGTTAGGACAACCAGGACCTATTTAACGAGTTATCCGAGCCACGGGAGCGCTCAGTTAGAAATGCCACCCACAGTCACCCATCCGAAGACTGACCACGCCGAACGATGCTTTACTTTGGAGATCGCCTAGTCAAACTACGCTAAGAGCGTACTGTTTAAGAGTAATTAATGACCAGAATATGTACCTAAATCACCAAGGCTAGGGCAGCAAACATCTTGCTTAGTTACTCAGATGAGAAAAAAAGAAACACACGAGTACCTAATAATACATATAATCTCTCAAGTTCAAGAATTGTGTCAGAAAACCATTGTTTGTTAACCCTGCTCATACTCGACACATATCAAATGTTATGACGTGAATCCACTGTGTTGCAATCGTGCAGCAATAATCCGAAGATAGTTTACTACGGGTGAGATCATAAACCTTGAGATTTCTTCGAGGAAATATCCAACAATCGCTGTTTGTAAATAATGCAGTAAAGAGTGCTTAACTCGAAAAGAAGCAAGATACCTACTTTGCTGTAACAAGAATCAGACGTTGAAGTTGAGAGACACTGTTTTTTTAAAGATGGACTTACAGTCAATCCCTCATCGTGTTAGAAAAGTTTGAAACTGTAAATAACTAGAATACCTACATTCATAAAAAGTTAGTCGGTAGTCACCTAAGAAAGGTAAAGAAAACCAAAATCTCATATTGCACGGCCAACGGCAACGGCCGCTGTTTTGCACAAGGCAATCCCCAACGAATTTACTTCGACCTGCTGGACATAAAATCGAGCAATTATCAAGTTAAAATGTGGTGGGTTTCACTCGAATTCACGATACTGATATTAATGAAATGTAACCGAATTGGCGAAGTGATTGTTGCGTAAAATGTTCTTGAAATCGCTTTCTACGAGGCGTCACGTCGCCGCCAGATGATAAGCGGACCTTTGCTTACGTAAACTGATTGTGGATAAGAAATAGGTACAGCTCACTTTATTTACATACCTACAGAAGTAGCCACCCACCTGCACGTGCAACACGTCCGACGATAACATTTTCCTTTGTATGCCATGACCACTCTAGATTCTAATTCATCAAAGGCCATGACATTCATCTTAGATGAAGCGATAGATGATACGACATAGCTGTAAATAAGAATTTAGCCCTATGATTTAGTATTAACAAAGTATCATTCCTTATCGAACTAATGACCGTTTTCCATAGCACGCAGAATCAAGTGATGCCAAATGATTTTTGTGAAGATGATCAGAGACCAACAATCGCTGTAGGTATTACCTACTCGTAAACTTCATAAAGGACTTGATAACGATCGCAGGAACTTACAGGGAAAATTCGCCGGCTGATCTTTTTGGTAATCAATTGAGAAGCATGTCCAAAGAAGACTTTCTATGGATAAGATGTCAACAGCAACATCAAGCAGAGTAAGTCACTTCGATGATAACATTTGATGATCACCCAAAAACACGGTCCATAAATACGTAACTTCAAGTTTACATACTTTAGACGTCGTTAGGGATGAGTTTAATTGGAGAAGTTTGGATTTAACCCAAATTTTCTCCCTAGCATCTCAATATTTTTCATTAGCTATTTGGAACGTTCGACGCCCTGTTCTAATTCTAATGTTTGCACACAGTTCATGGTACTAATTCCCGATCGCGGTCGCGGCGCGAATGCTCACCACGACCCGCTTACAAATTGATTATAATTATCGTCCAAATTGCTCTTCTTCCGTTTATTAGCGCCGAATTGCGCAACGAGCGTTTCCAGTAGCTGTGAATTTGTAGTCAATGCCAAGCAGTTTGAAGTTATAGTGCGGCTAAATAGAAGCAATTGGAGAACGACGCTATACAAACTTGCAGGCAGTAAATCTAGGGCAGAATGTTTCAGAGGTTCTTGCATATGTGTGTAATTAATAAAGTGTAATACACTATAAATTCTCTTTCTTTTGTAATTGCGAAACTGGAACTGATATAGATGATACAACGATTAATAAAAGCCTGGGCGAAGATATATCTAAAAAGGCTCTCTATCTTCCAAGAAACATTTTCGTCAAGAGGATTCAAAACGCGATAACTATCTACAACACATTTTTAATACGTATACACACTTCAACAACTATTACGGCTATTTCATATGCTTATTTTATGTAAGTACTTATATGTATGACTGATAGTCAGTACTTGATTATTAATGACGTTAACATGACGCTATTTAATTGGATATCTAGAGAGGCCATGGTCGCCAAAATAGGAACAACTGCAAAGGTGAAGAGCATGACGTCAGCAGCAGCTGACGCGGCTGCAGCGCTGCGTGCCAGTCTCCAACCGTTCACGTTCACTTTCCCCTTTACCTAGCTGTCTTTGAGGACCTTTACAGCTTGCAAACAGCCATTACCAATTTCTGGAAAGCGTAAGTAGATAGGTACCTACTTATTCAATCAGGCACATAAATCCTATTAGCAATGTAGTGACTAACTATAGTAAGTAATCAATTTGTAAGAAATTGTTGGAAGTCCATTACCTACTTATTAGATTAATTTGAGTGCTTAAGTAATCCGGTAAAAGCAGTTACGATAATGTGATGACGCAAAAATGCCGCTAATTCCTAACAGCAGTCTGAAAATCCAAGGCGGATTTGTCTTCATTGATCCCATTATTTGCATAAGGAGTGTTTCGTTGGCGTCGTGCCACACACCGGTTGGCTGTGCAGTTACTTGGCGGTTCCTATACCGGCTGTGAAGCGCGCACACATATTTCAATACAATTAACTGGTACCTACCAACGATTTTTTGCCAACAGCGTGTGAGAATATAAGCGATTTCACCGGGAAACGCAGCACTATGATGATACCTTTCGCTCGATTCGACGGCAGATACATAACAGTAAAAACAGTTGTGCCACTTCCCAGTGACCTTTGTTACAGCCTGCCAACTAGTAGAAAACACTGGTTATCCACCAGGCCGACGATTCAGAGAAAATCATACACTTCTCCATGATTGTTCTAAAAGTGATCGACGTTACACGGAAAAAAATGCTCGCAAAATTTTTTTTGCACCAAGAATATTTTTATTCTCAGGAATATTGTTTAATATCAAGTAAATAAATGCTTGACTTAACAATAATGTCTTGGAACGACAAACATGATACTCTCCTCGAAACACAATATTATTCTCATTATATTTACTACAGCTAAAACAATTATTCTTCCTTCAAAAATATCTGGGTGTTGTCTGAAAAATATGTATTTTTTTTCAATTAAGATGTTTTCCTATTTTAATGTAAGAGAATAATGTTTGTGATCAAGAACTGTTAATCTTTGATTCAATAACTTTGACCTTCTACTTGAACTAAAACTTATGACTTCTTAACCCAAGAATATATGTTTGAAACAACTAATTATATTCTTCATTTGAATAATTTACTATTCTTAAAATCAGAAACTAAGAAAGTTTTTTTTTAAGAAAAAATAATGTTTGATTCTAGACATATTTTTATTGGAATGAGTAACTCCAAACATCAAAGTAAGAAACAAAATAATTTTAAACCTAGTACTCCAATGTATTTAACCAAGAATAATCTGTTTTGTAGCAATGATTAATAGATTGTTCAACTGAAAATTCGTGTGATTCAAAACAAGATGTGCAAACGTTTTGATCTACGAAAATAAATGTTTAGTTGCAATAAGTTTTTTATTGGAGTAAGAATCTCAAAACATCAAAGTAAGAAACACAATAATTTTAAACCTAGTACTCTAATGTATTTAACCAACAATAATCTGTTTTGTAGCAATAATTAATAGATTGTTCAACTGAAAGTTTGTGTGATTCAAAACAAGACGTGCAAACGTTTTGATCTAAGATATAAATGTTTAGTTGCAGTAAGGTTTTTATTAGAGTAAGAAACTCAAAACATCTAAGCGAGAAACAAAATAATTTTAAACCTAGTACTCCAATGTATTTAACCAATAATAATCTGTTTTGTAGCAATAATTAGTAGATTGTTCAACTGAGAATTCTTGTGATTCAAAACAAGACGTGCAAACGTTTTGATCTAAGAAAATAAATGTTTAGTTGCAATAAGTTTTTTATTGGAGAAAGAATTTCAAAACATCAAAGTAAGAAACACAATAATTTTAAACCTAGTACTTCAATGTATTTAACCAACAATAATCTGTTTTGTAGCAATAATTAGTAGATTGTTCAACTGAGAATTCTTGTGATTCAAAACAAGACGTGCAAACGTTTTGATCTAAGAAAATAAATGTTTAGTTGCAGTAAGGTTTTTATTAGAGTAAGAAACTCAAAACATCTAAGCGAGAAACAAAATAATTTTAAACCTAGTACCTACTCCAATGTATTTAACCAATAATAATCTGTTTTGTAGCAATAATTAGTAGATTGTTCAACTGAGAATTCTTGTGATTCAAAACAAGACGTGCAAACGTTTTGATCTAAGAAAATAAATGTTTAGTTGCAATAAGTTTTTTTATTGGAGAAAGAATTTCAAAACATCCAAGTAAGAAACACAATAATTTTAAACCTAGTACTTCAATGTATTTAACCAACAATAATCTGTTTTGTAGCAATAATTAGTAGATTGTTCAACTGAGAATTCTTGTGATTCAAAACAAGACGTGCAAACGTTTTGATCTGAGACAATAATGTTTAGTTGAAGTAAGTTTTTTATTGGAGAAAGAATTTCAAAACATCAAAGTAAGAAACACAATAATTTTAAACCTAGTACTCCAATGTTTTCTTTACCAAGATTAATCTGTTTTGTAGCAATAATTAGTACATTGTTCAATTGAGAATTATTGTGATGCAAAACAAAACGTGCAAACGTTTTGATCTAAGAAAATAAATGTTTAGTTGAAGTAAGTTTTTATTGGAGTAAGAAACTCAACACATCAAAATAAGATATCCGATCAATTACGTATACCCCTCAGTCATATAATTAAATAAGATTATGCATTACAATTGGCACTTAGCCAAAAGCTTTGAAAACAACTATTGTCAAACCTTTATTTAAAAAAGATAATAGGGAAAAATGGAATGCTACAGGCCTATCGCACTGAAAAAAATTTCAGAAAAAATAAGTCTATTAAGTAATATGGCAGTTTATGATTTTATGAAAGAAGTTTTTAAACTATGTTGATAAATCTCACAGAGCTATTACAACTAGAGAGATAGCGCTGTTGTCGCTTGAGGCAATTCTCAACCACAAAAATGTATGGAAAATCTTGCTCGGCGCTGTCAAAACTGTCAAATATCTATTGGAATTTGACACTACTGAGAGAAAAACACGGCAACTAGCGACTCAATCGAGATATTTTTCATGTTTCTTTCTAACTCATGCCATCTTAAATTATTGCATCTCTTTCTTTCTTTTCTCGATCGACCACATTATCCCTCTGGTATCTCTGTGATAAATCTAGTCCAATATGTGCAGTGTTTTGTGACATGTATGCCACAAGTTTTTGACTCTGTCGACCACAGAATTTTTTTTAAAAAGTTAGAGGCATATGAGATAGGTACATGGTAATGTTTTGAAGTTGATTAAGTCATAAACGATAAACGAGAAGAAATATTCAGATCTAATGAAACAAATATAATGTATGGAGTCCTTCAGGGTAGCGTGGGTCCTGGGTCCTCTTTTATTTATTATATAGATACATCAATGATTTACCTATATATAAAAAAGTGTTTCATGATACCTTAGCTTTATTTCAAAAACTCTGTCCAACGATAGACACGGGGGGTGCAGTCACTTCACAACTACTGAACCAAAGTACCTACCTAAATTACCTAAGTACATTTTTATGTATGTCCATTTCGCAACTTTCCTCTCCAGATTGAAAAAAGAACCCCGTGTATCGGTCGACAAAATAAATGACAGAGATAGGTACTTAGGTAACATAGGAACAAACATTTTTTTAAAGAAAAACATACAGATGAATAATTTTGAGAACCTCTTCCATTTCTATTATTTCTATTCCGTTTTTGGAAGTTGGCTGACAAGAAAACATCTTCGAATCATGCTAGTTGACCGAGCGAGCGAAGCGTCTATGCTTTGGCATCATTGAGATGGCCGATTTGCATTCGGTGCGGTAATTTGGCTGGATGTTACAATTGGATTGTACAATGTACCATTTTTCAACGAATCTTGACGAAATTTGGTACTTACTCAGATTTTTTATAATTTTAGAATGTTTTTTGTCATCGGCGATATTTGTTTGGTGATTCGATTTGACATTTCTCTCAAAAAAGACGAAAAACTGTGGTGCCATTTATCGGCCGATTTTGATAGGTTTTGGTAAGATCGTTTATTATCCAAATATCAATAAGATCTGTGAGTATGAACCAAATCGATCGAATGCGTGTCGAGCTACAGGGTTTCAAATAATTCGTCGCCTATTTGCTTCGAGAGAGATGCGCCACGAAATTGAACCTTAAGCATGTTGGAATTGAAAATATTTTTGGATGTGCAACTTTGTGAGTTACTTGAAAATGCACTTTATTAATTTATTTGCAATAAGCATAAATGGGAGGTTTCTAAACATTTTTTTAACCGGGCTACACCGATTTTGATGCGATTTTATACTTCCGATTAAAATAAATGTTCTATAAAAGCTGGTTTTCGCGAGGTATGCTGTTCGGAGAACTACTAGTTTACCCTAGGTTTTACTGTATAGGTAAGTACTTATTTAAACTTGAAAGTATTCATAATAATATTTATGAAAGCATCTTCGAATCACGCTAGTTTAACCCTAGGTTTCACTGTATAGATAGGTAGGTACTTAGGTAAGTACTTATTTGAAGTTGAAAGTTGTGTTTCTTCATCCAAGAATAATTGCTCTTCTATGTAAATCGAGTGTCTTGATTTGTTAGGAATAATAAAACCGCCAAGGAAAGGGGTACCCATCTATAATGTACAACACGATAATTCACGACACGTTATAGCCTGCCGCCCAATAATTGTGATCCGACCATAAAAGTTGTACCTATTGTACTTGTGGTGTATTTTATTTTAATTCGTTGATTGTAAACGACAAAATAATACAATTTTATTCTCATTCTCAAAAAAAAGGTCTGTGAAGTCGGTTTTCGGTCGATAGTTTAACGCGACGTCATAACAAAACATCGATGAATCGAGTAAAAGAGAGATAAATGCGGCGCATTCGTACAATGAGCGTAATGGGACACTTTTGTGTGCATGCAGCCGACGTTCATCGATTTCATTGAAGAATCATACACGAGAACTGAAGATTCGTGTCTATGACGGCGACAGCCAACCGCCGGCCGGTGCCGGCGACCCGCGCTGACCGGCCGCAGTTGCGATTAAACAAAATGGTGGAACATATCAGGTGTCAAAATATTATTTTAAAAAGTAAACATGGGGAAATGTGTAGTAAAAACCTGCAAATCCCGTTCCCAATTTCTTCAAAAAGCTTCCGGAATTTCTTTCCACAGGTAAATACGTTTTACACCATTCGTATTAATTGAAACTATCTCATAAAATATCATGATTTTAAAAATGAATAATTTTACAGTTGGTGCTGCCAGGTGAAACATGACTTTGTTTCTCCATAATTATGGGAGATTTCAACTAATCAATAATTACTTTTTTGATATTATAGAATAGCCGTAGACGAAATACACCGTGATAATATAACTTTATTCAATACCAAAATACAAGAAAACAAAGATAATAATAACAAATCCGGTACCTAGAGTACCGGCATTACCGTCTAAAGCGATTTTAAATAGGTAATAATAATAACAATCATTTCAAAAAAATACAATTATTGATAGTTATGAATCAAAAAGCAGAATCAGGCCTAAATAGGTTACGTTTTGTTACTTTTAGTTTAATCATAGTTCTGTTATAGCTAGACGGCATCAGGTATCTTTGTCCGGAGATTGAAGTGCAGGTATAGTTTTGTACATATTGGGCTACAATTATCAAAGAAGTTATACTTCTTCTTGATTATAATTAATCAAGTGGTACGTGATGAAAATGCGCACTGCGTGGTATGGGTATGTATGAGTGACACAGACTGTACGCGGGCCCTGCGGGGTGCGTGCGGTGCGTGGCAAGAGCTTGCGAACTCGGATGCGGGTGGCGGCGCGGCGTGGCCATGCGATGGCTATGCTAGCTGCTACATTCTAGTAGCCTGCCTGTTACATTTGTAATTATTTACTCCGACTGTTCCAGAGTAAAAAAAAACATCACTGCAATTTTCAAAACAATGTTGAAGATTCTTCATACAATGCTTTTGAATTATTTTACGGAATATCCTGCCGTACATTAATAACGCCTCATGACACGTTTTTGATGATTAAGTATTATTATAGTCATAATTATTTTGATTATCAAGAACGCATAAATACTGGACGGATAAATTAATAAGATTTTTGTATTAAATATTTTTTTCATAATTACATCATATTTTATTTATTATTACTCAAATTCATTCGTTATTACTAAACTGTTGATTATTTTAAATATCGGTTTGTATCACTGACATTGAGAAGATATCGTTACATTTTGGGGAAATTTTCAATCCAATGAACTGGCACCCTAACTAAGTTTTGTCCGATTAAATTTTATAATGTTGCTATTTCTGTCTCTTATCAACGTCTTACCGTACTTTAGCAACTAGTGTAACAGGGATAACTCGCTTGTTTTTAGTGAAAATCAGTGCTAAAACATCAATGCATATTGCGCAAATTTTTACTTAAACTTTAACTATTTAAAAAACAACTTAAATTATTAGAATTTCAAAAATTGTGTTCTTAGACTGCATATACAATATCTCCTAAGTTTATAAATTGTTTATGTTATTGGAATTCCAATAATTGTGTTTCCTATATTACGTAGATAGTTCTTAAGCTTAATATATATTGTTTAGATTATGAATTTATATTTGATTCCTATATTGTGTAGACTATTAGAATTTCTTTATTTGATTTCCTATATTGCTTAGATTATATTTGTGTTCCTACATAGCTTAGACCAAAGTTCTTATATTGTTTAGACCAAAGTTACTAAATTGATTAGACTATTTCATAAGTTTTATACATTGTTTAGATTATTAGAATTTATAGATTTTGAATTCCTATTTGCTTAGATTATAAGTAACGATAAGATAAGTAACGCAATGGTTATAACTGTAATGTTATTTTTCTTATGCAAATAAATAAATAAATAAATAAATGATTCCTTGTTTACCTACCAACGATATTCGGGCGGTAAACAGTTGTTTGAGTCAAATTGAGTCTTCATATCTCGACATATTAACATCATTGATCGATTTATTAGACATTATCACGTCAAAAAAAAACAAATGTACCCGCGAGGTCTACTGTTTGGAAAACTACTAGTAATAACGAATACATGTTAAATTACAGTGTACTGTTTATTATTGTTCTACTAGCACGCAAGTCAGTTTAAGCGAAGTAACTACAATATTAAGATTACAGAAAAACTGAACATTGTGGCCTAGTCATAGGAGTTCAAATGAGATTTTAATAAACACGATAAAGCAGTTATTACGCGGCCGCGTAATCGTCTAAATGAGCAGTATGTCCCGATACCTACTCAATTTACCATACTGTGCCATATTGTGCTGTAAATTATCTGGGTCGTATATTATTGGCTACCGAATACTTCCGATCCGAGTCCGACCCCGCCCGCACTTGCTTGCGGTGCGGTGACGCTAAATGTTCAACGTTTTATTTTCAATTTTATACTAGTGATCTGTGTTTCAATTTCTAAGTGCAACGGCGTCTTGCGGCAGTTTCTTTAATTTTTCCTGTGCTTCGAGTGTGTAGCGTGGTTTTAACTTTTAAATGGACGACGAAACTGAATTAGAAGTTTTGCTGCGCGAATGGAAAGTACCAGAGTCGGTCATTCAGAAATTTAAAGGTAAGTACCTATGTATGTATATATGATCTATTTCACCTGGTTCACTCTCGAAGGCCCACCCTCAGCAGTGAGGCAAAGTATTACAGGACCGATAACGTTACTTAGACTAAGTAGTTTTCATATTTGAAAGTCAGGCCCGGCTTAGGTACCTATGACATAAGTGGGCGTCTGTAGGTATACTGTTAAACGTACTTACCTATAGAATTAACCATGGTAGGTAGGTTAAAATCACAAAATGACTAGTTAAACAGCTTCAGTTTTCGATAATTGTTTCAATGAATTGTGGCACATAGCACGTATTCACCTAAGTTAGTAGGTAGGTAGTAACTTTCATTTCAACTATGACAATAATTATGGTTCTTTTTCTTTCAGAAAATGAAATTCAGAAATACCAATTAAAACACCTCAGTGACGATTTTCTAAAAGAACTGTGCCCATTAGTTGGGCACAGAATTCTGGTGAAATCCAAAATTGAAGAATTCTTCATTGATCATGTAAGTACTTACCTACTAAGCTTTAGTAAGTACCTAGTACTTATAAAAGTTATTGGGGTATGGGTTCTTAAGTATCAATTTTTTTAGGGTTCCATGTAATATCCAAACGGTAAAAACGCGACCCTATGCCGTATTGCTAAGACTTTGCTGTCCGTCTGTCTGTCGCCAGGCTATATCTTATGAACCATGATAGCTAGACAGTTGAAATTTTCATTTTGTATGTCATTGTTGTATCGGAGCTTGTATCGGAGCCCCGATACATACATACTTTAAGTACCTAACCAAAAGGAGTCGACACTGCAAAGCGTACCCCTCTGCCTTTTGGTTAGGTACTTAATGCATACATAATACATTTAGATTTAATTCTTTAAAGTGTATAATGTTGTATAGATAATGGTACAGAACACTTCGTGCGCTAGTCCGACATGGCCGATTTTTTTAAGTCTGGAAAGCCAGCCTTTGCCTTTGAAACTATCCAAATAGGTTGTTGACAAAAAATAATACTACAAGTTGAGTAGTTTTTTTATGAAAGCTCGGAACTATCTATTAAATTACTCATTTTATTATTTTCTTACATTTTCTGTACAAATTTCAGACAAATACTGCAACCACAGTAACAAACTCTACAGTGGATGATGATTTAGATATTTTAGAGGACATTCCAATTGAACATTTATTTTCACCTATAAGACCACCTTTCCCAGACTTTGACTTAAAGACTCTCTTAAGCACATCACCGCATGGAAACAGTATAATAGCATATTATGCCTCGCATAGCACGCTCACCAATAAGCACAGAAACCAGTTAGTCGATATAATTGTGCGGCATATATTCACTAGAATTGTTAACTAGTAAGTATATGTATGGTACATGTAGTAGTACTTTAATATATTTTTTTGAAATAGACCTGTAATAAAACATTACCAATAAAATGATTTAAAAAAAATATTGTATGATTATGTAGAGATTAATTCATGTTTTTTATACATAATTATTATAGATATTTGTCATATTTCAGCAAAATTACTCATGAAGAGTATAACTTGATCACTGGAAAAATAATAGTCCTGTTTCCGAAAGAATCCAGTGGAACTTACTTTGTTGCACCTGTAAAAAAAAATGAATCTTTTTCTGGAAAACCACTGTTTGCAAGAGGAAAGTTGGTGGACAAAATAAGAAACACCTTACACAAATCTGGTGAGAAAAGAAAAATTAAGACTGTAAAAGATGACTTGGAAGCAAAAAAAAGCAAATTCATTGACAAATTGAAAGGTTGAATTGAATTTTTTTTATAAATTGAATTCATTGTTAGCATGCAATTATATTATGTATATTACTTTAGACATTGTAGATAGAATAGACGCTAAGTAGTTGACCAGATTAATCCTTATACGTTAATACGTATTATATGTATATAATATGCAATTATTATAATTAAATATGCAAATATTATAATATAACCACAGGTTTCTGAACAATGGCGTCTGTGCTGGCTCCGTGTTCGCAGCTTCTCCGAAGGGGTTAAAATAATGTTATCTACTCATATACCATACCAAGGTAAGCAAATATACAGAATACTGCTACAGTGCTCGTCTTAGGTGAAGCGTGCGACCACAGGCTGACATGTTCATCTTAATTCATAGTCATGGTCAACAGTTAACGTGAGGTTTGTTTAATTCTGCTTTAGACATGTTGAGTATTTTATTAACAACACCTATTAATTTAGTTTGATGTATTTTGCAGATAAACAAGAAGACAAAATTGCTTTCCTGAAAAATAATGTGGAACCTTGGGCTCAAGCCATTGAATATTGGATAGCAACATATCCCTTAAGGGAACACTCGAATCAAAAAAGTGTAGCCGAATTTTTAGAAGAGTGGAACATACTTAATGACCCACGTGGATACACATTGGTGAGTTAAGTTTAGTTAAGTACATGGTTACTGAATTCGGTTAAACATATTAAACATTTCTAACAAATTATTGCATTTCAGATCAACTTGGATTTTGAGCAAAAGCAAAAGGAGAATTCCACAAATTTTTACACCAAGTGGCAACCATTTATCAATACTATTATTAGTTTGAGATTTGATACCACTAATAAAGACGACACTTTGGGAACTTTATACGAAAGTATAATGCAAGAAACCGATGACGGTAAGTGACATATTATTACGGTACCTAGGACAACACACCGCTGTGTCCGATGATGATGTATACATATTCAATCGGCGCCCCATATAGTCACTTCTATTTCAGTTATCATCATCATCATTTCAGCCATTGGAAGTCCACTGCTGGACACAGGCCTCCCCTCTAGATCTAATAAGACCGGTTGGAAGCGGCTTGCATGCAACGCAATCCTACGGTCTTAATGAGGTCGTCTGTCCACCTTGTGGGTGGACGTCCTTTGCTGCGCTTGCCGGTACGTGGTCTCCACTCGAGAACTTTTCGACCGTATCGGTCATCCGTCCTCCGCCCTATGTGCCCTGCCCACTGCTATTTCAACTTGCTAATCCACTGGGCTATGTCGGTAACCTTGGTTCTTCTACGGATCTCGTCATTTCTGATTCGATCTCGCGGAGAGACTCCAAGCATAGCCCTTTACATAGCTCATTGGGCTAATTTGAGCTTGCTCATGAGGCCTATAGTGAGGGACCACGTTTCAGTTTGTAATATTTATTTATTTAATTTTTCAGACAAAAAAGTTCCCCATCAAGTGAAACTGCTTTGTCACCTCATCCCTCCGAAAGGAAGACTAGACAAGCGAACAAAATTCTCCACGTTGGAATGCATAGAAAATTTCTTTATTGATGTTGATGTAAGTATATTTTCTTTATATTTATGAACTTTATTTATTTAATTAAGACTTCAATACTTACAATCATTCATCAATTCACTCGAATCGATACCATTCTTTAGATTTTTGTTGATTTTTCAAAAACGGCTAAGCCGATTTCGATAAAGTTGCCCATTTCAACTTTATCGAAATCGGCTTATCCGTTTTTGTTAACCAATTTCAATAATACAGCCTTTCCAATAAAAAAAGAATTTTTGAAATCTGACGACTCAGGTCATAAATAAAACAAAAAATATATTTACGCGTAGAATTGTAAACCTCCTCGTTGCGTCGGTTGACAAAATACATTTTAATGTCGATTCAAATATGGATACTTATAATTTATATTTATTGGATATTTTTTCCTCTTACATGTATTATTGTACCAATAAAGAGTTATTGTAATGTTCCTCGGTGTATCTTTTAAAGGAGTAATTTGATGTTAAAGATAATAAGTTATTTTTTTTTTAGAATTTTGGAGACATCGAGAATAAAATAGAAGAATTAAAAAGGAAGTCACTTAGTCAAAAGCAAACATTGCAACCATTTTTGATACGCTGTGAAGAAGCGCAGACGCATGGAGTTAATTACTATTTGGTTATTGACAAGGTGAAATATAGATTTGAGAGTGCAACAAAGGCATTTGACACATTATTCAAAAGCTACCACGCTCTCCACGCCAGCTACCCCAGAGCTGCTGCGCATTTATACTTACTGATTCAGAGATGTGTTTACGGCTTTGAAACAAAGTATGACAAGGTAGTGCCATACATCTCCGACATGTTGTCCTTGGCTAAGATTTAAGTCTTTGTTGTAAACATTTCAACATATATTGATATGAGATTAACTGAAATACATTTGACTGACATTATTGCTATGCACTCAAACCTGTATTCCTAAACACATTAGCAACAGTGCTCTCCAATATGTTGAAGTGTAACAAGTGTGATAATGTCTATGAAAAGTTCCAACCTTATTTTGTACATTTGCGCTACGCCCATAACATAACAAATTATTATTCATGTCCTGAAGCAAACTGTACAAGGCTATATCATTCAAAAAGTGACTAAAAAAAGCACTTTATATCTTACCATAACATAATTGAAAAACAAAATGCCACTAGTAATGTTTTAGCTGAACGTTTTGATGCGAATACTGAAAGGCACGCTGAATCTGAGTCCTATTGTAAAGTCTCAACGGAGCCACAACACGATGGTAATATGGGTCAAGAAGCTTCAGATCTTAATGAATATGTATCAAAACTTAACGATGCCGTTACAACATTTATAACTGAGCTACATAATATTTCTACTTTGCCCAAGAAAGTTGTACAATCTATTGTTGAACTAGTGTCTAACTTAATTCTATCTGAACCATTTAGCTTATTAAAAAAATCATTGAAAGAGTCACATGATAGCTTTTAAGAATGTAATTTTACGTGAATTTTCGGAAGATGTTCCCGTGTTATACAAGATCAAACACGTGTTGATTAATAAATATGATAAAAAGGTTGCTATTGTCGGTACGCTTTTAGAAACTCTTGGTTATTCTTCACACTACATGGCGTATCTTGTTTCTGATACACATGTTACAGAATTCGTTTACATTAATGATTGTTGTTGTTTGACGCCGACGAAAATTCATGTAGTGAATAATCATATGTATGTTGACATAAAATGTTAATAACAATAAAAATGTCCCCAATTTGAAGATACTTTTATGTTGAAATTTAATGATTGTGTCACTATAATTTTAGAGTAAGTCATAACATTTGTTTGTTTCTGTATTTGTAGTCGTAAGTGATCAGGATAATTAAATTAATACGCCATCTAGTAAGTGTAAAAGCAAGAAAATATTAATACTTAATCCATGTACAGGCAGCCGCCTTGTTTTTATAGTATCGTTGATATTTTCTGGCCTTCTTAATTTAAAAAAAATCCAAAACTTTTACTTTTAAATATATATTAGAAAAACAAAACGAAACTTTCTAGATGGCGCAAAGACTAATATTCAATCTTACTTAAACAAGGTTACAGGTAACTCACGTACAACCTCTTTAGGGCGACTTTAGTACATCTAGATGAACAACTTTTACTATGGGACTAACCCTAAAATCGCGAAAAAAAAATCAGCTGTTACATGCAACATGTTCAATGGCGTTCATAAAAATGTATGAAACAGCTGATTTTGTTTCACGATTTCAAGTTGGTCACATAAGTTTTGAAGTACTAAAGCCCCCTTTAAAAGATAGTGTGTGAGTTACCAGTAACCCTATGTATAATTGATACTCATAAGTTAAAAAATACAGGATTATGCGGAAAGGTTTGTTAATCCGATAGTTTCATAGTACCTGCAACCTCAAATCACGAAAAAACTAGTTTCTATAAAAAGTTGCAAAAATTGACGAAATGTGTGGAACAGTTAAAATTTCGCGAATCCGGGTTATAGGTACTATGAGACCCTTTCGAATTTAGTTAGATCTTACTTTTCCGCATAACCCTATAGTTATATTTTATTCTGGTGTTGCTTTGACACTTTTTACTAATCAAGAAAATAATTAGTTTTAACTAAGAAGTAGGATTATTATTCCACATCTTCAAAATACTGAAAGGTACAAAAACGCTTGATATACCCTACGTGTTGTTTGATAAAAAAATTCTTAAGTTTAGATTAGACATATAATTGTGTGTACGAACTTTATTATAATTTTACTGAATATATTATTTAATTATAATAAATGTCTTGAAGTTATCAACTTAATTTAATTTCAAAATCAGGGTTAAAATGAGATTGATACACTGTGTACTTAATTCGGGTTTTAGAACGATTGTGTTAATAATTCTGTTGTTAGTCTTATTTTCTGATTTGTGATGGAGATTTTAAATAATAATTTTGTCGTATAATAAATTCCTAAATTGGGAAGTAGAAAGTTTCGAAACATCAGCAGAATAATACATACAGGGTTATGCGGAAAGGTTTGTTCTAACCCTAAGGAGTGTCAAAGTACCTACAAGGCTTAAATCACGAAAAATATAGATTTTCGTGATTTAGGGGTTGTTGGTACTATGAGATCCTTTCGGATTAGAACGAACCTTTCCGCATAAGCCTGTGTCTATTATTCTGGTGTTGCTTTGAGAATTTCTACTTTCCAATGAAGAACATTATTGGTTTTGAACTAAGAAGTAGAATTATTTTCCAAACCTCCAAAATACTTACTTGAAGACACAAAAAGCTTGATAGAAGTAAATATATTTTTTAAATAACGCACAAAAATGGTTCACTTAAGATCAATCTCGTTTTAATCCGAAATCCCCAATTACTCAAATTAAGAATAATATTTTAGTCCTTAAGAAGATGCATTCTTAATTTAAAAATATTAACAGTCTTTACTGGAAATCTAAATATTCTTCAGGCAAGTAAAATGCATTATTCGAACTAAGAAATAGTTATTCTTGGCAGAAGATCTTGGTTATTCCAATTGATCATAATTATACACTTGGGTCAAGAATATGCATTTTCAAATTAAAAATATTTTTATTTGTCACTAGACATTAAAAGTCTTAGGGCAAGAATAAGTCACTATTTAATCTGAAACGTATTTGATTTTAGTATGAAATCCTTTACTTATTTAAAGTGACAATAATTATACATTTTGCTCAAGAATATACATTTTCAAATTAAAAGTATTTTTCTTTTTCACTTGACACAAAATAATCTTAGGGCAAGAAAACTTCACTATTTAAACTGAAACTGATCTGGTTTTAGTATGAAATCCTTTCCTTATTGGAATTAAGAACATGATAAACTCATCTTAAGAAGCTACATTCTTAGTGCAGAAACTATAGTACTCTCTACTTAAGATTTAAAATAATTAAGGCGAGTAAAGGGAAATATTGAAATAAAGCTTACATAGTATTGAAATGAGAGAAATTTTATTTTGTTTAAAACTTCAGCATTCACAAGTTGAGAATATTATAATTGGATCAAAAAACGGAATTCTCGGTAGAAGCTGTTACAAGTTTTGAATGAAAAACCCTTGTCTTACAACGAGATAAAACAGTCTCCAACATAATTACCATAATTTTGACTTGAAACAAAGATTGTCTTCAAAATAAAATTCATTGTCTCAATTTAATACAAAAAAAAAATCAACATTTAAGACTTTTAGGTTATTGACAGTAGAAATTGAATTTTTTGTTACAAGATAAATGACGCTTTGGATTGAAAATACATTGTCTGACTCCAAAAATAAAAATAAGTATGCTTCAAAAATGTTGATTGTCTTTTATTAAGAAAATGACGCGTCTTGAAGACCAAAAAACCGCTTCCTCTTGGATGAAGATATTGAAGGATTCTTCTATCGACAATATTTTCTCTTTACCTAAGACATTTAAGTCTGGATTTGAGCATATCAACTAAAACAAAAAAATGCTTTATTCAAGAAAATATTGTTTTCCCCATATATGAAACTACATTATTCTTGACCAATAAATATATTCTTGGTACAAGACTTTTTTTCTTTCCGTGTAGGAACAAAGATTCACAAGTACTAGTACGGCCGACATTGAACTTTGCGGTGACTGGGAGGAAATTGGCAAAGTACCAAGCGCCGTCAGCAGGATGTTGAGACAAACATTTTGTTCTTTTCGCTAATAACAAAGCAATTAATGTTTAGCAGTACGAATACAATAGCCGCGAAAGTCGATGATATCCGAAGCGAAACTTTTTAAGGGGACTGACAATGGCGCCCCAGGAACCCATCCCTAAGCCGCCACGTGCGTCCGGGTGCATGTTTTATGAATGAGCTTAGCAATTTCTGCAAGTTCCTTTCCCTTCGTTACTTTGGTAACAAAACAGGAAAGTTATTATGAAGACTCTGCCTCGGAATATCGATGAGACAGAATCTTAAAAAGTGGGGTAATTTGAGGCTAAATTATTTTATCTCTCTTTGTTACGAGTGAACGTGGCGTCATTCGATCGTAATGAACGAGCCAACGGTTAAAATTCTAATAAGCTTCATGGCATAACTAAAGTTAATTACGTTATGACTCAACACAATCGTATTGAAATAACAATAGATTAGCATACGAATAGATAGAACACTAAAGTTTAATTTTGATCATCTATATGTCGGAACAAACTGTTTCATGACGCGTCTCCACTGGTATTATGTTAATCTCATTTTATTGTTGAATTATAAATAGTTGTCATTGTCCGTTTAAGAAACGCTAGAGGCATTCCTTTAAGTGTGCTTACAAGTGAAGGTAGAGCACCTGCCATAGCCATCATTCCCACAGATTACTTTCAAGTGCTCTGTGATCTCTCTGAATGGCTAGAGTAGCCAGACGGTAAGATCGAGTTTCACTTTTTCAATTTGCAATAGATATTTTATTAGCAATGAGTAATTTGGTAGTAATATCGTATCTACATTGCACGCTAGTACAGCACGCTAACTACAATAACAGCAAACACGTACAAAACGACCATTCGTGATGTACGATTCGACGTGGTTTCACTTCTGCTCAGTGCGTTGCGTTTGGTACACTTTGTACTTACCTATTTAAGTAGCTGGTAAAAAATGGTTCATGTTATAAGCAGTATTATGCACGAATTTGTGGTTTTAAGTGTAAATACGAACTACCTACTTAGGCTAATTACTCATCGTTGTATACTCAACCACGAATGTTTATTAGGTAGAGTTTGTGCAAAACGAGAAGCGTCGTAAGTGAGGTCGCCCGTGTGCCATTTTACTAATTTTGTTACGTTGACAACACTGCTCTATCATTGCTAGCTTTTTTTTATTTATTTTTTATTCAGAATAGGTATGCGTTTGACCACATACTGCCTGATGTTAAGCAGATAAGCGGTCGTCTAGGTTGTAGCACGCTTACCTAGAAGATTGTATTTTAGCGGGAACAACTAGTACTCGTATGTGTGTATTAGTACAACTATATAAAAGTGTTTGATACTTGGTAGACACCAATTCGGTTTTCATCAGTAGACTCGCGTCTACCAAGAAGTCGGTACCTAGGCTGCTGATTAAAATCTTATTGTTAATTAACCGTAACTCCACGACGGTTCTCTTTTTGCACAAACTCTACATGCCTTGCATTTCAGAATATTTCAACAAAGGTTAAAGAATTGTGTTATGTTAACGCTAAACTAATGGCCTAATGGTTCCATGGTTGACCTAATGGCTCCATAGCTAAATAAGGGCTTCGCAATTTTCGAATCTGACGACATTTTAACAGCTTTCTCACACCAGAAAAAATCGATTTGAGTTTAGGGATTAGACGTCTATTGATTTCAAAAGAAAAAACAGTAGAATAGGTAGTGGTAGATATGCTATATGGCAATGAAAACAGGTTTACTTACTTAATAGATACATTTGATTTATTTTGGAATTTTCCATTTTTATATTATGTACTAGACACTACAGGTAGAGCAATAGTGAGTAGTGAAGCAACGAAAAAATAATTATTAAATGTTACGCAAACAAAAGAAATTTTACACCATTTAGATCTGCTAAGACTGGCCTGATGACTGCGAAATAGCTCCGAGCTACTGACTCATTCTCATTATGTATTCAATCAAGCGAATGATGGAGGCAAGTCGATCTTGCCAATGACGTGACGATTTTCCTTCGTACCTATCAACCGGCATGTGATATGCGTAACTGCGTATCTATAGTTGGCAATAGAGCTGATAATAAATTATCTTTATTCGTTATATTTATAATCATCATCATTTTAAGCTGTACGACGTCCAATGACCTAGATCACCTACGCTAGTCTTGCCTGTTCTTGATACCCATTTCAGAACCTGATAGCCTTCTTTACAATAGGCAGGCATTGAATTATGCAAGGCATATATGACAGGCAAGTACGTTCCACAGATCTCTATGGTACCGGTACCGTATTGTAGGTACGTGGGTACCTTTGTGACACGCATTGCTCAAACCAGTGATTTTGAGGTGAAGGACCATTTCTTCCACAAAAAGAACTTCAGCCTCACTGCATAAAGGAATAATTAATTTTCGCAAAAAATGGCAAACTCGCCTTCTATCGTGTAGTAAATTCGAATATTTCGCTAGAATTGTTTACATTATTGTTGATTTTTCAAAAATGTCTCAGCCGGTTTCTGTAAAATTTCAATAGGACCATCTCGGGAGTATACCCTTTCGAACTAAAAAAGAATTTTTCGATTCGGTTCACAATTGGCGAAATTATCGATGAACATAAACAAAAAAATACATACAGACGAACATAGAACCTCCTCCTTTTTTGGAAGTCGGTTAAAAAGTACTCGCAGTATTCTTTGAATCATGTAACGTCAATTTAGTCATCAGGTTAATTCATAAAAGTCACGTAGCGTAGCTCTAACAGTCATGAACTTGAGGAACCGCAGCCCTTATGACCTTGCCTTTAGTTCAATGGCTGCTTTAAAATTCGAATGTTTTATACAAAAGACGACGACCGAGGAGTTTTGTTTCTCGGAAGTTGACAATAATGGGGCGGGGTCCGACCGCCGACCTTCCCGGCCGGAAGCCGCGTCTATAGCCGAATGCTATTGTGGCACGCCGCATGCCACATTGTGTCCAATTGTAAAGCGATCAAATTAATGTTACTGCTGTTTTAGAACATCATCAACGTCGGTTTACAAGTAGATATAACTGTTTGTGGGGATCTGAAATCTTCGATATTTATCGGCATATCCAGATGTACCTACTAGCTGGTACAATAATACTATGACTAGGTACTTACTAACTTTACTGTAGCTTCCCTTTTTACTAGGTTGTAAATAATATATGACGAGGCAACCACGGTAGATGTCAATGATGTACCATCATAAATCTTTTCTGACCCACGAAACGGAAGAGGTACTCAATTCGACGCGTTTTTTTTTTATGTATAACGTATAACTTTTTACATAGTAGGTAGTCAGATTTCGATAATTATTTTTTTAACCCCCGACGCAAAAGAGGGGTGTTATAAGTTTGACGTGTCTGTTTGTGTGTCTGTCTGTCTGTGGCATCATAGCGCCCGAACCACTGAACCGATTTCAGTTTAGTTTTTTTTTTGATGAAAGGAGACTTAACGAGACGAGAGTGTTCTTAGCTATGTTTTATAAAAATCGATTGAGGCGTTTAAGAGTTATGGTGGGTTAAAGTGGGGATGGAAAAACCAAAATTCTACAAATGTGCCCAAAATGGTTGTCAATGTGTCGGGGGTTTTTTAAATTTTTAATTTATATTAGTTATTATTCAAAAGAGTATACTTCGATATTGGTACAATTTTATCGAAATCGGCTAAACCGTTTTTGATAAATCAACAATAATGTGAAATATGCTACATCGATCCGTGGAAAATATTCGCAAATTCTGTACACGGTTGAAGTCGTTCATGTCATTTTTTGCAAAAAAAATAATTATTTTGTAAGTATTGTACCTACAAAACCTGCTACTGAAAGCTCGCTGGAAAAAACCAATGAAAATTTTAATCAAAACAATGTAATTATTTTCAATTTAATTTAACTCTTACAAATATGTAGGTAAGTACCTACTTATTATATTGAAAACAACGAATGATAAGTTCATAGGTACTTTATGTTCCTCTTATTTGAGTTGTAGGTATCTACCTACCTAGGTACCTACTGGTTACAACTGTTGGATAGATATAATTAATTACCTACGTGCACGTGTATAAAACCTTATAGAGGTAGGTACCTACCTACGTAGATAACAATTGACTTAATTTGACGGTCTCCTAAAGTAACAGTTCCCCTTCAGTAATGGCAGTAAACGATATAAATATAATGTCTTTCAAAATCTATTCAGTTTCGGCTTTATAAATTACTCTTTTCTTGACCTTAAAATACCGGTCGCATATAATAAAGGAAGTAAGATTAACGAAATACGTGTCCAAAGGGTGCAGTAAAAATAATAATTGAAACCTGTTCACCACGTGGCTACATTTCGAAGTCGAAGGGGCCCGGACAATAGCGGTCTCTGGCGGCCTCTCATTTTGTTATTGTGAGCGGCGCGGGATCGGAGCTCGGGAGCACGTGTTGCTCATCCCAGGCCCATCGGTTATAAACAACCATTCATCCACCGTCCCTTGTCTTGGAACTGAAGGAACCGAACACAAGGACGGCGACGCAACAGAATGCCCTTTCATTGCAACGCAAACGCTTTTGTCGCTTGCGAAATTAGTCACATCTGCGTAATCTAATGACACTGTTAGACATAACCTCCAGCAGAGAGTTTCAAATTGAACTCATCTATACAGGGTTATTTATTTCTAATCAATTAGCATCCTTTTAGGGGCTTATTCTGTACATTGAAACTGACAACTTTTGTTCTGCTACTTTTGTCAAAACTCAAATAAAATTTTGTTGTTCCTTAAAAATATCGTTCACCCAAAATCTATGGAACTGATCTTTTTTTATTGAGTTTTTATAAAAGTCATAGAACAAAAGTTGTTAGTTTTGATGTACAGAATAAGCCCCTTAAAGGATGCTAATTGATTAGAAATAACCCTGTATTTACGTTCTATTATTTACTGTTGTTACGATTTTTCGTTATTAAACCATAAACGGAACCTAATTACTAGGTACTACTCAAGATCATAATGTGCTGTTGCAGATTGTTACTAACCTACTTTGTTGGATAATTTGGTAATAGCTAGATACCTAATTACATCGTAAATAATTACTCACCTACATTTATTTAAATAGATATAAATCAACGTCGCGGTCGGCGTCGTCAAGCTGAGACTTAATCGATTTAGTAATTAGTAAGTGGAGGACGTATCATCGTGTCCAGCAGATTATGGCACAGCATGACATGTCTATTGACAAGAAGACCTGTGCCATAATGGGTGCATTGCTGTGTAGTATACCTACTGCAAGTAATGCAAGTCAAGGTGCGCTTGCGCAACTCACTGAGGATCGCGCAACCGCTCTGGGAAGTAGTTACCAACCTGATGACACAGATAGAGCTTAATCAAGCAGACTTTGCCTGCTTATAAATGCAATATCTTAAGAGGAAACATTGTGTCGAGAATTTCATTACAATTCTATTTTCATTGGCAAAATGATGCCAAGATAATCCAGCATTGACGCAAGATGCGCCGCAGAGTCTGGCAATGGCACGATGGAGCCGAGCCCAGCCATGTTAGGAGTTAACTCAAGGCAGCTTCTGCCTACACACGTTGCACAATGTGATGCGTGCACTTGGAAGTCACGTAACGTATGACGTGCTCCTTTGTTTGACCACGTCTTTGTATAACGTTAGTCTCAGGTACCTAGCACAGTAAAATTCTGATTATGGTTTAATGAGACCATTAGGGAAGCCTATTATATAAATGCCTCCTGAGACACGAGTGCAGTTATTTGACGCATTGAATTTAATAACACCGCCCCATGCCCGCATTGATTGTTTCCATGAGAACGTTCGGATCATGAGAACAGAGACCGCCCAGCCATTCATGTCGCAGTTATACGGACTGTGTAAACAACAGAACTACTATATCCAGTTCGCCAACTGTGCCGTATTTAACTATGCATTCTGTTACAAAACTTGCAAATACGAGGGGCTACGAGTATGTCGCCATAAGGGCTGTGGAACTAACACACAAAGAGAACCGTTGCATTTCAAATGTTGAGTTGATTTATTGTTTTACAGTTCCAAAATTTTTACATTACTCAACACGGTGTTGGTGATAAGTAATAATATTGTATGGAGCGGACGTGTAACGTATGTTAATAGGGTATTTATAGACGCCCCACACGCAGCCGCGAGCGCGAGGTGCGCGGGAGACTGCTACACGCTTCTATTCCAAGCGAGACCTTGCATACTCATGGAGAGCATTTCAATCTGGTGTTTAGAGTCGGCCTGAATTATGGTTCGCATTAAGATTTATCTGATATCGTTGCCAGTGAATATGGGATTCCTCATTCCATCAACAAATTAGATAAGATTGATGTTTCTCTATCTGGATATTGTACCAATATACTCGCCTGTGTGATTCACTTTTAGTCTTGTGTTCATTACGATAGGTACCTATCAGTTGATATACCCACACCTACTTACCCAGTTAGCCCTCATCTGATTTCGAATGTAATTTTGTTGCATTGATCTACCTACCTACACTACCGTCCAGAAACACGAAACATAACTGTACCTTTACGCCACTTCGTTCAGACGGAACGCTGAGCTGACCACATAACGAATGCGAGGGCACAATGTGACTTGATTACATGAGAATGAATAAACAAGTTGCCAGCTCAAGTGCACTTTATTGTAATGCATATTAGAGTCTCTACGGCATCATAATGCGCTCTAAGGTCCGGAGTCGGTGACAGGCTGCCACCAAAAATATCTATTCAAACGGACTCATTGTATTATTGCTAAGTATTGTACCTACCTGGAACCATGAGTCAAACGTTTGCTTACCTGTGTCACTACTTATTTTACTCATACCATTACACATTGATAGCACACGTTTATTTCTGATCAGTTGTTGCGTACTCTTTACAGTACAATACACTTTGAAACACAGATTACAATAAAGATAATTTTTCAAAGTCTGGAGATATTTTTGAGGCAGACGAAAGCAATAACGTAAAACCCACATTACGCTCCCAGCCGTAAACAAGGCGGGGGCATTGATTTGCATTGAAAATTCAGGTGTATGACGGCTAGACGAGGGTGAAACTAAGTATTTCCCTTTGTGTAATGTAATCAATACTGACTCTCGTCTCGAGGGATATCACGAAATGTACTGCTGTTCATGCTTTTGACATAAACACTGTTTTTTGTAAACGCTCTACCTATGTATGTAAGTACTTAGTTCTATGTCTTAGCACCTCCCTACACTTTTGCAATAAAATAGGAATGTAAGTACTGAACTAAAATGTAAAAACAAAAATATTTCCTAAGGACTCATCATTGTAGTATTACATGTTGTACGTTATTTCATAGAATTTTAGGTATGGTAACATGGTATAGGCTTATAATTATGTAACTTGGGCATAATCGTTATTGGATTTACATAATTCCATTAAGCAAATGAGTGGGTTAATGAGGTGATTTGAGAGTAATAATGAGCAAGCAACATTTTTGGCGCCCAACCAGTAAGCACCTCTCTACAACAAAGAAAGTGAAAGACTCAATGATAAATAATTTACCTTTATATAGTAGGTAAATAATGTTATGTTTACGAGCATTCATGAAATAATACACTAATCTTTGTGAAGTGGCCTTAGACACGAACTGGACTCGTAAACGCCAGGCAATAAAGTTTAAAAAGTCGACGGCACCTACGTGTTTTCGAGTATCTGTGTGTCATGTCTGAATGAACTTCGACACTTCTAGATGAGTCGATTGCTCACCAGCTGTTCGATGTTTAAAGGATTAATGAACTCAAGTTTATCTTACAATTAACAGCTTTTATAACTGAGTTACAACCAAAAGATCAAAGAAAAGGTTGTACATTTAAGTACAATACTAAAATAGGCAGATTGAATTTAGCATTTCTTGAAAATACCTATTTACTTTGATAAATGTTGTTTTCAAACTTTCGCGATTTGAACACATTATTATTATTTACTACGGGACTAATCGCGCACTAAAATTACGAGATAAATACCTCATAATGCCGACGGTTCGCCCGAGTTGATAGAATAGACCTATTTATTTATCTCGTGATTTTGGTGCGCGATTAGTCCCGTAGTAAATAATAATAATACTTTGATAAACTCTTAGATCTATACAAATTAACAGTGCACCTATAGGAGAGGCGGCTTATGGGTAGGGCATGAATCACAATGCCGCGGAGGAGTGCGGAAGCGTGCCCTTAGCCCCAACACTAGGCGCAGTGGCGGAACACCCAGGGGTTTTGGTGGGTATACCGTCCAGCAATGGACGGGGACTCCCACATAACCACTAGCCTGCCCCGAGGTGTGGTGGTATCTTTAAAAGATTTCCCCTGGCTTAAAAAAAGGGCATGAATCACATACCGGCAAGCGCAGCGTAGGACGTCCACCCACAAGGTGGACGGGTGCCATCCTCAAAACCGCAGGATCACGCTGGATGCAAGCCTCTTCTAAACGGTCTTACTAGATATATATAGGGGGCCATATGTCCAGCAGTGGATGTCCTATGGCTGTAACGAATAACAAAGAGAAAGAGGTAAGTAGTTTTAGACAAAATCTGTCCAGTTTTTCAGTGAATTTATTTGCTATCACCAATGACGAATGATCCTGCTTACTTCAGGATCTGCATGATATCTGTATCAGCCGTTGGTCTGAGGCAAAAAGGAATAAAATACAACAAACTCACCATAACTGATACTTACCTTACTGAAGACAAAGCCAGCGACTGGAGAAAGGAAGCAGCTGGAGTTTATTCCACATCGGGCATCGTATTTTGAGAATGGAGCATTATCAGACCTTGTCCTAATATAATTTGCATATACAGGCCCGGTTCCATCATATTATGAGGAAGTGGTCAAGTTTCTAGTATCACTCAGGAAAATCCTGTTCTGAATAAGCGGCAGATTCAAACTAACAACTAGCCAGGAAAATATTTGCTAATTAATCAGCTTCGTATAAGTGGATACTTACTTGTACTGTGTTATATGTACCTACTTTGTATTATTGCTTCAATATTTTTGTAGTAGGTATAAGTACTTAGGTACTTGTTAGAATTATGTCATACCAGTAAGTATTCCTTCCTCAAAACATTGGTTTAGTTAGAAGTAATTTCGCTGGAAGCCTCCGTGAATTTAATTTAGCCATTCAATTTGGAACACAGCACAGCCAATCACAATACTGATAGGTACTTCTGTCAAGATTCCTACCGTAATCACACTTATCTTTCATTTTAAACTCGTGAGAAACTGAAATAAATTGTGTGCGACAGAATATTACTTTCGCATTTACAACAAAGCCTACTGTTTTAAAATTGGCTGGAGTTTGCCACATCCTGTCTGATATTAAGATACAGTACCTAAACTGTGCATGCATTGGAGTAGGTAGAGATTTTATCTAGGAGAGACCGTTGCCTACCAAAAATAGTGAATGTATAAGCCGAATCATACAAGTCGGCGGATGTGAAGTCAGCTACAAACTGCGCAATAAACAATCAACGTAGCAGCTATAGGTAAGTGAGGTTCAGTCAGGATTGGATATTGCGCAGCTTGTAGCTAAATTCACCTCCGCCAACTTGTATGATTCGACCTATATGTATTAACTGTAAAGTTTCCTAGGGTGAACAAAAAAGTATTTAAGGTGGGCAAGGCCCACCCTTACATACCTATATAGTTCCATTATGGAACTGTTAATGGTACTAGTGGCGACGAACCTTTATTTTCATACTTACTATGTTTATTCCAAAATAGGTAAGAGAAATCAAGTTAGCATGTGAACATTATCGCAACAATAAAGCGTAGAAAACGAGGATGGTTGCGTACGAACGTCACGGTCCACCAGATAGGAGTGCGTTTAGCCAACACGCCCGCGCCGCTACCATCGCAGCATCGCACGCGCCAACGCCGCCACATCGACATATCTTCAGATAACAATATAATTAATTTAAACCTAATAGCCCAGTAAAACTAAATGGTTATATATCAAGTTGGACAGCAGGGGATCTCCGATTATTATACCAAAATGTAGCTGCACGTGCATCGAAAAATATATTAAAATCTTCCTTCCTCCCAATTTTTTCCCTGCACATAAATATAACTAGCGACCCACCCTGGCTTCGCACAGGTGTATTATACATATAAACCTACCTCTTAAATCACTCTATCTATTAAAAAAAAACTGCATCAAAATCCGTTGAGTAGTTTTAAAGATACAAGCATACATGGGGACAGACGGGAAGCGACTTTGTTTTATACATTGTAGTGATAGTGAAGTGATTTAATAGAAATGTTTATATCAAGTTGGACAGCAGGGAGGGGATCTCCGATTATCATACCAAAATGTTTAAGCTGCAACGTGCATCGAATAAAATATTAAAATCTTCCTTCCTCCCTATCTTTTTCCCTAAACAGATATAATTATAAATTTCATCCACTGCAGTCCAACACATACATCAAATCTAGTTTTACTGCTCTAGTATAATGTGTGAAGCTCGCACCACGCTTGGCTAAATAACGCTCGAAGTGCTGTCTCATTCTGTTTCTGCGCAATGAAACAAGACAGCGACATATTTTTTGCGTTAATTTGCCAAGAGTGCCTGTACGTAGCATTAAAGATCTATCGTAGAGTTTGCAGGTGCAGACGACGACAACCAGTTTTATATTGTTCTCTTTTCTAGATTATATGTTGTGAATTAAAACCAAAAAGTACTAATAATAAAGCATACATAACGTAGTCTGAAGTGGTCATGTTTCTGTTACCTACTTATTCATTTATTGGGGTTCCTTACAGTTCCGTCACTCTTTTCATGATCAATTTTTACTATGGGACTAATCACGAAATATCGAAAATAATCATCTGTAAGAAATGTTGTTTAAGTTTTGACTGAATAAATAGTAAATTATTAATTAATTATTTAAAATACCTAGTCTGTTGAATGAATGTCGATAGGCGTAGGTAGGTAAATAGAATTTAGGTTTTATAACATTCATTCATCAGCTGTTATATGGGTCATTCTCAGTTAAGAGGTACTTTCCATGGCAAGGACAAAAAAATGCATTTTTTTTACACTAACTTCCTAAATAACCTATTTATTACTTAAAACTAAATGTTTTCTTCATGCTCACTCAAATTTATTACAGAAATGTACGTAGTTTAGTCACAATAAGTTCTAATATAAGAAAAAAATCTCTCCCCTGGTCTGTCCCCAAACCGACTTTATTTGTAAACCAATTATTATGAATGTATTAAAATTCAATAATTACTTTATCATTGTTAATTTTGTACAGAATAATAACTTGGTCACAGTGTAGTGTAAGTAAAATTACTTATATTTCAATTTTTCATGAATAATATCAACGCTGAAATTTGTCCTCCGTGTTTCGTGTCTCGTCCCCTGGCTTTTTGTTTCCGTTTAAAAATCAGTTATGTTTTGCTAATTTGTGTAAGTTGTGACCTTGAGTGCATAGAATGTAACGTGAAGCTAGCAGCAAGCGGCGCATATGCCGACTGCGCAGCCATTTTAACGGCCATTTCGGTCAAGCCGCTCGCTTGGTGTAGAAGAGTTGAGTGAATGCAGTCTTTCCTCTGGTAAGTTTTATTTAGCAATTATCTGTTAAAATACTAATATAGACTTAAATATTCACTATGAATAGTGCATACATTGTAATGTTTGATTGTGAATTGCGTACAATTAACACTTTTAAGGCTATTTTAGATATTAACCGAAAATGTCTCTCCCCTGGCGTATTTCCCCTGGCTCTTTTGATGGCAGGGGAGATGCTTGATGTCCAGGGGAGATAAACTTGTATGCGTTTTCATCAATACTTCTACATTTTTCTCTGAACCTTTACTTGGCATTATGTATATCTTAGTCTTACAATTTAATATGACTTTTACAGAAAAAAAGGCACCTAGAAAAAAAATGAATCAAAATTTCACATGGAATTTTCATGAAGCAGGTCACGGTAAGAGAGCTCCTGATGGAGTGGGTGCTACTTGCAAGAGAACTGCAGATAGATTTGATGCGAGTGGCACCGATATTTCATCAATAAATGACTTAGCAAAAGCCCTAGAGAAAACCTGCCCGAATATTAAAATTTTCATCATGGATGATGCAGACATATCTGAAAAAGCAGCAAAATTAGGTTCTACTGAAGGTATAAAGACTTTTTCAGGCACACTAAAGGTTCACCAAGTTACCGGTTGCGTATTTATACCTAATTGCCTGAAAAGTTTGAGCTGCTTCTGTGACTCAGAGCTATGTCGTCATTTTCAATTGGGTACTTTGGATTATCCACAAACACATCGTAAATTTACTCTACGTGTTGACGATATATACGGAGTGAGCGATTCATAAGATGAACCACTAATCAATATCACATCTCAAGAACACAGGAAGAAGCCTCAAGAAACACTACAGCATTCTGTACCTACCAGTATTAAAACCAAACTGCACAAAGATGATTCAAAGCCCTCAACATCTGGAAAGAAAACATTCTACAACGGGGACTTTGTGCTGGTTTAACTTCAAGATACAAAAACAGAATATCGTTATGTTGCAGTGTGCACAGGATTTGAAGAAGATGATGAACTTCAAGTTATATTTTGTAAAATTTGTGATGAAACTGGAAAAAAGTTCAGAATAAATGATGACGATATTTCTTTCATCACCTGGGATCAGGTTTTAAAAAAACTACCCTCCCCTAACTTAAAAATGAGAGGCCAGCGTATTTTTTATGCATTTAATGAATCTATTGATGTCTTTGAACGCGGGTTTTAGTAAAAGATTTTTTTTAGTTACCTATTAGTTATAATGTTTTTAGAGTTAAAGTTAGTTAGAAATTTAATACTGTTACTCAGAGAAGTTTTTGTTTCTTTTTATTTCACTATTGATAGTAAAGTTATAGATATTTTTGTTTTGATGGAAAGGAAAAGAGCTTAAGAAACATTTAAAGACTGCTAAGAAATGACGTCTGATTATAAATAGTTAATAATTAAAATAAAAATAAACAAATAAAGTTGAATCTTAAAAATATCCCTGTTTTTAATATGTCTTTCTCTCTCCCCTGTCTATAAAGTATCCTCCCCTGTGCATTTTGTCTCTACCCTGTATGGAGTATTTACCCTGGTCGCTTATAAAACGAGATAAAACCAACAAATTGACTGGCCACTTTGTAAACGGTTTCAACTTAAAAGTTTCCATAAAAAAGATATATACTTAAGTCAAAATATAAAAAAAAATGCCATGCCGTCACTTCATACAACACATTACCTCTTAACTGAGAATGACCCATATGCAGAAAGTTGGATGAGCATCGACAAAATAAAATATTATGAAAAAAATAATTTATTTTCGCCAAAGATTTTCGCGATTTCCGGGTTGATACAGTATAAAAATTTGGTCATACTGATGAACATAATGATATTCTAGAACCTTGAACCTAGAGTAAACGCCTTTTATGAAGATTTAGAATTAAGCCTCGACCAGGCTTGTTAAGCGCGAACTTATTCGCGATAAAAAAAAAAAATTCGCAAAAAATGGCAAAACCGCCTTCCATCGTGTACAAAATTTGAATATTTCGCTCGAATTGATTACACTATTGTTGATTTTTCAAAGAGGGCTCAGCCGATTTCTGTAAAATTGAAATGGGACTACCTCGGGAATATACCCTTTCGAACTAAAAAAATATTTTTTCAATTCGGTTAACAATTGGAGGAATTATCTATGAACATACAAAAAAAAAATACATACAGACGAACATAGAACCTCTTCCTTTTTGGAAGTCAGTTAAAAAGCACTAATACCTATTGCAAAGTCTATGAAATACTACATTACCAAATGTGAAAAGAATATAGAGTAGTGCAGTCTGAAGAAGCTTGGAACTCCCGTTAGTTCGCAACAATTTTCGGACCAATAAACAGAGTTTTAAAATCGTAATGAGGCAGAGTCATTTGGGCAGTGCATACAGTTTTTACGAGAGAAATTAAAAACTGGTTTTTATAAAATGGTCGTGTCCGTTGTTTGTACACAAAGCTTCGGTCCTTACTTTTTCAATACTCTGAAATACAGTATTGTAAAAGATATTTCTTGAAACTCGGGTCTAAATAAAAATAATAAGTGCTATGTGGGTAAGTCGACTTTAGTCGATGTAGCCACCAATTTACATATTCGAGGATAATTTTATCAACTTTACTCTTGAGTTCTTGACCTTATTCCCAGAACAAAATTACGATTTCCTAAGACCTAATTCTCAGACTCATTAATTTTACTTAATTAAGTAACACCAACGATTGGTTGGGAGAGTCCATCTTGGTCGTCGTCAAGCGATTCTATCTCCATCATTATGAACAACTTTTACTATGGGGCCAACAATGAACTCGAAAGGCTAGCCACCCATGCCTATACGAACAGCTTTTTATAAAAAAAAAACAACGGGTTGCACTCCGGTAGTGCCGGCAGAAGTAAAAACTTGAGCCTAAAGTATTATAATTTATGTTATAAAATACAATAGCACACACGCACACTCGCGCACGCACCCTGCGCCGCTTAAACGAAACAGCAGGAGCAGACATAAGGTGGGCATCCACGATGCGATGATTTGATCAAATTTTCGCTTCATTCCAACTGGGAGCTCATTCAATTAATTCAAAGGTAGGGGGTGTACCATTTTGTTTCCTCAATAACTACTAACCAGCTATAGTTAACTACCTATATTTGGCCTCCACTGGACTGATCTGATGAATTGATGCGATCATCGCGTTCTGTGCGCCCAGTTTCAGGTAGTAGTACAAATCGTTAACTACCAATTCCTACCTTTGAATTAACTGAATGAGCTCCCAGTTGGCATGAAGCGAAAATTTGATCAAATCATCGCATCGTGTATGCCCACCTATACATTTTAGCCGCGCGGTAGTGTGGGATATTACTTCCTCTCCTACGCCGCGCCGCCTCTCCCTCCGTCTTACGAATTTTCGATCAGGTCACGTGTCCTGACGCGAGTTTTTTGTACATTTTTGAACATTTTGTAACCATCACATAAAGTACACAACGCCGCTAAAGAAGTTTTCACTTTGCAAAATTTTGTTTAAACTGCATTTTAACTGATTTCAAAATAAGGATGAGGTTCTCCATTTGACTGTATGTTATTCTAACAAAGATTGGTATCACCCCCAGAGGATTCCCCTTCAGAAGCAATGTCTCTTGTCTGTTACTAATAAATGCAAGCCACACTGACTGCTTGAGTGTCCACATGGCATTCTCAATAACAAACTAGCTAAACAGGTCTATTCATAAAGGGTAGGGTGTGGGTACTATACTATACTAAGCCGAAAGGGTGTGATTCAGACATTTAAGACTACCATAATGAACATCTATTATGGCCCAAACCGGAAATCGACCAAGAAACATCAACTGCCCCATCAGCATCCCAGCAACTCGGAATCGACACAATGTACGAAACAGCTGATTTTTATTTTTTGACGTGACAACGTCTTATAATTCGATAGAGCCGGCTGCCACGCACGAAAAAACATGACTCCTGCGGCGTTACCTCGCTCTGAGGCGTTCCATGTAAGGCTTGAAGTGCAACCGAGAGCGCAGAACGAGCGAGACAAAGAAGCACAATCGGCCTTTGCGTTCGGCAGCGTTCGACATACGTTGTCACGTTCAACTATCGTCAGTAAACCGACTTTACAGACAACCAATTTTTTTTTTTGAAATCGCTGAGGTCTCCTCATAAAAGTTGTTCATAACTATCGTCTGAATCACCCTTTTACGGCTTAGTTTACCTGTATTGGCCGCGCCACACAAATTGGCGGATGTGAAGTTAGCTACAAGCTGCACAATATCCAATCCTGACTGAAGCTCACATAAAGCCATACGCTGATTGGCTATTTTGCAGCTTTTAGCTAACTTCACATCCGCGAACTTGTGTGGCGTGGCCTATACTACTCTGTATACAAAGTTAGACATAGCTAAGTTAGGTATAAGTCGCAAAAAAAACGGCTGTCACATACCTACACTCGCATAATTGCAATGATTTAATACCTAGTATCACTCGCATAATTGATAACATGTCATGTAGCAGTACATTAACAGCTCAAGAAAAAGTTGAAAATCAAGGACTGTACCTATGTGCATACTTTGATTATTTATAAATGGAGTGGTCCTCGCTCCTTCCTATCTTAACAGGTTTCCTGACACATATACATACTTTGCTTACACTTGCTCGAGCATTAGGTTCACTAAGAACTTGTGGTAATGTACCTGAACTCCCTGACCACATTTGAATCTAGATAAAAGAATAGACTACTTAGATGAAAAAACTAAAATATTCCTCAAATAATCATCTGCTTGTTTGAATCCAATTAAATTGATTGTCTTAGACCTTCCTATTTTGCGCTAAGGTATTTCCAGATTTTCCAAAATTTCTGAGATATTTCGTGTCACTTATGTGAAGTGTGTAAGTAATAAACTCTGCAGTTTAACAAAGCATATTGAAACCATGTAGGTACCTAACAATTCAATGCTGAATTTCCTCATACTGTTTGATATTCCAAGGCATATTAACAACTGTCATATATTTTTGTGGTTAATAATACAAGCATTTGACCACAGCCCACCTAATGTTAGGTAAAGAGATGGGCTAGTTTAGGTAGACATTGCACTTTGAGGGGGAAACAAATAACTCCATGTGGGGTTGTAATTCTAGGGCTTATTGTCTCATGCTAAATAATAATACAATTCACATTGTGGAAGTACCTTGGTAGAAATATCTACTTAATTTGTTACTTTGTCTGTGCTTTGTATTTTGAATCAGTATTAAAACTAACTTCCAGACAAGCTATGGGTCTAAAAGCCCAATTCTTTTAAACAATGTGACTATTGCTTTTTTTTAACTCCAATAGCAATTAGACTATTGTCTCAATGTCACTATTGACCCCATATTAGTGCATATATTATTGAGAACACACTAAGATCATTTAGAGGCCAGATATAAATAAACACTTCAAAATATCTAGATATTTAATACAATTGGTATTAGCTATGACTCAGACCAAATAATGACATAAGCAATACATATTCACATGATAATATGTAAACTACCCCCAATTGTAACATTGATAGGAAATAAGACTGATACCTATCACAGAACTAAAAATTTTAGTATGAAAATAGAATGGCAACCAATCAGAGAATTTACTAAATTTAAACAAAATAACTAAAGTAACTAACATTTTGCTAAAATTAGAAAGCTGGTAAAATATTGTATCACTGAAGTGTACTTGAATACAGAGTTTATATTCAAGTTTTTGCCATTTTTGCAAATTTTGACAATTATAATAATTCTGAGAAGCTGAATACTAGCTCTAATAACCCAATTCCTGTCGAAAACAAAGAGCTTATCTACCAAGATACTGCCTAAAATAAAATGACCCATTGGACGTTGATTTCTTTGTTTTTTTTAGACAAAGACATAGAAACAGGACTTTATCTTATCACTTATCAAATGAGCAGTGTTATCTAAATGTATGAGCAACTTCGTGATTTAACATGAAGGAAGATAAATGATGATTCAATACTAGTCAAATAACATGTTTGCATTTAAATCAAATACCTAATAGCTGACTGTTTCTGTAGACAACAGGCATATTCTAGGATATACTCATCATAATAATCAACTTTAACTATGGGGCTAAGTCTGAAATTGTGAAAAGAAACAGGAGGGCCATTGTCAAAGTTCATGGACTTTATAGGTATGTGTAGAATGTCAAAAACAGCTGATTTTCTTTACAATTTCAGAGTGTGGGTCTCTTAAAAGTTGATTAGGTATACTGAGTAGTTTACATATAAATATTCATACAAGTCTGTTGTCCATAGAGACACCTTGTATAGGCGAATCATACAAGTCGGTGGAAATGAAGTTAGCTACATTCTGCACAATAACCAATCTTGACTGAAGCTCACATAAAGCAGCACATTGATTGGACATTGCGCAGCTTGTAGCTAACTTGACATCCGCCGAATTGTATGATTTAGACTATAAAAGAGAGTTTGTAGAATAATAATCCATATCTGAACTGTTCAATAGTGATATTTGCCAGCAAAATCAAATATTACTGAACACAGAGAGAGTAATTATCTCTTGGAATTACTACAAAATGTTAAATCATCTGTAACCACACAGTTTTTCCAACATGTCTACAATGATTTTCTCTCACATATGCCACGAGAGAGAGAAATATTCTATTGCAAGACTTTGGATTCAGACTACATAAAAAAAGATGCTGGTTCTAGATCTGAGGTCAAAACAATGTAAGCACAAAGCCTAACTGTCTAAGAATGGACAAGTATAACTATAGCAGCAAATGGCTAAGAATAATAAATAGAACTAAGAAAACTATAAGAACAAATAGGAAAACAGTGTTTACCTGATCCATAATCCGATGAATAAAACTTCACTGATAATCTCCCACTTAAAACTTTTATTATACTTTGTTATATTGTATTATCACAAATCCTGGTAGATTTAAAACACAATCACGCAAATCTTACTGTTCTTTGATTACTGATTTTCCATATAAACATAATTTACACAATAAAACACAATCTGCAACATGACTTAGGTGTAAACTCTTATTCGTACACCATTATACACAATCATATAGTTATTGCATATTGGATGGCTTTATATTCTCTACGTAGTCCATGTCCTCGCATATTTTAATCTCATGAAATTATATACAAACTTGACTAATGATTATTTTACAATAGACTTGGGCGCCCGGGTCGCTCCCGGTCCCACCGACATACTAAGCTTATCATGATTCTGATGCTCCTTCGCACTGACTATCTACACTTCAATGTTTTGTTCTTTTTACATTTTGCCAAACTGTAACTGCGGGAGTATCTACCAGTACTAAAGTATGAAAATATAAGATAAAGCACCTCGTTTGGACAATGGTATGTATCAAAGATATTAACAACGTGATATGACGCTTCGCGAGCGGCGGCCGGGGCCGGGGCGGCGCGCCGCCGCCGGCGCCTCCGGGCCGGGCCGGGCGGCCGTCGAGCCGAGGCGAGCGTCTGTCGCCTCGCCCTTGCAGTCTTACGAGAAATAAATGCCACATTACACTCTAAATATTAAAGCACTGTACAACAACAATAATTTTTCTTGTCCTTCTCGGGGCTAACGTTCATTTCGCGCACTATCTCCGCGAACATCTCGTTGACGTTGGTGCGGCTCTTGGCCGAGGCTTCGATGAAGGGGCAGACCCAGCTCTGCGCGAGCGCCGCGCCCTCGGTGTGCGCCACCTCGCGCTGGTGCTCCAGGTCGGCCTTGTTGCCCACCAGCAGGATCGGCACGCGCTCGGAGCCCTTCACGCGCGTGATCAGCTCCTTCATTATCTTTATGTCCTGGAACGTCTGGTGGTTCGTCAGGGAGTACACCACCACGAATCCTTGCCCGTTCTTTATGTACAGATCTCGCATAGACGCGAATTGCTCCGTGCCGGCGGTATCCAATATTTCTAGTACACATGGTGAATTGTCCACTTCGATTTCTTTTCTGTAGAAATCTTCTATCGTAGGGTCATATTTTTCCATAAAACATCCGGACACGAACTGCACAGTCAGAGCACTCTTCCCGACCCCACCCGAGCCCAGCACGACCACTTTGAATTCGCGCATTATTGTGCTCCGTTATTCACACTTGCGAGTCCTCCACACAACGTTTTAGAAACGTATTCACACTGTATGCTATAAAAATGTCATTGCTATGTTGGTTTATGACTCACTCGAATGCGATCACTGAGTAACGTTCACATAAAGCGAGCTAATTGATAAACATAGACGCCATTTTAGTTTGATGAGTGGCGAAACAACTCCGATTGCATCGCGACGGTGGTTACTCCAAAGATACAAACGCGGAAGCAAACATCTATTCGACTGAATTGTTCTCTGCTTTGCTTCAAATCGGCAGCAGCAGGTTGGTCAATGCACCATTGCAATGGTTTGATTGGTGAATGAAAAATAGTCCCACCGGATGTGGAGTTGTCATTATAGAAATTTACCATCTCCCGTAAAAAGTATTTGCCAACTTTGTCGGATCCGGCAGTCCGGCACTTCCTTCTAAAGTAGAAATTACTATTGTAAAAATTGTAGAAATTCAGTACAAATGTAATTGAAGTCAAAATAGCACAGATATCTAACAGAGATAGCGCTGTTGTCACTTGAGGCCATTCTCAACCACAAAAATGTCTATAAAATCCACAGAGCTACCTATTACAACCCTGTGATAAAATTTTACCTAGAGCTGTCAAAACTGACAAAATATTATGAATTAGACACAGAGCTAGTACAACTAGAGAGATAGCGCTGTTTTCGCTTGAGGCAATTCTCAACCACAAAAATGTATGGAAAATCGAGCTCAGCGCTGTCAAAACTGTCAAATAGGTATGTATTGGCTTTTGACACTACTGAGAGAAAAACACTACAACTAGCCACTGAATCGAGATATTTTATATGTCTCTTTCTAACTCATGCCATAATAAATCACTGCATACCGCATAGCATAAATATTATGTCATAATTTTGTTAGTGGCACAGAAAGCAATGGGCGTAGCATGTAGATTGTAGGTAACATCACAGCCGCCAAGAAGTTTGATTCAGCCAATAACTACAATTTATTAACTTATTAAGACGTGACGTTTATTTTGACGTCATATAAAATTAAATTGATGAACATCGCCGCGCCGGCTACACGCACGATAAAGTGTCACGTACTGAAAGTGCAAGTGAGAGCACGGAACAAGCGATAGAGGCACGATCGGCCTAAGCGATCGGCTTGTTTCAGTTGTTAATTCAACAACATTTTCTTATGATGTTATCACGTAAAATTATCGTCCGTAAACCGACTTTACACACAACCAATTTTGTGACTGTCAAAAAGAGGTAGGGTGGTGAATGATTTTTATACATTAGTAGTACATAATTTTTAATTATTATTTTCTTTCTCGTTAGCTCGCCAACCATGGCTTCCGTCTTATACAAGTATTATGAACATGAAAGCTATGGTTATGTATGAGAAACACAATACATGATGATACTCAATAAAATAAACCGGTATTCTGTAAAATACTATCCCTAAAAAGTAGTAACGGCAATTTAACTGCAACACTGTACCGGATATTTTTAATTTCTTTATATTGGTATTATATTTAGTTCGGATACGTTACTGGGTTGTCATACTGCCACAACTTGTACTCATCTTGTACTGTTTAGTTATGAACGTTAAAACAAAACTACAAAAAATACTTACATTATACCTAGTATGTATGTAAACAATTTTTAGTAAATTGAGATCATTGAATATAATATTACACAGAATATTGTACAGAAAGATAGTTAATTTGGGCATTGAATTACAGTAATCGATATCCGAACCAAAATGAACTTGACTATTATCACTATGCTAAAGATTGTTTTGAAATGTCATAATTTTAATTTCCACTGTCAGTCATTCCATTAGAAAGAGAAAAATCATATGATTCTTTAATCAGATAAAAAGAGATGAGCAACCTGTCAAAGCAAACATTGAAATCTGGAACATCAAAATTCCCAATCCCGCACCGCAAGTCGCTACAATCCCGGCTGCTAAATCAAATTCTTGTTTCTTTGCAATATTTTAAAAAAATAAAATATAAAAATAGGCTGACTGAAGAGAAACACACACAGGAGACAATACGGCGGTAAGCATTTACATAAATATAACTTTATGAATGGATTGTTCACGATTTAGACTAAAAACAAAGCCAAATCTTTTCGCTTCATGCAAAGTGTAAAATTAAAGCCGGTCACCGGTGAATTACCGGGGCCATGGGGCCGGCGCCCGCTTGCCGGGGTGCGGATACGAAGCTCTATCAATTAAACGTAATTATTACTCAACGCTGATGAGGTCATAGGAGACACAGTTTCGCTCCTTAAAATACATCAGTTTTGGGCTCAACTTATTCGCGTTTCCATACAATTTGGAGACAATAGATAATGTTGTATTGTTGTAATACGTACCCTACATGTAGCTTCCACACAAAAGTATGTTATAATGTCGTGAGATAACTAAAAACCAGTCTCCAATACATAGCTAAATATTACAACATTTTTTACTCCCTTACAAAATAATAGACCAGAAATACGATAGAACCACTCGACGCAAAATTGGCTCAAAGCCAAATTGAAAAGTTTATTCATAGACACAGAGTGCAAATTATCAATAATGTTTTTGCATGAAGAATGCTTAAATTTTAGTTTTGAAATTAGAATTTTATATTTATGGCTGTAAAGAATTACATAATTTTTCAGGCTGCAACATGTCGCACAAACAAATGCCTTATTCGCCAAACTTCCCACAAAGTCAGGGGTATGCTCCACCGCCAGAAGATTCCAAGGCCAATGAAAGCTATCCTATGCAGAATCAGCAGACTTCAGCCTATCACCAATCAGGAGGGTACCCTCAGCCTCCTCCTGGATACCCTGGGCCTCCTCCAGGGCCGGCTGCCCCCATGGTTCCTCCTGGGGCTCAGCCATTGCCAGGCATGCAGCCGGGATTTCAACCAGGTAAAGAAAGAGTTGTAAAGTAGTTGTAGCTAAGAAAGGTAAGATATTTGTCATTGTTAAACTTGTTTCATCTCAACTGCATTAACAACAGCTAGAGATACCTTTCTCTGGTATTGATTTAGTAATTTAAAGTACTGAGCATAAATATATTAAAAGTACTATAAAACTAATAAAAACATTTAAAGTACTGCTCACACAGCAGGCCTAATTCTTGCATGGTGGTTGCTATGCAGCGCATTCCACTGTGACCCTGCTATAGTCCTAAACTCCAAGGACAAACAGTGTTCTAACAGGATAAAACACTATTTGATTGTAATATTTCATCTTGTAAAAATAGAATGTGAATATAAAATGTTTGTAATTTATTATTTATATTATATTATAGCCTATTTATTTTATGGATAATTGTTAATCCTTATCAAAAATATCCCGCCGCTTTTTGAGTCGACATATGGTTTCAGGGATAGTAAGTTGACCCGCCAGGGGGTTTGGATGGTTTTCCAGCCTTGTTTTGTATCTCGCTCCATGAGACTCTATTTCCTCTTTCACCATGGACACATCAAGATTTTCATGGACCTCTGTGCTCGCTATTAATAATGGCAAAGGAAATGGGGCTAAAGAGGCTCCAACATGGTACGGAATCCTTCGTGCGCGAGTCTGACTCGCACTTGGCCGATTTTTTTATGAATTATCCAACAATATTAAAGTATGCTTACACTAATCAAAACTGAGTTATAATAACTAATCATTATTTTTGCCGACTACCAAAAAGTACTATGTTCATCTGTATGTATTTTTTTGTGTATGTTCATCAATATTTTCGCCAATTGGGAGCTGATTTAAAAAAATCTTTTTTAGTTTGGAAGAGTATAATAATTACTACTTACTAATACTTACTTATTGATAATACTTTTGAGGTGGTCCCATTTAAACTTTATTGAAATCAGCTAAGCCATTTTTGAAAAATCTACAAAAATGTGCATTCATGTCACATAGATTTGTGTAAATTATTCGAATTTTGTACATGGTGGAAGTCTGTGTTGTAAATTTTTGAGAAAAATAATTATATTACACATGATAGCAAAGAATTTTGTGTTATTGTTCTGTTATCACTTGTATTTTTTACAGCTTGACTAAGTAGTTGTTAACTGATCATGTATGTGCACATACAAGTCAGTATGGGCAGTCTACAGAAGTAAAAGCCACAGGTGGCATATAATATTGTGTACATATAACTGAGCACTACCATGGTTTAGATGCCAAGTAAAACTATACGCTAGGTTTATTGCATCTATCTGCATATTGTAAAAGTAAACTTTTAGAGCATCAAAAAATTGTTAGGAACCTGTCACATTGGATTCCAACTACAGTAATTCCATTATATTTTAATGATGTTTTCAGGTTTCCAGCCAGGATTCCAACCGGGATACCAGCCAGGTTTCCAACCGGGATATGCTGGAGGGTACCCACATCCGCAGCAGGGATACCCCGGCCCCGTGGTCCAGCAGCCTGGGCCACAAGCACCTGGTAAGATGATAAACATTGACTTTCCACTAAAGCATCCTAACTTTATAGACCGAATCAAACATCTTGTAGTATGATTCAGCCTATACTAATATTATAAAATACTAAAGTGTGTTTGTTGGTTTGTTACTCTTTTACGCAACAATAGAGCAAGACTTAATTTTTAGTATGCATATACCTAGTTCAAAAGTTGGAGTGAGACATACATATACCTACTATTTTGTATCCCAAGAATAAAAAGATTCTGTGGGACAGAATAAAAACAAAAATATCACGTGCTCGTAGCCGCGGGCAAAAGCTAGTGTCTTGTTAGGCATCGATTTTGCATTTCATGTAGTTATATTGGCCGAATCAATCTTGATGGGATCTGTGAAGTTAGCTACAAACTGCGTAAATCCCCACTCCTTGCCGCTGCTGACATATGAAATTGTTATTGTGGAACGACTTGCCTCGTATTATATTCGCCTTTACCTTGATTATACAAACCTTGTCCGTCTTACCACAAAAGTTTTACGCACGCTTTAGACAATACTTAACAGTACAAATTGCATGGTGAAACAGTATTTAAAGTGTGTTTAAATCTTTTGTGGTAAGGCGGTGTAAGTCAAAGTCAAAGTATTTGCATACATTTACTAAAAAACCATAAATAAAATGGGTGTGCAAAACTTTCGTAATTGAAAATTAAAATACATTTAAAATTGTCATTATGTCAAGTTCATTTAAATAATGATGTTATAATGGCATATTAATTAATTACATGTTCCATTGTATGTATGTAATCGACATTATGCTTTATTAATGTTCTAAGGGTAATTAGTAAATAGTAATTCATTGTTACTACATAATAAAAACAATTTGGCTTACGACTATTTAGCCTCACTAGTTTCAGAATAATTATTTAATAGTTACAATGAATTCTCACGCGATTTTAATGAAGTAATTTGATTCATCATTTTGAAATGACATGCAACTACTCTAAATAAAGAGTATATAATATGAACTAGGTGAATCCATTAGACGACAGACCTTGCCTAACTTAGGTTATGACCAATTTTTACTAGAGGCCAACTCCGAAATCGCGAAAAAATTAGCTCTTTGTAAATAGTTCTCTCATTGAAACGATTATTTATAGAGCTTTCCACAATAGGTTTATCTGAAAGAGTTGTCTTTGTGATAAACATTTCAAAAATTTGTCGCGAACGCTGGCCTTGAACCTGCCTCTTTCGGATCACTAGCCCGATGCTGTAAGCGGTGGCGTAGCGTGCCTTGGCGGGGCCCCGTATAAACAGTTGTTTGGGGGCCCCTATAAAAGGTAAATGATTTCTCACAAAGGAAAAAAAAATGTTTGGATAAAATTAAAAGAAATATTTATTCATCATAATTATCTATCTGTCACTTTTTCCAAAAATTTTACAAACAATTCAAATTAAATATACATTCTCCATGCCTTTTTTCGGCAAACTGATTTATTAAATCTACTAATACTACTACACCAGACGATCAATTGTTTGTATTGTATTGCAATGTAATGCCTAATTAAATAAATTAAAAATTGGGAAGTTTTTATTAACTTTTGCTTCCGCACGTCGGGGGCCCACGTGACCCGGGGGACCCATAAAAATTATACGGTAGATACGGTGGTAGCTACGCCCCTGGCTGTAAGGACCAGCCAACCAAGTGTTTATCATTGTTACCAACGCTGTAAGTTGTTAAAATGATAAACACTTCACAAAATTTGGCGGGAGCGTTACAGGCGGACTAGCTTAGTTGGTAAAAGCATCGGGCTAGTGATCCGAAAGAAGCAAGTTCAAGTCCTGCGTTCGCGACAAATTTTTGAAATGATTATCAAAAGACAACTCTTTGAGTTCTCTCATTCTCGACAAAATGTACTTCGATGGTACATTGTAGAGTTGTAGTGTGCAAAGTAGAGCGTGTCGTCTTGTTTTCCTTGCCTGATACAGATGATACGTTCGTACATTCCTAGCATGATCATTGTATGATACGCTATGGTAGGCAGCCACCTTTAATAGGCTGCGGTGTATTTGGAAATATAGAGTTTTTCGCCAAAACCGTGGCCAAGCCACTATCTCACCATCTTATTATGAATAATACTAACAACTGAAGAACCTGTGACAAATTGCACAACTTGACAAAGTAGCTAAAATGGAAATTCAACTGGGTGTATTGGGCGCGGACAATGTGCCATTACCTTGTGCATTAAACCTAACTAGTCTGATAGAATGTTATAATGAATGATTGCGCGGCCATTGATATACTTCGTCATTCGCAGTAGTGGTACATGTACGACTTTATTTCGACCTAGTCAACTTTTATCAACCTAGTATGAGTCGAGATAAACCTATACATAAACATAAAAAATATTTGTTGACATATAAAAGCACAATTTACATCTTAGCATTAAATAGGTACAAATATTAAGTAGGAGCGAAATATTAAGCTTAATGAAATTAATAATCTACTAATACAAGTATGTGGATGTTTGTATAGAAATTATTGAAGCAACTTTTATTGGTCAAAATATCTTAGATTACAGTTGTATACCAAATTAAAATCATAAATATTACAATGTTACAAAATTAAAAATAAAGAATAAGTAATAGGTTTTTTTGAATAGCAAATTAATTTTGAACATGGCTCATAATTAATCAATTTTTTATGTAAATTATTTAAGTTTCGGTTTTTTTAAGGTTATAAGAATCCTCCCCCCGATTGGGTTCCCGCCTTGTCGTGGCGGGGGGGGTAGCCAGGTCTTCCCAGCCTGGTGAACGAAGAGGAACCCGAGGTGGGGCCGGCCTCTCCGGGTCTTGGGCCCAGACAAGCCCGTGCGGAGGCTGGCCAGTAGGTTGGCTGGCCGACTGAGGTGGACTGCGGTGTCGCGCTTGTCGCGATGCCGCGGCCGAGCCGTGGGATGGGCGGTGAAGACACCGCTGCCTATCCTACCTGCCAGCGGCCCTAACGGGTCGCTGCTATACTGTCCAGTCGGCAGGACTCCCACATAACTACCCGCCTGCCCCCGAGGTGTGGTGGTATCTATAAAAGATTTCCTCTGGTAAAAAAAAAAAAGAAAAAAAAAAGGTTATAAGAATATACAGTATAGGTAGAGTAAGAATCCTAAACAAAAACGTGGCTGAACTCCAACTCCTAACTCGGTTGCCCTGTATTTAGGAAATTAGTCCCCTCCTGTCTGCGCTTAAGCACGCATGACATGGTATAAACTTATTTATCCTTAGGTACTTTTACCTACAGTGAAATTATCATGCGAGTTATATAGAAAACCTAATATGTATTTATATTGAACGTTCCCTTTTTCATTCACAACGACTTTCTTTTTTGTAATAAATATAATAATTTTACATCACAATAGATAGAAACTAGAAAGAAATTCAAGTAGGTAAAGAGTAAGTAGATGAAATTAAAATACTGAAGGCGGGCAACCCTAGCGCGTGATACGTTCTGCGTGGCCACGTGGCGCTGTAGTTATTATACTCGTATTTCAAGGACAGGGCCGAGTCACAATACTGTTAGATACCATTACCGTGCCTATGTTTAGTAGACAGTCAGTTAGGTCTGACCATATTTTTGTCCTCTATGATTCTTCTTTCCATTTTCGTACGTGACACTGAACGCGATATCTGCTGCGTGTAGTCGTCTACGGAATTGCATCTTAACACCACTCAAGTACGAGTAGAGCATTAGGCTGCGTTTCCATTGAAGATATGCGAGGATGCGTAACAAGGGATGTGTTTATAAGAACTGATAGAATCGCTTCATTTACCTAGCCTCGTTTAGAGTAGCTCCTGTGGGAACGACTTAAAGGTCTCCACATACGATGCTTCCGAATGGATTTCGTCAATGTTGCCAATTTAGCTAAGTCAAGTTTTGGCTCCATATTATACACAATCATTGTTTGAAGATATAGGTAACCTTTTTTTTATTTCGTATAGGTTTGCGTTTGACTACATACATGCCTGATGTTAAGCAGATATGCGGTCTACAGTGTAGCACGCTTACCTGTAAGATACCTATTTACTCGGGATTTGAAGACACCCACGTTGTACTTTAGCGGGAAGACAGACCCAGGCAAAGCATTCCACATTCTGGCTGTTCGTATGAGGAATGTGGATTTTTACATAAATCCAGAGATATTTCAGTTTCAGATTAATTACATAAGTTGCTGAACTATTTTAGTCGCCTAAAATTTGGTTTCTATGCTGAGAAAAAGAAAAGTCGTAATTTCTAGCGATTAAATCGCCTTGTCGCATATCTTTGTTGGAAACGCACCCTAAGTCTTATTTGCACAGTGCAGTGACTTATTTCACTGATAACATGTTTGCTCTGGATGCTCGGTGCCCTGGCAGCTAGTGCAAATATTCTGATAATATCGCATTAGTATCGTTAATGTATTCGGCAGTTTGTATGTCTGTTTTTGAAATTACTGGCCGCGCTGGGACCTGGATTTGAATTTAACCCACGACCTCACGATTGTAAGGCTGCTGTTACTACCACTAGACCACCACGGCTTCAGAGACCTTCAGGCTTGAAAACTCTGACACCAGGGCTATCTACTTACTTACCACTACCCACGGCCTATACGAACTTACTTAGGAGCGGTTTAAGTGGGTCGTAAGTTCAACTTAAATCATAAGACAAACATCCATTTGGAGGAGAAACCGCGCGTCAATCTTAGCAAATGATACAATAACAAAACTAACTACTTATCGTTATCACCAATACTTTGTCTGTCACAGCACTCATTCTTACCCTGGTTTTCTGTTAATAAACTATTTCGCTTAAATACGGATCGCGATGTTGAAAAAAGATTGCAAACAATTCGAACCCCTAAACGAAGATGATCAGTATTATCAAAAGAATAGCAAAGTTTCAGTGAAATGGTCTAGATTCAAACATTTTGTTGCGAAAAAGCGCGTTAACTTAGCAGATGTCAAAGAAAGGAAAGTTTATGTAGAAACTTTGAGTGTTGCCAGTGTAAAGAGAAGTTTTTGCCGCGTTTATAGGAAGATTTTCAAATCTAAGCACAGCGGTTACGAACGGTTTTTAACCGACGAAGAAAAGAGGTTCATGCTCAATGTAGATTACAGTGCGGTGGAGGGTGTTTATTAATTTTGTGTCTGTCGCATAACTGTGCTAATAATATATTTATACTTATATATTAAATACATAATTTAAGCTTTCATTGTTCGTGTTGGTTATTTTGTACAAGGTGAGTTGAACTATATTGTATTAACCGACTTCGAAAAGAGGTTTTATAAGCGGTTTGAATTCGATCAATAAAATTTCGATTAATATCACATGCTCATTATCCGCTTATCACGTTGTAAACCAATACGTTTGAATTTGTTCAAACAATTAATTTTAGTATACATACAAACACAATATTTTTTTGGGATTTAATTATGTTTATTGTTAGTTGTTATTTTTCCATATTTATGATATTTATGAACTTATAACAGAGTGGAACTTTACCAAACATTGCATATTGCGAAAGTAGCCGCCTTACCACAAAAGATTTAAACACGCTTTAAACACTGTTTAACCGTGCAATTTGTAGTGTTAAACTTTGTCTAAAGCGTGCGTAATACTTTTGTGGTAACGTCTTACCACAAATGTTAAATACCTAGAATATAGTAATATAACGTTTCCTGTTTCTCAACAGGAAAAAACATGTAATTGTCCCTAGAATATGTCATAACAAATTATCGCAGAATAGTCTAGAAATACTCGTATTTATAATCCATAGTTATAATTATGTATGGGATGAATCAAATTGTTATTTTAATATCTAACACGGGAATCACAGTTCTGAGATGTGTTGACATCAACGCCATTTTTATCCGACTCTACAATACAATAATAAATTTAATTTTTACTCGACTACAGCATAATTTCAAAGAGCTGTTATCAATACTGTCTATGTATTTTAATTTAGTCTGCATTGATAACATTATATTGTTATAACTATGGTTATACCAATGGTGATACGGATTGTGTCGTTTAAAATTCATGACGTTAGTATAGAGCCACGCTTTCTGCAATCTAAAATATGTACATATTTGGTCTACGAGTACAATGCACCACTTTTATGTTAATTGTTATGCAATGTTATGTATCTATGTGCTACGATACGCTACCAAAGTCTTAGTCTTTAACCCACGCTCTAAAACACTTTTCAACTTATAGCGTAGCTATATAGCGGGTTATCTGTTTGTCCTGTACTAACCCCAAAGGGAGTGGCTAAAACCATCATTATGAACCACTTTTCCTATGGGGACAACCCAGAATACGAGAAAAAAAATCTGCTGTTCCATACAAAACAGCAATTCGGAATCGACAAAATGTATGAAACAGCTGTTTTTTTTCCTTCGAATTCCGAGTTGGTTCCATCGAAAAAGTTGTTCGTAATGACGGTCTGAATATCTCCTTTCGGTTTAGTACACCAGTTCTGGATAACCCTGTATTGTAGGTATATAGCGTAGTGACCTTAGGTAGTAATAGCCACCAGTACACATTTCTAGGTTATCAATAAAATAGCTCATTATCACATACTGCCATTGTACTTATGCTCCAAACATTAATGTTAGGTATTTACGAGTATAAATAAAAATTCTTTACACTCATAGCCTGCCACTAGGTTTCCCTTTATTGGGAAGGCATAAAACACACACAAAAATAATAAAGACTACTAACAACCACGGTCTCTATTTTTGAACCAATAGCCCGCTTGGACGTACTCGTAAATTGTAACGAGACTGAGCAAAAGCAGAAGCGAGAATCAAAAATATACCTAAGTGCGAATGGGACAGCAAAGCATGCGGTTCTAAAATTCATTTTCTACCGTTTCGAAAATTTAGCTCCTATAAAGATTTAAATTTATCACCTAAATATCTGCCCGGGAATAGAACCCGACGGGCAGAATATGTGAGTAAGGCTTGCTGCACACATATTCGGGTCGGTATAATTGGTTGGGCACAATTTGTCGAACGATATGTATATTTTAATATATTATATTATGTGTAGCAAGCCCTCAGAATAATGACAAGTTGTTAATAGAAACCTTGCTAAATTTATTAAAAAAAGCTACGTTACAGCTGTCTTATTCATATCTGGTTATGATTAGCATACGCGAGAGTGAGTGTTACAAAAAAAACGCATTGTCTGTCGGCATACGTCAAAATCACAAGTTGGAATGTCAAAATGGTTGAAATTTGGTCCACTTTGTCTTTTGCGATATGATCGAAAATTTGAACCCTCTAGTTTAGCAGAAGGTTCAAATCTCTGATCATTTTACCTTTTTGAATTTGGACAGCCGAGATAGCTCAATGCTAGTTTGTGTTAGTCCTTATTCATATTCTGATGAGGTAGTATAAACTTATCTACGACGACGACTGTTCCAGGTGGTTGGATGACTATACCGCAAGGACTGAGCAACTGCCCGCCCGGTTTGGAATACCTATCTATGATTGACCAGCTCCTCGTGCACCAAAAAGTGGAGCTGCTCGAAGCGTTCGTCGGCTTCGAGACTAACAATAAATATACAGTGAAGAACAGCGTCGGACAGAAGGTCTATTATGCTGTGGAGGACAATGATTGCTGTACGAGGAACTGCTGTGGACCCATGCGGCCTTTCGATATGAAGATTATGGACAACTTTAGAAATGAGGTATGTCATATTTATAGTTTAGTAGACTAGCAATAAGTACCTATACAGTGAAGAACAGCGTCGGATAGAAGGTCTATTACGCTGTGGAGGACAATGATTGCTGTACGAGGAACTGTTGTGGACCCAAACGGCCTTTTGATATGAATATATAAGAAAAAAAAAGTTTGATTACAGAGCAATGAATACGTTACAAATTGTTTGTAGAATAAGATTATCGTACCTAAATGAAACTAGTCGGATTAACAGCGGCCCCAAACTCGGCTAGGCCGGTCTCTTAATAGCCCTATATTATGGACAACTTTAGAAATGAGGTATGTCTTATTATAGTTTATGACTAATAGTAAGTATTCAATGAAGAACACCAGGTCTATTATGCTGTGGAAGACAACAATGCCTTTCGATATAAAGATTATGGATAACTTTAGGAAAAAGGTAAGTACCTATGTTCAATATTCCGACGCATTCCGATTTCTTGTCGTTATTATTTCGCTGAAAACCATTTAATATACTAATTCCCAAAATCCCTATCAATTAAGTCTGGGGCTCTGGCTCCGCATTCCTCGCCCGTGTGGCGCGAGCAGGATAAAACGCGAAGTCCAACGTCATCACACTTAGCCGATAAATGTCCAGGGTTTAGTTGGGTAAGTTTAGTGGCGATGATCTTTATACTAAGCGCCACAGAACGCTGCGCAAAAGCCGAAATAAAGGTGTGCGCGGGATCGAGACAGACGAGACGCCGGGGCACACCCGCCACCCAACCACATGTCTCCCGCGCGCTCCCTGCGCCCGTGCTCAACACTACGACACGCGGCGTCAGAATTGTGCACACATGCGCAATTATTAGCGAATCACGGCGAAGTGTCATCTGCGGCTTCTCATCCGCTGATTTGTGTGGCGCTTAGTATAAGTACCTACATTTCATCTTACTTACTCGTATATGCAATTGAATTAGCACAAACACAATAAAACAAGCAACGCAATTACTCTTAGCAGAAAATGGCATCAATATGATTGCATGAACTTTGTTGATTTAGCCATTAGCAAATATGGCACCTTATTCCATCTCTTGCGTTATCGTTATCCAAATACGAGATCATAATAAACAAGAAAGCAACAAATACATAATATCCAAGGATTGGTACATGAGTCTTATCATAAAATCAACTTGTTATACTCGTATCATGCCATAAGCTATGTATTCGCAAGGAAGCTAATTAATTGGCCGTTAAGACGCGGTTCCACCATCATAGCCATCTGTGGATTCTGTTGTACTACTATTTAGAACAAAATAAATGTAAGTGGACACGGAAAAAACTCTACAACTCAAATTCGCCCACTGTTGAAGTTTCTGCGAACATTTTGCCAACAAATATGGCGATCGTGTTTCACTTTACCAATTCCGTGGTGTAACGATGTATCGTTACTTCATATTAATGACTTCGTAAGTGACGGGTTGACTGTGCCCAATATCCCCCGTCCTTAATACCTACCCCATTCTCCCCACATTTCTGCAGCCGGCCCTGCACTTGTTTGCACAGTTCGAGCGCAGGAGTAGAACGTGATTCTGCCCGCGACCTCCAAGTGCAACACTTAAATAGCACCATCGCGATATACGCATTTTTATAATTTGTATGCACAACCTTTGCTTGAGCTATTATACATTTATTTCTTTTTCTGTTCTTTATAACTGTAATAATTCAGTGCTTCAATCCCCAATTGGGGTCCGAGATTGGGAGCAGGACATTATCCTCGCATCCATCTATCTCACGGCACGACCCAGTAAGGACGTTTTCCTCAGTTCCCGCTCTGGTCTCCGGCGGCGCCACTACCGCATTCTTCCGCCGCGTCGCGTCGGTTCCCGTTAGGAACAAGGGAAGTGCTCGGCTATAACTGCCTAGTGGCCGCGTAACGGTACATATGATGATCCGGGCAATTGTTAAAACCCAAAAATAAATTTGTTAAACGGATCACCCTCGTTTATTTTCAAATAAGTAGGTGGCCCCGTTACAGTGGCACGCTAGAAATTTTGTGTACTCCATTGGTATTGCACCTAGAAAACAATGCGGTTAGTCCCCTGCTCGCACATACCACGCGTTATTATCAAGTATATACCTACATGAAAAACAGTAGGTCTAAACTAGTAGGCGTGAAAAACACTAGTATGCCGAATAAAACTTTTGGCGTCTGTAGTACTTACAGGCACTTTATAGAGATGGTGTTCCATTTTGAAGTCTCAATATTTCGACACAGTTGCACGCGCCTTGCATGCAACCCAGGTATAGACCACGCCACACAAGTTGGCTGATGTGAAGTTAGCTACCAGCTGCGCAATATCCAATCCTGACTGAAGCTCACATAAAGCCGCACGTTGATTGGCTATTGCGCAGCTTGTAGCTAACTTCACATCCGCCAACCTGTGGCGCGGTCAGTAACATTTCGAAATATCGGCACCTCCCATAGAAACGCCGTCTCGGTAAAATACCTACAAGTGCTAAGTGCTGAAATTGTCAAGGGTCGAAATAGCCTAAAACAGCGGTTTATCAGAGGTCGAATTAACTTCTTGGCGGCTGTTATGTTAGCTATAAGCTGCGCGAAAACCAATCCTCGCGCAGTTGTTAAGTAAGCTTCAGTCAGGATTTGGTTTAGCGCAGCTTGTAGCTGACATCACATACGCCAGGAAGTTTGATTGGGCCTATACCCTTTATCTTCGGCGACGAGGTAAAAACTTGTGATCAATTTCCAGGTGATCCACTTGAACCGTCCCCTGGCATGCGACTCGTGCTGGTGCCCGTGCTGGCTGCAAAGCATGGAGGTGTCCTCGCCGCCCGGCACCGTCATCGGCTCGATAGAGCAGGAGTGGTCCATATGCAAGCCTTGCTACTCCATCAAAAACGCAGCCGGCGATACCGTGCTTACTATCAAGGGACCGTTTTGCACTTGGTCTATATGTGGCGATGTGGAGTTCCATGTAAGTGTGTTTTTATTTTATTTGCAGTAGCATAAGTGATGTACTTAGAAATGCCAAAGCTTCATGGTAAATCCTGGTTCCATGATAAGTGCTCATCAAGGAATATGGCAAAGACATATAGGGAATTGTTCCCAAGTTGGTTTCAAAGCATGCGTTAAAGCATGCGGAGGTGTCCTCAGTGTCCTCACCGCCCGGGACCGTCATCGGATCGATAGAGCAGGAGTGGTACATCTGCAACCCTTGCTACTCCATCAAAAACGCGGCCGGCAATACCGTGCTTACTATCAAGGGACCGTTTTGCAATTGGTCTATATGTGGCGATGTAGAATTTCATGTAAGTGATTGGCAATAGCATGAAAAGAGTTAAGAAAGTCTAAAGCTACTTCTAGTATAATGGATTGTACCAGTGCTTGTTACAAATTATGGAAAATGCCTCCCGAGACCGTTGAGCAGGGATGTTATGGAGTATCCACAATTCCACACTCGCGACGCGACACGAGCACTGCAACTTGTAGCTGATGTGAAGTTAGCTACAAGCTGCGCTGCTCGTGTCGCCTCGCGAGGGTCTGGATAGTTCATTACAACTTGCACTAGATGATTGATCATCCGCCGTTGTAAATATCGTTAGCGATGTAGTACTCGGAGCGTGATTGGCTGACGAAAGGGTTGGTTTCGCTGATGACCGCGTAGATGGCGCCGCATATAGGGTAGTTAGTTGCTCCGATTCAATAAAACAAGAGTGGTTCATCTGCAAGCCTTGCTGCTCAAAAACGCGGCTGGTGTTACTTAGAAGTAATTTTCTAAACATACGAAGTAGCCCAGTAGTGTGTAGTGTTTATGCCTAATTTATTTACTAAGTACCGCAATTGTATGTTTTAATAAGTAGCTTATTTTCTAACTATTGTTAGCTTAAAGTTTTAAAAGGCGTCCCTATAGCCTATAAGACGATGAATTTATTTAAGTAAATGTTATAAAAGCCACGTAACGCTAAATATACATTGTAATATTTACTTTTGTTAAATAAAGAATTTTAAAAATCAAATCAGTTTATTAGAGCAGGAGCGGTTCTTACAGACCCTTGCTATTCCAACAACGCAGCCGGCGACACTGTGCTTTTGATATCCACCGAGGTTTCTTAACCACCCTAGAAACTTCTTCCCATCTAGCTACGTCAATGCCTCTGGTGTTAAAGATGCCCTTAGTGACTTTTACCACCAGGAGATCTATCAAGTTATTTGGCCACTTTTTAACCGACTTCAAAAGTGGAGGTTCTCAATTCGACTATGTTTTTTTTTTGTATTTATGTTACGCGATTACTTTGCCCATTATGAACTGATTTGAGTATTATTTTTATGTTTTGTAGATCATACTTCTGAGGTCCATTTAAATTTTATCGAAATCGGCTGAGTTTTTGAAATAATCAACAATGATGTAAAAAGTACTACATCGATGATACATTGAGCCGTGCATACTATTCGATTTCTTTTATTTCAGTTGAAGTCGGTTATGCCATTTTGGCGAAAAATAATAAATAGGCATTAAAAAAATATTAGACACGTATTTTTTCTTTTGTGAATTAAACAAAAAATGATGAAGATATAGCCCGTTAAAGTTCCGCGTGACGTCATAAGTGCCATACAAATGTATGACTTCTGTGAGAAAGGTGACATGTGACATCACGACCTCCACTCCTACACTTTGACAAGGTTTATATTTTTCATTTGTTGTTTGGTTGATGAAAGAAAAAAACACGTGTCCAATATTTTTGATAACCTTACTCACGGACTAATTTTAATGATTTTTTTACCCAGTCATCATGCCTATCACTACATAGTATAAAACAAAGTCGCTTCCCGATGTCTGTCCCCATGTATGCTTATATCTTTAAAACTACGCAACGGATTTTGATGCGGTTTTTTTAATAGATAAGAGTGTTTCAAGAGGAAGGTTTATATGTATAATACACCTGTGCGAAGCTGGGACGGGTCGCTAGTTATTCATATACAAAAGTACAACGAACTTGTTTCACATTGCAGGTGTACTCGCGGGATGGCGAGCGCAAAGTGGGCAGGATAACGAAGCAGTGGTCGGGACTCGCGCGCGAGATGTTCACCGACTCGGACTACTTCGGCATCACCTTCCCTATGGATTTGGACGTGAAGATAAAGGTGGTGTTGCTCGGAGCCTGCTTTTTGATCGTAAGTATAAATAAAATCGCCCAAGTACGAGTTGGACTCTCTCATGAAGGGTTCCGTCCAGTTTTTTTTTTTTTTTTTTCAAGTAGGTTTGCGTTTGACTACACACTGCCTGATGTTAAGCAGATATGCGGTTTAGGATGTAACACGCTTACCTAGAAGATACCTATTTACTCGGGAGTATGGGAGCCCGTCGGTAAAAAAATCAAGTTTGGTGTATGGGGGGCTCCCTTAAATATTTATGTTATTCTGTTTTTAGTATTTGTTGCTATAGCTCTCTAGCTATTACTGTTCATGAGATACTGCCAGGTGACAGACAGACGGACAAAGGAGTCTTAGTAAAAGGGTCTCGTTTTTACATTTTGGGTATGTAACCCAAAACAGTATTTCTCCGAGCAGTATAGGACCTCGCATCAGTCTGATTCTTCAAAGTCAAAGTCAATTTGTTTATTGCAGTTTGTATGTTACATTACATTGTTGTATATCTTGACTCGCTCTTGACCGATTTCAAATCAAATGTTTGTTCATTGATAGGTACAAGTAGCGGCACGTAAGTCTAGCGCTGAGGGTACTGTGGAGGGGATGGCTGCACATGTTGACCGCCATACTAAACTCAAGCGCATCCATCCCCTCCACACTTCGCTCAGCGCTAGACTTATATGCCGCAACCTCTATCAAACGGGTGATTTGGTTCATACTTGCAAGTCTTGTTAGGATTTGGCAAATAAATCATCTGATAAATAGCGCTACAGAAAATTTTCCCTCAATCAAAAAATCGCCGACAAAAGTTTCGTTGAAAAATTAGACCAGTAGAGGAAAATCAACATCCGGATAGATGAAAGCAAAACCTTCAAGTCAAAACGGAGTCTCTTTAATCACTTCGTTCAGTCTTCACACCTGGGGCCTTATTGTTTAAGCGCTCTGACGTTCGGCTTCGCATTTTCTCCTGCTCGCGCCAGTTACTCACGCCACAAGAGGCCACTGTTCTGTCAATCATATTCATATCCCACTAATAATATTTTCGTGCAAAATTGTTAATTGTCAAAATATATGTAGCTTTGACTAGTTCTTTGAAAACTAGCTGCCCAAGCCCATCCCAGCTTTGCCCGGATACGAATGAATTATAGCTTTAAAACCTTCCTGAAGAAATGTCCTAAATGATAGTGAAAACTGTATTAAAATCTATTGTGTAGTTTGGAAGATATTTATAAGCGGATACACAGACAGACACACAGAAATAACGGTTTTGCTTTATACTATATTACTATATATTATACATATATTACTATATATTATACATATATTAAAAACCCGCCCCGGCTTCGCACAGGTGTATTATACATATAAACCTTCATTTTGAATTACTCTATCTATTACAAAAAACCGAATCAAAATCCGTTGCGTAGTTTTAAAGATATAAGCATACATGGGGACAGATAGCGGGAAGTGACTTTGTTTTATACTTTGTAGTGATTTTTCGCTTTCTTTTCAGGATTTCATGTTCTTTGAAAAAGAAGGACAGAAAGAAAACGATGGCCCAGGAATGCTGTAATGACGCTGCAGTGTTCTCAACGCATTTATTACGTTTCTAGTTACTATCCTAAGAAATCTCAATAGGAAAACTACTCGAATTCTGTTCTCCTAAAATATACCTATTATGATTTAAATTCAAGATTGTAAGAAACTTACGTACAACTGTTGTGAAGGTTATGTATCTGATTTATCGTTTTTATATTTCTGGTGAACTTATGAATCTCTTCCAAATGATTATATTACCGTTTATTATTTTTTATATTTTATAAACATGATTTTTTTCTACTAATGTTTTTGATACAATGAGTGTTTTACTAATGCACAAATGATATCTTAAGTTTTTTTATATTCAAGTGTTTTCTCTTGTTAAGTCTATTTTTATTGTACTTTTATACTGTAAGTGTAGAACTAAGTATAGATGTACAGGATTATTTCTAATCAATTAGCATCCTTTTAGGGGCTTATTCTGTACATCAAAACTAACAATTTTTGTTCTACGACTTTTATTAATTCTAAAACAAAAGTTGTTGTTCCATAGAAAAATATCGTTCACCCTCGACTAATTGTATGGAGCAGCTGATTTTTTATTGAGTTGTGACAAAAGTCGCAGAACAAAAGTTGTTAGTTTTGATGAACAGAATAAGCCCCTAAAAGGATGCTAATTGATTAGAAATAACCCTGTATAGTTCAAAACATTTACTCATATATGATATTTACTCTTATGCTAAGTGTGTATTGCACAAATTAATGCAATTAAGCAACGTTCCGCACGGTCAGTATTTGGATGGGTGACCGCGGGTGGCATTTTCCAACTGAGCGCTACCGTGGCTCGGATGATACGTTAAATTGTAGGTCCCGGTTGTTTTAACCGTTTAGCCAAGTCCGAGGCCTTCAGGTGGCCTAAAAACTCTGACACCAGGGCTAGCCGCCCGGCCTATACGAACTTACTTTTAATGCAATTATTGTTCCTGGTTAAATATACAGAAGTTCAGGATGTTTGGTAGCTTAGTCCAAAAATAAACTTCCATCTAAAGAAATAGTATCATTCATGAGATAAACAGATTTACTAGGTATATAATTTTTTGAACTATATTAAATACTGTTCAATATTTTTGCTATAGACCGAATAAATCTTCTTGGCGGTGGTGAACTCGAGTCGAGTGGTTGCGCAGTAGAAATATAATCAAGTGTTAGGGGCGCAAGAGAGGGGATGTGGGAAGCTTATAGCTAACTTTACACGACACCAAGAGGTTGATTCGCCCTATACCTATGATAGCAGTAGAAAGTCAAAGCTTGAACATTTGAGTAAGTAGAAAAAGAGAGACCAATTTCAAGAAGACCGTAATGGTTTAAGACATAGTCTAAGCTATCCCTGCAACATTCAGCTACCAAACACTTTGTACAATAAATAGTAGAGAATATATTTTTTTAAAGTTGTCCAATTCATGTTTTGGATTGTGGTTTACGCATAAATAATATGCATTTTTATTGTACATTTACACAACGGCTGTTACTTTTCGATTTAGGTCTCTTTGAGTAATTTTTAACTTTTTAGATGTAAGCATGTTTGTTACACGTTTAAGCTGTAATTGTGTGTGCGTTTTTTGCATTCTAGGTACGTGCAAAAACTAAATTGCTAATAATGGCCGTTTTAATACATTATAACTGTCCAACTGCAATCGAGTGTTGGATCTGACCGCTGGACTGGAATAATGTACACCAGTCATTATAAAACATGCCCGGATTACATTATTAGGATTGCGTTCTGATTACTCTCCATGGATACCGCATCAAAAAAAGTGTTACGTCAAACACATTATATTGAAAATGTGAGTTAGATCCTGTGGTTAGAACTGAAAGATTTCCCTATCGCCTAAATTACTGTGCGACGGAAAACAACGCATCTGGTGATGCGATAGTATCGCAGACACGTATTAAATTGAGAAAGTGGTGTAACAGAATTAAGAAAACTATGTAATAATCCCTATGTTCCATTTATAAATTGGGCGACATGTAAGGATATCAACCGTTTTGATACTTTATCCATAGGCAGTAATCTTCTGTATTTTAGTATATGAAAAATACAGTTGCGGAATGTGTTTTTATGCTTATATTTATACTAGCAACCGGCCCCGGCTTCGCACAGGTTTATTATACATATAAACCTTCCTCTTGAATCACTCTATCTATTAAAAAAAAACCGCATCAAAATCCGTTGTGTAGTTTTAAAGATATAAGCATACATGGGGACATGGGGACAGCGGAAGCGACTTTGTTTTATACTATGTAGTGATTAACTGTAATATCCAAAAATACTTTACCTAGTCATATGTATTTTTGGCCACATTTTCTCAAAATTATGATCTGGATCTCATGATTTAATGAATCTATTTTGGGATTCGTAGCAAGCTAGGAATTTAATAGATCTGTTATGTATCGCCAATTCTTCGAAATATACACGATCCATGCAAATAGTTATTTGTTTCTAGCTTCTTACAGAATCCGTTTGTCTGCATTCGGACAGGATATTTTTAAACTAAAGTGTTAATGTGTGTTAATTCAACTAAAGGATCATTTAACGGGGCGGGCGTGGGACCGGCCGGACGGGGCACGTTCCACACATTGTTGTCGTTGCCCGTACGACGCCCGGACGGGGCCCGTCCGAGCTTTTACACAAAATATATGGGACGTGCGTCGTACGGGCCCCGTCCGGTCCGTCCCGTACCTGCCCCGTCCTAATATAAATCATCCCTAAGACACGTTCGTAAAATAAAATACGTATTTACATTCTTACCAAGTGACTTCAAAGCCTTAAAATAACTCGCTTATGTATTCGAAACAAAGTAGATGTTTCAGGTGCTACATATTTTACCATTGTTATTATAATACCCAATGTATATACATAAATGCCTACATACCTATATGAAAATGAGAATGTACATCCTATTCACTGTATCTACTAGTAAATCAGACCATCGTGCATGAATGCTTAATAATCCTTGACGAATATATCGCGTTTCAACAAGATATGTTAAAATGTAAGCCTTATTTCGATTACAAGTTTCACAACATGCAATTTTAATAATCTTGCTTAGAATTTATTCAGATTACGATTTTAATTGTAGTAAGGATTTCTATTTGTGGCCTATGAACATTTATGCATGTATTATAAATAAATGTTATGCAATTGCCTAAATTCACTGTCTGAGCTCCATCCACAGGCTCCATCTATATTAGTGCGATGCCAGATAAGTCTAGTATAGGCCAAACCATACAAGTCGGCGGATATGAAGTTACATTGCGCAGCTTGTAGCTAACTTCACATCCGCCGACTTCTTGATTCGACCTATATCTCAAAGTATAATTATGTTCAGTCAGGATATTAAAAGTGGTGCACTGTGGTTGGTACCTGCCTTCACCATTGCATACCACTTGGACAGATTGTGTGGTACCTACCTACAAATTAGTAGAAACACATTTTAGATATAGACCGAATCATACAAGTCGTGAAGTTAGCTACATGCTGCGTAATATCCAATCCTAACTGAAGCTCACAAGCTGCGCGTTCATTGGATGGATATTGCGTAGCTTGTAGCTAACTTCACATCCGCCGATTTGTATCATTCGGCCTATACTCTGGTGGTTGTATATCGTGCCAATCTCGGGCACTGCACTAATGTGAATAGATTTTTGCCAATAAGAACAATAAAAATGCTGCTTTTATAGTTTTTTACAACATTGACATTTGAACTGATTTTTCTTATACATGTACTGTAGTTTTTTTATGAATACAATAGTTACAAATAAATAAAATATAAGAATATTTAATACTTGGTTTAATTTTAATATCGTGCAAAAATGAATAAACATAAAACAAATTGCGACACATTTTATAAATTAACACATAATCCAAATTTAATTTTTCTTCATGCTATTTTGATTTCTTCACTGGTGTGCAAACAGAAAGATCTGCTTGCAAACAAGACAGGTCTTCCATAGTATCTTCTTGTAAATGTATTAGCGGTTTTCTTGCTGAATTAAATTCTCTGGTTTCATGTTTTAGAACCAGTGAAGATTGTGGCAATGTAGGTAATAGTTTTTTGGCCACATGACTGTTAGTTTTTTCTTTATCTGGTACATGGACCTAGGGCCAAAAAAATATTGTCATTATAAATCATATAAAAGCAGATGACTCCCTATCAATATGAATTTTTATGAAGGTTCTCATGTCAAAAATTTTATGTAGATGATGGTACAGAAAGTATACTTTTACAACATTTGAAAAATAATGTGATTGTTCTTCTGTAAAGTATGGGCCAAATCATACAAGTCGGCGACTTCAAATCCGCCAACTTGTATGATTCGGTCTGTTCTAGGAAATCCAATTCCATTTGGAGTTGAGCAAACATTTAAATTGTTCCCAGTAAAACTTTCCTGATATATAAACTATCATGGATAAAGAGAAAAGAAAATCAGCTGTTTCATACAAAATTGCTAATTGGAAAATGAATAAAATGTTTAAAACAGCAAATTTTTTTCTCGAATTCTAAGTTGGCTCCATAGAATAAGTTGATAATTTCGACTTAGTACAACATTACTGGATACTGATACTTAGGGGCCGTTCAAGTATTACGTAAGCAGATTTACAATTATTTACCCCTCTCCCCCCCTTGTCAGCAAAAGTAAGCAAAGCTCTTACCCACTCCCCCCCATTCTTACGTAAACATTGGAACCTGTATGCATTTTTCTTTTTTAATTGATTCATGAGCTGCAGATTTAATTCTAAAAATAAGAAATTTAGGATAGTGGACTTTAACACACATGCGTAAAATAATAAATAACTATTGCTGACGTAATCACCATCTAGAACCCCACCCCCCATGTCATCAAAAATAAGCAAAGGATAAACCCCCCAGCCCCCCTATAGTGCTTACGTAATACTTATTTGCCTACTCGGGTCACACAGAGGCGGGAGCCGCGAGAAAGCGATCCGATAGCGGTCCAGTACAAAGGATCGCGCCCGTTTTTTGTGTCAGGTTGCATACAAATTCGATAATTACAAAAAAAAACCGTCCCGAATCGCGATCGCTCCCGCCTCTGTGTGACGAGAGCTTTAGCTTCAGACACCACTTATACATATTACACTACACCAATGTGGGTGAAGGTAAAACATGACAACAACATAAATTTTCTTAGTTCACTGCCGAACTTAGACCTACATGTAAAGGATACTGCATGTCATAATAAATTTAAATGAAAATCTAACTGAGTATGGTGTTTTTGATTGAAACATGTTGACCCAGTGCATAACAATAAATATATTTATGCCAGTATAAACTAGATTCTAGCTAGCAACTCCCAACAAGTAATATTTTAGTTTTCAGATCCGATTAGATCCAGGTGGATTTATGTGGAGGAACAATCTAAAAATGATAAGAAAAATTGCTTACCACTCTTGTTTTTTTTGCACTTTTATATGCAGAAGTGGGCAAATTAACATTCTCTTTGTTTTGCTTGGTTTGTGAATCTTTTTTCACTAATTTTGGAATCAAAGAGCCCCCAGGCAATGGCTTTTTTGGACAGACATTAGTGACCATACGTACTTCACCAGATCCATTAATATATGTTGCAATAGGGCTTCTAATGTGTTGGTAACGTGGAGATCTGCTTGGTGTAAAATTTTTCAGTGAAGACGAAGATGGTTTTTTCAGAGATTGAGGATTAGCAGGCGTTTTAAATACAGATGTTTTAGCTTCCATCATATTTGATGATGGGGTTGAAAAAACTTCAGCTTGTTTCCTTGGACTTTTTACAGGAGTGAAATACTTTGGAGAAGCCTTAGCTGGGGTTTTAGATTTAACTTTAGGAGAATGCTTGGCCGATGGTTCAAATTTTTTCATCGATGGAACTTCTGTGGGTAATGGATCTTTCTTTGAAGTTGTTGTAGTCACTTTTTCTAAATCTATCTTTTCTGTTTGGACTTTTGCAGTCTCTGTTGTTGGAGTAATTGTTTTTTCGTTATCTGTCTTTACAGTCGCAGTATATGTGTTTTCAGTATTTTCAGTTTCCACAGCTAGAGAATTAGCATTTTTGCTATCTTCAGTTTCTACAGTTGCATTCTCTGGTTTTGGGACTTGATCAGGGCCATTATTCAATATATAGTTAACAATATCCAGTGTATTATTTAACTCTAGTTCTGCTCCATTTTCTGGAGACAAACTCAGATTGGAAACTAAATTCTCCATTTGTATGAAACTTCCGTCTGATGTTCTGTGATCATGAGTTGCACCGGGTGATGAAAATGTGTCTATAGAGTTGCTTCGAAGGTTGGGTTGAGAATGTGCTTCTATTATTTTTAAACTGTTACGGTCTGTTTTCTGCCTGGTTTTATGAGACCTGTAAAATAATTAATGCAATGATGATAAAATTGAATATTTTAAAGATGTCTCTTGGTCATAATTACCCCCGATAGAGCCAGTATTGTGAATAAATAAATATTAGGGGACATCTTACACACGGTCTCTGACCCCAAACTAAGCAAAGCTTGTGATATGGCTGCCAGAGACTGATATACTACATATACATATTTTAAATACATACTTATATAGATAGCACCTAAATAACACCCAGACACAGAGCAAACACCTATGTTCATCACACAAATGTTTGCCCTGGGTGGGGATCGAACCCACGCCTCTTTGACCCAGCAGTCAGGGTCACTAACCACCGAGCCACCGAGGCAGTCGAATGGTGGAAATCATACGTTTTATAAATCTTTTTTTCGTAGTCAGGTATCATAGTAAGATAACTTATAGTTTCGAAATAGCCTCAAATAAATAGCGTGTAAAAAATATGCGATCATCAAGACAGTAAGTAGCAAAGTAGCCGTAGTGAAGTATCTGCGGTCACCTACTACAGAGGGGGCAAGGGCCAAGGGATAAGTAGGCACAGGACTAAGCGCGTTTTATCCCTATTTGAAATGATAAGGAAAATGATATGTTTAGATAATGTTCAAGACGATCATAGATAGATAATGATTAAAAAACTTACTTATCCCCGTAACCGGGATTCATCCATATATGTTTCTTGACTTCTTTTAACGTCATTTTTCCGAAAAAGATTTCTTCATCACTAGATTCTTCATCTACACTTGCCATTATTATTTGAACTCAATTCAATAGTACCTAGTCGCGAATTTAAAAATCCTGTATTTACAAACGAGACAAATAATCAATATAGTCCAGAGGTAAAGAACTTCCAATTTATATTATTGAGAAGACATTTTACATCTTTTCTTTTCCAACTACATGTGTACATACTATTTCAATATTTTAATTTAAATTAAATTCGTTCAATCAAAATAACGAATACTTTCTTTTTTTTATTATCAAGTTGGCAAATGGAAATTAAGGTTCTAAAGCCTATTGAGCCACTTCAGTAACCTGTGTCAGCGCGCGAAATTCAAACTTGTAGTGCAAGATCCAGTGGTCTTAATTTCTACTTACAGACGGATGTAGGTAGGTGTTGCTTCGCAAAGTGCTGGAACTTTAAGTGTTATATAACATTATGAACAACTTTTACTATGGGACCGCATTGACCCAAAATCCCGAGAAAACAAGTTTGCAATGTGCTTTCAGAGAAATAGGTTTGAGAGGTCACATTTCAAAGCCCTATTTCTCTGAAACCTCTCAGGACAGGACAGGGTATCTTACGCACAACCTCTTAGGGCGACTTTAGTAGGTAGGTTGACAATTTTACTATGGGACCGACCCCGGATTAGCAAAATTAAAGCTGTTCTTTAGTCCATTGACAATCGACAACATTTATATTTCGATATGTATTGTGATCATAATAAATGTAATCAACAATATGTAACAGCCGATTTTTATCGAGGTTAGTCCTCTTTGATTAGACAATTACGTAATCAAAGTTGGTCCCATAGTAAAACTCCGGTTATAATTCGTTCATCTTGATTTACTAAGATGTTGTGCGATATGTATTACCTACCTATGTAAGTATACTTATCCACTTCATTACACGATCAAGTTGTACATAATTATTATTAATAGGTATATTAAATGATGCAAACCAACACCTTGTACTAAATAATAATAATAAATCAATATTGGGGGACATCTTACACACCGTCTCTGACCCCAAACTAAGCAAAGCTTGTGATATGGCTGCCAGAGACTGATATATTACAATAAACATATTTTAAATACATACTTATATAGATAATACCTAAATAACACCCAGACACAGAGACACACACAAACAATTATGTTAATCACATAAATGCTTGCCCTGGGTGGGGATCGAACCTACGCCTCTGTAATCCAGAAGTCAGGTTCACTGACCTCTGAGCCACCGAAGCAGTCATTGAGCCACCGAGTCAGTCACTGAGCCATCGAGGCAGTCGACTAAGCCACCAAGGCAGTCATTAGTATTGTATAAATGTAATGCCCTCAAAATCTTTAATTCATGACAGGTAATGACGAATAAAAAAAAAGGTATGTAAAAGAATGTAAAAAAATATATTTCATTGTATATAGGTACCTACTTATTGTTTAAAAATGAGAGTGGAATATTCATTAATAATACTTTGCCTATAAATAAAATCAGAGGAAACAAAGGTGTTAGTTACGGGGGCGTAATGTAACGTTCGGAGGTTTTGCACGGATCATGATTATATTCAGCAGAATTTCAGTGACTTTTACCTTCCCCTCCTCCTCATAAGAGAGCATAGCTCTTACGCCCCCTGCACTGGTGCTTAGATAACATTTGAATCACCTCTTATGCCGCGTATATACCTACTTGTTTGGTCACGGCAAGGATCCACCTGGACCACTTTGGGAACCAATGATCTAGCCGAAGGGGGCAAACGATCTGCTTATGTCGAAAATTATACAAAACCCTATTCGAGCAGCTCAACGATGACACAGGTCGATACCCAGCATTACATCGTATCCTGAAACCTGTGTCAATGACTGAAACAGTTGTTCGTTGTTGTTACGAGCGTTTCGTTTCCTCATATAGGTAGGTACTGTGAGAACGCTTGTTGTGTAGGTAACCTTTTACATTACGCCTGATTATGTTATGCCCCATAACGCTAGTGTGCACCTCATCTAATTAAAAACTACAAAAGATTGATGAGGCAATAAAAAGGCCCCACAGATCATCGTACCGCCACCGAATGGATGACATCCAAGACGTTACAAGTTTGCGACTTTCTCTTTGAAATGGCGACTTTTCGTTGGTTTAGCGAGCGCTTTAGCGTCGAAAATAGTTAAACAACTTGTCTGATTATCTTGAAACGTGTATCTATGTAGTTCAATGCTTAAAACTAAAACATCTGTTTTATCTCTATTTACATTGTATTTCTGGTTACCTATATATCTTCGCTTTAACTAAACTTTAAACTTAATTGGCCAAATCCATTTGGCGCGATGGTCAGTGGGGCCTTACATTGTTACAAGTTTTACAATCTTCCTAAACTCCTCACTCTTTGACTGAAATAACAATTATACATATTACAAACACTTATTCATTTTATACAGTGTATCTCTATGGACATCACCATTGTATTCATCATTATGACCAACTTTTACTATAAGACCAACAGTTGATTTTTACAGTTACTGTAAAAACCCGTAAAAAATTGAATGGAACAGCTGTTCCATAGCGCAAATTATATTTTGGCAATTTCATTATTGGTTCGTTAATAAAAATTTGTTTACTCACAATGATGAATACAACGATACTATTATCTGCGTAGTCATGCAGAAATACACCCTATAAAAACAAGTACAAGTACATAACGAAGTAAAAAATAATAATAGGTATAGATTCCGCATTTGTCATTCTTTTAGTTTAACATATCATAGTGTATAAAAACTTACAGTTCAAAAATAACTTATTTCCTAACTCTTCTTAAGTTATTACACCACCCTTTATGAAACCAGAATACCTACCATAATAATATAGTGACAGTGGTGGACTGAGAGGTCAATCATAGACATAGGCCTCCCTTATGAATTAACAGTTGATTTTCAGAGGCAAGATTTAACGTAATTTCTTCAGCAGTTCGGCAGCTTCTTTATTCGCCTGGTGGTCATCATTAGACTTAGCTGGATAGCCAGCGGCAAGCTTAAGATAGTACTTCGCCAGATCTTCTTTTTCTAATTTTAAATAGCAGCTTCCGAGTCTCAGTAAATTCATACTGTAGAACCTCGGTTGTACAGTCTCAGCCCTAAGAAAATATTCGGCGGCATCCTCATAAGTAGAATAGGGAGGGGTTGCAAACAGAACTTCCGCGATCCTTCTTTGATGCCAGGGCATTTCGGAAATTTGGTAGCACCATTCTCCCAACATGTATAAGCATGTAGCATCATTCGGGTTGAGTGTTACTGCAAGCTGAAAATAAAGCATTTCAATACATTACTTTTACTATGATATTACATCATATAATGGATGGCTCCGAATCATGGTCAATTCGCGCGGTGGACCGAAAAAAGATCGAAGCTTTCGAAATGTGGTGTTGGAGGAGAATGTTACGCATACCGTGGACAGCGAAACGCACCAATAAGTCCATTCTTGAGCAATTAAAGATTAAGACTAGGCTTTCCACAATTTGCTATCAACGAGTCTTGACTTACTTTGGTCACATCGCCCGTAGGCAGCCAGACAATTTCGAGAAACTGGTTGTAGTTGGGAAAGTAGATGGCAAAAGACCACGTGGACGCTCACCTACCCGTTGGTCTGATCAGATTAAGTCAATAACCGGGCTTCCAGTTTCCACTGCTCTGAAGAAAACCAAAGATAGGGCGGCGTGGAAGCAGCTCGTCACTGATTCCGTGAAAGCATTTTTAGACGGGTACGACCTTCAGTAATGAAGAGGACGAAGAAGAAGAAGAATGGATGTGAACTTAGTCAGATAATAAGCCCGATTACAAGAGGGGCCAGCGTATAATAGCAACGTAAAAAGCGTTCTCTCTATCGAATGCCTAAAGTGAAAAAGAAACAGAACTATGCTATTTAGCTAATATAATTACGATGGCGCCTCTGTAATCGGGCTTTATGATTGGACAGTGCCGACCTTAGAAACTTTTGACCCACCCCTCAGACCAAATAAATAATCAAAACAGAATGTTGTGAACAAACAAGTGAGGCCGGCAAAGCTATGCCTCGCCGTGTACAGACACAACACACACATGTACACGTACGTAACTATGCCTTGGTTCGTTAGTCGAACTCTTGCGGCGCTACACCGTCGCACTCACCCATGTAAAAATAACCGGCCACATTTGTCTGTTCACGACATTCCGTCTTGATTTTTTTATTTGGTCTGAGGCCCACCCTAGTAAACATGATATTTTTTTTTTAAATAGCACAACCCATTCTAACAATGCTATATGCCGAATCATACTAGTCGGCGGATGTGAAGTTAGCTACAAGCTCCGCAATATACAATCCTCACTGAAGCTCACATAAAGGTGCGCGTTTATTGGGTTTCGTGCAGCTTGTAGCTAACTTCACATCGGCCGACTTCTATGATTCGGCCCCTGTACGTACAAAATTGGAATGGTTTGCTCGAATCGATGCATGTCATTTTTAAATTTTTGACTATTTTTCAAAAACATAACAAATAAAATTTGTAAGGGAACAACTTTGAGTTATACCATTCCCAATGCAAAAATAATAATCAAATCAGACTATTCCATAAAAATAACACGCTTTCATCCATGAAAAATATGCATCGGCTAGAGTACCTCCTCTGTTTTGTAGGTTAAAATTAATACAATCTATTTTTCTGGGTGGGAAAAAGTAGGCAGTTAGGGGCCGTTCAAGTTTTACGTAAACAGATTTATTACAATTATTTACCCCCCTCCCCCCTTGTCAGCAAAAGTAAGCAAAGCTCTTACCCCGCACACCTATCTTACGGTACCGTTAAATAAATAATACTCACATCCATATGTTTCTTTACATTCTCAAGTTGCTTTATTTTCTCCTTAATACCTATATAGGTGCTTTTAGCATCCAATAGTAAAGCATACCATTTGTGAACTGCATAGTGGTCATCATTAGTCTCAACCAACTTTGATATGATATCAAAAGCTAGATAAACCAACTCTTTTTTGTAAGTAGTTTCATACTTGGGCTCTTTCGACATGTTGTAAAGTACTCTAACTGTTCGCCATTGTATCTCCACATTGCATTTGTCCTGCAATTTAAAGAAGTATTTTTTATTGAAACATGTCAGAAAATAAAAGCCACTGAAAGGTAACATGGCTATGAGAAGGCAAAAGTCATTTTTAGCTAAATTTAAAAGTAAGAAGGTTCAGGGTTTCTGGTGTATAATTAATGATACCTCATACTCAGAACCCCGTAACAGAATCCTTGCATCAGGGGTGCCACAAAACATACATATACACAAGAGTAACTTGCACCCTGATGGGGAATTGGAACAGCGACACCCTGTATTACAATGTTACCACTAACAATCACAGGAGTATAATATGTGGTGTTTGAGACCTAACTAAATGTATAATAATTAATAATTATAATCAACATACTTCATATTCGTTAAGGAACTGATAGCATTCTTCATAGTGCCCATTGTCAAATAGCCGGTCAGCATTTTCCAATGTAGCAGGAAGTTTAGCGTCTTTCTTTTCTGAAGTTTTACTTTTTGTGACAGGCCATAAGAATGCCAGGCTTGCGATTGTCATGTATGTGTATCTGGGAAGCAGTGTCACCTGTAAGAAAGAGAGTTTTGAATAAGACCTATTTATATTTTTATCATAAACTATAGTTTCAATTTCAAACATTCTGATTGAACTCTAGCCATCTTACCACAAAAGTTTTAAGCATAAAGCATGCTTAGCAGTTCAAATTGCACGGTTAAACAATGTTTAAAGCGTGTTTAAATCTTTTGTGGTAAAGCGATAGTAGAATTATTTTTATGCCTCAACCCTTTAACATTTGATGCAAGATACTGATAGATAGATTTGGCATAATATGAGGAGGCTCTACATACAAAACATATTGAAGTACAAGGTACAATTACTTACCTGGGGTCAATATTTATGACCCCAAGAAATACTGTAAGGTATAGTAATATGCACTAGCATAAAATAAAATTGTAAACTTACATGATGCAATGGCTTTCGATTCCGCAAAACTTTAGTCCAATTTAATCCACTTTGAAATAATTTTAAAATAAGAGGACGAAACTTCTGTAATCTGTTCATTTTATACTTTAGACATAAACCTATAATATATAGGTAGTGTACTATCTAACGTAGTGATTAATTCCTCTATGGTGTACTGCGTATACTAAAACTCGGGCTGAATCTTTAGTATTCAAGTAAGTACCTACTTATTAGTTAATAATATACTTGTTTTAGTATTTAGTGTAGTTAAATTTAATTTATTATAATTATTGAAGTATGTACATAAACAAATTAAACAATAAAAGAAATAAATATGTATGTGTCTACTTTGTTTTGTTTTTTTTTGTTTGATTGAACTTTGATTGAAGTATGACTTTGATGTTTTGTATCAAAAAAAAAAAATTCGGTGTCAACTTTTTTTTTGACATTTTGCATCTTTTGAAGCATCATTTGAAGCATATTTGAAGGCACAGAGCTAAATCTCTGTGTTTGAAGGAGTCTTTTCTTTGGCTTGCTTGGCTTGACATCAAACCAAACATGATTTCAGTCAGTTCACGTTTGATGTTCACCTACCTACAGGGTCCAATTTTATAAAGCTACAAGTTACAATTCTACAGGCAAATTGACATTAATGACGCAGGCTCGACCAATCACGAATGCGGATTCCGTCAATGTTGCCAGTAATTGACCTGTAGCCTGTAACTTGTAGTTTTATAAAATAGGGCCCAGATAGCGCGCGAGTTGAATGATGTCGGGGTCTGAGGTAAAGAGCGGGAGCATCTCCCCCCGCTATCCGCACGCCCCACCTCACACGCCTGGGCGGGTTGGGCGTGCGGATAGCGGGGCGAGACATTCGCATTCCTAAGCTCTGCATTCAACTTGCGCGCCTACAGTAGGTACGTGTTTTATGATTAAGCTACACAGGTATCTCTGTGTAAAGCTACGATTTCTGGATTCTGGAGATGTTCACGTAATCTATTATTATCATATTAACTGCCATAAGACCGTGGAAATCTTAAAAGCTTAAAACATAGAATCTCCGCTGTTGGAGCCAGACTGGTACTATTGTGATTTCCTCTGTGGATTACCTACATTCCTGTAGTCTTAAATCTTTAATCATTTCTCTATCAGCAGCCATATTCTCGTTTCCGAACTCACTTCCGAATCGAGATCTATATTTTCCGTCGGATACGGATTCGCTTCCGAAGGAGCCGTGAAACTGCATTCTAGAATCCGTTCGGAATGAACTTCGGCATTCTTCGGGTTTTTCCGATTGAAATACCATAGTCAAGTAGATATTAAATCGAGGAAACATTTACAGAGAATGATTCGTATTGGTAGAAAAAAGAGACTATGGTAGAAATTTAAATGTATGGAATTGTAGTCAATTACGACCATCAATTATCAAAGTACATGATCTTTTAAATAAAGCAGACGTCTATGAATATATAAACTAATGAATATTTCACATAAGCGACGTTTAAGATTACTTGCGTCGACTGCATTTTGCAGGAACATACTTCGTAAACAAAAACATGGTGGTTTATAACTGTCATTGTCACTCTTGACTTTCTTCTTCTTTTATGTTTTGGCGTCGCATAATTGTACATTTGCAAGTGTCAAGTATTTAGTTTTAATATTTTTTGATATTTCATCAAAATAGTCACTGTCGTAGTCACGTCATAGTCCAATAAAGTCGCGGTTAATTCCAAACATAGTTCAAGTCATACCTCGGTAAAGCAGTGGGAACTTTACTAGAGGCGTCTATCGAGTATTGGTAACAACACGGAACAACATGATACGTCACATTATATCACTTGCCTACACTCATGCACGTAAATGAGCTCATAATCAACGATATACCACAATTTTTCACTAATAATCGCTGATAAAAACACGAGTTTAACAAAATAATACAATGAGGCGACATGATTTTTCCGCGTTCCCGCCAAAACTCCACAGTTGCAGTCTTAGAATACCTATAAAAGGTTGCAGTTGACTTTTGTTTACGTTTCTTTAACTTTCTTTTGTTTACCTACTTGCGTGCGTTAAAGATATTGGCGAAATTGTGAAAACTTATATTGAAATTGTGTAACAACCTCGCAAAAGCCAAAAAACAAGAATTGAATTGAGTTAAAATAATAAAAATGAACACAGTACCTAAGTATAATTACTTAAAGTAGTTTTAGGTACCTGTTTAATTTATTTGGATTCATATTATTTTATTATCGTGACTGTAGCATCTAATAATATCATAGTACTTAAAGTAGTTTTAGGTACCTACCTGTTTAATTTATTTGGATTCATATTATTTTATTATCGTGACTGTAGCATCTAATAATATCATAGTTCCCTATGATTCCTAGAGGACAAGGGCGTCGTTAGGTAGAACAGCGGGAGAGAATGCTGGAATAGGTAGGTACATGATGGGGCACGACGACTTGGCCCGTGGTCGAGTCGCCTGTGCCGACGCTTCAAGAAGGAAAGCATTATTGATAAAAAACCTGGAAAAAACCGCTGAAAAGGCCTCAAAAAGTACTTTTTATGTTGCACTCACAGTTATCGGAATAGCTTTCCGAGAGCAATTAGCTGTCGGGAACTTTTCCGACAAAAATCAGCTGATGCAGTCTGAGTTCTCGAATTGAAATGTCAAACGATCTCGAATTCGGAAACGAGAATCGCTGAAATGAAATTCGTGTCGGGAACGTTCCCGTATTCGATTCCACTGCCTTGAGAATAACCCTGCAGCAGCCATATTCTCGTTTCCGAACTCACTTCCGAATCGAGATCTACATTTTCCGTCGGATACGGATTCGCTTCCGAAGGAGCCGTGAAACTGCATTCTAGAATCCGTTCGGAATGAACTTCGGCATTCTTCGGGTTTTTCCGATTGAAATACCATAGTCAAGGTAGACATTAAATCGAGGAAACATTTACAGAGAATGATTCGTATTGGTAGAAAAAAAGAGACTATGGTAGAAATTCAAATGTATGGAATTGTAGTCAATTACGACCATCAATTATCAAAGTACATGATCTTTTACATAAAGCAGACGTCTATGAATATTATAAACTTATGAATATTTCACATAAGCGACGTTTGAGATTACTTGCGTCGACTGCATTTTGCAGGAACATACTTCGTAAACAAAAACTTGGTGGTTTATAACTGTCATTGTCACTCTTGACTTTCCAGTTTTCAGTTGCAGTCTTTTTCTTTTTTTATGTTCTGGCGTCGCATAATTGTACATTTGCAAGTGTCAAGTATTTAGTTTTAATTTTTTTGATATTTCATCAAAATAGTCACGTCATAGTCCAATAAAGTCGCGGTTAATTCCAAACATAGTTCAAGTCATACCTCAGTAAAGCAGTGGGAACTTTATTAGAGGCGTCTATGGAGTATTGGTAACAACACGGAACAACATGATACGTCACATTGTATCACTTGCTTACACTCATGCACGTAAATCAGCTCATAATCAACGAAATACCACAATTTTTCACTAATTATCGCTGATAAAAACCCAAGTTTAACAAAATAATACAATGAGGCGACATGATTTTTCCGCGTTCCCGCCAAAACTCCACAGTTTCAGTCTTAGAATACGGTTGCAGTTGACTTTTGTTTACGTTTCTATACCTTTCTTTTGTTTACCTACTTGCGTGCGTTAAAGATATTGGCGAAATTGTGAAAACTTATATTGAAATTGTGTAACAACCTCGCAAAAGCCAAAAAACAAGAATTGAATTGAGTTAAAATAATAAAAATGAACACAGTAAGTATAATTAGTTAAAGTAGTTTTACCTGTTTAATTTATTTTGATTCATATTATTTTATTATCGTGACTGTAGCATCTAATAATATCATAGTTCCCTATGATTCCTAGAGGACAAGGGTGTCATTAGAACAGCGGGAGAGAATGCTGGAATAGGTACATGATGGGGCACGACTTGGCCCGTGGTCGAGTCGCCGGTGCCGACGCTTCAAGAAGGAAAGCATTATTGATAAAAAACCTGGAAAAAACCGCTGAAAAGGCCTCAAAAAGTACTTTTTATGTTGCACTCACAGTTATCGGAATGCTTTCCGAGAGCAATTAGCTGTCGGGAACTTTTCCGACAAAAATCAGCTGATGCAGTCTGAGTTCTCGAATTGAAATGTCAAACGATCTCGAATTCGGAAACGAGAATCGCTGAAATGAAATTCGTGTCGGGAACGTTCCCGTATTCGATTCCACTGCCTTGAGAATAACCCTGCAGGTCATCTATTAACGTTGTTAGTGGAAATAGTGGACGTCCTACGCTGTGCTTGCTGGTGGTCTATATGACAAAATCAGTTCTCTTGTGTGCCCTGGATACTGCCATTCCGACATCCTGATTCATTGGGCTATGTCGGTAACTTAAGCAAGGATTTATTTTATTTCGCAAAGATACCTATTACAGTAGTGGCCCTCTCCATTGTTCGATGAGCTAATTTGCATCAAACTGCTTGACCGTTTCGAGTGTCGTAAGAATCCACATTACTATTTTTTATTCTAGCAATAAACGTTCAAAAATCAATTTTTAGCCAAGGGCGGGTTGCTTTTGCTGTTGACAGTTTGGTGATGTCGGGTAAAGTGCAGCAGATTCGGTGTTTTGAGATTATGTTTTTAGTTTAAAATATTGTTTATATCGTGATAACAGTATGCAGAGATCAGGTAAATTGAAGTTTGAATATTTATCCATTGAGTCACGTAATATTGCTAATCTTAAATTATTCCCGCCCATGGCTCCGCATTCTGTTTCAAAAATAATTTGATAACGTTTTTGTTGTCGCTATCAAATGAAAAACTGAGAAAACACCTATCAAAGTACTTCATATATTAATATTTATTTCGCTGTTTCAATTAATGACTGTAAAACATGTAATTTGTTTTACATCTCAATATACAGACCTTTGATTTCTATTGATAGGGCACTGTACTACTACAGCTTTACGCATGTTTCTAGCTTATTCAATATCTGTCTACCTTGAGTACACTATATTTTTAATGAATTTTATCATAATTGGGTTAACTATATCATGAAACATAACTGGAAGAGAAACTAACTAACCTATTGAAATCAAATCATTAAAGTTTCAGATTGGATTTGTTTGCAGGCTAGACCTGGCATTAATGTTTTTACCATTTATGGTGTAGCAATGAATATGAAACCTTTTTTTCTGAACCTGCATTGTGGAATATAATTTCTGGTAATATTGTGCATTATCCAGCTATAATATATTACTGCCTCGGTGGCTCAGTGGTTAGTGACCCTGACTTCTGGATCAAATAGGCATGGATTCGATTCCCACCCAGGATTATTATTATGTGATGAACATAGGTGTTTGCTCTGTGTCGGTGTGTTATTTAGGTGTTATCTATATAAGTATGTATTTAAAACATGTAAAATTATGTAGTAGGTATATCAATCTCAGCTGCCAGAGATATATATATATATATGGCAAGCAATCCTTAGTTTGTGGTCAGAGACCGTGTGTAAGATGTCTCCTAATGTTTATTTATTTACTTACAATAAAAATCAGACAAAGCGATTTAACTTTGAATCTTGTTCAGACCTCTCAGTATGGGCCCCAGATGCAATAACCAAACTGTACTGGATACACCTTACTATGCTGGTGTGCCGAGGAGGGTGTTACTTGAAAGAAACTAGTGTTGAGAGCTTCTTGTTGTTTATTCTTCAGACTTGTTATCTCGAGGCGAGGTGAGCACCGAATGAATTTCTCGGCAAAATGGGCCTACTGATAAGCCGCCTATTGTCTACAGCCTAGTCGTGCGCGGCGAGAGTGCGTGAAGCGCGCTCGGCCAATGGGAGAGGCGTATGTTGCCTCTCGCTCAGGCGCATGTTCCCTCTCGCTCGCACCTATAGCTACTCCGTTGGTCGGAGCGTTACCCTATGGAGAGCACCTACTCTATTTCTATTTATTTTCACTTACAAATACGGTACTATACAATTTCAACTATATTACAACTATCTATAACTTATGAACTAATCTTGAAGGCGTCGTCCTGCACATCTCTCCCGCCGTGTGACCTCGTCGCATCTGCTGCCGGTGCTGGAGAGACGTCTTCAATAGGCAGGATCACCATCTTCCTTACTGGACGCCGCAGGATGCCTCCTTTAGTCTTCACGTCGACGGTGCGCACGACTGCGTCAGGCCCTGGATACGTGGCGATGACCTTGCCACGAACCCATACGTTGCGTGGCAGATTGGGGTCGATGATCTGGACTAGATCCCCGATCTGTACTGTGGGTCCTCTTCCGTGTGGCTCCCGCCAGTTTTGAAGTTCTGGGAGATACTCTCGTAGCCATCTGTCCCAGAACATGTCGGCCAGTCTCTGTGCTGCGCGCCAGCTGTCCTTCGTCAGGGTATCTCGTTCGTTGAAGGTTCCAGGTGTCGGTACTCGTCCGGGTCCTCCCAGCAACAGGTGATTCGGTGTCAGGGCTTCCGGGTCGTCCGCGCTGACGGATACGTGGGTCAGCGGGCGACTGTTCACCGTGTATTCGGCTTCTGCCAGAAGGGTGGAGAGGACTTCTTCTGTTGGACTTCTCTCGTGGAGTGTTGCTGTGAGTGCTGTCTTCACAGATCGCACCATGCGTTCCCATGCCCCTCCCATGAACGAAGCTCCGGGAGGTATGAAACGCCAGGAGATCGTGCGCTTTGCTGCCTCTTCTGCTGTCGCGGTCTCGATGGCTTGCCGTAGTTCCTTGTCGGCTCCCTTCAGGTTCGTCCCATTGTCCGACCAGATTTCTGTTGGGCAACCTCGTCGGGCGACCATTCTTCTAAGTGCCATGACTGCTGAAGATGTACTGAGTGAGTTCGCCAGTTCTAGGTGAATGGCGCGGCTCGTCAGGCAAGTGAAGATGGCGACGTATCGCTTCTGATGCGTGCGCCCCACGGTAACTGTCAGTGGGCCGAAGTAGTCGAGTCCTGTGAAGGTGAATGGTCTTCTGTGGTGTGCCAGGTGACATGACGGCAGGTTTCCTGTTCTCGGGTATGGCGGTGCTTGAGTTTTCATTCTGCAGTGAAGACATCTTCTTACTATGGTTCGAGCTGTAGGTCGAAGGCGCAGGACCCAATATTGTTGGCGACATTCGTTCACTGTTGCTTCGACGCCAGCGTGATGCAGCTGGACGTGTACACTCTTGATCCATAGTTTGACTGTAGGATGATCTCCGTCTATGATCATCGGGCTTTTGACGCTTTCTGTGATTTGCGTGGTGGCGTCTATGCGGCTTCTAAGCGTCAATCTTCCATTGGTGTATACGACACTCAATTGACGTAGACGGCTTTCTTTGTCGATGGGCTTCTCTTTTGTAATGTTATCTATGTCTTCCGTGAAGGACTCTTGTTGCGAAGAGCGCATGAGGAGTTCTTCAGCCCTTATCAGCTGTTCTGCAGTGACGGGGTGGAAGTTTCTTTTTTCTGTCCTTATTTTCTGTTTAGTCTTCTGATCTGTGGTTTTCTTGTTGACTTTGTTCCATGCGGGATCTTTCTCTTGGTTCCTTTTCGTTCGCCTGTAGTTGACCTTTTCTATCTTCGTCCTGCAGAGTTGTATGAACTGCAGGACTCTCGCGGTACTGTAGCGAAGTCTCTCCCAGTTAGAGAAGCGAGAGACATCGGGTAGCCCTTCTGCGAGCCTCTGTGTCTTGCTGTTGGCTATGTGGTTGACTCTTTCATCTGTTTCCGTTGATGTTGGGGTCGGAGGTGACGTGTCCTTGGGCCAGTTTTCCTCGGCTTCGTACAGGAATTCCGGACCTGTGAACCATCTGTGGTTTGCGTCAAAGGATGGTGGAGCATCTCTGGTAGCGTCGTCTGCTACGTTGAGTTTTGTTGGTACCCAACGCCATTCGTTGACTGTGGAGCTTTCTTCTATAGCTGCGAGACGGTGAGCCACATACGGTTTGTAGGATCGTGAGCCCGTCTTGATCCAGGCTAAGACTGTCTTGCTGTCAGTCCAGAAAACCTTGGAGTCTGGTTTTCTCTCATGCTCCTTAATGACGGCTTCGGCGATGCGCGCGCCCATTACTGCGGCTTGCAGTTCTAGTCTTGGTATCGATGTGAGCTTGAGAGGCGCGACTTTTGCCTTCGCTATGACGAGTGACACGTTGACTTCGCCGTTTGGAGCTTCTGTTCGCCAGAAAAGGACTGTGGAGTAGGCCACCTCGCTGGCGTCTGTGAAGATGTGAAGTTGAAGGTTGGTGGCGTCGCTGTAGCCGAGGTAGCACCTCGGGATGGCCACGTCGCGGAGGTTCTTCAGGTGGATGATCCATGTCTGCCATTCGATGGACAGATCTTCATCTATTTCGTCATCCCAGGCTGTGCCTCTGCGCCATATCTCTTGCAGGATCTGTTTCGCTCTGGCTGTTACTGGAGAAGCGTATCCAAGCGGGTCGAAGAGAGACATCACAACCTTTAAAGCCTCTCTCTTGGTGGGCTTTTTCCCTTCTATGATCTGTGGTGGTACTCTGTTCAGGTTGAGATTGAACGTGAGTTTGTCTTCTTCCGGTTTCCATACCAGCCCCAGAACTCTTTCTGTCTTCTGTTCAGTCTCGTAGAGTTCTGTATCTTCTGAAGCTTTCTGTTCACCGAGGGCTTCAAGAAGTCTTGTCGAGTTAGACTTCCACTGCTTGAGGATGAAGTGGGCCTTCTGGTGTATGTCTCGTACTCCCGTAGATATTCGAATCGCATCTTCTATGGTTCTGAAGCTATCGAGGTAATCGTCAACATAGTGCTTTTATTTAATGGCGATTGCTGCTTCGGGATGCGTCTGTTGGTTTGCTTCGGCGTTTAAATTCTTCACGAAGATGGCCGTCGATGGAGAACTGGAGGCTCCGAAAATGAGCGACGTCATCCTGTACTCCTCTGGTGGTTTGTCGTCCCGTCGATCCCGACGCCATAGATATCTGAGCGCGTCTCTGTCTTCTTTCCGAAGTTTCACCTGCATGAACATTTCTCCAATATCGGCTGTCACTGCGATCTTGTGCTGTCTGAATCGCATCATGACGCCTGGCAGTGACTGTAGGAGATCAGGGCCTTTAAGTAATGCGTCGTTGAGGGCCACTCCCTTTGTCTTGGCTGCGGCGTCGTGCACAACTCGTAGCTTGTCGGGCTTTATTGGGTTTATTACCGCAAAGTGCGGAAGGTACCAGGTTTTGCCTGTAGTCTTCTCTTTCGGTGCAGGTTCTGCGTACTTCTTGGTAATGAGCGCTTCCATCTGTTCTGTGTATTTTTCTTTAAGTTTCGGGTCGCGGTCGAGCTTCTTCTCTATGTCATAGAGTCGTTTCAGCGTGTTCTCGTAATTGTCGGGAAATGTGAAGTCTTCTTTCTTCCAGAGCAGAGAAGTTTCGTATCTTCCTTCTTCTGTGTGGACTGTATTCTGTGTAAGGATACGCAGGGCTGTCTCCTCTGGATCTGTCGACGGTTTCTTCGCGTTGAGGCAGAGTGCGTCTGTAGCGAAGTATTGCTTCATCATTTCCTCCAAGTTATCTTCTTCTCGGTCTTCTGTGATGTGTGAGACGAAGTCTATGCTGCGGCCGAGAGAACGTGTGTGGTTCCCGTGCAGTACCCAACCCAGTGGCGTGAGTGATGCCACCGGTTGGTTTTTGTCGCCTCTTCTTATTTTCGATGTCAACAGCAGGTGCCAGTTATCTTGGCCTATCAGGACGCGTGGCTTCGCATCTTCATAAGTGAGGAAGCGGCTGAGGTCTCGCAGGTGTTCGCACTTCTCTATTTGTTCTTTCGGAACTTCCTGCGTTGAGACTTGTAGATTCTTAACTGTTCTCGCTTGAATCGGTTCCTCATGGTTGTTGAGACCCTTAATCACGAAGCTCACTCTTCTAGATTGAGTCTCTGCTGTCTTCATCTTGTTGATTGCTTCAATGCGTAGCGGGTCTATGGGCCCAGTTGCCCCAATCTTGTCGCTGATGTTGCTGTCGATGAGCGTGACTGTGGATCCGTCGTCAAGCAGCGCGTAAGTGTCAATTGTTGCTGTAGGCCCCTTGACTTGGATTGGTATAATCTTGAGGTAAGATTGCTTCTGTGTGGCGGTCCAAGTAGTGGTGACGGCCTCTGTCGTTTCCTTTTCATTAGCAGGTTCCGTCTTCTTGACGAAGTGTAGCATTTTGTGGTGATAGTACTTGCAGCCGTTGGTGTCGCAGGTACGTCGCTTGCAGCTGTGGTTTCTTGATCTATAGCGTAGGCATCGAAAGCATAGATGCTTGTTCTTGGCGATGTCCCATCTTGTGTTGCTGTCTGCGTCTTTAAACTTTTCGCAGTCTGTTGCAGTGTGTCCGGTATTGTCACATACCGCGCACTTCGCTGTGGTTTGCTGTTCTGTGACTGTGTGCACTTTGTATGTGCGCTTGTTCTGTGAGGTGGGCTGTGCTTGAGTGCCCACTGGTTCGGGTTGTGCGTAAGGTGCGCACAGGTCGGCTTCTGCCTTCATAAACTTCTCCATCTTCAGTAGGTCTGGGTCTTCTCTCGGTTGTTTGGCGGCGAATTCGTAGAACTTGTGACGAAGCGTAGGCGTGAGCTTATCCAGCAGTATCTTGCTTGTCTCTGGATTAAACAGGAAATGTGCGCAGCCCAGAGCTTGAAGTATGCACACAGCGTTGGTGATCTTGCTTGAAACTGTGCATGTGTCTTGCGGGTTCTCTGTGAGTCGTGGCAGCGCCTTCAGCGTATTAAGTTCCGCTATGGCGATGGCTTCTGGCTTCCCGAATCTCGATTCGAGTGCGCGCATGACGTCTGCAGGATCGCTGTTGCTGATAAGTAGCCCTTCAACGGCTTCGCTGGCTTTTCCTTTCAGGTTTCTTCGTAATCTGTTGATGTTCTCGAACTTTGTAAATGATGTTGCCGTCTCGTTGTAGGCGGAGCGGAACATCAGCCATTCTTGATATCTTGATATCTTGATATCTTGGATGACTGGCGGCCTTGACTGCCATGGTGATCGCTGAAGACAGTTGGGCGAGCTCTTGACTATGTAATGCTCCCGCCGATGTCGATGGTACTTGATGCGAGTCGTGATGACGCGGCGCAGGTACTTGCGGTTCTGTCGCAGGAATTTGCTGTGCTGCGGGTATCTGTTGATGCGCAGGTTCTCGCTGTGCTGCGGGCATCTGTCGATCCGCAGGTTGTTGCTGTGCTGCGGGCGTTGCAGGTTCTTGCTGTGTTAACCACGTGTCCACACGTGATTCGACGTCTTCCTTGGAGTATACGGAGACATCATCATCGTCATCCGAATCTTCAATTTCTATTGCGGCTACGCGCGCTTCCATAAGCATTACTTGGTAGCGCGCGAGTTCTGCCTTTGCTTGAGCCAGCTTCTGTGCCTTGGTCCGTGACTTCGATTTAACGGACCCAGTAGTCTTCATTGCTGGGCGAACGGGCGGCGGCTTGTCTACGGCTCTGAGACAAGCTTGCCGTTCTTCTGTCGGAGGGTCGGCCTGCCTGGCGGTTGGCGGGGCGACCGATTCGGTTTTCGACCTCTTGTCTGGCCTCACTGTGGTGTCGGTGCCCTCCGTCGCGCTAGGAGGGTGCGCAACGGAGGCTTGTGCCGCAGCGGATGCGTCCGCCTGCGACTCCGATGAAGCTTCTGTCGTCGTGGTGTGTGACGTCTCGAGGCTCATGACGGTATGAGCCGTGGTCTCCGTCCACGCGCTTTGACTCGTCGCGGTAGTACCGGACGAAGACGAAAGGGGGTCTTCGGCGGCGAGGCGCCCCTTTCCTGTTGAGCGTGTGACCGGCATATCGACCGACCGGTTTCTTCTTTCTTCGAACGGCGTTCCTCGACGATCCGGCTCGATGCGACCAAAAGATGTACTGGATACACCTTACTATGCTGGTGTGCCGAGGAGGGTGTTACTTGAAAGAAACTAGTGTTGAGAGCTTCTTGTTGTTTATTCTTCAGACTTGTTATCTCGAGGCGAGGTGAGCACCGAATGAATTTCTCGGCAAAATGGGCCTACTGATAAGCCGCCTATTGTCTACAGCCTAGTCGTGCGCGGCGAGAGTGCGTGAAGCGCGCTCGGCCAATGGGAGAGGCGTATGTTGCCTCTCGCTCAGGCGCATGTTCCCTCTCGCTCGCACCTATAGCTACTCCGTTGGTCGGAGCGTTACCCTATGGAGAGCACCTACTCTATTTCTATTTATTTTCACTTACAAATACGGTACTATACAATTTCAACTATATTACAACTATCTATAACTTATGAACTAATCTTGAAGGCGTCGTCCTGCACACAAACATAATAAGATGTAGTTGTAAATTGTGTGTGTTGCCTTGTAATTTTTAACTATTTCAATGCCTTAATAATAAATAAAGAGTCGCTCTGGAGTAGTTACTTCATGTTTTGTCTTCTACTCGTAAATTAAAAATGTCATGGAAAAAGAAAAACAAAATGGACTAACTACTCCAAAGTGACTCTCCACATATTGATAAGTCAGATAGTTATGCTGTACATTTAAAAAGAGAAAAAATGTACAATCTCTTGGATAAAAGCTTTGGATAAATTTTGATACTATGTTTTTTATACAAACAGCGAAATCGTGGGACTCTCTGCCAGAGTCTATGTTTCCTGTTAAGTGCGATCTAAGTATCTTCAAATCTAGAGCAAACAGTTATCTTCTAGGTAAGTTTGCTATATCGTAGACCATGTTACTGTTCACGCTAAACAGCGCATGGTAAGATGTAAGCCAACCACCATACTGTAGCTGGGTAATAAACAGTTCTACTAATTTTATGTGACTGACAGGTATGGCCAAGCTTAATTGGGACTGCAACAGTGGCAATATCATGTCAGTTGCAGTGTTGTTCCAAGTAAATTTTAGAGTGCGGTATGCCAACCTCAAAAAACTGTATTTTAGTGAAAATGTATGGAGAAAATTAATAATAAGACCCTATTTTATTTGGCTTTATAGGGTCAGTCAAGCCGTATTTGCCTTTTTTTTGGAGCCTGAAAGCCGTATTATATGGCAAAAGTCATATCAGGAACATCACTGGTCAGTTGTGAATTGTCAGTAGTAAGCTGGTTCAAATCTCACTGTCACTGAAAATTTTCGAATTGTTTTTTACATATTCTTGAAGTAATTCTTGAATGCAAGCCTATTTAATATACTAAAAAATAATCTATAGAGCAATAAGCATGTTTGCTGGTATAAAAATCATTATTATAATTAGTATGTTAGTTAGATTATTAAAAAAAAAATTGACACATATTTTTCCTTTTGTCAATCAAACATTAAATGACAAAGGTAAACCTTGTCAAAGTTTGGAAGTGGGGGCTAGTGATGTCACTAGTGTGTTACATTTGTAGTACACTAGTGACGTCACGCAGAACTTCGACGGGCTATACTTCATCAATTTTTGTTCGATTGTCAAAAGAAAAAATATAAGCCTAATATTTTTTGATAACCTATCTGACAGACCAATTATATTTTTTCAGCTAACAAGCCTATTGAGTTAAAAAAATGCTTAACTGTAGCTAACTTCTATCACTGTAAACCTTGAAATGTATCTGTAGTAAACAATTAAACACTCGAAATGTAAGGTTAGTTAGGCTTTGATAGACACTACATTTTTGATTAAAAGATACTAAATTTGGCAACACAAAATATTCTGATGCACAATTATGCAATCGACTATGATAGATAAAACATGCACTTGCACTCCAAACTTCTATTGGTATTTTTGAAGTTTAGTTTCTTCACTGTAATAGATTATACCTACTAGGGATTGTGATACATCCGGCCTTGTAAAAGGACAGATTATACATTTATATACCGATGATATATATTTATATCATACCTATGATATTTCTACTGCTTATTTCTATGAATGAAATTTGTTTGAACAAATCAAGAAGAAATTGAATTCAAATATTTTCTTTCGTTTTTTTCATAATATTGTTTTTATTGCACAAACTTAAATAACATTGAGAAAAAATATGTCATATATGTATAAATCCATCGACCAGCAACTGGGTAAGCATAGGTAAGGTGGATAGTCAGTTATACACATAATCATATGATATAGCCCAGTTGATCAAGGTTGGTGATGTACGATTCAGTGTAATGTCATTTTAGCTCAGTAATCCTCTGACATTCTAACTTATGTCCATCATGACCAGTTCCAGTGTGATAAAAAAATATATTTATTTTCTTGAAATTAAATTCATGACTGAACGAAATACGATTGCAGTCTTAAATCAATCGAAACACTGTACAATCCAAATATTGCATCAGAAAAACCCTTAACCTAGGAATTCTATACTAATTTAAAACTATCCTGGCTGTAAGTTACACGCCTCATAATTACGAGAGGATATCTCACGGCTTCTTGCCGCAGAGGGCATTGTGTTGTGCTCAGCGAGCGTGCGACCTCTTCCCGGGCCGCGGGCCTTCACGCGGAAACTGTCCACCGCGTCCGTCTTGTAATCCACACCAATTCTAGCTGGCCCGAACCAGGAACCACACCGCCAACCCATTCTCAAACCACGCTAAATACAATAAGGTCCAAACTGAAACTATCATCGCATATTTCGCGCTGGAGCAGATTTATGGTACGGGATAGGATACAGTGATATCCCAATTCTGTATACTGTTTTTGTACACTGTCAACTTCCATCGGCACTCCACCTGTTGGAAAGTTTCGCGATTTCCGATCATGATATTCCGATTGCAAATTGTCACAGTTCAAGGTGATCAAGCAGGTATCGTTAATAGGCATTAAATTAGTCGTAAAAAAGTGGGTCTCACCTTTCATAATAATGCAGAAGTCTTATTTTGTGACTTAGATTCAATAGATTTTTGTATTTCATTAGTGTTTTAATATTTGCTACTGACAAATTATTGTAGGTAAGTGCTAGTATTCTCTAAACTTTTTACTAATCGATTTCCATAGTTTGACCTAGATAAATGTTTTAAAGTACGATTGGTATTGACTGGAAACATACCAAAGACCCCATAAAATTAATTGACGATGCCTTTCAGCTGCGCGCATTGCTATGTCATCGTTAATTAATCTGACCTTTAATCATTCAGCAATAACTGCAAAGGCAATGTCTTACATTTTACTGCGTAAAAACATGCTTATGTTTGCTTTATCACCATAAACTAAATAGCGGCAAATACTTACATGCTCTATAAGTTTTCGGGCGTTTGTCAGAATCGTTCATGCCCACACGAATCCTTTAATGATCTTCCAATTCATTACCAGCTTTGCCGCAAAGCCTTCACGATGCCTTCCCACTATCGAGTTATTTTTGCCAGACAGACAGCAAAAGTTAATAGGGTTAAATTGATTAGTTGTCATATTTTTAGAGAATTGCGACTTGATGATCGTAACTTTATTGTTCCCATTGAGTCAGTTTTATTTCAGCCGCTGTCGTCTAAAATGTGGGAATCTTATTTCACACAATTGCCCAAAAAAGGCTGTTATTTACACATGAGACATTGCCCCTGATCAGAAACGCGTCTGACCGCGCTGCTCTCACTATTAATGTGTGGACTTTTTTTTGTTGATTCAAAAATCTATTTCGGTATTTGTCATAAATTGACTAGGCTGACTAAGAAAGGTTTACCCCTGAGGACAGTCGCGGCGCTGGCGCCTCTTTGCGGGCATCGGCCACCCCGCCCGCGTGGAATCCGCCGACTTGCGAATTCTCTGCGTGTATTGAAATAGCTTCTAGTGCAATTGCACGCGCTTTACCGAGGCTGCCGTCAGTGCTCTGCGTCCGCGCACACCGCTGCTTGCTCTCTGTAGCATCTCACACGTAAACATCGAGTCACACGTTTACTAAATAAACTTGTCACATTATCAGTTATTTGCCCTTCAACTAAGCAACGGGTCGACGAACAGTGGCCGATGTACTAGACTAGACAGTACAGGTCAGCTTCGAAAGTGTGGTGACTGTCTCATGTAATCTTTGTTTTGCGGTTCACTTGTTTCTACGTAACAGTAAATAAATGTGACATTGAATTTGGTCGGAGCTCTACCTCGCTCTACGATGGATACTACGGAAAATTCAAATGGGTCATGTAAGATTTATTTTTACGATTTGTAGCGCTTAACATATATACTTATTTTAAGTTTTGCGTTCGTTTCAGTTTTTATCTTGTAACGATAAATAAATGGATACAGATTATTTATTGCGATTTCTAAATAATGTATTAATTCAAAACATTTTCAACACTTCTGATACATTAACATGCGTGAATGCGTGCTCTGTCGTATAAATGATGAAGAAAAAGTTACCGCTGATGGGTTATGAGTATGTATTTATGATCTTGTCTTTGTTTAATTTATTCGCAAATAAATATTGCTCTGATTGATATTGATTGAAAACAATCGATGCTGTACACAATACTAGCATACAAATCCAATGAATCACTAAATCGTGCGTTGACTTTTACAATACATAGTCTCGGTTTGCCATACATACGGTACGAGTACGCACAGTTGCGTGTCATTTTATTCCATTGAATTTGTTCAATGAATTCGTGTAACAAATTGTTGAAAAATTGTTAATGGACGTAGATTGTATGAGCACAAATAGCCTCGAAGACGTAGGCACCTGTTGTCTCCCTTGCCTAGGTATGTAAAGGTTTGTCAACAAAATTCTGCTGCGTGTTTGTAAATAAGATTCCAGCTTGGTCGTTTTTATTCGAATAACTGTTTTAAAATTTGTTTTCTTGTTTTGTTTCATGTGCTGCATCATTTTCTACATTAGCGGTGAGTACCTACATATTTATGAAGCACGTTTTTTGCTACTTCTATAATAATTGGGATTCGGTCGTCGTGAATACTTTCACAAGTTAGTTTTGCTGTCTTCGGGCGAGTATAGTTAGCGTAGGAGCCAATATCATTTATTTATGCATTGATATCACATGCAATAAAATGATATCTAGCAGGAGTTATTAGGTCGGCAGGACCGTTCGTCCGGTGGGCACGTACGCGAGCGTGCGTCGTTTGAATTACGAGTAGGAATTCGCGACCGCTATTCGGCCCTCTGGTGATTGTGTGGAGTCCAGCGGACACCATGACACCGATAGCCGGGTCCCTGCGGCCGCCGCCGCCGCCGGTGACACTTGCATATCGGGTACGAATGCAGTGACGAACGCTTTTGCTATCCGTGACGCGCGGTTTGTTTTATTGTTTCAGTTAGCGAATTCGTAATCGTGGAACGGTCGCGGCATCGCGAATACGAGCGTAAATAACAATACGAACCATTTTATTCTCGAAAGGCACTAAACGTTTTCTGAAACCTATTTTTAACCGTTTGCGCGCTGGCATTCCTTGCCGTATAGGAATGTGCCTATTATTGATTTCAAAGTCCTATATGGAAAGAGAGTAGAAAGTTAAATCGGTCCTTAGTTTCATATTGGGAATTTTCTAACTTTGTTACTTAAACACGCGAGTCGAGATAAATTGTGCGTAAAAAAGACATTAAGTTTTTCTTATCAGCTTTAGTGGTGGTAGTAGTAATCGGTTGATTCACCCGCTCGGGCTACACTCGACTCTCCGGATGTGATTTGTCGAGGGAAAAATGTGGTATCGTGTTTGCTAGCGGCCAGTTGCACACAACATTGCTTTAATTGTATCAGTATGTTTTCCTCTTGAACGTTCAATGGGTGTACTTTACGGAATTTTATTCGCGCTCCCGTTTACATTTTGTTAAATTGTAAAAGCTTTTGTAAAAGTGTTCTCGGATTATTAAAGTGATTGACTATGGCATCTGTATCGGAATCACCGTTGAATAGGTCGAGGAACAGACCAGTGTTGTCTCGGTACAAGCCCAATGCCAACGGCAATACTACTGAACAGGTAATAAAGGAAGAATATTATTAAACTACTGAATTTTTCTTTGGAATATCAGGAGCTCCTCCTGATATTCTAGGTAAGGGATGTTATGTACCCTTGCTACGGCAGTGCTAAAGGCACTCAGCAGGCGACGATATGTAGATTGTACTTAGGTACATTACTATGTAACACCAAATATGGATAAATTAATTATGAAGCTTAGTGTTTAACTCGTAATTTGATAAAATAATTAGCAAAGTTAACATCTAAAACAGAGCACTGCTATCAATTTGAAGTCCGGATAATTGAAAGGGGTCATACAGATAATATTATTTATCACATCAACAAAATCATATGTTTATAATGAGATGTGAATGCACACAATTAAGCGGCAAGTTAACTAATATCCCTTTACAACCGGCTCAATATAGGCATAAAATCATCAAAAAAAAATTGACGGGAAAACCATGGTGATTTTGTGAACGCAACCGGTTTCATACGATCGTGCGGTTATCTGCTCATCCCGCACGAACGTATGAGACCGGTTGTGTTTACAAAATCAATATGGTTTTTGCACCAATTTTTTTATCGATCCTCACGATTGTATTGAGCCGGTTGTAAAGGGCTATGATTACGATCATAGCAATAACTTTCACTTAGTATATCACGTATTATTGTGGTGTCATCTACGAAAATATTCGGCCAAGTACGAGTCGAGCTCGTGCACGAAGGGTGGGAGCTCCCCTTAAATATTTATTTTATTTTAATTTAATTATTTACTATTGAAGGGAATATACACCTAATACCATTATTAAGATCGAGCGAAAAACGACTAAAAATTCAGGTAAAAAACCTGGGATTGAGGTAATGGTACCCTTAAATATAAATTTTATTCTGTTTTTAGTATTTGTTATTATAGCGGCAAAAGTTTAAATACATGAAAATTTCAGCTTTCTTTACTATAACGGTTCATGAGATACAGCCTGGTGACAGAATAGACGGACAGCGGAGTCTTAGGTAATGGGGTCCCGTTTTTACCCTTTGGGTACGGAACCCTAAAAATAGATTTTAAATTGATCGTAGGGTGTTAACTAGTTTGTTCATAGTTTCAAATTCTTAGCTCGTGGGAAAAAATTATTAAACAGTTATTTTTCACTTCAGTCAGATCTTTGTTTCACATCTTGTGTCAGCTTATACCAAAAAGATTCTTATGAAACTTAGCTCTCATTGAGATTGAGGTGACGACGGTGACGTGGCAATACTTTCAATTTCAACTTGATAACAAGGGTCTGATGATGAAGTAAAGAGGTGAAAAATTATAGTCTTATATATGACGATTTAAGTAAGGTATTAGCTACGCTTTTGTCGGTGGAACAAATTCAACGCCCCACGGTTTTCTGCTAGTGTTTTCACCTCCCTGTGACAAGAAATAAAATAATCGGCCAACTGTAAGTCGGACTCGCGCTCGAAGGGTTCCGTACCGAATGGAAGCCCCTCTTAATATATTTTAATTTAATTATTTATTTTTGAATATACAATTTATTTTCTGTGAATATTTCAAGCTTCTTCCTGTTGCCGTTATTAATATCGAGCAAAAAAATCACGTTTCTTGTATGGGAGCCCCCCTTAAATATTTATTTTAATTTAATTATAAATATTTGAAGTTAATATTTAACTCAATATTTTGTGAGTATTTCAAGCATATACCTGTCACCTTTATTAATATCAAGCAATAAAACTGCTAAAAATCAGGTATGTTGTATTGTATGGGAGCCCCTCTCAATTTTTTTTATGTTTGTTTTTTTAATTAATGTAGTATTTGTTGTTATAGCGGCAACAGAAATACGTCATCTGTGAAAATTTCAACGTTCTAAATATCACCGTTCATGAGATACAGCCTTGTGACAGACAAACAGACAGACAGACGGACGGACAGCGTAGTCTTAGTAATAGGGTCCCGTTTTTACCCTTTGGGTACGGAACCCTAAAACTACTCTAAACTTTTAGAAGTTTTGCACGTTACTTGTTTTTGCCAGTAAGTCGTCAGCGATTGTCAAGTTATTTTTAACTGTAGGTATGGCTGTTGTGTATGACTATGATATTCCCAGATGTACTAGCATGAATGTGTTGATTTTCCTTCTAATTATTTTATTAGCCTTCCCGCGCTGTAGTTTCTATTGACCTTCCTCTACTAAGCATTACAAATCCAATATTTAGGTAAATAAATCTGTAGGTAATCTCCAAGTAATCCAATATATTGTTTTCTTACCCAAAGATAAATATTGTTTCTGCCCTCTATCTTTCTCGTATGTTCTAAGTTTCTGTTCTGGTGTTAGCACCAGACACATTTTACATAGCAGTCCTGTAAAACGCTGAACCAAACCCGAATATTTTTATTACATTTTAATTCTCAACTGGGTTTTGCTTTGCAAAGCGCATACTTTCGGAGGTGTTTATGCGAAGTTTATGCTCATGATTATAAACAACTTACAATGGGATCAACTGTGAAACCGGTGAACTTTTTGTATGGAATAGCTCACTCATCAAAAATTATGGATTAACAGATTTTTTTGACGCGATTTCGCAGTTAGCCCCATAGTAAAAGTTATTCATAATGACTTACAATAGGCATGATGATTAACAAATATAATTCGTCCGTCAGATAGATTATCAAAAAATATTAGGGACGTATTTTTTCTTTGTCAATTTAACAAAAAAATGATGAAGATGTAGCCCGTTAATGTTCCGCGTGACGTCACGACTGTTCTACAAATGTAAAGACTACGTCGCAGTAGTGACGTCACGAGCTCCCACTCCCAAACTTTGACACGGTTTATCTTTGTCATTTATTGTTTGACTGACAAAAGAAAAAAATAAAAAAATACTTGTCCAACATTTTTAATAATCTAACTAATTATAATAATTTGTTTTATACCCAGTCATCATGCCAATTAATTACACCTCTGAAAGTCCTCGCACTTTACAAAACAACACATTGTATAACATCAAAGTATTTCTACAGCAAGGTACTTACCTATTTATTATTCATCGTTTTATTACTTACTAGTCTTACTACGTCGTGGAGTATAGGCCCCATGAATCATTTTCCTAGGTTAGGTAGGTCTCCGATTTTTATCATCGTTTAAACATTGTTAGTATATGCTTGCTTACTATGACTTAACTTTGACTAGATACGTGTTTGACCAAGCCTATTTTTATTACTCATTGTACCATTATTAACTTTTGCCACAGACGTGCAAAGTTAGTATTTCTTAAGGCTAGAGTGGATCGCGAACTTGGCCATACAAAAACAATAAGCTGTTATCTACCTCTAAATATCCGATTTGAGTGATTTTTTTTTCTTGTAATCAGCACTTCAATCGCTAGGACTAAAAGTCTTAGTTTTTTTTAGGGTTCCGTACCCAAAGGGAAAAACGGGACCCTATTACTAAGACTTCGATGTCCGTCTGTCTGTCTGTCTGTCACCGGGCTGTATCTCATGAACCATGATAGCTAGGCAGCTGAAATGTTCACATATGATGTATTTCTGTTGCCGCTATAACAACAAATACTAAAAGGAAAATAAAATTAATATTTGAGGGGGGCTACCATACAACAAACCTGATTTTTTTAGACGTTTTTCGCTCTATATTGATAATGGTAACAGGTAGATGCTTGAAATTTTCACAGACTATTTAGTTTTACATTCACTTCGACAATACTTAAATAATAAAACAAATATTTAAGGGGGGGCTCCCATTCAGTACGGAACCCTCCGTGCGCGAGTCCGACTCGAACTTGGCCGATTTTTTTATGACCTTAAAGTTATAAGCCTCTAAAAAGTAGTATTTTTACGCAAAAACTTGGCTGAAAAGTACCTATACAGAAGCTAAAAACTTTTCTGAAAAAAGATAAACGTACGAGCGTGCAATATTTCTTACTCATGCAATCGACGGCAAAAACGTAACATTTTGTTACAATTTAAGGGGTGAAAAGAGTTTTCTATCGAAACGTAAGTTTTATCAAAAATGTACTGAACATTCTCTCGATCTTTTACAGAAAACGCGAAAACAGTGGTCGATTCAGTCTCCTCTTAACACAAAAGATTAAAACGTATTGCCTGTATTCTGTATACCATCATGCTACAAAAACGAGTAGGTTCTCAATTCAGTTATGTAATAGTTATCTTATTGTCGATTTGATTGTCAACTTTTAGTGATTTGCAGGTTTCTTTTTCCCGCCACGTAAAACATTTTCGCTAAATGATTTTATAAACGTGTTATAAATTTCGATTGAGTAACTTTTAGCTTTTAGCTTTTAACTTTTTTAAATGACTGAATGAAAACATTCTCGTAGGGTTTAAAGTTTTAAACCAAGGATTGCTTAATTGTCAATTGCCACGTTTTTGTTCACAAAAGTACTAGTTACAGCCTTGTCGTTTTTCTCACTTACAAGGTTATAACCAAACGTGTTGGTTCATTTTATGCCGATTTAATCTCATTCGTTCTTGATTCAATGTTCCGTGGGCTGAGCTTCTTCAAATATGATTTAGAATCATTTATCACAACGGCGTAGGATTCAGTAAGGGTATTTGCATCATTAGCGTAAGTATTGTGTAGTATGTACCGCCATTCACCTGTGGGATGTTCGACATCATTTAAACATGTCGTAATGCGTTTTAACACTTGAACATTTACAGTGAAATATAAGGATTACTTGTTATAAGTTTGTATCGTATCTTGTTTTAAATTTGCTAGGCAAATTACTCCCTGTTATGACTCTACTTCCGAATTTAGCCGGTCGAGTTTGAAATACCCATGTAGCGGCGTTTAGGTAATGTTTTAGAAACAGCGGGTGTTGTGGTACCGCACGTGCCTGTTTTGCTTTGCGGCACGTTCTCCAGTTATACATTTTGTGCAGTGATAAATCACGCATTTGTTGTTATTTTGCTGCTTCTCAAAGCTGTCTCAAAAAGAGCATTATTTTCTCCATCTGATCCACGTAGCTTATCTTCATTGCCTAGAGTTTTTCCGTTCTTGTTTGCTGCACTTGTTTTTCCCTCAAGCATTACTGTAATGCCTTGCTTGATAATTACATTACCTTCATCGGTAATTGCTAACCTAAATACTTTTATCGCACCGCAGTTAATGTCCACACATGTTATTGACTTGTTACAGTCTTATCTTCCCAAGTATGTGGTGCTGCAGATAACTGGCCCGTCTCATACGAGCACTTAAGGAATTGTTTTGTGCGTAATGATTCCTCATAACTGTATATATTCTTGTTTGTTTTATTCCAACTCGTTTCTAATTTGTCCACATGAAACTGCGAGTTTATTGGTGATGCGAAGACATCAATCAATGCTCTACACATACTCGTAAATTACCTAATGAATCATGCCAATTGCAAGCCGACTCCATCGTCATATGTTTCGATTTAGCTTGTACGCTACATTGATTGTACGCACGTTGCTTGCATGCAATACAACACAATTTAAAGGCATTCTTTGTTTGGTATGCCCTGGACAGCACAATGATGTAAAGAATGTTCTCCTTTCTTCTCTCCGTTACAAGTAAATTTTCAGTGCTCGGACCCAAGTTGGCCGTTCGCCCTTATTTGAAAGGAATCGTTTCTAAACATAGCTTTGATTATACTACAGAAAGTTATGTTTACGTTTGCTTCACGTCTTTACTAGGTGCGCAGGTCCACATCTTTATAATATCTTTCAACGCGTGCACGGTTCAATAAACTTTCTTTTAGTAGGTATTGGAGTAGAGCACTTGAATGAGTCACAGAATCTCCGGAACTGATGACGTCATCAGCCTCATTAAGCATCTTTTGCTGAGAAAAAGCAGTTTTGTTCTTATAACTTATCGATACCACTTATCATGTGCCTGACAAAGAGATCTTACGGCACCTTACTTACCTGACTAAATCTTACTTACTTGACTTAACAATATAAACCCTATTGCGGGCCTTGAGGCTTGCCTCCGGAAGAACTTATGTGCAGGAGCAGCAATAGTGTGGCTGATGATGATGTTAAGAGACCGTGGTTAGGCTGGATCTTTCATTTCACTCCTATTTCCAAAAAAAAAGTAGAGCGAAAGAGGATTTTTGATTGTGTGTTTTTTGATATCGTTTTTTGTTATATGAGATTATACCACAGTTAATATGTCTGATAGAGTAGGTATGTATATGATGAATAGGTATTACGGAGTTGTACCATCTCTTATTGGAAACCTAGCCGTTTCTAAGTGGGGTGACGAAAGTCTCTTCAAATTCAACGCTTCGAAAACCCAGGCCTGTAGTTCTCCGCAAAAAAGTGTCCCTTTGCACTGTCGCCTATATTTCGAGAAACTCCTTTAGCAGTGTCAGACCGCCTTGAACTGCTGGGGCTAACGTTTACTCCCTCATTGAACTACGGCACGTACCTAGAATCTAGGGCCAAATTGGCTGGTATTAAGCTGGGTATCCTCAACAAGGTTAGGCGGTATTTCACACCGGGACAGTTCCGTACTCTGTATCAAGCACAGATCCGTTCGTGTCTGGAATACTGCTGCCATCTTTGGGATGGCTCGGCTAAGTATCAGCTCGAGGCCTTGGAATCGGTGGACCGGCGTGCTGTCCGGCTTATAGGTGATGAAAAGTTAGTTTAAAAAAAACTTCATAGCCTGGAGCACCGCCGTAGGGTTGCGAGTTTGTCCATTTTTTATAGGATTCATTTCGGAGAGTGTGCATCTGAGCTGCACGACCTTATCCTACCATCCTCTTTTTACTACAGGACAAGTAGGAGGACGCCACATTACCACCCCTACATTGTCGATTTTCCTTCGATACGTACAAAGCGGTTTGACTCAACATTTCTGATTCGTATCGCCAGGGAATGGAACAATCTTCCTGCTTTCCTGTTTCCTAAGAGATATAATCTAAAGCTTTTCAAGGTCAGAGTGAATAGGTAATCTTCTAGGTCTGCGTGCTTCATCTTCGACCACAACGTCGCTCACCATCAGGCGAGTTGGTGGTCAAACGCGGACTTATTTGCGTTAAAAAAAACCTAGTACCAGCAGTCCCATAAATGTTAAATCTAATTTATTAACCTTATTACCACAAGTAATAAAGACAATTAAATTAAGATTCAGATTGAAATAAAAAGTAGCGATGGCAATAGTAATATTTTTTATTGATTAATTCTGTACTGTATCAGCCTTTTTAATAGTCCACTGCACGACGTAGGCCTCCCACAAAGGGTGATATCCCCAACGCTGGCCCAGTGCGGGTTGGTGGATTCACATGTACCCCATCGACTTTCTTCTAAGGACGTATGTAGGTTACCTCACTATGTTTTCCTTCAACTAAAAGCCAGCGCGCAGTGGTGTGAAATTCCGTACATAAATTCGGGACAGGGATTTGAAACCACGACCTCATGATTGTGAGGTGGGTGTCACTACTACTAATAACCACCACGGGTTTTTAATACATGTCTCGCCATCTAGTGGGCATCGAGTGTACCACAATATGAAGGTAGAGTGTAGCAGAGGCTGCCCAGTCGGCTCGATGCACTCGATCTTACACTACACTAATATGGTAGTGCATGCCTCCTCATTTGAATACAACCGCTATCGTTAGGTGGCGTTGGCCTTTTGCTTTAGGTATATTTTCTAGGCTTTGTACTATAGAAATGAAATAAGCTACAATATTTATGCATTTGTGAGTTTTGTGCATTTTATTATGTTTTCAGTTTATTATTATGTATTTGCAAGATGTGACTTTATTAGTAGTTTACCATTGACCTACAATTTTTAATTAATTAATCATTGTTCTTTTGAGACATAGGTATCTCAGATGTTTCATTTGCTTCTTTTTAAATTATCAAAGATTGTCTCTGATTTGTCATAGCGATTATTATACAAAATTGGTTCACATTGGACCCTATCCTATCTAATGATATTGTTTAGTTTGTAGCTCTTCTACCCGTACAAATACAATATATGTTTAGCTGTTTACTCTTGATTTCAAGACTCGTTTTTGTGTGTCTTTTTTCTTCACATATGCCATGGCATTTATAGTATTCGCAATTCTTTGCACCCAGCTCGCAAAACTGATAAATATCAACTTGTACAGGTGGACGCGAAAATCAAGTTTGCTCACTTTCTACTGAACTGGCTGACCCAATAATCGCATCGTAATTACACATGCAAGGAAAATATGTTATTTTTTGTTCAAAAACTGATTTATTCAAAATACCGCCGGTTTCATCATTAGTACTTATATGGCAACTTGACCGAGCAAACTTGAAAAGCTAGAACCGCATGGTTGCCAGAACTAGAGCGTTAGTTACGCGATTGTATTTATATTCAACTCATTTTTTTTTTAAATATAGTTTGTGTCGTTTGAGTCTGCCAGATCATTATGGCTCTACTCATTAATGGCTCTATTTATTTTTGATAGAAATGGATCTAATCTACTTCATCTACTTCAAACAATATCATGCACTGCACGCGCACTGTTATCGAGGGAGAAAATGAGATTTAGTTATAGAGTCAATTTTCCGAATATTATATTATGTAACTTATACTATGATCTCTATCAAACGAGCAAGTCTTGTGTTTATTTATTTATTTGTACAAAATTCGGATCTCGGAAACACCTGTAACGATTTTGCTTTTTAGGGTTCCGTGCCCAAAGGGTAAAAACGAGACCCTATTACTAAGACTCCGCCGTCCGTCTGTCCGTCTGTCTGTCTGTCTCCAGGCTGTATCTCATGAACCGTTATAGCTAGAAAGCTGTTTTTTTTACATGTGATGTATTTCTGTTGCCGCTATAACAACAAATACTAAAAACAGAATTAAATTAATATTTAAGGGGGGCTCCCATAAAACAATCTTGAATTTTTAACCATTTTTCGCTCGATATTAATAATGGTAACAGGTAGATGCTTGAAATATTCACAGAATATTTAGTTGTATATTCAATTCAATTCAATAATAAATAATTAAATTTAAATAAAATAAATATTTAAGGGGGGCTCCCATACAGTACGGAACCCTTCGTGCGCGAGTACTACTACCTACCTACTCGTAATTCCGTGGCCGATTATTGGTATTTACATAGAGCTTGTTTTTGTTATTCATAATTCTAACTGAAGAGGCGTATTTTGGAGACAACACGAATTATTTTTCTCTGATCGAAGCTGGATCGCTCTTTTGAATGTACTATGTGTCACAAAAAAAATGACCACGCATTTTTTTTCAAAATTAGTGTTATATCTTGTCATATAAAAAAATATGCAACTGAGTTGAAAATATTATTTTGAAAGAAAATGAAGAAGGAATGAAACATACACATAAACGGAATAAAATACATAGTAAAAACATATAGAAACAAATGAAACAGTGAAACGCAACAAGCAGCGTCGCTCATGAATGATGGTCGCGTGTGCGATGCACCGAGGGGTCGTGCAGACCAGACGGCCGCAGGAGCGAGGGTGGCGGCGCGCCTGCGCCCTGCCGCGGTCGATGCCGGACCCGGACGTCCACATGCGTCCTACACGTGCTTCTCGACAACAAACTACATGCAGGAACCAAGGTCACAAACCATACCGACCACGTATTCCTCTTAAAAATATAATCGGCCAAGTGCGAGTCGGATTCGCGCACGAAGGATTCCGTTGTTTATTATGTTGATTAGTTGTACCTATATTGAAGTCAATATAGGTACAACTAAATATTAGGTAAATGTTTCAAGCGTTTAATGTTGCCGGTATCAATATGGAGCAAAAAAATTACAAAAAAAAACAGTTTTGTTGTGTGGGAACCCCTTTAAATATCTATTTTATTTTTAGTATTCGTTGTTTTAGCGACAACAGAAATACATCATCTGGGAAAACTTCAACTGTCTAGATATCATGGTTGATGAGATATACAGCCTGGTTACAGACAGACAGACAGATTGACAACGGAGTCTTAGTAATGGGATCCCATTCCGTTGGGTACGGAACCCTAAAAATGATACCGAGCTCAGAACACGTGAACAGGATAGCTTTGTCGTGCCTTACAAGCAGGCAGACGCATAAACTATACCTACTCTTACTTGCCTTATATGTACATCCGCTAATAGCTATCCTATAGTGTAGTCGTGTGCCACTACTTGGATTCAGGCCGATGAACCAACTATAGTCAGCGTCACTTCCCTTTCCTTTAGCTCGGTTGTGTTATTGACAATGTCTAAGAAACCGAATAGCCCAATGTTTACTTTGGGCTGAAACGTAGCTTACTCGCTAGGTCGCTCAAACAATCAAGTTCAAGTTTCCCTCATTCCGAAAAGTGAATTTTTGGCAACGTTCCTAAACTTAAAATTTCGAGGGTTTGGTTTTCTTGTTGGCACATATGTTACTGTAAAACAGATGGTATTTGTGTTACCAGTAATAAATGTTTTTTTTTTTTTAAATTCAGTTCATTAAATATTTACTTATTGCATTGTCGAAGATGCTGAATAAAATATGAGTATCCTATAGATCAATAGTATTCTCGCAAACTTCACTTGCCGAAATAGAATGGGCAATGCAATTTATTCATTGACCTTGAAAACTTGAAAAGGAAAATCTTCAGTGCATTTTCAACCCTCTGTTCGGGCAGTCGTGTGGCAATAATCCAGAAAACTAGGAGGGTCGAGAGCGGTGGTGTGGTGACGACGGCGTCGAGTGCGGGGCGCCGAGCGACTCCGCCCGCGCGCCTCTGTCTGCCGCGTGAGCTGTCAAACCGCCTCCGACGGGCACCCGGCTTGAACGCTCCCACCTCAAACGCTTGAAATCGCGATCGCATCGTAGTGCGCAGTCTGTGACTCAGTGTGTGATTTTGTAACATTCGCATGACGGTAAACTTGAGGAGATGAACGGCAGCACTACGACGGTGAATGGTGGCGCCGTCAACGGGGCCAACGGCGCCCTCAACGGGATCGGCGCTGCTCCGAGAACTGCCACCCTCGGGACTCCCAGCAGTTACGCGTATACGTCCAGCGGGTCGCTGCTCGGCCGCGGTGGCACTGCGAGGCCCGTTCCTCCTCCTACCCTGCCGAAATACAGCGGCTCTTTCAGTGCCGGGAGCACTACCACCGGCCTACGGGACCGCGAGAGGGAAGGAGCTGGCGGTTCACATCGACTGGCTAGCCTCGAAAAATTAGCTCTTCGCCAGCGTATTATCGAACAAAGTTCTAATAATCAGGTGTCGACTTTGACATCCATTTCTACGTCTTCTAATGGCGCGCCCACCTCCGCCACCGTCACCCTCACCGACACGGCCACGGTGAGTCCCCCAGGGATACGTCTTATTGCACCCTCTCACCGATCCCCTAATCGTAGTTAACGCACCCCGAAAAGGGATAACTATGTTATTTTAGTGCGCTCGACTGCAACCGTTTCGGCTTTTGTATGTTTTAAGACGAATGAGAAAGTTTTTATTTAATCTTTCTAGATTTCTTTTACTATCTTGAATATTTGTTTGCTTGCCCTTTGACTGTTATTCGACTGGTATTTGTATTTTGTTGTCCTAATACGCGTGTAACAAAGACTCTTAACACGATTAAGGTGTAACATGAACGCGGCTATGCTTGGATACGGTTTGTTTACATTCAACTACACCGATGCAATAACAGCATTGAGTCAGGTGTTGTGTTACTTACATAAAACAGGCTGTACTGCAGTAGTTTTGTCTTCGTTCTCAGGCTAAATAGACTTCTTAATCACTGATGTTGAAAAGTCATAACTCATGACTGCACTGCATATTGATTATTGCGTATCGATCTGGAAACCATATTATACCATTATATCTAGCATTTTTAAAAAGTTTTTTCATCTGTTTTGTTTTAATTATAGTATTGCAAAATTATTGACTTAATTTGACTTCAATCCATAATCGGTGCTTCTACTTTAAACGCATCGGTGTTAAGTATGAAATTACACTGTACATTTAATAAGCCCGAGCAGTAGTTTGGCAAATTATTATCGTAATTCGTAAGTTCGTGAAAGCTGATCACGTATATGTATAGGTGATTCCGCGTAGCGTGCTCTACGTTTCTACCGCATCATTGTTTTTATTGCCAATCTTTACCGGGTCAACCGCAAGAAACAATCTTTGCCAAGGTCAACCGCAAGTTAATTTGAAAAAAAAAATATGCTTAAGTTAAAGCCTGTTGTAAGAGCAGTATTACCTACCACCGCCATAATTTTCTCTGTATACCGTTGATCAAACTGGCAAGCAAAAAGCTACGATTTCAGCTAAATATTCGAATTCAAAAAGGTAGCTGACATAAGATTTAAACACTAACTTAGTCACAATCGTGATTCATCTTAAACCAGTCTGCATCGTGCTCGTGACCAGAAAACCCGGCATCTACTTATCCTGGATCAGTTTTTACTGTTTGCCTTATTCTGTTTCTTTGGTAAGGAGTAAGGGCATGGCATGCTACCATATTCCCACGCAGTTCCTCATATGATAGGACTGGTTCGAGTTGAGGGTGGGGTGCGGGTGACTGACCCCATGCCTCAGGGTTAAAAATAACCTCATGATGGCGCGCCGGCCATTCTGCTCGCATGTGTCGAATTCACTAAACAGACATTAACTGTTTCACGGTCGCACCCTGACCTGAAATTCTCAGAACATTAAAAATTATAAAAGATTTCTCGGACCGCCCGGAGCCGGGCCACTGGTTTATGTATGAAATAGGTAAAAAATATTAGGATTAAAAGTCAAGGCTGACATCCTTCCCTTTGTGTTTTAATAAATTCTTAATCTAATATATTATATTACATACACAGTCTTTTGTATTTGTTCCAAGACAATATTGTTTGTGTTTTCTGATGTCTCTTTCATTCTATTTAAAGGCCCGTCATATTCTAAGAATTATTGTTATCAGCTGCATTATCGCAGCGGTTCTGTCGAGAAAGTTGCAGATAAGACTAATAACTCTCGGTTCGAAGCATGTATGCCGTGTTCGTTGTGTTTCATTTTAAATTGCTATTGTCCCTAATTTGGTACAAAATGCTTTTTACCATAAGGTTTTGGCCTGAAGTTTTTCACCAACCAGCAAACCCGGTCGGAGCACGTTCTCCTCTTGCGTCGTCACTCTCGGATTGTAAAAAGCTAACAGCCAATGAATGGCATGTGTTTTCAGCTTTTATCCGAATGTGTTAAGATTCATTTTGGCTTTATCGAGAGTTAAGTTTGTTTTCTTTAGACTCGATTGGCCCTTGCTTTTGTGTGTCTGGTGGGCATGAGTGTGACGGCTGGATCCTTTTGCGTCTATATAGATATAGACATAATTAACTCCGTTGTACCTGAGTTACCGCGACGCAGTCTTATTCACACGGGCTGTTTTCTACTCCGCTCGAATTAAATATTAATATGCAAGTACTTATGTACCTAAATTGTGTAAATTTTTAAAATTGAAATATAAAGTGTAATAAGTCAGTTGTTCTATTTCACCGAAATTTAATCAAGTTATTCCTAAAAAATATACTTATACCATGAATGATGCGATGATAGATGACATTATTAGAATTAATTAATGAAATATCGATTAATTATGACTAAACAATAAGTTCTTGTTTTGAATAAATATTTAGTGTATTTCCGCTCTGTCGTAGTCATATAAGTTAAGGGTACTATTCAAAATTCAAATTAAATCACAAACAAAATTAGTAATTAATCATCAAATTGTAGCATGGTTCGACTATCGTTAGGTCAGGTTAGAAAAGTTAGGCTTAGGTATGTTTACAAAATATGAATGAACCTGAAACAAAATTTTTTAATTAATCCGTTTAAATAATAAAAAATAATTAAACCTGTAACAAAAATAGTAATGAGTAATCTATTTAAAAAATGTAGTAAACCTGAACTCGCAAGAAGCTCGAAGTGAGCTCGAAGAGTCAACACGTCCTGAAGATGCCTCGTTTAGAGGCGAAACACGTGTCGAATAGAGTACAGTAAGAATAAGGGTGCTATTTATTGACTAAGTATTTTTTCAATTATTTTATACCATTTTTTATAAATAAATTATACCTATTTGTAATTTTAACATATTAATTAAATATTTTTTTCAGGTTTACTACATTTTTTAAATAGATTACTCATTACTATTTTTGTTACAGGTTTAATTATTTTTTATTATTTAAACGGATTAATTAAAAAATTTTGTTTCAGGTTCATTCATATTTTGTAAACATACCTAAGCCTAACTTTTCTAACCTGACCTAACGATAGTCGAACCATGCTACAATTTGATGATTAATTACTAATTTTGTTTGTGATTTAATTTGAATTTTGAATAGTACCCTTAACTTATATGACTACGACAGAGCGGAAATACACTAAATATTTATTCAAAACAAGAATTTGAAGATGAACTTCCGCAAAGTAACGCCTGATTCAATAAACTAAACAATAAGTTTTCTTTTATAATATTGGATCTTGATAAGATAAGATCGAAAATTATAGAAAAAAAACTTATTTTATGAAATATTTCATACCTATCCATTTTGTAAACACTGTCTACATAAGGATAGCTACGATTGCGTCTTGGATACTTTCCTTCGGAACATAAACAAACAACGCGTACTGGTCGCGGCGCGGCGGCGCAGGCGCAGGTGTGTAAACTTCCCCCGTGTGGGCCGACCCAAAACTGCCTGCGTTGCCCCGCCAACCGGCAGCCGGCATCGCTGTAACTTAACCTCAAACTGACAACAGTCGCGAACGGGGCTTCGTATCGGGACAGTTTTAACTGTTTTAAAATATCGTCAGTGCAGTTACTTCGCCAACCGTTTATATTTTAAAATAACGCATTTGTTTTCAAATTCTGTGTTAAGTTTGCCGTCGTCGTAACAATGGAGCCCAAATGCTTCGAGTTACAACCGCAACAAAAGTAAAAAGACGGAACACGAACAAAAACTTACGCGGTTTGCATGTGAACTATAGTTTTGTATTATTTTTGTAATCGAAAATGCTCAACAAGTTGCTTTGTGTATGTGTGTAGAAATTGTGCCGAGTTTTGTGTAAAGTTTGTCTATCTGTTGTGGGTTCGTATCTGTGTACTCTTCGGACTCCTCGCGACTCGGATGCGTTGAGAATGGCAAATCGAGCCTTAGCTAACGGTAATAACCACCAGAGTAAGCTAAACAGATGCTCGAGTAATGTTGGCGACAACGTTATTGATAAATCTAAAGTTGGATGGACGAGTCCACGAGATATCTGGAGGAACTTATCGCTCCGAAGGAAGGCCGAGGTGAATAGAACATTAATTTATACAGTTTAATATGTTTACTCAGTGTCTAGTAAGAGCTAATGATTTTGGTTGGTATATCATGTTTATTTTATCCTGCCTACCTCCTAGATGTAAAGACGGCTAGACCGATTGTGAAGTGCGAGATCGTAGTTTGAATTTACAGCTTAGGCTACATTTTTTCCGAAACGGAGGTCAGATTGACTGGTTTCCTAGTTTTGATACGAAACTCAATTATTTCATACTTAAGAGGATCGTGAATCAACCAGTGTTTTCGCATTTTCTGTATAACATCGAACTCTTTTCACCCCTTAAATTGTAACAAAATGTTATGTTTTGGTGTCAATAGCTTGAATAAGAAATATTGCACGCTCGGTAGGTAGGTCTTATTTTTTCAGTTTTTTTTTTTTAGTTTATTTATACTTTTCAGCCAAGTTTTTGCGTAAAAATATTACTTTTTAGGGGCTTATAACTTTAAGGTCATTTATAAAACTGTAAAAACTAAGACGTACTTATAATCGTAGCGATTGAAGTGCTGATAATATGAAAAAAAATATATCGGATAATATATTTAGAGGTAGGTAGATAACAGCTTATTGTTTTTGTATGGTCAAGTTGGCGCCTCATGATTTCCTCAAAATAAGGTCCTAAAGCCGTCGACCAAGCTATGAAAAGAGAAGGGAGGGGCGAGAACCAAACTGAAATAGTTTTTCTGCCTAAAGCTGATGCGCATTCATATTATTGAGTTATAACTGTATTAGTGCATCTTTTTCTTCTTTTCAGCCATAGGACGTCCACTGCTGGACATAGGCCTCCCCTAAAGATCTCTAATAAGACCGGTTGGTAGCGGCTTGCATCCAGCGCGATCCTGTGGTCTTAATGAGGTCGTCCGTCCAACTTGTAATAGGTGGACGTCCTACGCTGCGCTTGCCGGTACGTGGTCTCCACTCGAGGACTTTTCGACCCCATCCGTCATCAGTCCTCCGCGCTATGTGCCCTGCCCATTGCCATTTCAACCTGCCAATCCGCTGGGCTATGTCGGTAACCTTGGTTCTTCTACGAATCTCCTTATTTCTCATTCGATCTCGCAGAGAAACTCCGAGCATAGCCCTCTCCATGGCTCGTTGGGCTACTTGAAGTTTACTAATAAGGCCCATAGTGAGAGACCACGTTTCTGTGCCATAAGTCATCACTGGTCGAAAACTTTCGACTTGAAGTATTAGTGCATAGGTACTTTAATTATACAGTAAGTTCGTATAGGCCGGGTTGCTAGCCCTGGTGTCACTTAAATCATTCATCTCTAATACTGATATATTTCTTACATATTAACACAAAACTTAATGTGCGAACTAGGTCTTTCACAGTCTCGATATATCTTCATTGCAACAATACTCCCATATTTTTCTTTACTTCATTAATGTTAAAGTGTCTCCAGCGCGCCAAATTGATTTTATTCTCGGAGTTTTTGCCAATTACACCACAATTTCTCAACGATAGTTCATAAAAAAATAATTTTGAGATAGTGCTAAATAAATTATTCACATAGATAAATTATCATTGGTCTAGGTATATAGGGGCATAGACTGGCTTTCATGTTAGTTTTATTTTATTAATTACATAATTATGTACCTAGATTGATTTAATCTTAGTTTTTTGCCACGTAATCCGTTAAAACTACTTATTCATATCGCAAAATTGGTTTCGTGATTGAGATGTAATTGGCAAAAAACGAAGAAATTATATGTCTAGCGCGCTGAAAGGTATGTAAGACTTTACGAAGATGCTAGATGTGCCTATAGTTCAGCTAGCGGTATACGAGGTCGACTTTCTTTAACCACATGCAGAACAAATCAAAGTATCCATTTCCTAATCCTCGACGCCGCTGGGTCGTTGACTCACTCCACGACATAAGTCACAATCGCACTCGGCGCCTTGATGCACTATCTATAAAATAAATATGTCTCAGTCCATACACACGCCCCCAGTATTCGTATTGTAACTATCAGTGTTATGATCTGTCGCTGCTACCAGTGCGTACGTTATGCTCGCTACTACTGTAGCTTGGGAGTTACTCTTAATTTGTCTTTTGAATTAAACTCATGTGCTACAGAATCTATGAATCAACGATTTATAATGTCGCTTTTACGTCCGGTTTACTGGACTAACCCTCTCTGCTCTGCGCACTTTGTGTCTAGTTAGACATTTTCCCATTAAACGCTTTGAAGTTACTCCGCTCCGCTTAAACGGAAAACCTAGAGAGGAGTATCTGTGCAGCTTAGCAAGCATAGCTACTTTCAGTATTTAGCGCACGTTGTAAGTAATAGTGCCCACGAACGTTCTATATGTCGTCGTATTTCTGCTGTAGCTTAGTAGTTTTTACCTTCGGAACTTTCCCAGAAAGTATTATTGAGATTATTGACACAAAATATATTGATTCTAATTATACCATGTCGTCACACTTTATTGAGATTCAAGCATGCAATAACTTCAGCGACGCGGAACTAAACAGCACACGTGTGACTTTAGTACGATTTAGGAACTTTTAAATAGTTCCATCCCAAAATATCCAAGCGTCGACTTGTTAGATGCCACTTTTGTCACCGATGTTTCCATTTAGAGAGAGCAGGGTTCGGTTACTTTTCTAATTATGTCCTAGAGCTTTAATTCCATTTTAGTCTTTGAAACTGCCCATTAAAATCTTCAAAGCTATCATAACATCGTAAACGTGTAATTAAAGATAAGTTACTGCCCAAATGGTGACATCTTTCATCACCATTAACATCTAGCCCTTACACAATACTCGGTTAAATGGTTAATTATGCAAACTTGCAAGTGTAGTGTTGTTTAAAACCTACTTGTGACAATTAATTTAACCCCAATCAAGAAGTTCAGGGCCATTGAGGTCGTATTGTTCCGCCAGGGAGATATAAAACGTAGAAACGGATGTTTACGACTTGTGCTTCGATTGTACTTTACGGGAATGATTATCTGCTAGGAATAAGGAAATGTTTGTTGGGCTTATTTATGATATTCATCAGTCTTAAATTGAATTTAGTAATTTTTATACGAGGTTTATGTATTGCAATAATTCCGCGATAACCGCTGCACAACCATTTTTATTCTGAGTCTTCTCATCACGTCGTCTTATGAATTATGCAACAAGTAGCGGCTAGCGATACATTCTGTGCCTTTCCTGAGAACATGGACAAGTGCCTGATAAATCAAGTCTCGTTTTCAGACTCCAAATGGTACACTTATTTATAGCAATCACAGTGTAACAGAGAAAGTACTAATTTGAGCAATACTCGTGAATAATTATTATGTATTATTACTCGTATTGCATAATTCGAAGCCTACTTTGCTAGTACCTATCTAGTATAGACTGTAAAATGGCGGGAGCAAAAACGCAGTGTATCCATTGTTCTTGCGAATAGTAATTTCACATAGGGACTGAGAATGAGACAGCAGCCAGTGATTGTGCCGGTTGTTTATAAGTATAGCTCATTGTTATCAACAAGCTACACATTGATCTAATTCCCGTGCTTTCTCTGTATTTTATGACAACATATATAAAATTGAATTGATCATTTATATTGAATGTATTTTTCAGCCAATTGATCTACTTTGTTTATGTAGTAGCGTCTCTTCGACTCCGGTTTGCCTACGCTTGGGATTTGACGCCCACTCTTCATAACCCTGTTCTCTGCCATCTGAAGATTAATAAAACCGTAATTCCTGTGAGCGTAGGCTTACGTGCGATCTATTTATTTAGAAACACGCTCGCTCGTGTGGACGTGTCATAGTTTTACACGGTTAGGTCATTTATCTTTCATCGATTGACCGATTGTTTTTTGTAATCTCTACCACGAAGCTTCGTCGAAGTTCGTGAAATGTTAAACACTGTAACTATAGAATCGGGTGCTATAGGTAGGAAGAAGCCTGCAGGTTTTTAATTATTTGGTTATTAATTATTAATGTCGGTTTGTTATTGCCAAGCTCAATGTTATATAATTTAATGGCTGACGTTTTGTGTTACTTCAACATCGCGCGCAATTTATGCTGTTAATTAACTTAGATGCTACAATTTTATTTAAAAAACTAAACTGAAAATAAGGTTGCAGTACCTCATGACTATGATCGGCATATGACACTGAATAAAGGTACGAATTATAGCAACAGCTCGCGATTACAGTGTTTTTTAATAGGACAATAAGCCCGATTACAGAGGCGCCAGCATATATTTAATAGCAACGTAAATAGCGTTCTCCCTATCGAATGCCTAAAGGGAAAAAGAAACAGAACTATACTATTTAGCTAATATAATTAGGATGCCGCCTCTGTGTTCGGGCTTTATATTATAGTCTGAAACAAGAACACATACAATCCTATTCGAATATTATCCTTTTCATTTGCGCAATTGGGTCAAAAGTGAAAACCCATTACATTTTACTGCTTACACTAAGGCTCAAGGATTTTAACATAATAAGGTTTGGTTAAGGTGCTTACATAACATTTACCATTTAGTCTAGACATATGTGGTTTGATCCCGGTTCTTATTTTGAAATGATTTTCATGTTCAGAAATTTCAGCGTTAAAAAAATTTATAGGTTCTTAAAGAAAATACCCATGGCTGAATGAACCAGCTACGACGTTAGATGAGAAATCGACTCTGGTGCTTACAGAAAATGTAAGTGAAAAGGGCACGTAAAAGCAGCACTGCGACCCTATACAGAGAAACAGTAGTTAAAACTAGTAAACTAGGAGACAATTTAGCGTTTCAGATTACTCATTATCATTAATCATGTAGTGCTATCTCATTATCGAGTTGATAACGAGCGCGAGGCGACAATAATGAGTCAGAGTTGAGACAGGAAGAGTCGTCGCGGTTTCTCGGCGAATCATGTCTCCATAGTTGGCGCCGCGAGCGAAGTTTTGCAATTATACAGCGGCTCTCAACGGTGGCTTTTTTGTTGCATCGAGGACGAACGCGGACGATGCACATTGTCGGGCTGCCAACAGAGCTCGCTTTTTATTCTGCACAGGATTCTAAGCATTGATGGTTTTGTACGTTACCTCTTGTCAACTTTGAAAATCTTATCCATTTTCTGCGGAATCTGTTCCTCTACGCTTTTGGTTATTTGATCCGCTGTAATGGCTAAATGTACAATAGAGAAATTGAACCAAACCCACACAGCTCAGTTTTTGGTCGTTGACGCCGCCGCCGCTTCGGGCATTGTGTACAATGCAGTATTGTTAATATCCAATCATTCGTGTAATGATTGCTTCTATTAGCTCTATTAATTTCTAAAAGCGGCGCTATAAAAAAGGGTGAGGTTGAAAGCATTTGTCTGCAATAATGAAGCTTAGCCGATAAATCAATCTAAAGTTTTTATTTCGTAACAAATATATGTCCATAACCCATTTGATTTGGTTCAAATCGTCCAGTAGAAGTGCATTATTACTCAGCGTCATGTGTTATACGAGCTACAATAGGCTAGCAGAGATGACTTCATGTTTTGCAAACAATAAAATGACAATTATACCTACTTATTGTAAAAATTTCTCAGTCGGGAAATCGTTGACCATGAAGGCAGGTCTATTTTGAGCTGGCGTTGAGTTACGCTGGTTTTCCTTTATAACGTTCGAAATAATAACAATGAAGTTATAAATTGCCAATGTAATTCATATTAATGTTTTAACCGATTTTAATGGCGTATTACTTTGTAAATTATTTGAAATTATCTCGTGTATCTGAACCACGGACTTTCACATACGAGAAACAATTTTTGAAAGACGCGTTGAAGTCGGTTGGAATTTTTTTTGTGGAAACATCACGTTGTTTACTAATGTAACCCTCGTAAAGTGCAGTGGTCGTTTCACAGTATGGAATGTAAAAATATGTTTGCAACTTTTAAAAACAGATTAAGTTTAAAAAAACGGAAAACGAAAACTAAACAAGCGCTGGAAGTGCCAGAGGATGCTTACGTAAGTTAACTTAATATTCAATTAAAACCTAAAACAAATTATCTGTGCTTGAAAGATGCGTTTCTTTCGGAAGCGACACAAGCAGTATTATTATATCATCTTTGACACAAGTAAGCTTTAGTGTATCTCTGCAGTCATAAATTGCTAACCATCAGTCTCCAGCAAGCCGATTTCAAGACTGAGATTTTTTTTATTTAAGCCACAGCTCATTTGTTTATAGTTACGGACTTCCACTGGAAACAAACAAATTCCATCGCGTTGTTTTGATTATTTGCGTAGCAGTAGACCGTCCGAGCTCTGGTAAACATTAGCCGGATGACGAGGCCTAAACGTCGATCATCTTATTCACTTTACCAATTGGTATTTGTCACGTTGCCCCATTTACCTACGTGAGAAGTGATCTCATATGACGTTAATTATGACGTAGATCTTGCTCGGGTTATAAGGTAGGGCTAGGTGATAGGACGGGTTTGATTTCTGTGTTTGCTGGAGGGAAATGTTCGGTAATAGCATTGATAGTGTTACCGTTACGAAAATGCTTATCGATTGTGTGAGACTTATCGCAGTTCCTTTTTAAGGTTCCGTACCCAAAGGGTAAAAACGGGACCCTATTACTAAGACCCCGCTGTCCGTCTGTCTGTCACCAGGCTGTATCTCATGATCCGTAATAGCTAGAGAGTTGAAATTTTCACAGATGATGTATTCAGTATTTCGATTGCCGCTATAACAAAACATACTAAAAACAGAATAAAATAAACATTTGAGTCCCATACAGCAAACGTGATTTTTTTGCCGAGGGGCTCCCAAACGGTACGGAACCCTTCATGCGCGAGTTCAACTCGTACTTGGCCGATTTTTATATTCATTTGTTATCCTCCTTATTTCCCGCGGTTATATTCCCGCAGCTGATGCCTCATAAATTATTTAGAGTATTAATCACCCGGTCGAAGGTAAAGTTTTAGGTATATTTTAATGCTTCTAATTTTGCTCACAGTCATTAAGCTCGTGCTGAATAATGACTAATGTAATTTTCGTGGAATGATTAAGCTCCTAGTACCTAGTAAATAACAAATATCAAACTCAAGTCAAAGTTTAAGGTTAACGGTAAGTTAGTTGCATCGTTGCAGTTATTATTAGAATGAAACGTTCGTCGTAGCTCCAAACGGTCGTCGCACTTTACATGCGGCACTTATTGCATACGTGTATGCATATTTGCCATTTTGCATATACATACTTTCTACTCTTTAAACCGATGATACTGACTTGAAAGTCATGTAAATAATGATTATTTGCAAATTTTGCAATAGGTACTGGGCTAATTGAAAACAACTGTCGGAGATATAATAAGAATGATCATATGCTCTGCATTTATTTACATCGTAATATGCGTCTTTTATTGTCTGATTTCGATTGTCTCGACTAGCCATTGAAACGAATGGGTTGTGGAGAAATCTCCGCGTGAAAGGTGTACGTCCATTATCCACTTCAGATGCGCTTGGGCGTGGCGTGGGCTCCACTAAATTTTTTGAACACGTTCATCAAAATTCTTTGCCTTTGTGTTAGCACAACAGTAAGCAAACAGCACCTGGGTTCGTTAGCGCGGAACGTTTACTTTGGGGTCTTTGTGCAACGAATTTACTAATGCATTAATGACGTTCGTGTGCCGATGCCGACTACGCGCAGTTCCGTATGATTCACCGCTTTCATTCTTCGCGCCTACATTATTCTCGGTTATTGGCAGGTTTACTTACTCCACGCTTTACTTTACGCGCTCCGGCAAGAGCGCTTGATTAGCACATGTGCTCGTTTGTGCAGTGAAACTTGGCTTGTTTGTCTTCACGTCATTGTTTAATTAATTACTCGGAGCTTGTTTTTACTCGTTCATCTATAATCGTCATATCTGATGCAGATATTCAGTTGCGAGCTTCTGGGTGGTCTTTTAATTTCTTTGCATGATTTATTTTATTGAAACATGAAGTTCTCGTATGAATTACTGCGGGTATTGTTACAAAGCTCGGAAACGTTACCTTGGTATCGGTGAGTCATCTGACGCCGGAGCCGGCTAGACCGTGCCACTGCTTGTACTATAAGTACGACCTTCTGTAAAATAGCATGTCGTATATGTAGTTATATGCTACTCTCGTCATTCGAGAGCGAATTTATGTCTTTCCGCGGCGGGAGTCTCGTTAGCGACTCCCATTACTGCGATTCGCGTAAAGTTTTTGCTTATGTGATTCGAACCATATTAAACCGGGAGATAAAGTTATTGCGAACTGTGACATTTATCAGGTTTTACTTTACAATCGTGCTGTTAGGGTATCCAATAAATTTGAATTTCGATTACTTGAGGTTTCATTGGAAAAAAAAGCTGTTTTATGCTGGATGTGTAAAATAAATGAAGCGTGTAGTTATTCTCAAAGAAAAACAAAAAGAAAAACCTACGAAACACACTTTAGATACATTATGTATGATTCGGCCTCTTTCCTTGAAAAATGAGACATTCTGTCTGGCTTCGTTCCACACCCTCGGCAGATGCCGGCCGTTATACTTGTTGATTCTCTTTATTGTTGGTGATATAGTTATGTTTGTTGTTTCCAGTTACAAAGTAAACGCGAGCTGTTCTTCAAGTCGGACACAGTGAGCGGCGGCGGCGTAAGCGCATCGGGCCCGCCGAGCGCGCCGCCGCCCGCTCCCCCCTCCGCGCTGAAGGACGCGCTGGCCAAGCGCGCCGCCACGCTCCCCGACGCGCTCGAGAACAACCACCACGAGCCGAACGGCACGACACAGCCGCCTTCCAAACTCAGCAACAGCGTGTCCGTGGACGCCCCCAAACTGCCCACCACGCAGCCGCCAGCGCCGCCCTCGGCGCCTCCCGCCGCTGCGCCCGCGCCTGCTCCGCTCAGGAGTACAGAAAATATTATCAAGGTACCGTATCAAAACTGTCGCCTAGTGTTAGTGACACCCGCCTTTCTATTATGAAGTCGTGGGTTCAAATCCTGTCCCATACCAATGAGTTCTTTGGAATTTATGTACGGAATTTAACACCACTGGCTTTTCGGTGTAGAAGAAATTCGATCGTATGTGAATCCACCAACCCGCACTGTGCCAGCATGGTGGATATGGCCCAATCACCCTTCGTGGGTAGGCCTACGTCCTGCAGTGGACTATTAAAAAAGGCTGATACAGTACCTATTGTATCAAACCCGGTGGCGATGAGCTGCTCTATAGTCTGACCGTTTAACTGAGTCCTCGCGAGGCGGCGGGGACCCCGCCGCTCGCACCTGTCTCTGTCCCTGTCTCGCGAGGACTCAGTTAAACGGTCAGACTGTACCTATGTGGCGTTCTCGGTTTGGTTCTACTCTGCTCGATCCTATTCGGCTCCTATCGGCTCGGCCAAATCATACCAAGCAGCATAGACATGTTGAATCTAACTAAGGGTTCTTACTTGAACGCATGTGTATGCTTGATTTAGTAGCGTAATGCGTGTTCAAAGGTATATTTATGAATAAGTGAGAGCTTTTGACGGTTATGATATATTCTTTTACTTAATAATATAAAATTCTTCATGGACAAAATCCGTACTGTAAAAAGTATCAGCAGCGCTGCAGATAGAATATAATGGGGTATCCTGGTGGAAGTACCTAATTGAGTCTATTTTGCTCTGGGGTATGTATCTGATTAAATCAAATCTGTTGCTCATTGATTGAACCAGGGGTGTATAACTACAGCACGTGCTGTAGCCACTGTTCACGGAAACAGCATATTACGTTTTCAAGCTGACATAGGTATTTTTTGATTGAACGTTGTTCGGGTGTAATTTAGATGATTGCTACGGACGCCAGTGTTCCTCGGTACGTCACTGCTATTACGCATAATTTTTGCAACGCCGCGCGGCCTCGCCGATGCGCGAGCCATTGCGTTGAATGACTAGTTTTTCAGTATATTTGAGTTATTTATGTACTCATCAAGCATTTTATGTAAATGACGTTATAATTAACTAATCAACTAGAACACTGGCATCTATTTATCCTCATTCCGGTTAATAATCGTTGCCATTTGTGGCACAAAGCTATGCTCTAAATGCTCGTCAGACAGGGTTCATACGATAAAGTTATCAGTGTTAAAATTCTATCTCATAATAAGACATTGTTAGTTTCGACACAATGGCCACTTAAGAATAAAGTATGCAGTCTTGTGTATTATACAAGCTACATATTATTTTGATTATCAACGTCTTTATTATTTTCTTGGGTAACTGTATCTCGCTTGAGGTCAATATTCTGCTTTCCTTCAAAGTATGATCTATGACACTGTAATAACTAAGATAGCAATGCAACTCGTCAATTTTGTTGAACTCGGGTGCCATATCCGCGAGTAATTTGCATATAAATTGGAATTACTGTCTTATCACTTCGATTAGTATTCAAATTGTCGTTGTTTATACTTTTCAGAAACCCGATCACCCACCTGTTGCGCCAAAACCAGAACTACCTAAGTTAGAGAAGCCTAAAACCAAAGAATTAGATGGATACGTCGGATTTGCGAATTTACCAAATCAAGTGTACAGGAAGGCAGTCAAGAAAGGATTCGAATTCACGTTAATGGTTGTAGGTGAGTGGAAATCGATATGGGGAGGGATTTGCGCGCCTCCTTGATAACGCGATCGATGAATACTTATCAATTAATGATAAGTAGCCTGAGCGCAGGTGCAACAGTGTCACCGTAAGGACATTATAGCCTTTCGAATGTGGTGTGAATGTGTTTCCAAAAAAGAAATCGACATGCAGCTGATTTAACATAATTTCATATTTTTCAATTATAGATGTCCTGTACGGCACTTATTTATTGGGATAGAAAAATAAATAACTCGTAGTTAAAAATACATTTTCCAAACGATTTTACCAACAAATGCTGAGTAGCTCTGATTGTCATTCTAACCTTCCATAACTTTCTTAACGCTGTGTGGTTTCACCAAAGTGTAAACCACTGTTTAGAAAACTAGTTCGTAAATGAAATCCGAGTTAATACATATTATGTTGAGTACATATTATACGTATTTGTCGCTTGGCAGATGTGAACTTCTAAAGCCTTGGCTTTTCTTCTGTTTAGTGACTTGCCTCTTATTTAGTTGCATAAATAAGTAATGGCATTGTTGTGATTTTTAAATTTCCATTCAAACCAAGACCTCTCAAAACCCTAACAAAATACAGTCATGTTATGAGCTCTATAAATAGCTCGAAAGAAATATGCTATTCGTGATCTTTATCGCGCCGAACCCGAAATCCATTTGCTGAACACAACAAGGCACTCATATAACGCACGAACCCGCTCGTAACAGTAGGCCTCGTCAGACGAAATTAGGATAATTGGGATTACCGAGTGACCTTTTAATGCAGGATACCTACGGTACAACGGCCTACTGTTGTTTATGCGTTTCGAAATAGGTTGGTTGTGACGTGAGTGAAGCAATCCGGTGTAAGACACCAACAGCTGATTTCTTTACAATGTTATAGACCTACTTTAAATTTGCCAATTCGTACAATACATTCGGCAATATTACTTAGTTTTTAGGATTCCGTACCCAAAGGGTAAAAACGGGACCCTAACACTAAGACTCCGCTGTCCGGCTGTCTGTCTCTCTGCTTGTCACCAGGCTGTATCTCATGAACCATGATAGCTAGAGCGTTGAAATTTTCACAGATGACGTATTTCTGTTGCCGCTATAACAACAGATACTAAAAACCGAAAAAAATATTTAAGGGCTGCCATACCACAAACCTGAATTTTTGCCGTTTATCGCTCGATATTAATAACGGTGACAGGTGATGCTTGAAATATTCACACAATATTCAGTTAAATATTCCATTCAAAATAAATAATTAAAATAAAATATATTAAGGGGGGCTTCCATACGGTACCTACGAAACCCTTCGTGCGCGAGTCCGGCTTGCACTTGGCCGTTTATTTATTTGTCGTACAATTGAGTGATTTTCGGCCTTTTTATTGTACTGACCATAAAAAGCCCAAAACCCACTCAAACAGAGAAACACTCACTGTACAGAGAGAAAACCCACAAACAATACAGTCTAAAAGGGTCTCAGGCCAAATAACGCCACGAACAGGGCGTTATTGCGACGAAATTAAGATAATTAAGCTTACAAAGTGACCTTTTCATGTAAGATAGTTACCTATGATACAACGGGCAACTGTTGTATCATAGGTCGTGTGTCACCGAAATATGTGTGTCAGTGAAATAAGTATTAAGATATTCACATAAGAGTTTTTGCAAACGATAGCTCCTAAAAAAAACTTGCAAGAAATTTGAAAATCTAATTTATAAGAAAAACTAGCGACCCGCCCCGGCTTCGCACAGGTGTATTAAACATAATATAAACCTTCCTCTTGAATCACTCTATCTATTAAATAATCGGCCAAGTACGAGTCGGACTCGCGCACGGAGGGTTCCGTACTGTATGGGAGCCCCCCTTAAATATTTATTTTATTTTAATTTTATTATTTGTTATTGAAGGGAATATAAAACTAAATATTCTGTGAAAATTTCAAGCATCTACCTGGTACCATTATTAATATAGAGCGAAAAACGTCTGAAAAATCAGGTTTGTTGTAAGGGTGCCCCTTAAATATTTATTTTATTTTCTTTTTAGTATTTAGCGGCAACAGAAATACATCATCTGTGAAAATTTCAGCTGCCTAGCTATCAAGGTTCATGAGATACAGCCCGGTGACAGACAGACAGACAGACAGACGGACATCGAAGTCTTAGTAATAGGGTCCCGTTTGGTACGGAACCCTAAAAACTAAGGTGAAAATCAGCTGAAGGACTTTTATACATAAACTGACCACTATTTTGGTGTATGTGCCTCTTCAACATTACCTATTCATGGCCGCAAAACTAGTTTTTAGGGTTCCGTACCCAAAGGGTAAAAACGGGACCCTATTACTAAGACTCCGCTGTCCGTCTGTCTGTCACCAGGTTGTATCTCATAAACCGTTATAGCTAGAAAGCTGAAATTATCACAGATGATGTATTTTTGTTGTCGCTATAACAACAAATACTAAAAATAGAATAAAGTTAACAGTTAAGGGAGGCTCCCATACAACAAACCTGAATTTTTGACCGTTTTTCGCTCGATGTTAATAATGGTAATACGTAGATGCTTGAAATATTCACAGAATGTTTAGATGTAAATACAATTCAATAATAAATAATTAAATTGAAATGAAATTAATATTTAAGGGGCGCTCCCATACAGTACGGAACCCTGCGTGCGCGAGTCCTACTCGTACTTGGCCGATTATTGTAAACTCATGATCAGTAGTTCACCTGTAAATGGCAAAAAATTACAATATTTGGATTTCGCGCGCTGTCCCAAACTTTAATATTTCTAGCGCAACTGATTTTATATTATTATATAGGTACTACTAAAATACTAAACCTAGTGTCATTATTGTTTTGTAGGTGAATCGGGTCTGGGCAAGTCTACGCTAATAAACTCGCTGTTCCTAACGGAGGTGTACGACAAGGAGAAGCACCCGGGACCCTCGCTGCGCGTCAAGAAGACCGTGGGCGTAGAGACCAGTGTCGTGCTCCTCAAGGAGAATGGAGTCAATTTGACCCTTACTATCGTCGATACACCAGGCTTTGGCGATGCAGTCGATAATAGCAATTGGTGAGTATTCATCTGAGTTCTTGGGGATAACCCCTTGTAAGGCACGTGAAAATTAGTCACACGAGTCCTTCGTTGCGTGTTATGAATAATGTGGCCAGTGTGGTGCTGCGTCAGGATAATGGAGTTAATACTCAACGATGGTAGTTTATTCACTCGGTTTTGGGAACAATTTGTTTTTAACCGACATCCAAAATGGAGGAGGTTCTATGTTCGTCTGTATGTATTTTTTTTGTGTATGTTCATCGATAATTCCGCCAATTGTGAACCGAATCGAAAAAATATTTTTTAGTTCGAAGGTAGTCCCGAGGTAGTCAATTTAAATTTTACAGAAATCGGCTGAGCTGTTGTTGAAAAATCAAAAATAATGTAAATAATTCGAGCGAAATATTCGAATTTTGTACACGATGGAAGACAGTTTTGCCATTTATTGCGAAAAATAATTATTATGTATGTATGAGTTTTTGAAAACGGAATATTATTTTTCAGTTGGCAGCCGATCATCGACTTCGTAGAGTCCAAATACGAAGAGTTCCTGAACGCCGAGTCGCGCGTGACTCGCAAGGCCGCGCCGCCCGACACGCGCGTCCATTGCTGCCTGTACTTCATCGCGCCCAGCGGCCACGGCCTCAAGCCGCTCGACGTGGAGTTCATGCAGCGGCTCAGCGATAAAGTCAACATTATACCCGTCATCGCGAAGGCTGATACCATGACGCCAGAGGAATGTACGGACTTTAAAGAGCAAGTAAGTACTTTGATCTACATCGTACAGTATAATTGTTGCAAATGATGACATAATTGTATTTAAATTTTTATAAATTATGGATAATTATTGCCTGAATCAAAATAATAAATAAATAAAAATGAATAAATGATTAAGGAAAGTTGAATTCGTTTCTACTGCTGGGTTTACTACACCAATGGTTGTAGAAGACGTAATGTTCTCAAATGGATACGTATAGAAAAACGTGCGAACAAAGTAAACGGACGGCCTGATCGCGGGAACGCGCTGAATGCAAGTCGCTTCTAAGCGGTTTTATTGGAAATTTATAGCAGAGGCCTATACCCATTTGTGGATAGCTGATATTAGTGAATTAAGCAACGTTCCGCACGTTCAGTATTTGGATGAGTGACCGCGGGTGGCATTTTCCAACTGTGCGCTACCGTGGCTCGGATGACACGTTAAATTGTAGGCCCCGGTTGTTTTAACCGTTTAGCCATATCATGAGGCCTATAGGCGGCTCAAAAAACTCTGACACCAAGGCTAGCCACCCGGCCTATACGAATTTACTTTAGTGAATGATTGATTGCTCCGCCCGATACGCGCGTCCATTGCTGCCTGGGCTCAAGCCGGGCTCAAGCAGCTCGACGTAAAGTTCAATCAGTGGCTCAGCGAAAAAGGCGACATTATAACCGTCATAATGAAGGCGGACACTATAACACCGGAGGAATACAAGTAAGTTACACTGCGACCCACTTATATCTATCAAATCTACCTACTAGATTGTGAAGGATTTTATTACTGAATTAGCTTCTGCTGTGTTTTATACATTAGAACTGATAGTATAAGCTAAAATGCCGGGCATAAAGTTTTCGAAAGGAACCTCATGCCAAAAAGCATAGCGAAGGATGTCCACCGACAAGGTGGAGTCAGGTGGACAGATGATCTGAATAAGACCGTAGGATCGAACTGGATGCAAGATGTTTCTCACTCGTCTTAGATGGACATGTTACGGCTGACATGAGCGATTGAGAGCTGGGTTTTAAACCGCGGATCACGCCGAATGCAAACCACTTTTAACTACTCTTGTTGGAGATCTATGCGGGAGACCTACTCTCAGCAGTAAACGGATATCCTGGGGGTGAAATGATAGCTATGATTTATATCAATGATATTTACAAGCTTTTATTTAGTTTCACCTGTCAGATGTCTGTCATCAAATCTTGCTAATTAAGTTTGATCCACTTCCCGGCTCCCAATTGAGCTGAAATTTTGCATACACATGTAAATCGCGTGGCAATGCAATATTATGATGACCATATTGCTGATCTGATGATGGAATCATGGAACTGGAAGGTGGCCAAAGGATCTTCGCAATGAAACGACACAACCTCATTAAGTTTGAACTCATTTGAATCGTCTTGACGAATAGTTTGGTCTTTCAATGGTAACCCGGGTCAGATGATGAAGATGGTCATAGGAACTCTGTACTGAAACGACGCAACCCCCATCGAGTTTCGGCTCGTTTTATTCGTTTTGGCGAGTACTTGTTCAGTAAAAGCTTGTTTAAAAAATAGTTTTTTTAAATATTATTCTTGTTGAATGATGACTTTGAAATATAAAATTACAGATAATGAAAGAGATAGCGCAACACAAGATCAAGATCTACGATTTTCCGGAGAGCACGGGCGAGGAGGGCGAGGGCGCCGACCTCACGAAGGCGCTGAGGGCTCGAGTGCCTTTCGCCGTGGTCGGAGCTAACACCGTTATAGAGCAGGACGGGCGCAGGGTGCGTGGCCGCAAGTACCCCTGGGGCATCGCTGAAGGTAAGATATAAGTTGTCAAGTGCGTGTCGAGACACGCGTATAGGATCATCTAGGCTTCATCAGCATCTAGGCTTTCGTAGATGGTGACGATGATGATGATCATGATAAAAACCAATTTTTACGATGTCATTAGATGATTGACTATTAGAAAAACGTAATTGAGTATGAAATACGTTTCTGAGGTAAAATACCTCTGAGCTATGTGCATATTTATAAATTTCAATTTTCCTTTATTACTTAGAGAGTTATGATCTCACAGTGCTCAAAATAATTTTAAGGGAAAGTTTTTAATGTGGTCTATAAACTCCTCTATCTTGCATAGGTATGCCTACCTAATTCAGAAATTAATTGGACGACGACGACGACGCTCTTTTTTCAACTTTGTCGACCTATATCTTACCAGTGGTACATGTGACAAAAAAATCGTTTAGGAAATTAGGGTCCCCAATTTACATGTACGGGTGCTTCCCCTTAAATACAAAGTTTTGATTTTATTAAGTATTTAAAGTTGAGATCTATACGTTAAGTATAAAAATATCAAATTTCTTGCAATTTGGTTGATAAATGTGAATGTTATAAGGCTTTGTATTCACGAGACGGGGACAGACGGACGGACACAACGAAGTTATAAGGGTTCCTCATTTCACTACGGATCCCTAAAAAGGAATTAAGAAGAAGCTTCAGATGAGAAAGCACTGACTTACAGCGAAGGGCAGAGTAACCTTCTCTGTCGCCGGGACCAACATTGTTAGATAACGAGTTGGTCGGATCATTCGCGGCCGCAAGTGTACATAAGGAATAGGCATGCTGACAGGGTAATAAAATCATTATGATAATTAGCCCGTAAGTTAGATTATCAAAAAATATTAGACACGTATTTTTTCTTTCGTCAATCAAAAAACATGACAAAGATAAACCTTGTCAAAGTTTGAGAGTAGGGGTAATGACATCACCTCTCTCAAAGAAGTCTATACATTTGTATGGCACTTGTGACTTTGACGGGATATATATCTTCATCAATTTTTGTTTAATTTACAACAGAAAACATACTCGTCTAATATTTTTTTAAGTCTATCTGACGGACTAATTATATCTTTTTAGTCATCATGCCTATTGCTGCGCGAATGATTTGATGCGAATTCTTCGGGTTAGCTTTCGTTATGATTAGGTCCGACTCCGTCATGGAACGAGAAGGTCTGAGGTCACGAATTATAATTAGGGTATAGCTTAATTGCAAAGAATTTTTCGAAGAGAAAAAAACTATATAAATCAGTGTCAGAAATCACGGTGTGAAATAACCTTTTTGTTATTTTTTCGAAATTGTTTTTCGTTAAATCTGTACCTCAACAATCGATAAAAATTAAATAGGTACGTATTATGGAATAGAGCGACGTACGATTTCTTCTTGGGAAATCAAGCAGCTTCCACTAGGAAATTACGTAGAGTAAATTGACATACCTACGTCCGGGATTAAAAATATGTAAGGGATCAATGAGATTATCTAAGTAGACGGAAAGTCTTACGATGCTACATGAAGAAGATTTATTTAAGTTAACATAGTACGATAGCGTTTGATAAGCTAACAACTTTAGGCTTTTCCAATTATTAATTTCAGGCTGCCTAAGGCTACACCTTAATAAGAAGTCTAGATAGTTTTTAGGGTTCCGTACCCAAAGGGTAAAAACGGAACCCTGTTACTAAGACTCCGCTGTCCGTCTGTCCGTCTGTCTGTCACCAGGCTGTATCTCATGAGCCATTATAGCTAGAAAGATGAAATTTTAACAGATGATGTATTTCTATTACCGCTATAACAACAAATACTAAAAACATAATAAAATTAAAATTTAATGGGGCTAGCCGATGTTTTATCCGTTTTTCGCTCTATATTTGTATTGGTAACAGGTAGATGCTTGAAATTTTCACTGAATATTTAGTTGTATATTCACTTCAATAATAAAATTAAAATAAAATTAATATTTAATGGGGGGATTCCATACAGTACGGAACACTCCGAGTCGGACTCGTACTGGGCCGAATATTTTTAATACATAGAGTGATTCAAGAGGAAGGTTTATACATATATGTAGTACACCTGTGCGAAGACGGGGCGGGTCGCTAGTTAAAAAAATAATTGAATTTTTTACCCAGTCATCGTAGCAGACTCTCTACTAGATGGCGAGACGTACTGAACACCTTTGATCCAAATTGGCAGGAATCACAAGACCAAAAAAACTGGAAATATCGAGAGGAGGCCTTTGCCCAACAATGTGACAATTCAGGATCTTAAACAACAACAATAACATAATGCCTATTATTTTCCATTCCAGTTGAAAACCTGGAGCACTGCGACTTCCTAGCGCTGCGCAACATGGTGATCCGAACGCACCTCCAGGACCTGAAGGACGTGACGAGCTCGGTGCACTACGAGAACTACCGCTGCCGCAAGCTCGCCGGACTCTCCGACGACGGGAAACCGCACAGGATCAACTCTAACAAGTGAGACTCCTTTATTATACAACTTCTTTCATCTCCGTCTTTTAGCCACCAATGTATGAAAAGGGAGGGGAATCGAAACAAGGCCGCGCCACACTAGTTGGCGGATGAGAAGTTAACTACAAGCTGCGCAATATCCAATCCTGACTGAAGCTCATATAAAGCCGCATGTTGATTGGCTATTGCGCAGCTTGTAGCTAACTTCACATCGTCTCTTATCTCTTTGTCAATCGGCATGGATACAAAAAAGGGAGGGGAATTGAAATAAGGTCGCAAAACTCCAAATCTAATTCTAAAATGGCGTTGTCAAATGTTTTGAGATATAAATAGATTAAGTACTATTAATTACTTAATCTAGGACGTAGAGAAATTTGAAAACTTCAAAGCTCAATATTGCCAATTTACAGCGAGAGACGCTAATTAATACGATTGAAAGTCTATCAATTGGCTGTCCAATTCTTTATTTTACTAGTTTAAATATTTATTCTCTGATGAAATAGTGCTACCGCGTACGATAAATAGACACGCTCCAAAGGATGCGATATTTATTACCTTTTTATCGAAACTTTTATGTATAGGTCCATCCAACAATGAATAATCTGTTTTGTGTGAAGAATCACTTAGTCAATTGCGTGTTTTGCTTGAAATTTTGTTATTGTTGACATACAAGTGTGCTAGACATCATTGAAAACGTCACAAACGCACGTGTGTTGTGGCCACTATCGATCCGTTTCACTCTCTTCCGATCATCAATATCTCATGATTAACATCACTTCATAACTGATAGGATTTATCAACTACCATAGCGTTAAACATTTATTTGATATCTGACAGAATGTTGGGTGTATCTTTTATCCGCTCTACTTGTTCCTACAATTTACATTATTTCAACAGTTTACATTGGATTTATTGGTAGAGAATTAAAATTCATTTACCTACTTTGTATTAGATTTATATGGAGCGAATAAAATGAACACAAACTAATAATTTCTAAGTCCTAGGCATGGTAAGAATTAACCATAACAACCTGAGCGGACTGGGTTGGTTCTTATTAATATTTTACTAATATAACTTTAGTTTGTTACTGTTGTCACCGCTTCAAAGGTGACCAGACTAATTTCCGAGTTATATTCAAATATTAACATTGTGCCTCTGTCTAATTCATCTGATTCCATCATTGTTCATTGCTGCATGTCTGGTCACCTTCTACATTTTATATCTGTCGCAGTTGTGAGCTACAGACTTAGTTTGTTTTATTTATTCTCGTTAGCTGCATACGACATTATTCGATAACTTCGAATGTTCTGTGCTTGGGCATGCAGAAATGATATCATTGTTAACATTTTGTCATCTGTTGTCGTGGGTCATTTTAAAAACGATTTTTAAATGATATTCTATTTTGAAATGACCACGACGTCCCATTAATCATAATAACTTGCAGTTCACGCGCTTTACAACGGCATTAGTAACAGTTTAATTTCCATTAGTTATCGACGCGTCGACCGGTATAATTTATGGGTGCTGCGTATATTTGTTGCTCAGTTGCCTCTTTATGACTGCATTTGCAGTACAGCTCGCGGAATAACAATTTGTTGTTTGTTTTGATTTATTGCGAAGCTTTAATCGGTAGCAATGAAATGCAACCGTTTTAGTTTATTGATTTATGACCGGCACATTACATTTCAGAGTGTGGAGCCGAGTTTATCTTCGTTATTGTAGTTTTATGTGTTTCGTCTATCTGAAATACTTATTTGTGCCTTGAAAGCAACAGTCAAAAGATAAACATAAGCGTGAGAAGCTGTTGTAACAGTTTTTCATTTTCATATGGCTAACAAATTAATTAGATAGTAATTTATGTGGCCTGTGAATCAGTTCACAGTTAATATGGAAAATAATGTTGATTTTTTTCCCTACTTCATCTGGAATGCCAGTTTATATTTTATAGATATAGTTCAGAGCAAAATATTTGTTATAGTCATTCAAAACAGGGAAGTACAAATGTTGAGAAAAGTTGCGTTAAAGCACACAATCCTTTTTAAAAAGAAACTCGTATAAAGAAAGTAGCTTCAGTTCAGACTGTACTGTACTGTACCAGCCTTTTTAATAGTCCCCTGCTGGACGTAGGTCTACACACGAAAGGTGATTGTGAGATCCACCACGCTGGCCCAGTGCCGGTTGATGGATAATCAGATTGAGCGTGTGTTAACTTCAAGTAAGCTAGCAAGCAGCACCTAGCGTGTAAACCATAAACAAAAATTAATGTTCCAAACTTTCTGCTTCAAGCTTTCAAACGAAGCCAAAATGCTACAAATGAAAAATAAAACCACAGTCGTAATGTTACTAATGCCGCTGTAGTGTGTTCGCGCGAGCACCGTGACGCTAACTGGTTGTGTTGGTGTTCAGTTTGTGCCCGCAAGGACTGATGAACAGTTTCATGACCGTGTGGTAAGTCTCCTATGGCTCACGTTCTTCTACACTCCTGTACTTTCACCCACACATATCCATAATCCTATGAATTGAAGGAATCGCTCGTACTGCGCCCGAAAAGAGTATTCATAGGTATAATAATATCCATTGAAATTAGTTCTGTCCGACCATTTCTTAAACCAACCTTAGTAACTACAAACCATTAATTTTGTCAGCTTTTCGTGAGGTTTTCACTGTTTGTTAGCAGTCAGTAGTGTCTCTTACTACTTGTGTTGATTTTATAAACTATGGGTTTGAAAAGTTCTGGACAGTTTAAGAAGTCGCTCGAAAATAATAATTAGGGTGAACTGAAAAATATAAATTATTTAGATATATTATGGCTCAATGTAAGCCGCTTCTTAAGTTTATTGAAATCCATAGTAGAGGACTATATCTTACAGTGGACGTCCTACGACTAATAATAATGATGAGAACATGGTATAATAGAATTGACGTCGATATCCACCAAAAGCGTGGTACTTCGGTAGTCCTAAGAAGTGAAAACATAAGGTCACGATTGCACAATGTACAGTTTGCAGACAATATAAAATATTTTTTTAGATAATCCACAATTATATCCTACTAATATTATATAAACGTGAAAGTTATACCTAAATAATTGTAAATGTTAGTTAACAAAGGGCACAGACCCTGGAGTCTGTGGTTAATAAATTTTAATTTAAAAAAAAAAAACGTGAAAGTTTGTAAGGATGGATGGATGGATGGATGTTTGTGACTCATTCACGCAAAAACTACTGAATGGATTGAGATGAAACTTTGCAATTATATAGCTTATATATCAGAATAACACATAGGCTATAAATTATAATGATATTGCTTAAAATTTCCATATTATAACAATAAGTGTTAAGTAAGTAGGAAAAATTCTGCCATCTGCGAGCTATTCTAGCGTGCGCTCCAAGAAATGTCAAAAAAGAATTGTCGAATCGAACAAATGTCGAATCGATTTTTTGGATTTTTTATTTTCCACTTCCTTTATTAAGGGCGGTAAGGTAGAGCCTCGAAATATCATGCGGGCGAAGCCGCGGGCAAAATCTAGTTTAACATAGGTATTTTTGGTTAGTAGCTACCAAAAGCTACCAATAAGTGATTTGTGAAGATCTTTCGGGTGTAGCACGACGCATCGATCCCATACATAACTAATTGATCCATACCCTTAAGGTCAGACGTAGATAAAAGGACTGTAATTGCAACAGATCCCACTGTATGATCTAATAGAATTGTTCCTGAAAAATCGTTGAATCTTTAGTCTTTACAGTACGGCCGTATAATAGCAATTCCTGAAACAACCCTCATACCACCAACATTCATACTACAACACTATAAAAAGCACCATTTGGACCACAAATATATCTTAAATCATTTTTAGTCATTCATTTTCACCACAACAAAAAAAAACACGCACGTATTGAACAAACAACAAACCATTATGATTGTACTCGATATAACACTATTTTCTAACCTTTGCCTAAATTTTGCTTTTGGCTTGCTTTTATAATAACAATTTATGAATTATTATGTATTGTGATAAATAATACCTAAGTGAATGTGTGCCTGGCTTACGCTTTAATTACCTATCCGTATATTTTAGTTAGTTCTAGCATGTTATTTAATTTGTATTTAAGTATCTGTGTAATTTTATGGTAGTTTAGATATTTAGCATGTCTAAAATTGATAAATTGGTTCTTGATGGTAATTTAGTGTAGATATTAAAACGGTTGTTAACGGTATATTAACGTGGCCATTGTTCACAGGAATCCTTTGGCTCAGATGGAAGAAGAGAAACGAGAACACGATCAAAAGATGAAGAAGATGGAAAGCGAAATGGAACAGGTACATAATGCTCTCCTAGGCTGTTTAAGCAGATAGCTCGATAACTATACATTAAGCCCAATTTTAGAGGCGCTATTGTAAATCTAATAGCAACGTAAATTTTTTTTCTCTCTATCGAATGTCTAAAGTGAAAAAGAAACAGAAAAAGTCTAATTAGCTATTATAGTTCCGATGGCGCCTCTAAATGGGCTTATTATACCAGTAACTGTAACTTAGACGCAAGTCAAGTCTTTCAATTTTCCAACCAACTTTGCAAGGCAAGTCATTTCTACTTTGAAACTGAACGAGATAAAATCGTAAGTTATTCTTAAGAACTCTGCTGTTTTTTTCTGGGGATGCAATTATCATTGGCGGTTGTTGTAGTGTTAGCGTTCATTCCGTCGTTGTGTTCAATTTATCTGACCCGGCTGCGATGATTGAGCGTCTGCTGGCCGAGCGCTGTTTACGTAAGAGGTATTAGTGCGAGCAAAAGTTTCCTTATGCCCGGGCCACAGTAATCCCACACTAATGGAAAATGCCCTTAATTATCGCGATTGTCGTCAATTGTAAGTATGGCCACCAATCAACGCGATAATTTGAAAACGGCATTCACATTACCGTTCAACGTTAGCCACTCTCTCTATGGCGTTAAAATAAACGCAATTATTATATACGCAGGTGTTCGAGATGAAAGTGCGCGAGAAGCGCGCCAAGCTGAAGGAGTCTGAGGCGGAGCTGGCGCGGCGGCACGAGGCCACGCGGCGCGCGCTCGAGGCGCAGGCGCGCGAGCTCGAGGAGCGCCAGCGCGCGCTGCAGGCCGAGCGCGCCGCCTGGGAGCGCGAGACCGGCCTCTCGCTCGACGACCTGCGCCGCCGCTCGCTCGAGGCCAACAGCAAGGAGTGAGTACTGCCTGTCTACAGCGGCACGAGGCCACGCGGCGCGCGAGTAATGCCAACTGTTATCTGTACCATTGCGTTTGTGAGAAAATTTTCGAATCTCTAACTGCCAGACGGCCACTACTCCCCGCATAAGCGCCCTCTGATGCTTTTCGTTCATACCACGTCTCTCAATGGCGTAGCGGAAACAAATGTTACCGCCTCGTTTAACGCAACGAGATACTCAGCCATCACCACCTGTCCTAGGCAGTATCGCCATACATATATGAGAGCCAGAACAGCGACAGTGTGCGCCGCATCTTATGCTGCCGTCCATTGACATCACTCATAGTGATGTTTGCTGTCCCGTTTCCAAACTTTTGCCTAGATAAACTTACATTTTTATGTTATTAACTTGGAATTAAACCTTTCCTTCTCTCATTTCCAGGACTGTCGATGGCAAGGAGAAAAAGGACAAGAAAAAGAAAGGTTTGTTCTAATCTGAGGGTCGTTCCCGTCGGCCTCGCACCCACCGTTGTACCGCGTGACTAACCGCGTCGTCCGCGTCTCATCGATCGACGAACCGCGATCGGCCGCATTCGGCCACCTTAAAACTAAACGAGTACAAAATAGGATTCGATTCCTACTTACTACACTTCGGTAGTTGCATTCGATATCTCACCCAACATAGTAAATTAAACAGCGCCTCGGCATATTCGAAAGACGAATCGATACGAATAATGAATCGCTTCGGTCGATGATTTGCATTCTAAACGACTGTTCTCATTCTTACCGTAGTTTCGTAACGGTATTTAGCATTGTGGTCTAACATAATTCTATCGATCTTTAAAGTACCTGTTTACTATTTGTATGGTAACAATTAATCACACTTTTGCTCGTATTATCGTTTTGAAAACACAGAATATATAAATTTTGACGAATATTGTAGACTGTATACATCGCGTTTGAGATGAGACAGATTTTTCAATTCGAAGTTAATGTTACCACAAACCGGCATAAAAATAAAGGAGGTTGGATAGAGTGAATCCATTTCATGACCCCGACTGGGAACTAAGTGCCATTGTCTTAGTGTCGATGTAACTATGTACAGGCGATAGCGAGTGGTCATTTTTCGATAAACCTAAACCTACTGTACCCAGGATTAAATTTACTTTGATCTGCTCGCCGTCGATTGTAACCTAATTAAGCTTTTGTGTCTTATTGTACGGCAGTCACTGTGTGTTCAAAATTACGTGTTTGTGTCACTAAATGATGTGTGTCCTAAATTTCACATCGAGTTACATTGTCCTTTTTTCTGTAAATACGAATATAGAAGTCAGAAAGTAGTTATTGCCCTATTTATGTTGGTGCATTTTTCTTGATGCCTCCTACAGCATAATATTATATAGACGAACTGAGATTATCTCACTGAGATATATATGGAGGCCTACGTAAAGTGCCGTCTTAACTAAATTCAGTCATTATAAAATCTCGCCTTAAATACGAGGTTGTATATTAACATTCTATTTATGTTTAGTTCTAAGCATTCTGTTCCTTCTTCTCTCTTCGATTTCACTCAGTGAAAAGTGATTTTTATTTTTTTATTGATTTTCTGTAATTTACAGATTGGTCTTTTAAGAGTGTTGCAACCGGGATAGTTATATAAGGACTCTCGTTCGTTGCCGACGCACTTATATATAACGATTAATAGATAGTGTTATAAAGTTATAGCATAATGGAACAACGATAAAAAGACTATACACAGAACATGTTACCGTTCAAAATTTATCACGTCTCACTACGATTTATACTTATTTATTTATTAAGATTTTTTTCCATGACGACGCATTTATATGTTATAAGTGAGGCCTAATTTTTTACCAATTTATGTTTGACGAGCTTTTGTATTTTTACATTTATTTTGTGAATAAACTACGAACTTTGACCGTTCAGTAATAAACATAGCACAAACAATATTACAGCTTATGAATTGACGTTTACGTCCGTAAAGTTGCCAAATAGCTTATAATGATATCGGTCTGCTTGTATGGAGTCTACTCGGTCGTAATTAAGGACTCGTTCAGAGCAGATTAATTACAATTAGACATCTAGCTAGTAATAGCAAAATTGTTCCGCTCAAATCTGAATTAAATATCTTTGCTGATATTAAAAATCTTTACTGATAAATATAGCATTGTCGAATCAATAAATCGTAGCAAAATATAAATTAACGAGAAGTTTTATTTTCTGTTATATTTATAAGTAGAGAGAGTGAAAATGAATACTGTAGTAACCCAGCAATATTGCAGTAGATACACTATTCTAAAGTTAGCGGTAACTAGGTAAGAGATATTTTTAAATTTACATGATTCAAATTTCCAACAATTTTGGCTTAATTCGGTGCGTCCGAATACCTCGTGAGGGTTGGATAGCACGGCGTTTGTTATTATAACATACATCGGTATATCGCTTAGTGATATTAAACTATGCTCATAGTTCAGTTGTGAAATAGAAGTCTAGCACTAGCTAGTTGATAGTTTTCTTATATAAGGGTATCGTATGGGATCTCTCAACTTGCAAAGAGAAGAATTAGGGTACGTCGAGTCTCTAACCAATATTCTTATAAATCTTGTCATATTTATACATCGTGATGACATTTTATTCAAAGTGTACTCCTATAGCTATATTTACTTGACTATTATAAATTGATTTATGTAAATATTTAGTTGTTACAACTATGAGTATATCGACAAATTTATTATTATATTTTGAATTTATAACATCAAGATATGCATAATTCTTGTTTAACCAGCACGCCATGGAAATTTGTATTATTTTATAAACTACAGTATTGACTTCCGCGTTATATTTAGGTATGTAGGTGTTAAGATTATGCTTAATTTTTGTATTTTGTGTGGGATCACGACCCACTTTACCATACTGATCTTTGCTTAGTCATTTCTATGGACATGTGATGTATGTTGAGAGACGAATGGAGTTGAGGTGATGTAATATATTGTACCTTTGAATATAAATAAATACGTAATATATAGGAATTACTGGTTTCATTTTTAAAAGGAAGGAAAATTCCAAATATTATTTAAGTGTATATACTAATACTAAATACTAAATATACTATTTATTCTTCTTTGATTCATACATTCCTGGAACTTTAATACCATTTGACGATAGTTATCAAACTAAAGTTTGCTTATTGAATTTCCTTGAGAGATCTTAGGTCTAATTTATGCTTCATACATGTCATAAAGCCGTACGTCTCTATCTGTCCGTTTGTTCTTTTCACGTGAGAATCACTTATTTGTGGAGTCAGGTAATAATAATATAACAATCCGGCTAAGTTTTCATTTTCTACTGCGAAATAAGCAGTGACGTCATCGAGCGACCGGGTCTTCGCTAAGACAGGTGCACGGAGGTGCTTATATGGAATCTATACCTTTACTCAACGCTCCATAGTGTTGAGTTCGGGTATACCATAAAAATATGTACCGCCTTGTTGAGGATTTTAAAATATACCTGACTGCAACATTCGTTTTGGGGATACTTTAAAAATATGAACCGTCGTGTTAAGGATATATACCCGACCGCAACATCCGTTTGGGGTAGGTATCAGATAAAGGGACGTGTATTTTGTAGGTTAGGTTATGTTTATTTATTTTTTGTTTTATTTCACACCTAATCTATCAAGGCGGTTCGTTTCGGGCACTTCGCCGGCCGCTGCCGCGGCACGCTCGCTTCGCTCGCTCGGCTCGTGCGTTGTTTGTCATGTTCTAACCTAACCTAACCTATATTTTGTTTCAAACCTAATCTATCAAGGCGGTTTGCTTCTGGCACTTCGCCGGCCGCTGCTGCGCGGCGTACCGAACGATGGCTTCGTTGCGGTCGAGTATGTTTTAAAATACGCGGGGCGTATACTAAATCTCAATGTATACCCGATATCAACACGCGACAGTGACGTCACAAATGTTAGATAAAGGTACGCTTTATTGAAATGATTTTAGTTTACTGGTTTTGAAAATATACCCGACGGCAACGCGGTCTCTGACGTCATGAGAGTTGTGTGAAGGTATAGTTTCCATATAAGCCACGGAGGTGCCGCTCCTTTAAAAACCCGCGCCAGTTAGCGCTGCTCTAACTTATCTTTCAATCACACGCTTAACTTAGCGAAGGCCCTTAGTATAAATAGATGGCAGCAGCAGAGATGGCTGCCAATTTTGAACTTGAAACAGCAGAGGTGGATTGAGTGAATTGAATTTTCGTGATGCCTGGGTACTTCTTCGAGTAAGGCATTCTTTGGTGATTTTCGTGGCAATTTTCGAATTCAATTTTTTTTTCAAATCCTTGTCAGAATCTTAAAATATATGTAAAAGTAATATGTTATATAGAAGAGGCACCTCATAGAGCGATATACTTACAGAGATAATCGAGGTTAAAAAAATGGAGGCCACGCAAATCATAAAACACCCCACGAAAATGATAATTTTAAATTGACTTTCTCAGATGAGTTACTTACTGTTACTTCATATTGAAAATTAGTTATTATGTTATGATAAGGTAAAAAATAGGTAGGTTACTAAGGCAGAAATCGTAATTAGTAGTATCAGCCCAACATTATTTATTAAAGAAATTACAAAAATAAAACAAATAAAAAACATCTTAAAAAATAACAATAATAGGTGGTTTCTAAAGCAGATAACGTTTTTAGTGGTATCAGTCCAACATTATTTATTACTAGCTGACCCGCTGCTAAACGAACTATGTGGTCAGAAGCTGATGGTACTGGTGAATCAGCACGTGACAATAGCAATGGAGTAAGAGTTTCTTCCAATGGATCACGGTTTTCTTTGTAATGAGTTTCTGGTACTTGTATGAGTTTCTCAACAAGGCAAAGTTTAGCTTGATTTTTTTCTTTAGGTTATACTATATTTTCGGGAACTTATTCTACATTTCTTTCGTTTTGCTTTTTGCTCGTGGCGGTTTAAGTCATGAATATAAGTATTTTTCCTTCGGTTTTTGTTTCATAATATCTCGTTCGGGTTTTCGCTTTGAACTCTTCATTATGTTTAAGCCTCTCTCTTCTTCTCTCGAATAACTTTTTTCTTTCTATTTTTTCTTATCTTGTTAATGGCATTTTTGGTCTAAAATGTTGAAAATCCATTATAATTTTACTAAACTTGAATAAAGGTCTAATCTAAAGCTATTTTCAATTGTTTTATTTATTTATATATGCACGATTAATGTGACAACGCGAACTTAATGGTAGGTATATGGAATTCTCTGCCAGTTAAGTCAGAAACCCACAGAACGTGACATTATAAGTTTGATTTAAACTAAGTTACATTTAACTTAAGTAATATAAAATATTATCATTCATAACTAATACAAAACTCAAAGTGGTTTTATTTGCATGGGCAAAAATTGATTTTCGTGGGTCAAAACTACCACGTAAACCACGCAAATCACGACCACGAAAATCAAAATAAATCCTTTATGCTAAAAATATACAAAAACCTTTTAAACAAATAAACTGTGTTTTGATTATAAGTTACGTTACTTTATATTTGTTCGCTACAATATTTTACTAAATAAATAAATTCACAGACACTAGAGATAATTAAACCACGCAAATCAAAGTTTTGAGAAACCAAACCCACGCAACAATGTTCTTACCTCAATTTTTTTTAAACTCGACGCACCATCACACAAGCACTCTGCTCGGCAGTCGGAGCGCAATTAGTTGTTAACTTGAAGTAGGATTACGCAACATCAGGTCGCGAATTTAGAGAAGTGCTAGTGAAATTATAATAATCCACGCAAATCAGGAACTACCTTGGGACAGTTACATTTAATTTTTTTTCAGGCAATGTATTTCTTTCAGAACTATGGTCTAATTTTTTATAGTATTTTAAACTTTTTAGGACTTAGTGTGTTTTTTTTGGTAACGATGTATCGATTAGTTTAAAATATATAATTCACTAAGTGATCAGATCGGGGCTTGGGACACTCCACGAAAATCAAAGAATGGGGAAATATTTTATTTTTTTATCATATTTATTTATAAATATAATTGAATAATAATCAGTATCCCAGTTTAGAGAGGTTTTAAGCTTTGCGCGAAAAAAAAACTGGCTCGCTGACTTTAAAATTTCTATTATTTTTAAGTAAAGCCGCTTGAAAATTCTGACCAAAAGAATGACCCGCCTGCTGATACCAATTATGTTACACTCCGCGCCACACAAGTTGATGGATGTGAAGTTAGCCACTAGCTGCGCAATAGCCAATCAACGTGCGGCTTCCACGTCACGTCTCGTCAGGATTGGCTATTGCGCAGCTAGTGGCTAACTTCACATCCATCAACTTGTGTGTCGCGGAGTATATAATTGGTGACAGTAGGCAGCTCGAAAATTCAAATATTATCGATAAACAGATAAAGAGATAAACAAATATATTGGTAATTTGGTTTAAAAATTACATGTCATTCAAATCATTTAAACAATTTTTTAAGTATTTTCAATACATTACAGTATTATAGATAATTAAGTAGAGGATCGATATATTTATATAGATGATGCTAGATGTTTTGTTTCCTATATTTCTACGAATCGCATAATATACAGGGTTATACAGAACTGGTGTAGGTACTAAGCTGAAAGGAGGGTTGATTCAGACCCTCTTTATAAATAACTTTTTCCATGGGGCCAGTCAGAAATTCGTGAAAAAATGCAAGTGGAGTCCCTCTGTGCGGAATAAGTGAAACTTCGACGCATCAGTTCTTTCATACCCCCTCCATGGTAGCGTTAAACGGTTAACACAAACTTGTTGGAAGTCGCATTAGAAGTTTCACTTCAACAAAATAATCAGCTGTTTTATACATCTTGTCGATTCCGGGTTGTAAATTTGTATTGAACAGCTCTTTTTTTTTTTCGAATTTCAGGTTGGCTTCAAAGTAAACGTTCATAATGATGGCCTTAATCAATCCCTTTCGGTTAGTACATACAGGGCAAGCAGATAACCCTGTAAAGTTGTTGGCTAAGTTTCTGAGCTAATTTTGCCGCATAGGCTACAGTCTCCGCTATACTACCCTTCTTGATAAACAGCGTACTCGTATTACATTGCGACGGTTGTCCAGAAGGTTGCGTTTTCAGATCACGTCGCAATGCACAAACAATGTTTATCATAAGGGTAGTATTGTGGAGTACGTAGACAAATATAACTATCAAATGAAAGACAAAATCATTCGTTTTGTTTTATTTGGTGATGCATAAGATCACGTACACTGTGTTATTACATTCGCCGACCACATTAAAATACAATCCATAAATCCACGAACAACCTCAAAATATACTTGTATGTAAACAACATTATACTACATCTAGACAATATTAATATCTTTGGCAGCACTATGGAAAATATAATTCTACCTATTATTTTAATCAAAATGCAATTTTAAATATAATAATATGGTAACAATCACAACATTTCTCGACGATACAAACTTTATACAAAGTAACATTATAATTATTCTTTTAAATATTTGACAATACAATACTAAAACATCTGAATAGATTATTTATTTACATTATCTATTTGTTATCGGGGTTTTACTCCTTCAGGGTATTTGATTTAAAATTACATTTAGAGAACCACAAAAAATATTGAATAATGAATTAATTTAGTATACGAAATGGTATATTGCAGCTTACGTTGAGAATGTAATTAGGCTTGTTTAGGTTTCAATCTGATTTGTTTGGATTTTCTTTATCCGTCTATTTTTATGTACAGATATCAAGACATGTTAAGTTTGGGTTTTTATTAAAGCTTCTGGTGGTTATAGTTTTTTACGTTGAACCCGAGTGCTGTACTGACTAAGTAAATAGGCCGGGTGGCTAGCCCTGGTGTCAGAGTTTTTAGGCCGCCTGAAGGCCTCTGACTGAATGAAAAAGCTTGTTTCTCGGAAATACATATTTTACCATGCCTGATCGTATGTTTTTTTTTTTTTTGCATACCAAGATTTGAATTAGGTATCTCAATGAATATATAATGTAGTTATGCTCATTAATCAACATCGGGTGTAATATATTTTTGTCTTACTAAAATCCACCAAAATTATGATATTAAGAATCTTTCACTTAATAAGTTTCTATACCATTTGTTTTATTCCAATTTCCATGGACCTAAGAATCATTAGTTTAACAATGAGGTAAAAAGGTAAAGCAGGCTTCGCGTGAGACGTGCCCGAAAGATAGGGAAGCTCTTAGAAAATTTCACATAGCGAAATATTTGATTCTTAAAGATACTAGTTTAAATTTAATCTTCACTTCATTATTGCCTTACGAACGGCTTACGACAACTCCTTAAATAACACAATCTTTTAACTTCAAGGCAATTATTTTAACAGATTTGTCATTGCAGAAATTCAAAGTTTCCAAAAGATCAGATATTTCTAAATTTTGATTTGTAGTTGTAATGTCGAAGTAAATCCCATCATGCAATCGCCCTTTTCCTCACAAAACCTATCTATACACATCTATATCTAGCTATATTAATGTTACTATTATTGGTGTTCTTTTGTGTCAATCTAAATTTAATAATTACTCTAAAACGTTGAAAACAAAGGACGACGATGAACTCTTAATAAGACGTAATATCACAAATCACTGTATATCTAAGAACTACATTACACTAACCGATTCTAAGCCTTTTCTACACTGGTGCGGACTGCGACGTGTATCTAGTTCAATGACTGCGACAGTGTAATTAACTAGCTGCTTTGTTATGCTAATTATCTAATGGTTAGCACCGAAATATTCGAATGTTATGCTGGCTATAGCACTTAAATGCATTAAAATCAAAGAAAGAACATTTTAGAATTATAATTTCGGTTATAGATTTTTAGTAACTCATATTCCATACTCCAACTTGCAAGTATGCGAATGAATCAAAATTGTATCGGCGGGTGGTACCAATATGGGCTAGAATGATGATTAAACATTTTACCACCTGTCACAGTCCGCGTCTGTGTAAGACAGGCTTAATGTGGTATTTATTGTATTATTTCATAACGGAATATTTTCTGTATGCTTTTCGTTTTAGCTTTAAATATTTAGGCGATTATACTACGCGGTAGGCACAATGGGTCAGCTGTTATATATAAATCTGGTTCTACTATGTATTCTCTAGTATACATTTGCAGTATACAGTAGATGCTAAATTTTAACTAACTTATAGCTAATATTGTTCAACTGCAGATGAATGTTCAGGCCATTACGGAATTTGTATTTATTTTTCAAGATTATTCAGTTATTTTTTTCGTAAATGACACGATAAACGATAATGCCATTTCCAGCTGAAAGCTAATTTCAAAATTATTGCATAATATCTGTCTTTAGAAATAAAATATTGTACAGATATATTAGGCAACATATATGACTTCTATGTTTAAAAAAAATTTAATAGCGTCTATTTTTAACAGGCTTCGTATATAAATGCTGTTAGTGAAGTACGTGAAACTTATTTAACTATTGATTGTCTTTATTTTATTATAAAGTTAATAACTGAATGACTAATCGAGTAAAAACTATGAATTGAATGGAGAGGCCGTTTACTACAATAGCTAGCTGGTCACAAATTGTAATTGCAAAGTGAAACGTCTTACAAGAATTATCTGATATCAATAACAGTCAAAGCAGTTTTATCCTAATTTTGAATCTAATGTTACATGGCCACAAGTTCGATTCACAACTCTTCATCATAAAGCTTTACGAAGCTCTTTACATTAATCATTAAGTATAATTATTATCGTATATATGCTAATTATCCTTCATTACAATTGAAACTGACTTAATATACGAGGAAATACATTAAAATTAGACTATGAAGGCGATAAGATTAAAGAGTAGATAAATAGTAACAATTTTCATTATAACTACTTATAGAACAAAAGCCAACAACGTTAGTCGAAGAGTAAATAGTTAATGCTAAAGTATGTTAGACAAGCGAAGTGTTATATAGACCGGTAGGTAAGAGAGATCGAGCGTACACCACAGGCATCGTTCACTGGCACTTGATAGCGGCGCAAGCAAGTGTCGCATACTCCTAGTTGTCGAGGTAATACACTAGGTGCTTCTAAGAAGTAACGGACATGGTACATACGGAGAGATATGCTTTTATGACGATGAGGTAATTCTAGCCAGAATGCAGTCGATATGGTTGCGAGATTTCACTAGCTTATTTGTTATACTTACCTAAATAAATCATATTTTACTAAAGTAGGTTGATATATCTAAAGAGTCTAGCGGATACTGGTGTGCCAATTTGATATCAACACGACGAATACTTACAAAATAAGGTAGAAACCTAACAAGCATAGAAATAACTCGGAATAGCGTAGCCAAGATAGGTTGCAAGCTTCAGTATGTTCTTACGTATAAAAATATTTTTTTAAATACAATATCACGTTAATAAAACAAAGTTTATACCTAGTTAGGCACGTTGATTGAAGCTACCCTTAACGCTAACGACTTGGTCGTGTGGCAGTCGATAACCTACTGTTATGATATGTCGCATGTTATTGCAGCGCGATTCAATTTGTTAGTGATGCGCAGCATGCCGGGCGATGATTTCTCACGTTCAGCCAGCAGCCCACAGATATGCATGCATGTGTATAGGTGTAACCAAGAATTGGAGGCATGTATTCGGAACAGGAATTTCTAATTGTAACGTACGAGTAAAGTCGGTGCGTCTAGGTCCAGTCGATTAGATTTTGTTGTTAGTTGTGCCAATTGTTCAATTTAAATAGTATTGGTAGTTTCGTTTTGTTGAATTTTGTTTCAAACTTGAATGTTTACTTCTAATTTTGCTGTACGAAAGGTTCCTGTATGGTTTTATTAAGTGCGTAAGTAGTGGTTACACCTATGATAGTTACACCGAAAGCTCGCCCAGTGCGTGTGCCGACGCTTCGAGTCGCTGGTCTATATAACACTGCGCTGCGGGCGACTGGGAGTTGCACTTGCATCCACCAAGGTCAATTTCCCTCATCTTAACGTTAAACATCTTCCCGTCGGAAAGATGACGTACGACATCCATATAACCACGTTATTAACACACATGCAACACACATCTAATTTTTCTCCTCGCCACAATCATGCAATGCACTTGTCGCGCGACTTTTTTGTTAGTGTATGCGTTGCTCTAATGTATGTACAGAAAATTGTTGAATAGAAACGACTAGTTTAGCGATAACATCGATTGCGAGACTGTGTAGTTCTGCGGTAATGTAGGTAGCATGTCGGATTACAAAACGAGTACCATCGATGCCAAAGTAAAGGGTGAAGCGAACGTGCAGTAAAATAAAGTGCAACAGGACCACGGAAAGTGCGATAGAGTGCGCAATAGGAACAGATGCTTCAGTGTTAACTATATAGAACAGGATCTAGAGAAACAGTAGGTGATAGACTAGTTATAGGGCATATAGGTACTTATAACTATAAGAAGGCTTAAGAAAGGGAAACTTAAAAAAATAGGCTTTCTCTGTGTTGTTGTCAACGTATCAAATATGTAACAAAGTGTAACATTATGAAAGTGTAACAAGTATTTATTTATTATTGTACGATTTTCACTCTTCTTAATTTTATTGATCACAAATTCTATTCGAGGCAATATTCGTAACGTTTGAACAACTGTTTTGTATGTGTCTACGCTATAATTAATATAGAAGATCACTATGAGCAAGTAGTGTGGCTTCGTGGTGTTCATATAAGGCGTAGTAGTAACAAGTGTTTTATATTACACGATATTAAAATTATTTCTTGTTTCCTATCCACAGCCAATGCGTTGTGTTTGCCGATTGCCATCGAGCATTATTTGTTAGAGCTAAAGACGCTTTGTGTGTCGCAAGTGCTCTGTATTATATTACTCTTTTTATATCGTACTGTCCATCTTAAATTTAATTTGACTGCAATCCGGGTAATAATCGTTGATTACTTACAAACGCATTATTAAACGATTGGCAGCATTGGTCATCGGCGTTTTAGTATCACATGCATGAACACCTACTCGTTGGCAAATCGGCCGAGTAGCCGCAGATGCGTGTGATCCTGTGGGCGAGGAACGAATGCAGTGCGCATGAAGCTGGCGAGGAAATTCCTTATCAACAGCCCTTTATTATAATCGAACTAGCGACCCGCCCCGGCTTCGCACAGGTGTATTATACATACAAACCTTCCTCTTGAATCACTCTATCCATTAAAAAAAACCGCATCAAAATCCGTTGCGTAGTTTTAAAGATTTAAGCATACAGACAAACAAACAGACAAAAAGCGACTTTATTTTATACTATGTAGTGATAAGTAGGTACGTATTTTCAATGTGTTTCTTTGATCGGTCTAATTTATTGTCTAGATATGTACATAAATTACAGCACCAATGCGGTTCTCAAAATGGTGGAAAAATCGCACAAAAATCGGTTCTCTTGTGGAAAAACCTTCAGTTTGGTTTTATGTAGATTGCTACGCAAAACTAATAGAATACTAATGTAACTTCGTTCCCTATGCAAGTAAAAGTCGCGTATTGAACTCTTGCAAGTAGCGAGAATTTCCATTCGTCCAAAGTGAAACTATTCCACACCAGCTTGATGCGCGCGTGCAGTCGAGGCTCCCCCCCGATGTTCGGCGACGAGTGTCCAAAGACGTTTAAGTCTTTAAAACAAGAGGAAGCTGACCCTGGTCCGGCGCGCGTCGCCCTTGCCGCGCCGGCCCATGCCGTACTGTCACATGGCCGTGTCGGAGCTCGACCCCCCCGGCTTGGCGTCCATGCCGCCGCCGCCGCCCGCGTCCTCGTCCCGCGCGCCCGCACGCCCGCCGACGCCTCCGCCGACCCCCGCCGATAGCCCCGTGAAGTCCAGTTTGTACTGCATCATAGAATAACTCGTCACGCGGGGACACCCAGCCAAGGAACACGCGTGTTCGCTGCCGGCTCTCCTCCACGCCACTCCATCGTCTGATTGCTCTCAATCGATCCCATTTGACACTCAATTTCTATGAGACCGATTCAGATTGCAATCGAGACGATCGAAATAGGCTTTATTGACTTTGCGGCTTTCAAGCCTGGTTTTCAAAGGCGAACACCATGCAAGTTTATATTCGTGGAAAGCATGATGTGACATGAAATAGGAGACGTTAAATTACGATATAACGGGTATTAAAATTCATAGATAGGGGATTAGTCAATCGTTATCAGAGATGAAGGGCCGCAACGCTTAAAGTTTATAACGATTACTTTATAAACTTTAAGATGAATGATTATATACCACACATAAACTAATCTAGGTAACAAATTATTGCAACACCACATCAACAACATTCAAAAATTAGCTATTGTGTTACACCATCAAACAATTCTACGCTAAACCAATAAACACTGCAGTAGGTAACTTGTCAGTTTGTAAGTTTATTAATAGGATATACGATACAAACTGATTAGAAGAGAGTTATTCACAATTTTGAGTCCACATAAGTATACCTACTTCAACCATTCAATACACTATTTTCACTTTTATATGTGGATGCTTTTTGTAAATTAGGCTTCCAATGCATAGGGACTCTCTCAGGCATACACAGGGAATACTGAAAATATCAAATAAGTAAACATAAAAGGGACCATAATAACATAAAGCACACATAAAACTATGCGCAAAGAGAAAAGTAAAAGGGGATACGAGGGAAAGGTCACATTATATTGGATAGACGTCTACACGGCAAAGATAACTTTATAACATAGCCTGTGACGACGTAGATACATGAAAAGTAGCATTTAGCAAATTCATATTATATTTACGTACGAGTATCTTTAGCAAACATATTTGTGTAATGAATTTTACATAAGTACATACAATATTAATTATGATATAGGATACGGTACATGCTGAGATCGACTACATACACAGGTACACACATAAATACATGGGTATCAGGAGATACGAGAAGTGTATGGTAGTGCATAGAGACAGACCGAGTCGTCCCTTGCATTCACTGAAGATTTGTTAATCGCTCTCTCCAGCGGTATAAGACCCTGGAGGCGAAGTCGGCGTGATGCGGAAGGAAAAACAGAAATAAACAAATAAAATATAAGTACTGAAAACCAAAACGGGAGTTAAGATAACTTCAATATTTCTATAAACTATCAAACTATTTCTAATCAACTAAGAAGACTTATCCTTGTTTTATTTACTTTTATTTTGTTATAAAATTGTTTCTAAGTATGATTACGGTCATGTAACTTTTACTTGTTGTTTTTAAACTTTCGCGATATGAACACATTATTATTATTTACGACGGGACTAATCGCGCACTCAAATTACGAAATAAATATCTCATCATCCCGACGTTTCGACCGAGTTGCATCGGTCGTGGTCACGGGTAGAGATCGGTCGAAACGTCGGGATGATAGGGTATTTATTTATATCGTAATTTGAGTGCGCGATTAGTCCCGTAGTACATAATAATAATATCTTTTACTTATCAATTTGATATTGAATTGGTACATGTATGTAGGTTAACCAAGAATAAGTCTTATAACCGTGATCACACGTTTCACCCTCTCCCGAAAGTCTAACAATCACGAATGAAATATAATCTGTAAAGTACTTAACGGGTGCAACACTCTGGTGCCTTTTAACCACTCCCACACTCGCCTCCCACGGCAAAGGTACCTAAGGAACATTACGTTCCAATGCACTAAAATCTTTAAATTTCCTAGAAAATTTACTATGAAAAATGTGCGATGTGTTGCTTGAAAATATTTGTAAATTTGTATTTGTATGAGATAAGTTATCAGAAATGGAATGTTCACCTTGTTCGCGCAGTCGAAACACGTCGTGACAACTTTGCTTATAACGTTCATGAGATGTTTCGTCTCCTGTATTACGTTATCCACTTTGCTGAAGGTGGCCGCGCGCCCCACTGTCGGCTCTTTCACAGTAAATTGTAATTGCTGTACGTAAGTTGGAACCCTATCTAAATGCTCTAAAAGTTCTTTTTTCGTCGTCCCCGCGGGAACCTTAAAATAAAAGTTTTACATTAGAATTCTATCCCAATTTTATGAGAATACCTCACTATAAAACCTGTCTCTTACCTGATATGAAAACTGTCTTACGATTTTATAAAGTCTATTCGCTTCTTCCGCAAAATATTCCGCTTGTGTGAAGAGGTCTTGCGTAGTGTTTAATAGGCCTTCACCTTTCGTGAACTGATACATAGCGAAGGCCATGGAAGACATATTTTTTGCCCTGAAATTGCAAAAGTTACGCCATTTAATTGAATTATGATATAGCAATGAATAAAGTTACCTAAACTTTCTTTGTATCCGATTGCTTTCGGGTGCAGTCAGCTAGTAGAATTGCTTCTAAAAATCCCCGAACGGCATTGCTTCGTCGTTTATTGAAAGGCGTAGGATCGCCAGAACCCTTACAAGCTGACTAAAAACACCGTCTGCGACACTAAGACTACTTGACAATGTCGTCTTCATCAGGTTCGTTTTAGAAAATTTCTGAAGCATCTCCGACTATCCGGGAGTTCAGAGTTTCTATTTAATAGTACGATCTTATTACAGGTAGAGAACGCCGGTACCAGTGTCTTGGCATCATTGCTAAATATTACTTAAACCTAAATATATTTACTCGTCTTACCTCTTCACAATGTCGTTGTTCTCGTCGGCTGCTGCTCCTTGCCACTTGTCAGTCTCGGCATCCATTTCAGAGGACATCATCTTCATCTCCAGACCCGATTTGGCAATCTTGGCTTGCTCGTCCGAGTCCAGTCGCACCGCTTTCAGCGGTTTACTCGTTGTACCGTGTTTCTGAAACGTGTTGGTCAAACTCTTTTGTAATTGTCCACAGGTGTATATTTACGAGTAGAAAATATGAAAGTTATTTCATTGTTTATAAATGTTTGGATATTTGTTATTCAATTGTGCAAAACTACCTAACTGTAAAGGTTTAGACTGGAGCCAAACATCCAATGTTTGCCATAGAGATAGTTTAAGCTCTACCGTCATCCACTTGTCATTTTTTCCCACGTTGATGTCTACAGTAGAGTTAGGGGTGTGGTACAGTTATATCGGGTCTGGGCTACTCCTTAAAATTGTGATTCGGATCATTCGTGTTCCAACAAAACTATGTTACGTCCCTATAATCTTGATTACTTCGAACTCTAAGCGGATCAGAACTTACTCCTGGCCTCGGCAAGCTGCTATACTGCTGCTTGTCGGGTCTATCGTCCGTGAGGTCGAGGAGTTCCCTTGCTAGTCGCGCCGCGTCCGCCAACAGCCAGGCCCACATGTCCACAAACACGTCTAGGTTCTCCCGCGCCGCCACACTCCCCGGGTGCGCCGCCAGCGTCCGCGCCGCCGTCACCACTTGCGGCCCGTATATCCTAAGGTTGATCTCCGCGAACTTCGCGCTCACTTGTAACGTCTCCGACATGGCTATATGCCTGAGCAATTTGCATACCTGAAAAGGAAACACAGGCTGATAAAACTACGTTACTACTTTGGTTTTGTATAGGAGTGTTACGTACCTCTATTATATGGTCTAACTGTTCGTGGAGCCGGCTGGCTATTTGATGCAGTCTCTCTGATTCTCTCTCACCACAGGAACTAGCTGTATAACAGTCAGTTCAAAATCAATATCAAGTTATAGAAATAACGAATGAATTTAAGCTGATCAGGACAACATAAAATGTAGTTGGGTTTCTCCACTGAATTTAAGTGGTCTTTATTACAATAAAATTAATCAAAAAGCAAGTCTTGTAAGATCCTGCCTGCTTTGGTCGTGTTTGATGGCTTGTTTTGTTGATGTTCACAAACACTAATTTACACGTAACTTAGGTACACTACACTTAACTCTTAAGATTCGACGGCACAAGTTTTGCTCTACCTCATTCAGATCTTAGCACAGAGGCTGATAACCTTATTTCTGGTGGAAAACATTGAAGGTTACCTATTGTACGCGAGGTCATTTCGATCCTGCTGATCTATACAACTTTACTCTATTCATGTAGTGGAAAAGCCTAGAGGGTTACCTATGTGCGCGAGGTCGGTCGCGAGGCGCTTGGCCTCGTCGGCGAGCGGCGCAAGGTCGCGCGCCTGGTCGCGCGCCGCCGCCACCAGCGCGCGCTCCAGCTCGCCCGCCGCCGAGCTCGCGCCTGCGCACGCGCTTTCCAGCGCCGTGCCGCTGCTCGACGCCGCTTGCTCCTCCTGCAAAATATGACACAATAAACGCCTTCCTCAGGCTACATCCGCGTAGATGCCAGCCAATCGTACCTATGCATCTATTTACGAAGACGCGACTCGAGCATACTTATTGTTTGAACGTTCCTGCCTGCGGCGGCGTCGTGTGTCGAGTCGCCCTCTACCCTCAAACTTGGTTGAGGAGGACGACAGCTGGCACACGCGTCATAGTTTTATATTGTACATTTACATTTTAGGTATTTAAGTTTAGATATTCTCTTGTAAAGCCATTGGTTTTAAGAAATATTGTAAAATAAAAAAAAATGTAATGCATGTCATAATGAGCACAAACCCAGGTGTCTGTGGAGTGTAACAAATCAACAATAGTACATTGTTCACCGAGAGGAGAAAGTGACCGATTACCGTCGAGGGTGTCGTTTGAAACACCCGAGATCGGGAATCGCACTTTCTCTCGAGTGATACATAGTGCTTTATACTACACCTACGAGGAAAATAAAAAACGAAATCTTTACTAATTGAAATTTATATTGAAATTGTTGCAGTTAGTGAAGTGTAACACTTGAAAATGGCGCCAATGGCGTCTGCAATTTTCACATGTTCTTTTTTCAAATTGGTTGACACCATCCAACACACAGCTAGTGGCCAGTGTCATTTTGCGAACTTGGAGATAAAAACTCACTGTAAAAACTTTTTGGCTTTTGATATTTAGGTTACCAGCGCATAGTCTTACCCAAAATTAAAAAAGAAAAACCACGTAAGAAATGGATTTTCATACACTTTTCTCTCCCGCTCAGATGCGTTTTCTCCCCGCATATTTGTTCGATATGCAATGACGTACTTTCTACCGTAAATTTGATAAAGTATCAAGGTACTTTCCGAGCAGGTGTAGTATAAAAAAACTTTCTTCTCCCGCTAAATCGACCGAGTCTCATCATTTTATATATCAATTGATAGCAATGGGTAGCGAACGAAACGGATAGGACCATTGAATTTATTTATTATTATATTAATAAATTCAGCTCTAAAAATGCTCTGGAGTCTAGGTTATTTATAAACACCACTTTTATCTACTGATGCCTTTACAAACAAAAATTAGAATTTTTCCTCATCTACCAAATTAGCACCAAAGATGGCTCGCGGTAGTGCGGTTACGCGAACTGTTAGAACGTCTACATGCATGAGGAGTTACCAAGGAGACAGCGACGGCGACCAGCCTCTCGAGCTCGTACGCTATCCGCTCGGCCAGCGCCAGTATCCGCTGGCGATGGTCGTGCGACGTATAGGCGGAGTCGGTGAAGTCATGCGTACGCTCGACGAGCGCCCGCAGCGTAGAGGCGAGCGCACGCCTCCGCGCCGCATCTGCGCCGCCGCGCGCGCGCGCCGTCCGAACCTGCGACGTCAGCCCGCGGAGCGCGCCCAGCGCCGTGCCTGCCTCCCACTGCGCTGCCTGCACACAACGTCACTACAATGTACATTGCCACTCACTTGTCTGTTCTACAACTGCTACTTGTAAATATTGTATACTTGTACAAAGCCCTTTAGCAGCGCGAGACCACGTCATACCATTACCATAATCTACTTAATACGCGCGATGTCATGACAAACTTACCAGATGGAATGACGTAGGTACTTACAGATTTCTTTTATATTATTTATTGTAATTTAAAACTATCTATTTACAATGATATTAATTAGGGAATGAGTCAATCAAGCTATACCTATCATGATACAATTTTTTGATACTAAAATGAATTCGTTCGAGAGAAAAGAGGACTGGAAATAAACGTCTTACCAGTAGAACAGCTTAGAAGGGCAGAGAGTAGAGTCGAGCTATACGTTTAACTTAGCGATAGGCAATTTCTAAACATAAACTAGCAGCTTAGATAAAACAGAATCGTTTACAATACCAACCTTGCCCTGATAGGTACCTATATTTAAATAATTATATTTATACGTTACTTTTAAACATATATTTAAAACACCTAGGTACATAATTATTAAGTATTTGAAGCAGGGAGAGCCTACTAAAAATAAGAAAAAGAAGAACAGAAGAAAAGGAAGTGATCCGAAGACTTATAAATCTACTTAGCGTACGTATTGTACTTACCAATAGGTCGACGACTAGATATAGGTAGGTACCTACTAAGCTAATAATTTACATTGGTATGCCTACAGCAAGCTGTGAGATTTCGATCTTAATTTTGTGTTCCTGTATTTTATTTTTTCTATGTGTGCTTGTGTAAATACAATTTGCCTTTGGCGTTGTCTGGAAGCATTGCATTAAGCTTAGCCAAGCTTAATTTTAGCATTTTGATGCGTGTTGTTAGCAAAATGTGTTTTAAAAATTGTTAACCACTAACGCTACCTACAAACCTAAAATGTTTATTAACAAATGCTTCCTCAAATAACTCAAGTTACAATCATCAAAAGTGTAGTCATAAAACAAAACTTTTACTTTGTTCAGAAACTCTAGACAAGATATATTTGAGCAAAGTAAAGTGACGACAAGACAGCAAGCGACGCTTTGTTCCAACGTCTGACTTTGCTGTTCTTGCATTCATACTGAAATTGAAAATTTAAGTTCACGTCGTAATATATGAGGAAGCAACGTAGGTTCTACAGAGGCGAGTAAAAAAAATATCTTGAAAATAAAGCGTAGGTACTTCTAGTGCGTGTTTAAATACATTTTAGAGATAAAATACAGGCACTCGTCTACCTGCCGTTCCATATTTTATACCTGTTCATGACTATCCGAGAAAGGTTTCAACTACAAGAAAAGAAAAACTCTGTTTATGCACGGAATTTTAAGTAGGATATGCAGTAAATTCAGAACAAACATGACTCGTGAAAGTAAAAAAGTGGAAGAGAATGTTGTTTGAATGTTAACAAGCTTCTAAATTCTATCTTTATAATTGTGCTACTTACCTATGAAGTTCCTTTATGAGCTTAGGTAATTAGTAGTTACAAGCATATTAGATAGTGATAAAAGTTTAGAAAAGAAACAGTAGGATCTATTTATTCTCTGATAGTTAGTCTTTGCTATTATAGAATTTGTTTAGCAGGCATAGTTTATAGTTCGTAGTTTTGTAGACAACTCGTTTTCAAACGGCATCCAACACGAGAGATTCTCGTTTATTATAATGATCTAGTAGGTATATAGATACGATCCTGGGAGATAATTGAAGTCGGTTGTACAACATCTTATTCAATAAGAAAAAAAAATTAAAATGATACCGTGAAATGTGAAAACACTTCAGTGTTTTTCATTCACAAAATTGACTTTGACAAACTTTTACTATATTTAGGACTAACCCTGAAATTACGAAAAAATACATTTTCTAATTCATTGAATTTTGACAAAATGTATGGGACAGCTGATTTTTCAGAATTTCGGGATTGATCATGTTGTATAATTTGGTTATATAAAACCTATATATTGATGAGTACAGTATCCTAGAATATATCCGTCGCGTCGTCTAGAGAAATAATATTTTTTCATACCACCTGCTCGAAAATGACTCATTATATGTCCTTGAATCTCAACGTAAAACGAGTCATTATTATCTTAACACAATTTCGAGGGCTATTACTGGTCAGTAATGTTGTATGAAACTACCTAGGGAGTAAAGTGATTTAAATTTGAAACGTCTAATTCGTATGAAAATTTCTCAACTTAAAACATTTAAGAAAATTGTAAAGAGGTTTCAATTAGCAAAATCGAATATAACTTCTTTGGTGCCCGTATCAGTTCGATTTTATAGAATAAAACCTCTTTGCAATGCCCGTGCTAGGCCATGAGAATCGAGCTGGCCATGGACTTATTTTTTTCATGTAGTATTTACATTTCTGTTTTATTTTAAATTGTGTGCGATTCCATGAAAATACGTAGGTACATTTTAATTTGTTTAAATTTATTGTGAACAATACCGAGTTCCCTAATGAGTACACTTAGAGAATTTATGACGTAGGTATTAGGGTGGAGTGAAAAACACTTTTTTAAAATTTTAAAACTCCTGTATTTCCTATCATTACCCTATATGTTTAGGAGTATTTGTGCAACATGTAAGCTTTCTAAGTTAATATCCTAAGGTGGCGCGTTGAACTTGAAGTTTGAAAAAATGTTACTTTGTGGCACATTCCCAGAACCTAATTTCTGTTAACATTATCACATAATTCACATTAAATACTCATAAAATATGTAACTATATAAAACAAACATTAAATAATTATAAATTTATCTTTTAATTAACGAACTTAGAAATTACACCACCTTGATTTTGACCGACTTACGAAAATTTGATGTTATATGACAGGATGTGCTTTCGAGGGTTATTTCCTGAATTCAATGAAAATGTATCTTCTATTTGGTCTAACAACACATATAAACCTCTGCTATAAGACTTCTGAACACTTTTATTTTTTCCAAACACTATTATTTTTTCAAACTTCAAGTTCAACGCGCCACCTTAGGATAAAAACTTAGAAAGCTTAAATTTTGCACAAATACTCCTAAACATATAGGTCAATGATTGGAAACACAGGAGTTTTAAAATTTAAAAAAAAGTGTTTTTCATTCCACCCTAGTAGGTATTGCTCATATTCTTGGGGTTATATTTTCTCGCAGGATGTATGAAAAGTAGAGTATGAACAAGTTTGTCTTCGTCTTGGGCGACTTGAACCCCTCGCTTCACTCGGGACTCTAAATAATTCCCTCGCTTCGCTCGGGAGTTAACTGTTAACCCTCGCTACGCTCAGGGTCCAATTGTCGCCCGTGACGTAAGACACCACTTGGTTCTCTTGGTACATAATCTACTACTACAGATTTATTAACTGTGTTATATTAGGCACGTCAATGCATATCCTTACATAGTATAAGATAAAGTCGCTATTTTCGTTTGTTTGTTTGTTTGTTTGTCTGTATGCTTAAATCTTTAAAACTACGCAACGGATTTTGATGCGGTTTTTTTTAATGGATAGAGTGATTCAAGAGGAAGGTTTATATGTATAATACACCTATGTGCGAAGCCGGGGCCGGTCGTCTAGTTACAAATAAATCTAGAGGTCATAAATTCTATAAGTCAGTGAAAGACTACGTTCAAAGTTTAAGTATATTCCGTCGTAAGTACCCGAGCCGACGTGGGCTGCCCATCGAGATAACAACATGAGATGATCTGTATCTCGCCTGCGGCAGACGCGAGCGTATACCCATCTATTTCCCATTAACTTCCTGAACTGTGTCCTATATCCGGCCGAGAGAATCTCGAACGAAAATTAACCGAAGAAAATTGTTTATTGTCTTATTCTCTCAGGACGAGACGTTTGAACGACGTGAAGTATTAATTTAACAGCAATAAAAAGCTATATCATTTTGTTACACTTAGGCATCATATTGATTGGGGTCATAGTAATTATAATTATGTACAGGGTAATTCTGAAGGAGTTTACGAGTACTACGCTGAAAGGGGGTGATTCACACCATCAATATGAACAACTGTTTCTATGGGGCCATCCCCGAATTTGAGGAAGAAAAGGGCTGTCTTATAGGTAAGTACATTTTATGAACTCGAGAGCTCAAATTTTGTGTTGGATAGCTGTTTTTGTTTCTCGAATTTTGGATTGACATGTCACCAGGGTTGCCCAATTAATATAACTAAACTTTGCATTTTGGTTGTAGTTATACTCACAGAGTAGCATGTACAAAAGTTAAACTGCTCGTTGCTAAAAATTTACGGTAATGATCTAAGCAAGTTTTAGATAAAGTAGGTGGGAAAGACGAATGTTACTCTACTAAGTACTGTAGTATAGTTTCATGACTATCTGAATTTCCAGAAGCGAAAGCCACTGACATGACATGCAACATGTTGTATTGTCTTGTACTTCACAACTACTTGAACTGTTGTTTATACACTGTTACACGAGACCTACATATAGGTACATAACTAAATAGTTTATATAGGTACTTCAGAATCGAAGGTTGCCAAAATCGGCAAGGAAACCATATTATTATTATTATTATAGGTACTTTGCTCTATTAAGCTCTAGATATTTATCATGATTCGTATTGTTAGTTATAAATTACACTTTGATTAAAACTTTAGAAAAAAAGTTGCAATATCGAACACAAAAAAAATAAGGGTGTATTCTTAATAATATATAATAAAATAATAATACCTTTAACCTACTGAATTTTTCATTCAAACCGTTCCCACCGAGTTGAAATAAAGATTCAAGAATAGCACAAAAAGGTTAGCAGGTCACGTCTCATTTCAAATGTCTCATTAGAGTTGCCCAAATAAACAGGAATACATGTTTGTGAGGGCAGGAAGGGTGAACTCTAACCTTCCGCTTTTGATTTAAGATCCGTAGAAGCCGTAGTCAAGGGTAAAAAGGCGCCAGCCTGGCTGGGAATCTTATATGACGTAGTGCCAACGCTGTAACTAGACATGTCAAAGTTTCATTGTTAGTGAACGTGCCTAGATGCCGCTTCTAGTTATTTAGTAGTCACGTAGTTAAGACACTTTCCCGAAGGTAAATGTTTGCCCCCAACCTGCTCGAAGTTGGATCCTCCAACTGCGAGCTGTAAAGTTTACTGAGTGGCCGGCTAGTTACGGGCTTATCGGCACTTTCTGATGGGTTTTAGATCATTAATCACGTCTACCTCTCATCCATTCAATATGGGTTAAGATGAAAAACATTCCGGAACTCGGAAGGATTCTTACGTCTTTCAAGGTTTTTCAATTTAGCGAACCATCCCTTCACATAGTACAATTTACATGAAATATTACATAGATGTAAGTGGTGAGGATTGCGAGCACTTTGCAAACTTGAATTTGGTATGTATTCAAAGAAAAATGGTGTTGCATTACATCGCCATTGTTGGAGCTTTAGGCAAATACGTTCCATTTGCATTTGTCCTCAACATAATGGCGTGGATTTACTCGACCCGGTTAACCGACATTATGTGTGGGTACTTGTTAAGCGATTACCGCTCTAGTTACTCTACAGTGTAAACCGTTGATATAGCTACAGCAGTTGTATACATAATATATTAGTCATAATTGTATGTGTTCAATAACCCATATTTTTACATTCTTTGGAATATTTATATTTTTTTTTACCTAAAAATTATCTGATAGGTAGTAGAAATATCAGTTTTAGAATCTTTTATTTCAATGAAAACATACAGAAAAATCTGATTTTGTGTTCAATGAAGTAAAAAACAGAAAAAAAAACAATGATAAATAAAGCGATTTGCCTAAATTTTATACGAACAAACAAAAGAGTTCAACGCGTGTCATGTTTTTCATTACCTACATTTTGTCCTAACAAAGAAAAAAAACGTTCACGCGTAACACGAATCAAGACAACCAAAAATAGCAATTTATAAATTACTGAAAATTTGATCAAAGTGAAATCTGCTCAAAAGTAATTCATGTTTTGGCAATCACTTGATATTTTATTTGGATTAGAGCGCCGCGGGCACTCGTCGAGAGCCCTACACTTGGCACCAGTTGTGAAAACGCGTGTAAAACCTTCTGTATAGGATATTTCAGAACAATGAATTCATTATTTTTCTACACACACTTACGACCTCATTGAAACCGCAGGATTGTACTGGGTGCAAGTTCCTCCCAACCAATCTTATTGGAGATACACATGCTCGCTATGTACTATCCAAAAGGGTGGAATTAAGATCAACATTATGAACAACTTTAAACATCGTGCCAACCCCGAAATCCGAGAAAAGGAATCAGCTGTTTCAAAATTTTGCCAATTCTAAGTTGCGATTTTTGGGTCAGCTGATTTTTCTTCTCGAGTCCCGGGCCTTGTATCTAGTAATAAACGTTTATAAAAATGGAGTTTATTGTTCCAAAAAGTTAACACAAACAAGTTGTAAGTACACTAGATTCCACACTGGGGCGACCTGTGTCGTGGGATCTAGGTCTCTTCGTCATGATTATGTAAAAATTAAGTAATAAAAGAAAAGAAAAATAAAGATGGTCTTAGCCACCTCCTTTTGGCTTAGTACAAGGCAAGCACATAACCATGTAGGTTATGTGCAGGCCCTTATTAGAATTAGAAATCTTTATTTGCATCTCTAAGAAACCTTTAGATATAACATACAAATAGGTATGGGTATTTGCTAATACTAGGTATACTTGAGAACCCTGTGTAATAGGGTGTTGCAAAATTGTACAAAATAAATCTAAGTAACTTATACATTATGCTATTAGGTATTTTCTTATAGGCTAGATATACCTACATATTATTATTATCTCTAATATTTTATAAACCAACTAGGTATAAATAAATATTTCTCAATTAGGAACTTTTGCTTGTCTTTGTATCGGAATGAAAGTGATATCATTGGATTTTTTAATCTAAGTAATCTTGTCAACTGTAGTAGCATTTTGTTAAAAGTGCGTAGTGTTAATTTAGTTTTGAAAGCTGTTATTTTTGTTTCGTCTCTGATTAATTTTATTTAGCAGTGGACGTACTAGAATGACGAATAAGTGAGAGTGGGTATCAAACCTCGTGTCCGTGGTGTTCGTGGCCAGGCAGCCCGTCGCGCACCACGTAGTGGATGAGGTCCATGGCGCGCCGCATCTGGCAGAACACGGTGTCTCGGTTCTCGCGGGCCGACGCGCTGCCAGGGTGCCGGAGACACGTCTGCACACACATTAGTACATTAACAGTAAGTTAGTTCGGAAAAGATGACAGATAAATAAATAAATATTTGGGGACATCTTGCACACGGCCTCTGACCCCAAACTAAGCAAAGCTTATGATATGGCTGCCAGAGACTGATATACTACATTTACTTATTTTTAAATACATACTTATATAGATAGTAACTAAATAACACCCAGACACAGTGCAAACACCTATGTTCATCATATAAATATTTGCCCTGGGCGTCGAACCCACGCCTCTTTGATCCAGAAGTTAGGGTCACTAACCACTGAGCCACCGAGGCAGTCATTTGTTGTTTGCAGATGATTAGTTCAATCATAGGAATTGATATCTAATTCATTAAATTCTCGTGTCACAGTGTTTGTAACCACCTGCGAAACGGCATGACCGTTTTTAGGGTTTCGTACCCAAAGAGTAAAAACGGGACCCTATTACTAAGACTCCGCTGTCCGTCTGTCTGTCTCCAGGCTGTATCTCATGAACCGTTATATCTAAAAAGCTGAAATTTTCACAGATGATGTATTTCTGTTGCGGATATGACAACAAGTACTAAAAACAGTATAAAATGAATAATTAAAGGGGGCTCCCATACAACAAGTCTGATTATTTAGACGTTTTTCGCTTTATTAGGGTTCCGTATATTAATAATGGTAACAGGTAGATGCTTGAAATTTTCACAGAACATTTAGTTGTGGATTTACTTTAAAAATAAATAATGAAATTAAAATAAAATAAATATTTAAGGGGGGCTCGCATACAGTACGGAACCCTCCGTGCGCGAGTCCGACTCGTACTGGGCCAATTATTTTACTTTATGTGCATATTCGGTAGTTCTAAGAAAAGGTCGCAATTTTTTTTTGTACCTCTAGCTGCTATTTTTTTTATAGGCCTAAACAACGTATGTACCTATGACGGGTCAGTGTAGATTCAGATTCTTAAACAAAAGACGTCTGTTAAAAGAGGGTCTGTTGTGTGCACTTGGTGGTAAATTAAAGAAATATGAAAATTAAAATCAAATATCATACCATGCATGCGGAAACATGTTTGAAAGCTTTAATCAAAATTTGCCACCTTTCACTTAGGGGTAAATTATTCGAACCGTATTTTTGGAGATGACTATGAACTAACCTAACGTGTTGTATTTATTGAAATACATTTCATTGACGAATGTTATGAAATGTTAATCTTACTAAATGACAGTTTGGTGAATTTATTACTTAATAGTTTTCATTTAGTTTTCCACATCGTAAATAAATTGAACGCAAAAGATCATTAGACTAGAAAGTATCAAAATATGTAAAGCGCCGAATTTTAAACTGCATAGATAGCCACAGGTAGGTAAGTACCCAAAATCTCACCCCATGGCAACCTTACTTGGGATCTACATCTGTTCCATTATCATGATTTCACCTGTTGTGTTATGTTTTCCTCGATGTTTTTCCTGATTTTCCTTGTCCGTGTGCAGTAAAATGCCATTCTGTTCTGCGGAACTCCTTCCGAGCAATGTTTATTGGTCTTTTGATTAGTGAAGAACTTCTGTGTTATAATTCATGTTTTTAGAAACGGTTTTTAAATTGGAACTAAAAATAAACAAAGTTGTTAGAACTTTAATTGCTGTGTTTTAACTAGGATTCCGCCCCGGCTTCACACGTATTGTACCTAGATATATTGTGTACGATGTATAGGTACGTAAAGTATAAATCTTCCAAAATAAGATTCAGGAAAAGAACTGAAAATATCTAATTCCATTTCTTAACTTAGATGAACTAAGCGGGCACAGTTTTCAAGTGAATGAGGCTTAATTTTATAATAAGTAGAGATTTGTAATAGTGTTTCATTACACAGCAAGTGTGTAATGTACACGTGTTGATTAGAGAAAATAAACAGGGGTCCAAGCTTATAGGATTATGAGGTTGTTCAAACTTGTATGGCCAGTCTATCCGTACAAAGGGCTCGGGGTGAAGCAATTGCGGTCGCCATGAGTCCACGCGGCTTGCCGCCCTTAGACCGCAATCCGACTTTAGGGCGCGTACACATAGCGTCCGATTTTACAGGATCCTATTTAACTGATCCATCGCTACTGGTGGTATTATTCACACAGCATTTACAGAACCGATTTTAACGGATCCGATGCTAATAACATATACGTTTAAACGGACATGTACAAAAGATGTCGGATCGGTATTTTTTACTGGACCAGGAATACTGTATTCTGTGTGAACTCGGTCATACAACTACATCCTGTAAAACGGACGTTCTATGTAAACGAGCCCTTAGGCGCGGGACCCAGCTGACGGACGGACACGCCGAATAGAGCCGGAAGTGTGGAATGGGACAATAACTAGAAACTTATTATCACGTGTCGCATGGATTAAGGTTCCGTAACGTGAAATTAATTATGTTTTCAGTGTTATTTCAGTACGCATTCTAATTGGTTGTGAAAATATCGGTAATACCAAGTGCGTGTCGAACTCGCGCACAAAGGGTTCCGTACCGTATGGAAGCCACATTCCTCTTGCCGTTATTAATAGTGAGCATAAACCTCCTAAAAATCACGTTTGTTGTATGGGAGCCATTAAATGTTTATAATTCAGTTTTTAGTATTTGTTGTTATAGCGGCAACAGAAATACCTCATTTGTGAAAATTTCAGCTGCCTAGCTATCATGGTTTATGAGATACAGCCCGGTGTCTGACAGACAGACGGACATGGAAGTCTTAGTAATAGGGTCCCGTTTTTGCCCGTTGGGTACGGAATCCTAAAAACTGTACAATTGCGGTTGCATCTTGCCGGCTGTCGACTACAAACCGACATTAAGAGTAAAATCTAGCTGACACGACGGACAGATAAGCCGGAAGTGGACGTGTGGGACGAAACTTTACTAGTTAGGCGGCAGTCATAGAATAAGATTTATTTATTTTTCAGTGCTATTTCGGCACGTATTGTTATAGGATTTTATTGTAGGTACTCTAATGAACAAAAAAAATACGATTGCGGCCGCTACGGCTTTACGCGGCTTGCCTGTCGTCGGTTGGAATCAGACAATCGGTGCGGACCCACTGACAGACGGATAAGCTGAGTAGAGTTTGATGGAAGTCTACTTAGACCCAAGTTCGCCAACGCTTGATTGAGTTAAACGTGTGATTACTGTTTTTAAACAACAGTGTTTGCTTGGTAAACAGCAAAATTTTGTAACAAGCCGCTTTAGATTTAAGCAACGGTTCATAAATTAAACATCTGTTGGTGAACTCGGGTCTAAAACCGGAGTTTAACTTTTGTTTAAATACAGTAATCACACGTTTAACTTAAACAAGCGTTGGTGAACTCGGGTCTTATTGTCAGCCGGTACATCGATTAAAGTCGTCCCATTTAAAAGACCAATAAATTACTTAAGTTTTCAGTGTATTTCAGCATGTATTTTATTTGGACTTTATGACTTTCATTGGACTCGGATGTGCAAAAATAGTATACATTTGCGATTGTCATGCCGACTGTCGACCGCAAACTGACATTAGACGTGAAACCCAGCTGACGGACGGACAAGCCGAGTAGAGTCGGAAGTGTAGGATGGAACTCTACATAACAAAAATTGTAAGATTAGTTTAAATTAAATATTTTGCAAATTCAACATTATGAGACATACGGATTCAAATTCAACATTTTAGGATTCAACATTTTCGGATTCATCATTTTGGGAATTCAACTTTTTGCAAATTTAAAATTTTACGAATTTTACATTCTGAGCCCGAGACAACAATAAGTAGCCGGTACATGGATTAAGGCAGTTTTGTATGTGATTCACTAAATTTTTAATGAATTTTAGCGTCTTACACGCTTTTTTGTAATTTTTTGTACTAGGATCGCATGTACAAAAAATCTACCTTAGATATACCTTACCTTGGGAAGCCAGGTAAATAATAAGTACGTAAACTATGTAAAACATACATAATGCGAACCACTTGTTAAATATCGCTCATCACGATTAAACTAGATACTAAATCTAAGAAGCTGATATTTAGAAGATAGGTTCGTTACACGATGACTCAAGGAGTGGTTATTTGCTAATAACGAATTATTTCTCGAAAATTGGAAACAGTTCATCTATCTATAACGCACGTAGGTATTGAATAGGTAGATGTATGTCTAAAAAATACCAACCGAGATTTTCAACACTCGTAGTCGCGTGTACGGAATAAAACGTTCCAATTTTTATTTCAACGCTGGTTCGACAAATAAAGTCTTGTAAAATATGTCATGCCTCATGTGAAAGAACGGAAAGAATTGATCGTGGCACGCTCGTCCGGAAACGGTGAAAAATTGCAGGCGTCGGTGTCGCCGGGACGGCGATTGTTCACGTACTACAGTTTGGGACTTTTGAGATATGCGCGCTTCACGAACCTAATGTCCCCACTTTGTTTTACACAAACGGCTCACGCGATGTAGCGCTGGCTAAACAATTAGGCAGCTTTGAAAGAAAAAAAGTTTAAGTGCTACGAAAGAGGAAAAATATCACTGGCACAACTCAATCCTGCGCAACATTGTAAAATTCCGAGCTACTCTTAAATAAAGTGACTTGTTGAAAAAACTAAATTATGCAAGGTGTATTGTGCGCCGTACATGACGATGAATGAGCCCATTAACTAGATTACGGAGTTTTTGCTCATTTTGGCAAGCGCGAGATCGCGCGGCCGCCTCAAAACGAGCCCAGCAAAGTTTACGCCGCAGGCCACTGGAGCTCTAATGGTTTCATTTCTTTAATCTCGCTGAATTAGTCGTAAAAGTGCCATTAGGTGAGCTTATGGTGGAGTTTTGTACTTCAGAGTTGTTCATACAGCTGTTAAAATAATGTCTAGTGGTTTGTTAGTCTGTGGCTTTTATGAACTTAGATTCGTATGTTTTGTATACGGTGGGTGAGCATTCGCAAAACTTTATGAGGTAGTTGTGCTTTCATTATATGTACTTAGCACTAACTCTGAATAATATAAAAAGTTCGTCAAAACTTTGCAAAATGTATGGTTAACGTAACAGTAACATTATAGTAATTTAATTTTTTTTTTTTCGCTATTTCGAAGCTAGCCCTATAGTCACTAGGTAGTCTACATAGAATATTACCAGTGTCAACCAGTCAACAGTCGAAGCTGTAGTAGCCAGTAGGTAACTGAAAACCCACCAGTATTCAGTTCGACCAGTCGCCGCGTAGGTAGGTATATATTTTATTATAACTCTTTATTGATAACATCAAATTAAATGCAACTATAGCCGAGAGCAATAAGTGATTATCAAAATAGAGATATGAATTTGAATATCTGTGCGAATCGTAAAGTTAAACGAGCAGAATGTCGTCAGTAAACCGTAATGTCACAAACAACGTATTGTGGTCCCGAATTGGCTCGGTACGTACATAATTGATAGGGTACGGTCTGCCGAAAGTGCTAATTTACGAGAATAGGGAGCCGGCGGACACTCCGATTGGAAATTTATTGCGATCCATTCGTGTTAATAACCCTCCCTCGGCCCGGGTCAGGTGTTTCGCTTTGGGTCTTAAGGAAAGCTGATGAGCTTTGAAAGTCCATTAATGTAATACTCAAGTTGCAGAACGATAATGGCTCTTTTGGGGGCAGTGAATTATACATTTATATTTTTATCGTGCGGTAGGATGGACTTGGTGATGGAAAAGCATGGGTGGGAAAGAGATACCGATACACGCTATCATATCGCGTTTACACTTCATGAAATAAGAATGCGAAATTCATGTTGTTTGTTTGGTTTTCGTGGATAGTTAGGATTAAATTTAATGAAACGTGACCATGAGGACATTTATGAGATTGGAATTAGATTTTTTTAAAGTTAGTATCCATCCTTCAACCAACCAGAAGTCGTGGAACACATCTGTTCTTCTACTGCATCATGCTAGTACCGACAACTAGTGCTATAGTATTGTCAAAACTAGCACTTAGGTTAAGTTTAAGCTAATTGCCTGTACCAATTAACATCGGCAATAAATTGCCTACCTAAGCAAAATATCTCATGATTTCCCAATAATAAAATCAGCATTGAAATTATTTACCTTCGAGGAAGTTAGCAGCATGAGGGTAGATCGTTCGAGGACATTCCTGGCCGCGGCGACCTGCGCCCGTCTCCTCTCATCGCGGAGGTCCGCGCGCCGCTCCGCCGTCAGCCTCGCCAGCTCCACCATCCCTCCACCAAACTCCGTGAAGGCCCGAACAAACTCCGCGAAGTTGGACACAGACTCCAGCCGGTCCAGCGAACGCGCCACCTGCACCAGCCATTATCGAAAAGCATTCAACTATGTTTCGGCAGCGGAAGACCAACTTGTGCTATCAAGTTTCTCGCTCGTATAGAAATAGTTGCGCGAGTTTAGTGTGTGCTGAAACTGGCGCGAATTGTTCAAAGTTGACAAGTTTGGTATGACTTTAATTTCGTAAATACGAGTAATGTTTTTGTTATTGCACGCGAAATGCGTTTTTTTCTTAAAAATGAGGTACCTACTTATTGGTACAATATAGGTCCATATACCTGCAATATACCACAATACTACCACAATAAAGCACTTGATATTCATAAAAAGTAGGAAAAAAGATGCGTAAAACACAAATTTAAATTGTTTGTATGCATTTGGTGTGATTGTAATTTGAGTGTTTAGTTTTATTATTACTATAGATCTATAGGTACGACTGTTAATTGAATAGGGACTCCGGAGGAGCATTTAAAAAAAAATAAAAAACAATTATTATGATCGCTATTGAAATATTTATTAAATAGCTGCTGACGCTCCTGTACCTGTGTACGCATAAACTTTTAACACCGAGTAAATAAAGCACGTCGTCTCGTCACTACACCAGGGACTCCATACCTATCTACGTATTGACGGCTGAACGTTTGGTGTGACGTCTGTCCCTTATCATACGTCCACGGGAGCACCGGTTACCTTTTCCTTCGCAAGCAGCAGCTGCCTCACCACACCACCACCATGTCGGCCTGCAGGCAGCACGCGCGTCACAGCCGTGAGCAGCGCGTGCGCCGCCGACACCATGCCGGCGCCGTCCGTTCATCATAAATCCACGGTACCATCTTGTTCTCACGCTCGGTATTACACGACCACGGGAGCACCGGTTACCTTGTCCTTAGCTAGCACCAGCTGCCTCACCACGAGCATGTCGGCCTGCAGCAGCACGCGCGTCACAGCAGCATTCAGCGCGCGCGTTTCACGACTCCATGCCGGCGCCGTCCGTTCCTCATACGTCCACCGTACCACAGATTACCTTGTCCTTACGCTCGGTATCAAACATCCACCGTGCCACAGGTTACCTTGTCCTTAGCTAGCAGCAGCTGCCTCACCACGACCATGTCGGCGAGCAGCAGCACGCGCGTCACGGCGGCGAGTAGCGCGCGCGCCGCCGATACCATGCCGGCGCCGTCCGTCCCCGTGCACACGCGCTCGATGGCTCGCCCTGTCGACAAATTGACATACATTGATTTACAATACATACTCGTATCTAATCTTCATATTCTTTGAACTACAGAGGATGAACTTTAGAATAAAATTGAAATTTAGAATTGCACGGTTAAACAGTGTTCAAAGCGTGTTTAAATCTTTTGTGGTAAGGCGGGTACAGTTCATCGTAATGTCATCGGAACTTGGGAAGTATGGTACGATAAAGAGTATTCAAGAGCTCTCTAGAGCTTTGCGTGTTAATTTATTTAAAGCGATATCTAGGCAATCGCAGCATGAAATTGGGACGTCACTTTTATGAAGCTATCTTTTTGAACTAATTTCAGCTTATATGTACATTGTTTGTTCTTCCTATTGCGCAATATTTTTATGAGTAAATTAACTAAATCATCAGCAATCACTGAAATACCGACGAATATTACCCTACTTTTAGGAGAAAGGATAAAATACAAAGCAAGGTGAGATATAAATAAATGTAGCAAGGGCGGGCTAGGATCCGGTAATTACGCTTTGTTTCAACTGGTTTCTGCTTTCTAAAAGGGGCTTCTGTTGTGTAGCGCACATGAAAGAAGCTGGGGTAAATTGCAGTCTTGTCTGTTTCCTTTGTAGGTAGGTTTAAATATGTTCTGTTTGTTTACTAGTAAATAGTACAGTTTCAAATACTTCTTGCGAGGTTGTTGAGGGAGAAAGCTCATTTACGCATTATTAACAGTTTCAGTCAATTCTGTTAGTGTCAAACAAACTTCCTCGTCGCTAGAATCACAAATTTTAGGTCTTTCAGTTATTTTCAGGTTTCTTGTTTTTAACATAAAGAAGACAAAGAGTATAATAATATTGCGCATTATTAACAGTTTCAGTCAATTCTGTTGGTGTCAAACAAACTTCCTCGTCGCTAGAATCACAAATTTTAGGTCTTTCAGTTATTTTCAGGTTTCTTGTTTTTAACATAAAGAAGACAAAGAGTATAATAATATTGCGCATTATTAACAGTTTCAGTCAATTCTGTTAGTGTCAAACAAACTTCCTCGTCGCTAGAATCACAAATTTTAGGTCTTTCAGTTATTTTCAGGTTTCTTGTTTTTAACATAAAGAAGACAAAGAGTATAATAATATTGCGCATTATTAACAGTTTCAGTCAATTCTGTTGGTGTCAAACAAACTTCCTCGTCGCTAGAATCACAAATTTTAGGTCTTTCAGTTATTTTCAGGTTTCTTGTTTTTAACATAAAGAAGACAAAGAGTATAATAATATTGCGCATTATTAACAGTTTCAGTCAATTCTGTTGGTGTCAAACAAACTTCCTCGTCGCTGGAATCACACATTTTATGTTTTTCACTTATTTTCAAGTTTTTTGTTTTTAACATAAGGCAAAGAGTATAATAATGTGATAATAAGTAATATAACATAAGGTTTTAACAATGTGATACGAAAAAAATATTAAAAAAGTACACCAAGAAGGTTCCGAGTCTAAGTTTTCAAGAAATTAGAAAAGGTTCTAAGATAAATTCGGCACCATGGAGATAGAAGTAAATAGGTTTAATGATATTTTGAATTCACAAACTTAGTGCACATGATGTTCTAAATACAATTTTACTTTCCACTCTAGCGGATAAAAACGACTTTTGCACTCTGATATTGAAGAGCAAAAATAGTATTTCTGAGATGGGGGGATGAAAAATAAATTGAAGTACAGGAAGTGATTTGATAAGTTCAGTAGGCCATGTGGCTAGCTAGCCGATAACAGAATTTTAAGCTGCTTGTAAACGGTTAAAAATTGCTGTGTAAACTTTTGGTGATATAAATAGAAGAAACGAGTGTTCTTCTTCGTTTCGTCGTATGGCATATAGAGTAAACTAAACATGTATTTAACTATGTTTGGAGTTTTTTTCTGTTATAAGGGTCTAGGTAACTGGAAAGAAATCGCGAAATGAAATACTTAGTAATAATATTACGTACCTACATTTTTTTATCGGGCAAAAGTGCCTTTATTAACTACAACAATACTAGACTACCACTACATAAAAAGCATTGGATCATCCACAGACCTTTGATGGTCTGTGGATTATCCAACGATGATCATATGTACATATTTATAACAATATCGAAAAATTTGCCATTTAGTCATCGATTTGGTACTTTTTTTTGCATTTAGTACAGAATCTCTAAGCTTCTCCACCTACTTAAGTTTCTTAGAGTCGTACAAACCCACGTACTAAAATGACCCTTTTAAGTTAACGAGCGAAATTTTATTATAGTAGAATTCATTAAGCCGTGGGGTGCCGGCAGAGTAGAATAGCACCCCCCTCTTGTACCAGGTGTCGTAAGAGCCGACTGAGGTACTACGGAACCGATAGATGGCGGTATATCCATCCTAAAAAGCGTAGCTCAAGTGCAACAGGGCGGAGATGGGCAGCAGCATCCCCGCCGCGAGAGCTATGCACTGCGATTGCCAACACGCCTGCCCAGCGCGGCAATTACGGGCAAAATCCCCCTAAATGACTGTACGCAATAAAACTAGGCCCCCAGTCCCCGGCAGCTCCGCTAGTCTTGGTTACGGCAGCGACCACGGTAACGGCGGAGCAAGGGGTGCTAAGAATCTCCGGCAGAGATCCGGCTGCCACCCCAACCGACGACGACTGGCCCTGGCAACATATAACGTGCGCACGATGAGGGCTGATGAGAAGATTGCTGAACTGGAAGAAGAGTTGAGTAGGTTGCGATGGGATATTATGGGGTTGTCTGAAGTCCGTAGAGAGGGCGAGGACACGATAACCCTGAAATCTGGCAACCTACTTTACTACCGGGAAGGTGACCAACGGTCCCAAGGTGGTGTCGGCTTTCTCGTTCACAAGTCTCTCGTTAACAACATTATTACCATCGAAAGTGTGTCGAGCAGGGTTGTATACCTAATACTCAGAATATCCAAACGATATTCGTTGAAGGTCATTCAGGTATACGCACCGACATCGGCACACCCAGATGATGAAGTGGAGGCTATGTATGAGGACGTAAGTCGGGCCATACATACGTCTAAGACCCGCTTCACGGTTGTTATGGGAGACTTCAACGCAAAGTTGGGCAAAAAAAGCGATGATGAGTTGAGAGTGGGGCAATTTGGATATGGGCAACGGAACCCCAGGGGCCAAAGGCTGGCAGACTTTCTGGAAAAAGAGGGACTCTTCATGATGAACTCTTTCTTCCAGAAGCCACCTCACAGGAAATGGACCTGGATGAGCCCCGATGGTTCTACGAGAAATGAGATAGACTTCATCATGACTAGCGAGAAACAGATATTTAACGATGTCTCCGTGATCCACAGAATAAAAACCGGTAGTGATCACAGAATCGTGCGAGGCAAACTGAATATTAACGTTAAACTCGAAAGGTCCCGTCTGATGAAGTCTACGCTCCGACCTACTCATGCTCATATACAAAACCCCGAGAATTTTCAGCTCGAGCTCTCAAATCGCTTTGCTTGCCTGGAGAATTTTGCGTCGGTGGACGGGATCAATAACGGGCTCGTAGAAGCTGTCCAAACGGTGGGTTCTAAGTTCTTTAGACCCCGCCGTTCAGATAGACCTCAGAAATTTTCCGATCATACTCAAAATCTCATGGCCGAACGACGCTCGCTAAGACTGCAGTCTTCCGATGATGCAAAGTCATACAGGCGGCTCAATAGACAAATTTCGAAATCAGTGCGGTGCGACATTCGTCTCTTTAATACCAAACATATTAAGGAGACGATAGAGCGGAACAAAGGCTCAAAAGTGTTCGCAAGGCATTTCTCTATTGGGCAAAGCCAGTTGACAAAGCTGAAGAGAGAAGATGGCAGTATAACGTCGACCAAGGCAGAGGTATTGGAGGAGATCGAAAAGTTCTACGGACAGTTATACGCCTCGGTAGCAAAGCCTGTAAACAGCACGGCTAAAGACCCAAGAGCCAAGCTGACCCGACACTTCACCGAAGACATCCCGGACATCAGTCTGTACGAGATTAGAATGGCTCTGAACCAACTTAAGAACAACAAGGCGCCGGGTGACGACGGAATCACTTCAGAGCTTCTGAAAGCGGGTGGTAAACCGGTACTAAAAGTCCTTCAGAAGCTTTTCAACACCGTCGTCCTCGAGGGCATAACGCCTGAAGCATGGAACAGAAGCGTGGTGGTGCTATTCTTTAAAAAAGGTGACAACACATTATTGAAGAATTACAGACCCATCTCGCTTCTGAGCCATGTTTATAAGTTGTTTTCAAGAGTCATTACGAATCGTCTCGAACGCAGGCTTGATGACTTTCAGCCTTCCGAACAAGCCGGTTTCCGAAAAGGCTTTAGTACCATGGATCACATACATACGCTGCGGCAGGTTATACAGAAGACCGAGGAGTATAACCAGCCACTTTGCTTAGCGTTTGTGGACTATGAGAAAGCCTTTGATTCGGTCGAGACATGGGCTGTGCTTGAGTCTCTTCAACGATGCCGTATTGACTATCGGTATATCGAAGTGTTGAAGTGTTTGTATAATAACGCCACTATGTCGGTCCGAGTACAGGAAGAGAGCTCCAAGGCGATCCCACTGAAGAGAGGCGTAAGACAGGGAGATGTAATATCTCCGAAACTGTTTACTGCTACTCTGGAGAACGCTTTTAAGCTCCTGGAATGGAAAGGATTCGGCATCAACATCAATGGCGAATACCTCACTCACCTTCGGTTTGCCGACGATATCGTGGTCATGGCAAAGTCGATGGAGGAACTCAGTAAGATGCTCGAAGGCCTAAATCGAGTCTCTCAACAGGTGGGTCTTAAAATGAACATGGACAAGACAAAGGTCATGTGTAATTCCCATGTTGTACCCACCCCTATTTCAGTTGGGAACTCGGTTCTTGAAGTCGTTGACTCGTACGTCTACCTAGGACAAGTAGTCCAGTTAGGTAGGTCCGACTTCAAGAAAGAGGCCAATCGCCGAATCCAACTCGGCTGGGCAGCGTTCGGAAAATTGCGTAGCGTCTTCTCGTCCGACATACCTCAGTGCCTCAAGTCGAAAGTTTTCGACCAGTGTGTGTTGCCAGTGATGACTTATGGCACAGAAACGTGGTCTCTAACTATGGGCCTAATTGGTAAGCTTCAAGTAGCCCAACGAGCCATGGAGAGGGCTATGCTCGGAGTTTCTCTGCGAGATCGAATAAGGAATGAGGAGATCCGTAGAAGAACCAAAGTTACCGACATAGCCCAGCGGATTGGCAGGTTGAAGTGGCAATGGGCAGGGCACATAGCGCGGAGGAGTGATGACCGATGGGGTCGAAAAGTCCTCGAGTGGAGACCACGTACCGGCAAGCGCAGCGTAGGACGTCCACCCACAAGGTGGACGGACGACCTCATTAAGACCGCAGGATCGCGCTGGATGCAAGCCGCTACCAACCGGTCTTATTGGAGGTCTTTAGGGGAGGCCTATGTTCAGCAGTGGATGTCCAATGGCTGAAAAGAAGAAGAAGAAGAAGAAGAATTCATTAGTTTATTGGATTCCAACATAAGTACATTCGAATAGTTACTTACATTACAGCAGCTAGGACAACTTGAGAGTTGTACGAGTACGTTCACAATTTTTCAACTACTTTTTGCATCATTCCTATTGCATAACTTTTTTTGGCCCCTAAAGCTTTCCTAGTCATAAAAGGCATATTCATATTTTTCTAGTAACTGAATTAAAAAATATATTATTACAGTAAACGTTCCACAAACGCCTGCTCTTCTCAAAAGTACCAATTACCTTCATTACTTTTTGCTTACTACGGTATTTATACAGGGTGGTATAAACACCTAATATAAATAGTATTACAACTATTTATATTAGGTGTTTATACAGAACCACAATTTACAGTGCACGAAATTTTCATTAATAAAATAACAGCAGGCTTCAGTAAAATACGTTGCGTATTTTAATGTCGCCAATTTATACGCAAATAGCTCATTTAAATATTTTGCGAGATATGTTGATGGTTTTGTCGGTCACTAATTTGATTTACATCGTTTTAAATGCAGATGTGTCAGTGTTTCACATTTCATCCGAAATACTTCTGACTACGGGTGGAAATCAATTTATCTTCATATTTTCATTGCGTATTGCTTAACACACATAGAATTTGTGCAAAAAGAGAACCGTTGATGCTTTACGGTGAACTAACAATAACATTTTAATTAGCAGCCAAGGTACCGACTACTTGGTAGACAATTTTCAATTTCAATTTATTTATTTACAGCACTTAATGCTAGGCATCACATTTTTATCCTTACAGACTACGAATTAAATTATCAAACAACATAGAACAGATATGAACATAAACATATTATAAGAATTATTATGCAAACGACTTTACTGTTTTTACCTAACTAAATAATCGCTAAATAAGAAAATTATAAAAAAATCACAATTTGGATTTTTCGCCATACAAAATACAAAATGTTTTTAGCAATTGTTGTCCATTCATCAGCAAAAATATCTATTAGCGGGAGGGAGGCAGATACGCAAGTCTACTGATGAAGACCGAATTAGTGTCTACCAAGTACGTATCAAACACCTTTAGTTGCACTAGCAATGACAGAGCAGTGTTGTTCACGTAACAAAATTAGTAAAATGACCTACGACGCTTCTCTTTTTGCACAAACTCTACACATTAATACTCCATTAATTAATAATAGAAGTATTGATTTTCAAATTAACTAAACATCAAACAAATGAAATAAACTGGTTGCCACCGCTGTGCATGTTGAGTTGCAGCTGATATTTTAACCTTCCGGCTTAGTACAAAGCAAGCAGAAAACCCTGTTTACGTTGGTAAATTTTATTCGTTGGTATCTTTTAATCTAAAACAAGTCACGAAATCAAATCAGCAGTAGCTGTAGGGAACAATCGAATGGTGCGATCGGGATTTCAGGCAAAAACATGAGTTTGCTAAATTACGTTTACGTGATCTGCTTCTTACGTTAGTGGTAGGTCTGGTAGGTAATCTTATATTTTCTATGATATGATTTTGATTCACAAGTACCTATTAGATAGGTGTTATACGGGTTCAATCGAAAAGGATGATGACATAAGTATAAGGCGTTAAACGTAGGTATCTAACGGTCTTACGGTTGCAGGTACTAATAAATAATCGGCCTAGTACGAGTCGGACTCGCGCACGGAGGGTTCCGTACTGTATGGGAGCCCCCCTTAAATACTTATTTTATTTTAATTTTATTATCAATTATTGAAGTGAATATAAAACTAAATATTCTGTGAACATTTCAAGCATCTACCTGTTACCATTATTAATATAGAGTGAAAAACGTCTAAAAATTCAGGTTTGTTGTATGTGAGCCCCCCTTAAATATTTATTTTTTTCTCTTTTCAGTTGTTATAGCGGCAACAGAAATACATCATTTGTGAAAATTTCAGCTGCCTAGCTGCCATGGTTCATGAGATACAGCCCGGTGACAGACAGACAGACAGACGGACAGACGGACATCGAAGTCTTAGAAATAGGATCCCGTTTTTCCCTTTGGGTACGGAACCCTACAAATGATAAAAATATGAGTGGCAAGTGACAGCAGAAATGAATATCGGTTATTAAGTACATCGAATAGCAAATACAATAACATCGCTCAATTCGAAATATCCATGGGTAAAGTTAGCGCCCGCGCCGCGTAGTCCGGGAAAATATAGGTATGGCAAAAATCAAATTAAATTCAAACTTCAGTCGGAAACGAAAATTTTTTGGAACGAATGAATGGTCGAATGCCTAGGTACAATTTTTAGTTACAACTACGAACGTTCTTATTCCTACTGTACGTCTAAATGTTCCCCCAATAGTCAGTTTGAGTTAGGTATACTATGATCTTTTCCGAATTACAATTTATTTACATTCTTCGTAACAGTTGACTTGGAAATAAAATAAATGAACCAAGGATGTTTATTTCTCCGTCCATGACTCCATCCTGTAGTGATAGGTAATACAGATGTCGAGTAAATTTCATTGCCTCCATTACAAGCCGAATCGAAATTACGCACACTCGTCGGCTGCGATCGCAATGAAGGTGTTACGTAATACGGCACAAAAAAATTGGTATCAAATCCGCCATTAGAATTCGGTAAATCCGGGAAAATCGCTCACGCGCGGTTGGAGCCGCAATCGTGCTTAAATGAGATTAATAAACGGCCTTTAGCCGTCGAAATGGGATTTGCACACCTATAACCCTGTAATTTAGAATTTGTCGGCTCCGCCGCTCCTAGCCCACTGTTTTACGTTCCGCACTATATTTTGTCGGTATGATTTATGGCAGAACTTCGTGGGTGTGAAATCCAGTTTGATTTTATTTTTCATTTCTAACGAAAGTGTTTTGTTCAGCTTTTGTTTTGTTGATTTGCGTGCATTTGTGCTGTAGACAAATACGATAGTGTTTTTTTGTTTCTCTTTCAGGGATTCCTGTTTTTTTTTTGCGTAGACGCAGGTTTGACGGATCTATTTATAAGTGTATGCCTATTAATCCTAATTATAGTTACAAACTTAGAAAGTAGGTACACATTTGTATACAGCGCGTAAATTTGTTCGAAGCAAGTATCTATCTAAGCTCGATCATAAAGTCCACAATTTCTTAATAATCTTAATATCAGGCAAAATCGCGGCCAAACACAAACTTAACTTTTCACAAAAGCTATCGGCTAATAAAACGTTATCGCAACGTATTCATGTTGTTAATTGCTTCCAAAAGCCTTTACAACATTGAGCGGGCTGTCACCGCCCGTCAAGCGGTCATGGCGTCGCATTCAGGAAACACGCTATTTAGCGACATCAAACATTTAACCAACATTACAATGCTTTTAGCGGACCCCTAGAGACCCGCTTTGTTTGTGGAAACTCACCGTGTTCGTAGTAAGCTGAGCTGTGTTTGTAAATTGATAGCATCTTGTTATTTAAATCCGTTGAGACGCACACCATAAATCAATGTGAGATTGCGTCGATTTCAAATCTAGCATCTTTGTAAAAAGGTACATAAACTCACTTTTCACAAAACAAAGTTCTATTGATAACGTATTTATTTAAAGAACGTAAAGACACAGTTGTAAAAATGGAAAACTCATTCTTATAATTAAATGAGGTGGTTAGGTACCGATGAATTACATTTAACATATTAACAGGAGTTTCCAGATTGTATTCTAATAATACATAAACTAGGGCTGGTCTATTTATATGCCTCAAATTCTGAAACTGAGTAGCTGACTACTCGGATTTTGAAAAAGCTGACGTAGGTCTCAATTAAACGGACTTTTGGACATTTTGACCAGACGTTGCTAATTTTGCGTACAAATAAGTAAACGGAATTGCGACAAAAAGGAAAGAATACGTTTTAAAAATACAAAAATTGGATGTAAGATAAAGGCCACGTCGTCGTAGATGGAAAGATAGGAAATTTTCTCAGAATTTCCCAGGAGTGATGCCCCAGGCTACAACTATCAGCGCGTCTATGGAAATTACCGTACCGTCAGGTACTCGTATTAGGTCAAGTTAACTAAGTAGAGGAAAGAGATTTTAATTTAGGTGCTTCTTTATATCCTATACCAGTTTGTACTTTCTCAATGTATGTATATTATAGTTGGAGAATGGTTATGTTCGGAAAATTAGATAAGTAGGTAGGTACTCCACACAACGAAAAATATAAAGTCGTGCAGTTGTTGTACGCTTGAGCTTGAGGACCATTTCTTATTATTATATAAATCTGATTATAATTTTAGGCTTTACCATCTCTTTTAGGTAGTCGGGTAAAATGGTAAATTGATTAAATAAAAACGCAAACGCGGTCATAATCATTTAACCAGGCACTAAACTTTGATTTAAGTTGCACGTACTAAACTATAATTACAAGCAAATTTTACTTTACGATAAGAAATAAACTAGGCCAGCTCTTACTATGTATCCAGCTATTAAAACGTGTAATTGATTACCCGAGTTAAAAAGTATCTTAATTGCAATAGTTCACCGAGTAAAACCTAAGGGTGCCTTCCACTTAGCTAAGCTGAACTGTGTAACCGATGATGTAGCTAGGTACTTATCAGGATCGTTTATTTTTGAAGTGAAATGTAGCTAAGTACTAGCGGCAATAGGCAATTGGGCAGGCTAAGCTAAGATACGCAGTAAAAATAACCATGTTCTCAAACAATCAAAACATTTTTACAATACATACACTAGTATTGTAAAAAACTTATTGTAGAGCCCCAAGCCCCTAAAAGAAATACTTATTATTATAAGTATTTCTTTAATACTTATTATCATAGTTATTTTTACAAGGTTATTTCAATGTAAAAATGTTTTGGGAGGCTCAGAAAGAGTCAAACCTAGATAAAGTTTTACTTAGTGTCAGCATCCACTATTTAATCTAATGATTATGGAGCTAGCTTTTTACAAATCATCTCTATATATGTATACATTTTCTAATTTTGTGTGCTTCATCTTCAACCTTAGCTCGCTTATCATAAAATGAGCTGGTCAAATGTAGACTTCTTTACAAACCCTAAAAAATATCATAATGTTATAGCTGGAAAAGTGCAAATAGGGAGGAGGGTGCTGTAAGCTGAAACACAGGTTTCGGCCTAGTTCGGCAACAGATACCTATTATAATTTTGTAATTTTTTCTAGCTTAGTTTAGATGTATTATGTAAACATCGTTTTGGTCGAATAACAATTTATTAATTTACAAATCCTTAGCAGAAGAAAGCATAGCTTAGCTAAGTGGAAAAACACCCTAGATACCCACCCCGCAGCTCACATTTTACACCAGCTGGTGCGAATTTAACCAACGTTTATACTGAATACAGAGTAATTATGGTAATTAACGCTGTTCTGTTAAATTTAACTTTAGTGTTAGTGATAGAACCCGTAGCTAAATATAGCTATCTATAGAGGCAGCGTTTGTGTATATGTTATACATAAAATATATACAGGGTTATTTCTAATCAATTAACATCCTTTATTCATTTATTTATTTATTGCAAATATATACATAATTCGGTTATAAACTAGTTTGACTAAATATATGGCATATATACCCTGTATTGAGGGCGCAGCAAGTACAAACTTAAGTTACAATTACAATATTACATACTTAACTTAGGTACATACACAATAAAGCAAGGACAATTTACATTATAATTTTAGACACCAACAGTGGCATTGATTAACTGCTTATTGCTTAAGAATTTTTGAAGCGATTCGCGCCGCGTAGGAGTGAGCGAGACAGAAGCGAATTTGAGAAACGCACACATAGACATCAGGTGAACGGGTGCTATCGTGAAAGCGCTTCTACGTAAGATACATTTTTTTTTGTAGTAGAAACGACGAGTGTTATTTAAACATATATCGATTTTATAATATTTATCGCTTTACAATACAGTTTGTCAATTTCTAATTTCATCCTCTAGGAAGTCATTGATAGTGTAATAGCACTTCTCTATAAGAAAAATGCGGAGTTTGTTCTGGAAGGTATTATTATTTGTTTCATTTTTTATTTGATTGGGTATATGGTTATATATTTTTATTGAGGTGTACATGGGGCCTTTTTTGAAAATTTCTAAACGAGGTATGGGCAATTTAAGTTTTTGTAGTCTACGAGGATTTGTTTCGGGGGAGTATAGATAAAGATGTTTTCTGACAAATGTAGCTGTTTCGTATATGTAGATGCACGGGAGTGTAAGTATCTTTAAGTATCTTATGATGTTTGAAATATGATTTGCAACTAGTCGGTGTGCGGATGTTGGCTATTATACGTATGCACTTTTTTTGCATTATGAAAAGTTGATCAGCATTAGTGCTATTTCCCCATAGGGGCCCCATCCCCATCCTTTTAGGGGCTTATTCTGTACATCAAAAATAACAACTTTTGTTCTACCTCTTTTGTCATAACACAAAAAAAACAACTGTTCCTTACATTTTATCAAGAGTGAACGATATTTTTCTGTCACAACAACTTTTTTTGAGAATTAATAAAAGTCGTAGAGTAAAAGTAAATAAGTATGTAGTACCTAATATAATTTTCATCAGATACTTTTACTTAGTAAGTACCGAAAGTATAAAAAAAAGTGTGAAGTAAATACTACATTTTTACACATTGATTGTGCGCATATAATATAAATAAATAAATATTAAATAAATATTTGGGGACATCTTACACACGGCCTCTGGCCCCAAACTAAGCAAAGCTTGTGATATGGCTGCCAGAGACTGATATACTACATATACTTATTTTTAAATACATACTTATATAGATAGTAACTCAATAACACCCAGACACAGAGCAAACACTTATGTTCATCACATAAATATTTGCCCCGGGTGGGGATCGAACCCACGCCTCTTAGATCCAGTAGTTAGGGTCACTAACCACTGAGCCACCGAGGCTGTCAAGACAATATAGACTCTACGTTACAAATAAATTAATATATATACCTACTATCGAGCTCAAATTATAAGTTTTGTAGTTATCAGTAATTCTAGTAAATAATAACAGGTATAGTGCATAAACACGCAACGAACTTCGAGTTGGCGAATTGATGCGTGTATAAAATAGGTATTGTACCTACCTAAGTAGGTATTTGTAAAGAGCTTTTGGACTTTTAGTGCCTCTTTTAATTTATTGCTGTAGAAAGATTTCGCTTATCTATTTTTTTCTCTACTGAGGTGCGTGCAGTGGTTAGTTGATGATAACTTATCCGCTATATAAACAACCAATAAACGACTTTTTTTGTGTTCAGTCATATTTGCGAGAGACGATTTCATCAATAAACTTTCAGAGAAAAGCACAGAGAACTCAAGAAGAAAAGGATTTGACAGTAAGTAAGTTCGTATAGGCCGGGTGGCTAGCCCTAGTGTCAGAGTTTTTAGGCCGCCTGAAGGCCTCTGACATGGCTAAGCGGTTAAAACAACCGGGACCTACAGTATTGACGACAGTAGTCATTGTATTGAATGCCGTAAGTATAGTAGGTACTTACTATCTGCCAGTCGTGCCGATGCCTCAATAATTTATATTTACCACGAAGCTAACTGCACAATTGCATAATAGTAGATTATGTACCAAGAGAACCAAGTGGTGTCTTACGTCACGGGCAACATATTGGACCCTGAGCGTAGCGAGGGACTCTATTGTTATCTCCCGAGGGCAGCGAGCGTGTTTTAAAAGGTGTTAAGGTGTTTTTTAATTATTTAGAGTCCTGAGTAAAGCGAGGGGTTCAAATTGCCCAAGACGAAGACAGATTGGTTCTAGTGGTGCATACTGGTGTGCTCTACTTTTTATACCTCCTGCGAGAAAATAAAACACCAGGAATATGAGTAATACTTACGTCATAATCTCACCAAGTGTATGTATTCACTAGGCAACTTTGTATTGTTCACAATAAAATAAAACAAATTAGAATGTACCAACTAATTTTCATTAAAAAAGCACACAAAACTGTACCAAATAAAACAGAGAATGTAAATACTACGTGAAAAGCATAAATCCATGGCTAGCTCGATCACAGCTCGATTATCATAGCGGGAGCCAATAATGTACGACCCAGTAATTCACGACATGATAATGTACAGCCTGATATTGTACAGCATGATAATTTGTGTCACTGGCCATGGAATACCAGTCTGTGCAATATTGGGCTGTGAAATACAGGCCATACATGATAATGTATGGCCTGTGTGTGTGGATAATGTATGTATCCGATAGGCCTGTGTCAATAATGTCCGGCACAATATTGCACAGCCCGATATTGTACGGCCTGATATTTTGTGTCCCTGGACCTTGCTTATTTTAAGGCAAGGTATGTTTTATGAGTTCTCTAAGATAAATTGACTCTGTTGGTTAGGTTAGGTTTGAACAGTGACAACAATGCGCAAGCCGAGCGAGCGAAGCGAGCGTGCCGCGGCAGCGGCCGGCGAAGCGCCAGAAACAATCTGTCCTTATTACGTGTTAAGGATACTTTAAAGGTGTGCGCGGGAGCCAGAGAAACGAGACGTCAGGGCACACCCGCTCACCAACCTCATGCCCCCCGGCGTGCGTGACAAATGGTGGATACGATGTACAGAGTAATTATGGATATTAACTCTGTTTTGCTAAATTAAACTTCTAGTATTAGTTATTATTAGTGGGACGTTACGCAGCGTGGAGTGCCATAACCGTGAAACTCGTGGGCCATTAATCTCGTGGAGGGCGAACGGGTTTTGTCGATGTCGGTGTCGCGGCGCGGGCGGTACGTCGCTGAGGAGAGCACTAATATCGCTAACCTAAACACTTTGCCTAAGCCCTGGTTCACATAAGGACTATTTTGAGAACTATTTTTTTATTAACATTACTAAAAAATGGCTTAGCAATATACTGCAAATAGATACAGGTATAGCAAGCTGAGCAGCATACCTAACCTGATTAAGAGGAAGGATGGTCTGTAATTTTCCATACAAACGTATTACGCTGTTTTATTCCTGGAAAATACTTTTAGAGCCTCAATTTTTTGTCATAAAATTAAATTTAGCTGTTTAGACTACTCTGTCTTTTCTTTTTCTTGATAAATTAATTATCAGGCAAAATATGACCCTTCAAAATCACAAAAAAAATCACCATTATTACTGACGTCTTTAGAGACCTACCAGAAGAGACTAAACAATATCTAACGAAATATAAAATGACAGAATCATGAACACATGTTTTTTTTAAATTTTGACATAAAAAACACTTGATTGATCTTGTTTTTGAAGAAGAAAACAGCGTAATACGAAACGTTGTCTCGCCATGTTTTTTGTAGGTATAAATCGCTCTGAGCTGCAATTGTCCCTATCGCACGATGCGGGGGTAGGGTCGAGGTGAGGGAGGTTCAAACCTATACGTACACAAGCACTAGGGATGTAGTAATAGTCGATATTTTTGTCGATGCTCTAGTGATGTCCATCGATATCGATGTTTATTAAAAAGATTAGTTATTTTTCAAGTCCTGTGATTTGACCGTTGTATGTTTGTTACTTTTGAAGAAAAGATTTTATGTATGGAATATAGGCGTTTAGTTGCTGCGACATATTGCAGCGATTATACAGAATATCGTGCTGTATCCGCAGACATCTAAATGAGTTAGGCGCAGAATAACCAGTTCTCTTAATGCCCAACTAATCTGGGAATGCTCAATTCTACGAAAGCATAATTATATGAATGCCCAGACGCAGATGACACTTCGCCGTAATTCGCTAATTATTGCGCATGTGCGCACAATGCCGACGCCGCGTGGCGTAGTGGTAAGAACGGGCGTGCGCGCGGGAGACATGAGGTTGGCGGGCGGTTGTGTCCGTGCAGCGTCTTGTCTCTCTGGCTCCTGCACATACCTATAAGTATTTTGCCTATTGCGCAGCGTTCTGCGCCTAACTTTCCATCCGCTGACTTGTGTGGCGCGAATTATACGTGAGATTCATTCGAGAAAACAGCCCCATTGGCCATTGGCTATCCGTTCATTGAACTATGTGCCTTGCCCTTTGTCATTTTAACTTGGCTATCCGCTGAGTTTTGCTGAAAAGTGTGTAGTAATTTGTGGATGTTCTATCCTGTATTTATATGGTGTGTGCTACCCACTGCTGCTTTAATTTGCTAATAGTTTCAACTTTTTTAAACTTATTCAAAGTAGAACCTAAGTATGACAAGCAGTTCTCCAAACAGTAAGCATTGCATCTGTTTAATTGAATTCTTAATTATTTTTTATACTACTGGACTACTCGCGCAATGAATATACGGGAATAGTTACAATATAAAAGGCAAGAAGTTTTATATGTCCAGATATACAGGGTTATCCAGAACTGGTGTACTAAGCCGAAAGGAGGTGATTCGGACTATTATTATGAACAACTTTTAATATATGTGGCCAAACCGAAATTCGAGAAAAAAACCAATCGTGTCAAACATTTTTTCGAGTCCAAGTTGCAGTTTTGTATGGAACAGCTGATTTTTAGTTTACGAAATCCGCAGCTGGACCCATATTCATATATTCATATAATTTTATTGGTATCAAAATACAAGATACAAGTCAATCCAAATCAATTACAATTGTAGTTATAATTATAATATCCTTAAAATTTCAGCTTAGCTAAAGCAAAGCATAATTATCTTAAAATTACAATAACTTAAAATAGCTGTAGTTAAATTAATTAAATTATATATTTAAATAAATGATTAAATATTAAATTGTAAAAACAAAACGATAATCATTCAATATAAATCTGAACAATGCTACAATATCAAAACTTAAAATGACAAAAATTGCATAGTTAATAAATTAACAAATATGAATTTGTAACAAAATATAGTAAACATAGTAAACTTTGTTCATAATAACGAACGTGTAGGTCATAGGTAGGTACACCTCTGAAACCTCCTTCACTTTGTAAAACACGACCTTGTAAACAGGTATCGTGTATCCACCAGTAGACGTCACGTGACAGAAATGATGATGATGAATTGAGAAACCTTTCATTTTGACTGACCTACAAAAAGAAGGGGATTTGCAATTCGTGTATGATAAGATAAGATAAGATATATTTATTGGCCTTATAACTACAAACGTTACACTAGGCAAGTCAAATTTACAATTGTATCACAAATAATCACAATGCATAAAATTCAAAAATAATAATAAAAACAAAACTTAAGTAATACAATATCAATTAGGTAGAAACAACTATTATAAAATTAGCAAAATTTAAAACTGTTAGGTAATTCAAGGGCTTAAAAATAGGTACTAATTACTTCACATATTCGATTTTTCCAAGCCGATTCTCAAGTTTATTTTTACAAGTTTATGTTTAACTTGCAATGTATGTATGTAAATAATATATTTTTTTGGGTTAAACCATGCAACGCAATTTTGAAGCAGATATTGAAGCCATCTGTTATTTATTACGTACCTAAATCACTTGAAAGATTTTATACCCCTAAAATTGTGTAATATTCGAAAATTTATAGGTTGAATTAATTTTAAAGTTTAGATTCTTCTTTTTGGACTATTTAATTTAAATAAAAGCTTGTTTTTAATAAGATTTTACACTTTGTTTATTGTCTGTTAAAGAGTTATGTGCGTGTTTTCCTTAAAAAAAGTTATTTGGTATATCTTAAGTTAGGTATTTGGTAGAATTTTCAGTATGTATTATGCAGCGCCTACAGAAATCGATTAGTTAAATAGCTATTTTTGTTCGCAGCTTTTGGATTGAGGTCAATTGTGTAAAGTTGGCTATTTATAAGGTTTTTTCAAAAAATATTATTTGAAAGAAAATTAAAATCAATATACCTACTTCACCTATATGTGTAAAAAAAGATAATGTAGCTTTCTAATTCGATTAAAAATATTCAGTATAAAGGTTTTCGTTTGCTATGCGCTATCCCAAAAAACCGGAGCTTATGTACCTACCATATTTTGCTACAATTCAAAAGAATACACCAGCCGTCCGCCTGAGCTAGGAGCGCGGGCGGGCGCGGGAAGGGCGCGGGCGGGGTTGTTGCGCAGCACACACACAAATACAATTGCATCACACCACACATAGAAGCTCCCTGGCTTGGGCGCATCGCGACAGCAATAGTTTAGCCAAATACCTACTTCTCAAATTCCTTGGCGCTCAGCTTTCCTCTTAAGACCATAGAACTGCTTATGATAGATCTTATTAAAAATATATAGCGGAGGCCCAACTTTAGCACTAGACGTCCAACTGCTGAGATGGTGATGATATAGAGAAATAAAATCGGCCAAGTACGAGTCGGACTCGCGCACGGAGGGTTCCGTACTGTATGGGAGCCCCACTTAAATATTTATTTTATTTTCATTTTATTATTTATTATTGGAGTGAATATACAACTAAATATTCTGTGAATATTTCAAGCATCTACCTGTTACCATTATTAATATAGAGCGAAAAACGGCTAAAAACTCAGGTTTGTTGTATGGGATACTAATTATTAATTTTATTCTGTTGTTAGTATTTGTTGTTATAGCGACAACAGAAATACATCATCTGTAAAAAATTCGGTTTTCTGGCTATAACGGTTCATGAGATACAGCCTGGAGACAGACAGACAGACAGACGGACAGCGGAGTCTTAGTAATAGGGTCCCGTTTTTACCCTTTGGGTACGGAACCCTAATATAAAGATTGACTAATTTGCCAGCTTCTTTCTTTTTCCCAGTTTATGAAACCAGTACATATTTAAAATACATAGTAAAGTTTTATATTTTATATCGTAGCACCTACACTGTTGTACTACTGTATCGATGCGTCTTTCATAATCGTGGTTTGTTCATTTACGTAAAAGTCAGAGTAACCTACAGCTTGCTGACACTGTCTCGTCCTATGGAGCATGAAAATAAGTGATAAAGCAGGAAAATATTTTGAGCAAAACCTCTTCAATCGTGACGACGCTCCCTTGTTTCTCAAAACATTCCGATAAAGGGTTCATTTTGTTTTACGAGCTCGCCTCGCTCATATCATTAAGCTGATGCGACTTTAGAAGTACCCGGGACATATCCATAGAGCCTAATACGCCCTATGTATGGAATTTTGGGAGACGGAAAAGCTCGGCGTCGTGAGCCGTTTCGCTTGGAGCTACAAAAATATAAATCGGAAAATAAATAATAATCTCGCTCGCAGCCGACAGGTAAGAAGGCACACAAAACCCTTTGCTTTGGCCGAAAAATGGAATTGACATTTGGGAAATCAAATAACCAAACAAAGGAAAATCATTTTTGGGAGTATTTGCGTAGCTAAAGGCCTTTTGTAGGTAGTGGGCATTTGAAGGCTTTCGCATTGTGCCGCACCTGCGCTCACTGCGGATAAGCCAGCAGCTTTACAAATGCTGCGGCAACTCGAGCCTCCCACAAAAACGCTTTACACTAAAAGCTACAAATATGGAATGTTTTTATGTGGGCACTAGGTTTCATTTAGATTAAAGCTTTATTGACTGACGCCTTTTGTAAGCAGAAAAAAATAAAATTGGTGAAAAACGTTTTTAAATTAAATGGTTTTATGTCCTAAAAGCTAAAAAATAATAACTCAAAAATAAAATCGTGGGCCTTCGCCTCGAAGATTTCATTGTGTACTAGGTTGCGCCCCACGATTTTATTTTTCAGTTATTATTTTTTAGCTTTTAGGACGTAAAACCGTTTAATTTAAAAAAGTTTTATTTTACCAATATTATTTTTAGTATTTATTTTGTTACTACAAACTGTATTCTACAGGAAAAGCGCTTTCATTTGATACCCATATTAAAGAGATTGTATGAAAAAATTTAATTTGCCATGTTGTGGCAGTGGCCTTCTTGTATTTACGTCAATACCGAATACGAAAAATTGTATTGTAATCGAAACTAAAGCATTGTATCAAATATCATATTAATCTGTCCACGGGAAGGGGGTCCCATTTCAATTACTAGATTTGACCCAAAAAACAGTGAAGTTAAATAAAAAACGTCCTGCATTTTCGCCGAATCACGTCACACAAGACGCCATTTCACATTAGTATAGCAACTACCTTACTTTGCTCCGAAAAGTCAGCCAAACCAAATTACTGTGTCTTGAGTCACGTTTTGCTGACAAAGTGATAATACAGATGACGTAGGCCGTAGCTTGTACGTTATATTATTGTGAAGCCGTAGCGTAGTCACGAAATATATCGTGGTGTCATGTGCAATGTATTGGATTTAATTTATTGTAGCCCAGGTTTATGATTTGGAAACCAACACAAAATAATGAACGCACGTACATCGCACATAGTAAATATACTTAACACATTCCGTGGTAAGGTGACATATTATTTGTTTTACAAATTAAAATAAATACTTATTGAGTTCCAATTTTACAATGGTTGGTATATTAAAAACCATATAATAGGGACAGACAGACAGGGAAGCGACTTTGTTTTATACTATTATATATGTATACATAGTGAGGAGTTCGTGTTATGCCTCTTATCTGTAAACTTTTTTAAAGCTAATCAATTAGTTATCCAGACAAGCTCAGCGCTGATAAGTGTACCAACAGTACATAATTTACCTTACACTACGATAACAATATACATCTTCAAATTACAAGGAAGTTTTATTAACTATTTATTTAGGTTTATTTGTAAGTAGGTAGGTTATATCTACTCATAGTATTACACTGTGAATACTTGGTTCTACAGTTTGATCCCATAATACCGGACCATGTGTTTTTTTTTCTGTTGGATCGATTCATCATTCAAATAGGTAGCACTCCAGAGTCTCAAACTTAGTTCGAAACTCTTCCACAGTCTCATGGTTCAACAGTAGGACCACAACGAATCGCATCGTTTAAGTCAAGTTATCCCAAAGGTATCAGCAAAATAACTCACCCTACGTACAATTCGAGTCACTCTGCTAAATTTCACAGGGAGCCGCGTGCGACACGATTACAAAGTTTCGATCCAGCTCCGATGTAAGTGACGTATTGAATGAAGAAATACGAGTAGTACGCACACTTGGCGGAGACGTGATCTTTATTATACACCGGGAGACCCTGGATGTTTGAATTACTGATGAATTTTCACATTTTAAAAGATTTAAAAAAAACCTATGGGTTATTATATACTAGCTTTTACCCGCGGCTTCACCCGCGTCATAAATCAATTTTTATGCTATCAATTATCCATTATCATCAATTACCGTATCGTCCATCCTATAAGTTAGACGTTGATATAGATAACTTGGTAAGCTAATAAAAAACTGTCTTGCATATCCTACGGGAACCACGATTTTTTTCGGGACATATAGTAACTTTTGTCACAAACTATATTCATACAAAAAATCAATTCAATCTGTTGCTCCGTTGCTGCGTGAATGAGGAACAAACTAACAAAAAAATGATATCATAGTTGAATTATAATGTACCTGAGCTGAACGATCCAAGAAGCAAAATCTTCATTGCCAATTGAATACTGGCTGCTCGCTCGTTGCTGTCGTAGCAGTCTGTAGATTGGTGTTGGAATAGTTAACTGATTTTCCAATATCTTCCAGACTTGTGAAAAAAGCAAGTTCGGGATAGATTTTCCAAAAGGTATATATATCCCAGCTATACCTACCTTGACGTGGAAATAAATAGTATTGCTCTGTACTCTACCTATCCAGTGTACCTACTCTTGTGAGCAGAGAATATTATTATGTTGTTCCTTGAATTTCTATCAAGTATACATAGTTTTATTTTTACAAGGCGAGTGTAACACACACATAATATATTATGTGCCAATTCAGATCGGATTTTCGCACGTAAAGCACGTTACACAAGCTTTATTATATTTGTGCTAGATATACACACAGAGAACGGGTTGGGCATCCTCGCATGCCTATCATAAAACGCGGGGAAAAATAACGCCATATCAGCGGATGAGTTATATGAACTCGTGATACATGATTTAAAAAGATTGGGCTATAAAATGAAACCGAAACAATTAAAAAAGTCAAAACGAATCATCGAAGTATCTGACCATACGAAAATCTAGTGCCGGTATCACAGCATTTTACACGATAGGCACACTTATTTTTGTTAATGCAAAAATAAAATGTGGCATACCTATATGTTTTTATATGATACATTTATTTGATATAGGCTTGTGCAAATATCACAAAATATAATTAGCAGCATGTATACCAAAAAGTAGGTAGAAATGCGCTTTTGCGGTTTAATTACGTTTGAGCAAATGAAGCAAATATCATGTCTAAACTTCGCCGTTCTCGATCCACCAAAGCAAATGGGCAAATACGCTACGCCAAGTAAAGTGCCCGCATTAGATATACGGGAAGGTCTCATGACATCCCTTATCCCTTATGGACAGGGATCCTAATTTATTAACTCGCTAACGCAACTCATACCAACAATTTTACTGAGCAATTTTACTTCTCAAGCAGTCGAGTCACAGCCGTTTGTCAATAACGTCAACTTACGGGCGTCGTTTTGCTCTCGTCAAGAAAAGATTGATTCGTGTCACAACAAAACATAAAATAGCTCAAAGATGGCAAGTGGTTTTATGGCCTTTTCCGATGCCGCATCAATATCTTTCACATCCTATTATGGGGAGACTCGGCAACTAGCGCCTCATCTTGCTGCCAAAATGTCTTAGGATATCTTTGTCTTGAACACCAGTATTGTACCTATAGCTCTGCAAATATAGCTTAGATAATATAGGGCTGATAACGAGGATATCTTTGTTAGGTATTTATGAAAACCAAGACTATACCTGAAGCTATAGGACATAAAAGTTCACAGTTAAGAGCTTAGCTGAGCGCCAAGGAATTTGAGAAGTAGGTATTTGAAATAAACTATTGCTGTCGCGATGCGCCCAAGCCAGGGAGCTTCTATGTGTGGTGTGATGCAATTGTATTTGTGTGTGTGTGCTGCGAACCAACTCCGCCCGCGCCCTTCCCGCGCCCGCCCGCGCTCCTAGCTCAGGCGGACGGCTGGTGTATTCTTTTGAATTTTAGCAAAATATGGTAGGTACATAAGCTCCGGTTTTTGGGATAGCGCATAGCAAACGTAAACATTTATACTGAATATTTTTTATCGAATTAGAAAGCTACATTATTTTTTACACATATAGACGAAGTAGGTATTTTGATTTTAATTATCTTTCGAATAATATTTATTGAAAAAACCTTTATGTATAGCCAACTTTAGGTAAACAATTGACCTCAAGCCAAAAGCTGCGATAAAAAATAGCTATTTAACTAATCGATTTCTGTAGGCGCTGCAATATACATACTGAAAATTCTACCAAATACCTAACCGAGGAATTTGAGAAATAGGTATTTGGGTTAGACTATTGCTGTCGCTATGCGCCCAAGCAAGCGAGAATGTCAATGTATGTATTATTTGCAATTGTGTGCGTACTAAGCGTACGCCGCTCCTACCGCGCCCCTCCCTCACCGCGCCCCGCTATCTACACTGCCGGCTAGCGCTTTGCTATATTTGTCAGTCTTGGATTGATTTATAGTATTTGGTGTTTTTGTGCTGTACTTACTTACTTTCTCGCTGTTTATCATAGTGTTTGACTTGGCTACGATTTCGGACTTGATTCTTTGTTTTACGGATACAACTTGGCTTGTGAACGGACTTTGAAAAAAAACCTTGAGACTGGAGAAACATCGTGAGTATTTAAATTACATACTATTTATTATATTTTACAAATTGTATTTCAATACTTTGTTTCATTAATCTGTATGTTATTCGAAGGTCTATCACTAACTTCGAAAATTGACTTTTCCATCACGAATCTTATATGTACTTAGTTTACCCACTCTACTATATCGGAGAAATAGCGTCTAATTTTTTTAGTCAACATAGTGTAGGTAGGTAAAGTATTTATAACATTATAAAAAATAACAATTTACATGCATTACAAGTAAATTGTTCTATTTAGTTTAATTATCTCAAATGTAAATCTAAAAATTGCAATAAAATATGTTTATTTGTTACTTTGACGATTTATGAGTTTTGTTAAAAAAATAGTTAAGCCTATATCATAATAAGTAATGTTAACTTGCTATTTAATCTAGCACTAATCCAGCAAGTATTTTTATGTAATTTTTTGAGAAAATAAATATGTTAAACCAGAAGATTGACTCTACATGAGATCTGACAGGCGCCGAATTCTCGTCTTGAAAATATTTGAAAATGTATCACTGTAGAAATTACATTTACCATTGTGTTCATAAAACTTACTCGTATTACCTAAAAATACTCCAATTTAATGTTAGAAGCGCCGAAAATTCCTAGAAATACACCTGAAGTCATAAACAACCGTCATTACTTTTATTTTTATCAGCGGGGCAATTCTGTTAACCGATCTCGTTGCTGAGGTGACGCGTTCTTGAGCTTCTCTCGTTTTTTTGACAGCTTTGAGCTATCAAAACTGTCAGTAAAGCGAGAGAGGTTCGGGAGCGTATCACTTCGGTAACGACATTGGTTGACAGAATTGCCCTGCTGAATACGTGTGACAGTAACCTCAGATCGTACTCGTATTATGATTATGTATTTTGGAACAAGTAAAACAATAAAACTTATACAGTTCCGATGGAACAAAGTTCTCTAATGGAGACCATGCACTGACACGCACAGCGTTAAACGTTCATTGGCCAGTTAGAAACACCACCTGGTCTGAAGACCGCTGAAACATTCTTGATTTCTTACGATATAATAAATAATTATAATAAACTAGTTTTTGCCCGCGGCTCCGCCCGCGTAAATTTGGATTTTTGTGCTGTTCCAATGAAACTTTTTATTTTTCGTGTAGCCCATGTTTGTCTTCAATCTTTGAATCTAATTTTTACGACAAAAATCAAGCCAAGCAACGACTTTGTTGCTGCGTGAAAGAGTAACAAACATCCATACATACTCGCAATCTTTCGTACTTATAATATTAGAAGGATAGGATGAGCCGGAAGTAAGAAGTAGATTTTTTTTCAAAATTCACGCAACATCTTTCGAATTATAGCGTATGTGTTATTTCGATGTATAAACTATATTATTGCAAAGTTTCATCTGAGTTGCGTGATTAAATGCCAACAAAGCGGTAGTAGAAGGAGTGTTTTGTTCGGGAAATGGATATGCACAGTTGAATGAAATCTGCGCTGTGCTAAATATGCCAAACATGAATAAAACAACTTATACAAAAATCGAGCAAGGTCTGGCACCAGTGATTGAAGAATGTGCGATAGAAGAGATGATAGCAGCTGGTCAAGAAGAGAAAAGGCTTGCCATTTTAAATGGTGAAGTGGATAAGACAGGCTGTCCTGTAATAAGTGTCGTGGCAGATGGCTCTTGGGCAAAACGCTCATATAAAAGTGGGTTTAGCTCTGCCTCTGGTACAGCATGCATAGTTGGGCTGAGGACTAAAAAAATTCTGTTTCTTGGCGTTCGGAATACATACTGTAGTATTTGTTCAAGATGTCAAAAATTAAATATAGAAGTTACCGAACACAAATGTTTTAAAAACTGGACCGGCAGCGCTAAAATGCTATGGAAGCTGATATTATTGCAGAGGGTTTTGCGAAAAGTATAGAAATGCATGGAGTAAAATACAACAAACTCATCGGAGATGGCGATTCCAGTATTATGAAAAAATTAGCAATGATCAAGCCTTACGGATCTGACTTCTATGTATCAAAGATTGAGTGCAAAAATCATTTAATGAGGAATTTTTGCAACAAAGTAAAAGCACTGGGGAAAAAAACAAACAATCAAAAAGGTTTTGTACCAGTTCAAATGCGAAAAATGGTTGAAGAAAACGTTTTGCGTTTGAGAAAAGCAGTCGTTGGAGCAATAAATTATAGGAAAACACAAGAAGGTGTAAATCATAATGAAAAAGTACTAAATTTGAGAAAAGATATAAAAAATGCAGCTAACCATGTTTTTGGAGACCACAACAATTGCGAATCTTACTATTGTAAACCAGAAAAATACAAAAATGATCAAAATATGGTTACTGAATTCCAAAACTGCGGGTTATGGACCGATATCCAGTATCATATAATGAATTTATCATCAAACGCAGAAAGTCTTATCGTTGACGTAACAAACAACGCAGTTGAGCAATTCAATAATGTTATTGCTAAATTCATTGGTGGGAAACGGGTCAATTTTACTTCCAGAGGTTCCTACCAAGCACGATGTTTTGGTGCAGTGACTTCATGGAACTCTGAATCGAAAATTCATTCCCGCATGTCAAAAAAGATTCAAGGTTGCAGCCCTGGATCATTTACAAAAACATTTATTGAAAGAAGTCAGAGATCACGAGAAAACCAACAAAAATATCAAAAAAGAAAACTTTTGTTTGACGAAAACGGACCGAGAAAAAAACGAAAAATCACCGGACCCGATGAAAATTACGGTCAGTTAGAACTAGAGCCCGATATGCCATTAGATTTATTTGAAGAAAAAAAGAAAGAAATGCTTACTGAATTAGAAACAACAAATATAAAAGAGCTTGAACAAAATACGATTGGTCAGAGCAATAATGAATTATGGACCATAGAGAGACGCAAACGCATAACAGCATCAAATTTTGGCAAAATTTGCAAGATGCGGAAAAATACTTCAGTTGCAGGAATGTTGAAATCATTGTTATATTCGCAATTTAAAGGTACTCCTGCGACTATTTACGGTAAAGAAAGAGAAGACGATGCAATAACTGAATTTTCTGAAGAAACTGGATTGTTCGTTGCCAAATGTGGGTTATTTGTAAACAGTAGTAAACGATTTCTTGCTGCAAGTCCAGATGGACTTATAAATGATGACTCCATCATAGAAGTGAAATGCCCGCATACAATTGCTGAAATGACACCAAAAGAAGGAATAGAGACGAAAAAAATTGACAGCTGCATACTCGAAAACGATTCATTAAAATTGAAGAGAAATCATAATTATTTCTACCAAGTCCAAGGCCAGTTACATATAACAGGTCGAAAATTCTGTTATTTTGTAATATGGAGTCCTAAGGGCATGTTATATGAGAAAATTGAAAGGAACGACGAATTTTGGAAAAACATGGAGCCGAAATTAGAATTATTTTTTTACAAATGTCTGTTACCTGAAATAATTGATGGGCGCATACCTCGAAATATGCCTGTTAGAGAAAGGAAGTAAAATTTATGATAAAGAAATAATAAATGTATGTGCTTAGTGATTATTCTTTTGTTTTCTTTATCATCTTTATAAAAAAAACTCACAACCCTCCCACGACCTTCGCCTCTTCTAATTCAGAGGGTACGTATTAAAACACCGAAAATTAAAAGGAATAAGTATGGTTGGAACAACTACGGTCAAAACACAGAAGTTTAAATAAATAATGGTTTACACAACATTTAAAATACATACATTGCATAATAAATGCCGTTTGAAATCACTAAAATTAAAATCATCATAGTCGAAATACATACGGTTGAAATCTTGCAATATATACGTTTACAAAATATGTACAAGTCGTAGCAACTAGAATTTTACATGTACATAAGATCTTTTTAAAGAGTTTTCAATGAGGATGTTTCAAAAGTAACAAACAAACAACGTTGAAATTACGAGATTTAAAACTTTAACTAATTTTCATAATTAATATCGACATCCATGAACATCACTAGAGAATCGATAAAAATTATCGACTATTACTACGTCCCTAGTGCTTGTGTACATATAGAGTTACACCTCCTTCACCTCAACCCTACACCCGTATCGTGCGATAGGGACAATTGCAGCTCAGGCCGATTTATACCTACAAAAATCACGACGACACAGTGTTTTGTATTACGCGTTTTTCTCCTTCCAAAACTGAGTAAATGAAATATTTTTAGGTATTAAAATTTAAAAAAATGATCAATTCATGATTCTGTCATTTTATTTTTTGTTAAAAATTATTAAGTCTCTTCTGGTAGACCTTCAAACATGTCGTTAATAATCGTGAATTTTTTTGTGATTTTGAAAGCTCATATTTTGTTTAATAATAAATTTATTCAAAAAAAGAAAAGACAGAGTAGTCTAAACAATTAAACTAGATTTTTTGACAAAAATTTCCTGCTCTAAAGATATTTTTCAGGAAGAAAATAGCGTAATACGTTTGTATGGAAAATTACAGCTCAGCAGGGCTCTTAAGTACTGAAATATTTACCAAGTCATTAGGTACGTCTTGCCATTTTGAACAGGTTCACCCAATGAATTGTATTATTTATGCTACGATACCTCCTGTAGGATTCGCATAAAACCTGTGAGAAGCTTGCGGAATATTATTACATCAGTAGAAATGTAATATTTATGAAGTTCGCACGAAGCAACGGAACCTCCTCGGTAACGCGGTGAGTTTAATAATTACACCAGTGCTAATTGGAGGAGGGTTAATCAAGGTTTATATTCAGTTCCCGTCCTTTGTTTGAGCAATTTCCAAAATACAGATGACCTAGAAGGTGGTTATTGTGGTTCTGTCAATAAATTGGATATTTTATTAAAGAAGCGGAGCAGAATTTACTGCGACGGCGGCGTGCCTTCCTGCCTTGTTTGGTAAGGAAATAAACCGCGCAAAATTCTTTACGACCACTGTTCAACTGCGAAATTGAAAAACGAAACAATAAAATATGTTAATTTTATTTTGATGAGCAAACTTGGCCTTCATTCAAGGCTTTTGAAATAGAACTTTCAATATTGGGCTGTCGGGTGCCACCACAAAGTAATACCGACTATATACTTATCTAACATTTTGTAGTGAATGAAATTAATGGTTAATAATAAATAGTACCTATATGGTACTATTGATTCTTAATTTGATTTTTCGACCACGTTTGTACTGGTTTTTCTAATGCTAATGAAACGGAATAATAATTCGAGGAATCTAACCGAATCGTATAAATTTATACCCACATCAGTACTATTTTCGAATGTTAGTACTAAAAATAACCAGATCTGCGAATTGCTTTCAATTTCCTTCTGCTTACATAAACTGACTTGAGCTGCTCATCCGTGCTATCAACTATTTTGTTACGCGAGTAGGTATTCACTATTCACATACCTAAAATAAAACTCATGAATACAAGGCGAGAACTAGATAGAGTCTTATAAGTGAATCCAATAGAAATATTTTTTTGGTCGGAGCTAGGAATTTATACCATTTGCAATACCTGAATGCTAAGCAAACGTATAAATACTGTAAAATAGAGCACGAACTTTGTTTGTTTTTCGGTGAAGCGCTAGAACCACTATTTTGAAATACTTTGGAAACTATTTCAAAGATATCGCTTTGATCCAGTCATATTGAAAAAATCCATAGGAAAGGATTATGTTCCAGAAGTCACCGTCCTAATTACAGTTACTTTACATGATCATTTATTTGATGATCTTAAAGGTAATAATTTTTAATAAGGAAAATAAATCGTTTATCATAAAATTTGTGTACAAAAGACAGATTTATTGTTTACGTAATATTTTACGCAGACTAAGTCAGGGCGTGCCACTAGCAGAGTATAAAAATAGCATATTTATTTTCACTTTTTCGTGTATAAAATATGAGACTCGTCCTTAAGTACAAGGGCGCAATATCTATCAAATGTAAGCTGCGGGCGGAGACGATTCTCTGGATTTATTCCATTTGTATTCGGGACGGAGATGTGGGGCATGCGTTATTTACGCAACCCTCTTAACTTCCGAACAGATTTGACAACGTTCACTGCCGGCAAATTAAAATCTGAATCGTTTCTTCCTCAGAATATCAAATTAATTTAAGTAAGAACGTATAAACCCTGCTGCCAGAGTTTTTAAGCCTCCTGGAGACTTTTGACATGGTTAAGCGGTTAAACAACGTGTCACCCGAGCTAAATAACACCTGCGGTCACCCATCCGAAGAATAACCGTGCTGTCCGTTGCTTAAATTGGGTAATCGCTTAGTAACACCTAAAGCCCGATTACAGAGGCGCCAGCGTAAATTTAAAGCAACGTAAAAAGTGTTCTCTCTATCGAATGCCCAAAGTGAAATAGAAACAGAACTATGCTATTTAGCTATTAAAATTACGATGGCGCCTCTGTAATCGGGCTTCTAGTCAAACCATGTGATGAGCTCTACAAAAATATGTTAGTTGCTATGATATTAAAATCTGCCATAAAACCGCCAAAAAACTTTACATCGACATTAATTACGATATAAAACCATTTTAATATTGTTTACTATGCTCAAATGAAAGAATTTTATTAGCGTTTTAATTGCGTTGAAGTGAACAAATTAAAACTGAAAAGAACACGGAGAAAAGAGTAGGTTCTCAGGAGAAGCATGATTGTAGAGGGTGAATTATTACGGCGTATTACCTCAGCGACACTGCGTAATGGGTGGAGAGCTTTTCAACAAATTTAGATGGGAAGTTAGAATTTCAGCGAAATAAAAGAAAATTACGTTTTAATTAAGCTTGAGCTGTGGTGTTTTAGTGAGAGAACGCTCGCCTTGCAAGCGTGAGACGTGGGCTCAAACCCGGTCCCATATCAATGAGATATTTGAAATGTATGTACGGATTTACAAAAGTACCATACCACTAGCTTTTTGGTGAAGGAAAACGTCATGAGGTAATATTATGTCCGTAGAAGAAATTCGATGGCGTATGATATTCTGCCAACTCGCACTTAGACAGCGGGGTGGATATGGCCCTATTGTTTTTGTGGGTAAGCGTAAGTTCAAAAACCAACAAACAAACAAATCATTTATTTTGACATAATAGACGTTTTAAGGTACATGATCCATGGGCTCCTGTACTAGTCTGTGCCTCAGGAGCCAGTGGCTTTTCCATATGAACATAAAAAAGCATGCCAAAATTTGAACAAAGAGTAGATTTAACTAATTTAGAAAAAAAGGAAACCTAAAAAATTTAATTAAAACAATTGAATTTACATATAAATTAAGATGTAAAAATTCAGCAGTGTAGGTACTATTAACTAATGGCCAGTACAGTATAGTGCAGTACGTTTTAATTTCTTACAAATTAATATGAATTCAAATCAGAGCGAAATAGGTGGAAGAAGTATGGCTTTTGGGAAATATCTGTCCGCATTTGGTAATGTCGCCGGCAGGCTTGGAAATATTGGACGCAAAAACACAATTTTGTTGCAAATGGCGTACAATTGTACCAACTTGGCAATGGCTGAATAGCGACGGTAAAATAGAAGCAGGTGTTAAGCAAATGAAACTAGGAAAACTGGAGCTCTTACTTTGATAGTATTTATATTAAAATATCGAACCGATCATTAAGTACAATCCCTTCATCTACGATTACGTTTTGATGCTAATATATATACACAGTATTAAAATTTGCTCTGAATTTGTATGTAGGTAACCATGAATGTACATAAAAATAAAGTCCATCTCTTTCTTTATAATTATTAGTGTACGTAGCGCTCGTAGCGTAGTTTGATTAGGTGTTTGTCAGCGATCACCGAAGTTAAGCAACGTTCCGCACGGTCAGTATTTGGATGGGTGACCGAGGGTGGTATTTTCCAACTGAGCGCTACCGTGGCTTGGATGACTCGTTAAATTGTAGGTCCCGGTTGTTTTAGCCGTTTAGCCAAGTCAGAGGCCTTCAGGCGGCCTAAAAACTCTGACAACAGGGCTAGCCACCCGGCCTATCCGAACTTACTTGACTTTTTATTAGTGTAATAGTGTTCTTATGAACCTTGTGTTGTTTTAGGGAATAGTTCTTATAGTATAATTTTTTAGTTGAATTATTTTTAGTTATTCAACTGATATGTTCATGTGCATATTGCATAAATAAAACAAATATGCGATAGATTCTACGAAATTTTGGCGAGTGACAAAGGAGTAAAGATGGCCAAAACGGTGTGCCCATTAGAAAAGCAAGCGTTCCAAGTCATAAGGCACGTGTTTCCGCATTACACCGGGGACTTCTCTCTCCTTCTCGTAAAATTCTATTACTCTCACGTTACTAAACTTTCATTGAGATATTTACTTTTGCTGCTGCAAAGAAAATTATTCATTAAATAAATGCCCACTTCTTTAATTTTCTTAACATTTTCTTCGATAATGTCCTATGAATGATTCGCCATTCAAAATAGCTGGAAGACGGTATCTTTTTATGATTGTTCAAGAAGGGTGGTTGTTACACAATTATTCGCCTCTTCGTCCGAACCGTTGACTAAAATCTTCACAGATTATTTTTTTTGCGGTAAAAAGTTGCTCATTTTTATCAGCCCAAAAGATTGTAAGCTTTCCCTCACCGGCCTCTACGAACATTTTTAGTAAATTATACAACGGAACAAGTCGTTAAATCCTTATTGGGTATTATGTAAGCAAAATAATAGGAATAAGATAATTAGAAGAAAATCAACAGTGAAAATCTTGATACCTACCTGAATTTTCATAATGGGATTAGGAAAATGTTCCGAACAGTGCGGGGGAAAATTTGTATCTTATTTTATGCTGAGCAGATTAGATAAAGGCTCAAAAGATTGCTTATAAAGTCCAACAACATTGTACCGACCGTAAAAGCGTTGTTTACAATCACTTTTACAACGACTACCGTGATACCGTACTATCTGTGATGAGTTTATAGATTCTAGGTATATACGATCCAGTTTCGCCCTAAATAGCACCATTCACGGGCGGCGGGTGCAGCGGGGGGCGCAGGACCTTCTAAATATAGACGACCCTCGCACTAGGACAAGGCCGTGCTCCCGCATAACCCGACCCAGGTACGGATTACCGAACATCCTTGTGATTAATCTGGCCGTATTTGCGACTCCACTCAACTGCCGGATTAGATGAGCTCACACGAAATCTGAAGTGTCTCTATTCGGGTCTGAGATCGATTGAACAAATAGAGATAACACGCTCAAATGAACAGCCGCGATTCCGCTCGCAGCTCCAGGTGTTGCTTTGGCAAACTCTATGAATATTATATAAGCTTGGGCCGACTAAGTTTTAAAAAACCGCGCAACGGCTCGAGGGTACAACAAACAGCAGGGCAACGTTTCATACTGGATTCTTTAGAAATGTGACGGATATAGCTCGCTGGGATCGAATGGGATTTTTGACATTGACCTACATTTATATTTTTGTACCTGCTTTACTTATTTGAAGAGTTTTAGAAAGCATCTCAAGGTGACGTTCTGTTTTTATCGATTTGTTTGTATGGTATTTGAGAGTGGGAGTGGGAGGTGTGCTGTGTGTTGAAGTTTGTACCTAAATGAGTTTTGAACGAAGTGATGTTGGCTAGGTCGTTGGAGTAGATTACAGATGGTGATGGATGGAGCCCTGGATGCGACTAATGACACCCTCATTTTGTTCTCGCTCTCAAAGATTAATGCGACGCTCTTCCCTTTTAATTATTCAGGTTCCACGTAAATGCATTTTTTTAATTCCTTTGGAGATTAGAGGTTCTTATTATGCTGAATAGTTTCGTAAAAAATTGAACTTTGATAATCACAGCTATGTAGAGGTAACAAGAAATTGTTGATTCATTGCTATTTAGCTCAGGACGTAGGTGATTATTATTAAAAAATGTATTTTTCTCTACGAAATAAACTTTTAAGAATTTATAATTCATGAATTCACTCACTTCAGTTTGGGAAAATATTAAACTGAAATTTACTCGTATGCTTTTGACTATATCCTACTTAGTACTGAGTACTGAGATAGCTACGGCCTAGATTCCGATTCACTCTAAATTTGAAAATCTACATTTTATTTTCCGTAATACATGGAGTCAGGCAGAGCTCCACATCCTCGCAGTTCGTTTAAAAACTACTCAGATAGTTTCTCTACAAGAACAATACAATTGTTAATCGAAATCCCGTCGAGGAGTCTTAGATGTGAAAGTTACGTATTTTCAGAGACTGCAGCGCAATCGTCTCAGACGTGGCCAACATGCCTCGGAGCTTTTACGTAGAATTGCATTCATCCACTAGATGTGTCTGAGAGCGGTGAATGCCGTTTTGGACGGAGACATGAAAGGAAAAAGCGCTTGGCAAGCACCTGCATGTGTTCAGTCCTTTGTTCCGGGGGCGGGTGTCGTCACGAACTCGTAACCTCTACCTACAAAATTGTAGGTTATGCTTTACTTACACAGATGAAAACTGCCTGTGAGACGGAGTATTATATTTTTTGCGGTTTACGTACGGTTCGCGTATTGTTGCGTGAACGTGTATGCTTATTTTTATACACGAGTTTGGTGTTGCAGTAAAATTTATGGAATGTAAATTGAATGTAATTGTAACTTTTAGATATATTTTTCAGTTGTAGTACAGGATTAGTAGGTGACAACTTTTTTAGGCTACAACACAAAATAGTTTTGCTTATTTTACAAAAATATGTAGGTATGCGGTCAACAAAAGCTTTTCAAAGCTACTTCATAATTTTTGTGGTTTGGTATTTCAATTGAAAAACTGACGTTTCCTCCCTAAAAGTATCTAACTTTCTATAATATACGCTGGGTGTCAGAGTTAGCCTGGCCCTAGCAAGCTCTAGCTGTCCCTAGTGACAGAGATTTAAGTAGCCTGGAGGCCTCAGACATGACTTGGCTGACCTCTGACGTTTCTTATTATCTAAAACCTTGCAGTAAAAATATAATTAATAGTAAGTGTAATTTTAATATGTTTTTGTTTTTATAAGCAACAATATGACAAAATATCTAAATCAGAGTCTGAAAATAACTAAATGTTCCGAGTTAAATATTTAAGCTGCGTGTAATTGCTTATTGGTATTTTATAAAAAAAACAACTCTGTATTCTCTCGTGTCTTGAGCCCCTTGTTTATATTATAATTAAACATATATTAAATTAAAATAACATGAATGTTTTCGTCACACGAAGCGTTATTTGTAAACAATTTGATATTCATTGATTTTGCGAACGAAACCGTTATACTATTTACATAGAAGAAAAACAACCTAACCGATACAGCGTCGTCTTCGGCACAAGATAAATATGTATGAGCCGACGTGTGTTCCTCATATTATCGTCAACAAATACTGTAAGTAAAAATAATACATGTTGGGCAAATACAGAAAATTCGATAGAAGATTGTCCTGAGCTTACAAGGAACTAACAATGTCATGTCTTTAGTTAATTTGGTGAATTCTATAGGTTCTAGGAAAGAGAACAATGACGAGATTTACATTTGATCAGTGTATTCTGTTTGTGTATTTCTGCTTATTCAAACTATACCTATATTACGGTAAACGTTGTTTTGCCGTAAAAAAAATAATGTCAACCTTATTACCTAGGGGTATAAAAATAGCTAACGATCTGTCCTATGAAATATATTCAAACACTTTTCTTTTATACAAGATATTTTTATATCTTAGATTTAGTGCGTGTGACTAAAAAACTTCAGAGATAACGTACTGAGTTTTCTTCAAGGGTCCGTAGCCTATTCAGAAGAATTATATGGAGTCGGGAGAGGCATTTAGCTTAGGAGTACGAATAGGCATTATGAGCTCCACCGCGAGAGCCTTTGAACTTGTGTGGTTTCTTTACCGCTCGTTGAAATGGTTTGAAGTGACTACGCTTGTACCAACAGCTAATGCCGACCTATAATACGCTTGTTTAAATTAGATAAATTCAAAGCGTAACGTACATGTTCAAAACACATTTGTGGTTTATTTTAAGTTCGTTTGTAGAATTATCTTTGCCAAATTGTACGTGAGCACATATGTTTCTATGCAGTACTCGTAGTAAAGATATCACCTGCGTATGTTTGGGCTTTACATGTCTGGATGTACATAATTAACTGCATATTATATTTAAGTGAATACGAGTATGTTTGAAAATGTTCTAGGATTTTTTGACTACATACTTTAATAGCTTAATTATCATGTAGAATATGGACTTAAAACATACTTATACATTTGAGTTAAATGTGAAGCTGACGTTGAAAATGTATAGTTTGAGCAAAATTATTCTATATTACACCTTATTTACCTAAAGTAAGTTTGCGCCGTTACGTAATTTTTATACTGAGTAGTTCTTTTTAATACTCTACAATCAAGACCAACAATTTTATCAGGACTTAAAAGCCCCGTCTTTACGTCCAACCTAACATAAAACGATTTATGCACTTACTCGCAGCATTAAGCCCGATCAGGGAAATCATAAAAGAATCACAAACATAAAATTCCGATCCCAATAAAACGAAAAGTCTGTTCATCGTCTAAAATAATTCAAACCAACTGTTTCTGTCTGCGTAATTATCCGGTGAGCTCGGGCTCGACACGCCGCTGCATTCAAGCGGCGGTAATGAGGCCTGCAGGCCGTTTCAGAAGTTGTGACTTCTACACTCGATACGACCAAAAATACAATGATCGAGTACTTTGTAATAATAATAAAAGACTATTTATAAATATTGAAATTGATTCTTGTTAGACGTTTTCAGTGCTAGAATGGTCTTACGAGTTGTTATTACTCCCCTTGATCGGTTTCATAAAAAAGTTAGTCCCATAGTAAAAGTTGTTTATAATGATGACTTCTTTGAGTATTAGTAGTGTTTAATTTATTTTATGTTTGTACATATTGGTGATTGGCTACGAACTTATTTTTTTTTCTCCGTCTGTTTAAAATTAGCTGCAATGTGTTATTTTTATTTTAACGCTGTAACATTATATACTTTTCATTCTAAAAACTGAAATATTTTCTGTTGACTTTCTCTGTCAGATGTTGTTGGTTTTAGCTTTTGATAACGGTGCCTACTCGAGAATTGCCTCAATTTCGTATTAATTCGTATAGACGGATGAACATTTTTAATCAAAAACATTTTTCAATTCGCAAAAACAGTTTTCGTTTTCAGAACAAATACCGATCTTCTAAAACATTTTTCAAAAAAACATAAATCAATGAGTGAATCAGAGAGAACAAAAGATAATTAAATGTTCTAACTTTTATCTTTTGATTTTACCGTCCGTAATTTTCACAATTTTTGTTTCGTTTATTTCTATGCGTACCTATTTTTTTACCTATATATTTTTTACTTAGCGTTATATACCCTTACGGGCCCTTATATAGCCCTTATATAGGTAGTTATTACAACTCATTAAATTTACACATTGGGTCAAACATACAAAGTAGTTATTACTGTGGCTCTATGGTGAAATGGTATGCAGAAAGGCCAACATGGCCAAAAACGTTACTTAGTCCATCAGGAACATAATTTTTCAAGCCCGAAAATTCTACAACACATGTATTTTTTGTGATCTTAAGCTTTTCATTGAAGTATAAGTACCAACCAACATTATAGGGGTTTTTTCTGAACCGAAACCATAATCTGAAACGATAAGCTAAAGTAAAAGTAAATGTTTTCACATTTTCTTTGAACTGTGGCCTCACCACATAACTTCTCTGATAATGTCTCTAGCTTTCATTAAATTCAGACCGAGATGGTTTCATGACACACAGAGTAAGCTTCGTGAAGCCAATCTGGCTTTCACTAAGTCTTATCTGAGTTATTTGAAGGCAAATGCCTTTTTTTTAAGTAGTTTTGGTTTGTAAGCATTCTTATTTTAAATTATAGTCTCATTAAAAATCTGATAAATTAAGAAATAATATATAATATAAGTTTTTTGATTGAGTTGATTCTGTTCTAGGCACTACTCACTAAAACTAAACCCATCTGACAGGACTAAAATTAACTTCATCTTTTTCATCCCAAAGTAACATGAGGAATATGACGGATATTATTTCACTCTCGTCATATACCTATTGCCTACTTCTAATGAAATAGGTAAGTACTTAGACTAACAAAAGCATTAAAAATAATAATTCTAAAAATATCTCGCGGAAGATACAAATAATGCCCCAAAAGTAAATTTGAAAACGTTTCCAACTTCTTTGCAGTATTTTTCTCCCCTCCAGCTTTTTATTCCTTAGAAGTTTGCAGAAAAGATAAAAGGAATGATAATACCACACCGTGGTGTGGCCGCTTACTCAATATCCACTTACTGCTAAAAACTTGGCCAGTGCGGATTTAAATATTTTAAGCCGGGGATTTCATTATGCGAAATGCTTTTTCTTTACTGTGTTTATTTACGTATTTTTCTGAGAAAATGAGCTTCTTAAATTACATTATTAAGATACGCAAGGGCAAATTGAACAAAAACGAGACAATCTAAACAATATCGTACACGTAATGATGCTGCGAATGTGTTGACATTAAATAAAAAATTGCGTTAAATTAGAATTTCTTTGAAGTCGCCAAAAATGTCTGATTCTTTTGTCTTTGTGGCTCGTTAAATATTTATGAGGATCGAATTTAAATAGCGAATCTGTCACGATCTCGGTAAAAGTAGAGGCGACAAAATAATTTAATGTAGGTTTAACAATTTTCCACCAACCTGCATTGGGCTAACGTAATGGTCACAGCCCAATTGCCTTTATACGTAAGCCAGTGGAGATCAGCACAAAAATTCTAGTAAAGAACCCAGTGTATGAATATATTGTAATTGATTTATAATTTTTACCATACCTACCGGAAAAAAAATCAAGACCTTTCCAGTGCAGTCTGTCTGTCTGTTACAGCAAATTTGCTGTCAATTACCTATTAAACAAGTTTCTCCAAAGACAAATCAGATAAAGAACATCCCTGTGGTAAAACAAAAACAAAGAGGAAATCAAGTAGCGAATTGACATCTCAACTAAATTCGCATTTGTCCGATCTTTTATTGCATAACCTAACCACGTTTAAAAATAAAATCGTAATATTTTTTTTTATATAAGTATAGAAAATGGACTGCTCGTGCTGAACAATGACGTAACTATTTGTACGATCCATGCAAGTTCAATGCTAACACTTGTCGAACTTGCTAGCACTATCTCTTGTGTGAAAACGGGGTGAAAATTACTTACGTCTGCAAATGCGAATCGGGATTATTTTACCTATACTCATATCTCTGTAAGCTTTTGTTTTGTAAAGTCCAGACATTTTGTCGAGAGCCGATAAATCTTTTTGACGATTTGTACTCCGTAAAAGTTATTCATAATGATGAGATAAGTAGGTATATCTATATCTGAAAGTCCGTGCACTTTTCAAAGCAATTGTCCTATTACATTACTAATTTAAGGTACATATAAGTACCTAATGCAGGCTTAGATCAATACGCAGCATCAGAGCCACGTTAGGTATCGAGATTCGTATTGCTAAGGCAGTTCTCGGCACAGAGCCAACCTCTCTTACCTAGATTTGTATGGAAAGGGACAGTCGTCCATCTTCTTTTGCCTGTTGTTTCATAGTTGTTAAGGTCAAATTTGTACAAGGTCACGTGAAATGTTACGAGGCAATGGATGATTTTGTTCAGGAAATTTCTTCAACATTTTAGAAATTCTACTTTCTGCAAATTCTTCATTTTAGGATTCAATATGCAGCAAATTCAACTTTTTGCAAATTCAACATTATAGAAATTCAACTGTTTGTACAGGAAGGCTCTTTTCTGACATATTTGGTTTTTGTACTTGGCTTGATGTATGAAAATTCATGGCAGAGAAAAACAAAGTATAACAGTTCGGAATTAAGATACCTAGTCATTTGTGAAGAATCAAAATTCAAAATCAATCATTAGGTATTATCGATCCTAAAATGACGTCAGTGGTTAAGTAACAATTTTACTGACGCCCGAAATTCGGTAGTGCTATATTTAGTTTTTTGAAGCGATTTTCGGTTTTCCGAATTTTAATTTACTGGCATATCTACTTCATTGAGTTTTACAAAATAGTAGTCATTGTAAAATCAAAATAAAAATAAAGTCAAAATAGTAGACTTGCTACTAGCAATTTCTATATAAAAAACAAAGCACTGTTAAAAAAACAATTCCATATTAAAAAGAAAATACAAGTAAGATTAGAAAAAGAAACAAGTTTTTTTTTTGCTAAATCATGAGACGCCGTATAAAATATTTCGCTGAGTCATGGTTCGTTGACAGATTCTTTCGTTGAATTACGGCATGCTTAAAATAGATTGGGCCTACAGAATGGGAATAGTCCAGAAAGGAATGGATACATTGAGCAACTGTGACACTAAACTCTGTCGCAGTTGCCTTCAGTTTTTTAAAAGTTTGCAATTCAGGCTAAAAAGGAAATAAGAGGCAAATAGTTCAGTATTATTTGGAAAAATACCTACCGGAACTTTTATATATTCTTTCCAACTAATCTACCAATAAATATGGACAACGTCGCAGAGATATAGTGCGACAACGCTACAAACTATCGGGGGAAAGGTAGGTACTACTAAGCGTTCCCGAAGTTCCAGAACTTAGAAGAATTGGAATACATTTTAGCTTAATATTAACATGTTAGCTACAAGATACTGTGTATGATGTGTAGATGTATGCTTGTGATTTGGCAGTTCACGATGTTTATGTCGATGATATGCTGCACATGACCGGTACAAATGGTGTCCATTCGAGAATTTAGAAGCTTCAACGGCATACCTATCAGCCGCTTCTTACTTCTGAGTGCTCTACCGGTTTCATTGTACTTAGCTTTATAAAAAACGCTAAGAAGATAGATGACATGACATTTTGACCAAGTTCATTTGAGTCATGCCTGTCTTCTTTCTATTGTTTGTGGACACAGAGTTACTACATGTCGCTCGAGGCTATTCTCAACCACAAAAGTGTATGGAAATTCTTGAATGCTGTCAAAACTGTCAAATATGAATTGGAATTTGACAAGAATTAAACACTATCGGGAGAAAAACACGACAATTATCATAGTGTTACATTCTTGTTCATTTTTGATTCAGTGGCTACTGAATCGAGATATTTTTTATGTCTCTTTCTACTCATGCCATATTAAATCAATGCCTCTTGTTCAGATTATCTCGATCGACCACATTATCCGTCTAGTTGTAATAGTTCTGTGTTTTGTTTGTAGATAAGAAAGGAAGTTCCACTTTTGACCACATTAACTTCGAGCCACGTAAAAGTGTATTAGCTCGTAGGTGGCACGTCGCCAGCCTTCTCACCTACATTCCGCAGGGACTGCGGGCGCGGGTGCCGTCCGTCTTCCTTCTCTTGTTTGTTCCGGTACGGTCAGGGACGTGAGTTTATTTTATCGACAGCTGAATAACAACCAAGGACTTTCTTACTTTGTTTCGTCTCTAACATGGATCGGTACCGTTAAATAGGTACTTTGTTTTTGCATAATAAATTGATGATAATGGGTTGCAAACATAATTACTCAGGACATATATAAATAAGTACTCACCTGAAAATAACTCTATCGCGGCGTGGCTATTTATGTACTCGTACATAATAGCCACGCTAAATGAGATTCGATGCGAGCGAGTTCCAGGCTATCCAATTGTCCCTGAAATTGCTCCTGACAGCCCAAAATTGACTTTGTAAAACATTGCTTGTTTATTCGAAGTTAGACCGGGAATGCTATAAATAAGGACCATGGCTGGAGCAGCCGCCGTTCCGAAAGTAAGCAAACTAATCTAGTTAAAGTTTCGTGCCATTTTGATGCTGCCGCTTTGCTTTTAATCCGCTGAATGCATAATGTAGACGTACCTACCTGCAGGTACCTACTGTTTGATCCAGGTGTAGTGCGCGATTATTCGGCATCCGAAGTTCCGTGCTACGATAAACATCTTAATGTTGTGAAACCACATTCTCGGCTACTAAACTCCTTTACGTAACATTTCCGGGCATAAAAACTTGTTTTTCCTACGTCTGAAAGTTAGTTCATGGCTAATGTCTGCTATCGGAAAGTTCTCGTCCGTGCCCCAAATACTAGTCAACAAACGACCAACTTTCTAGGTTTCAGCGCGATAAAATAATCTTTCTCCAGCTTCTATTTGTTGGAAATATGATCTTTTATTCTCTGAATGATATGAGTTTGGCGAAGGGGCAATTTGAGTCATTGATGGCAGTTTTACTGTATTTTAATGTGTTATGATGACAACGCCAATTTTGTGGAGCCGGAGGAGGTATTTTGTGTGATATATTCAGGTGAAGTGACGTCGTTCATAAATTACACCGGTTATGTGGGGGAGTCGGATAGTGCATAGCGACGGGTGGTCGGAATACCTAATGCATAGTTAGCGGGAGTACTAACAAGAGCCGACACGGCAGCGGCAGGGCGGTGTTCGTGACGGGGCGGCGCGATCGTGTCGAAACCCATTTCCTCATCTCTTCTCCCTGCCTTGGGGTTGCATGTAAATGTTTTTACCTTATTGAATTGTCACCGTACTGCAATGTTATACTAGAGCGGAGTCATGCCATTCCGTTTGAACAGATAACTTTAATGGATGTTTTAACAATTATATTTGACCGCTGAGGCTTATTAAATCTATCACAATGAAATTTTATTTTTTGTACAATAAAATGACGGGACGAGCAAGTTGTCCGCCTGATGTTAAGAGTCACAGTTGCTCATAATAGCGCCCCTCAGAATTTTAAACTCTAATAAAACCTCGCACGGAGCCGGGCTGTTTCTGCTGCCCTGAGCTTTACGATGTACAAGCACAATTAACCCTAAAATTACCGAAATAAAAAAAATGTCTTGAAAAAATGCCGTTCAACACTATAAATTAATTCAGCAATATAAGCATACTGTTTGGTGATAAGCTAGCAAAGGTGTGGTATTTTACAGGATTTCTTAGAAGAGCCCAGCTAATATAAACGAAGGTTAATTAGGCAAACAATATCAGCATTATCAGGTATTAGTGAAGCCTGTCTGACGTTTGTGTTAACGAACGTTTCAATTCAATAGTGCGATAAATCACGAGAGCACGTCTATCCAAGATGACTAGGGATTAATTACAGTATTGATTCAGCGACGGCTATTTGGCACAATTCATAAAAGATATAAGGGCTCAGATTGCGCAATATGCCCCATTCGTGCGGATTTCCGGCGATTTGCTCGACGACCATTTGTGTCAGGTTACTGATAGGTACTCTATTATAAGGTCAATCTGTAGTCGATATAAATGAAGCTTATTGAGCTGGCGCTTTTGCGAAATTCAGTTTTGAATGTGGAAATAACTATGAAAATTCAGTTGTTTGTTGTAAAGTGTAAAAATATAGTAAGTGCTTTAAATTGATACCTGTGTTAGATATCAATTTAAAGCACTTTTTTTAATAAATGAATAAAAAAATCTATCTACATATGTATATAATATGTAAAAGTGAATCTAGTTATGAGTAGAAAATATGAACTGACTTTTATAAAGACGTATTCAGGCGCTGTTTAAAATTCATAAGACAGCAACTTGCAAATTTGAATTTTCTTTTTCTATTCTCCACGCAATCGGCAATTCCCGCAAACAAAAACGTATGAAAAACTGCAGCAGACGCGTCGGTGTGTTATTAAAACGTCCACGGGGCGTGGAGTGGAACAGAAGCAGTAATTGAAGTAGAATGTAGCGATAAATCCGCGCTCCGCTGCTATTGTCCTTTTCGAGAGCCATCAACCCTTCTACTATTCACTCTTCTTGTATTTATTGCAAAAAGCAATTATTAATTCTATACTCGGGTATCTTGTATAGGTAATTAAATACCTATATGGTAACAAAAATGCAGAACGTTGAGCAGGGTGCGCAACGCCACGATATGAACTCAATAATACCTCATTCAGGGACGACAATTTCTGAACGACGACCTCATTTTAGGATTTCATTGCCTTCAACATTAATATTACTTAATTTAGTATATCTTAAACGAAACCATTGCGTAATTAAGGTATTTCCGAGAATAATTTATCGGGATGTTAGATAAATCTATGGGTACCTACACGTAAATATAAAATAAATTCTAATAGGCTACGAGGCCAAGCCTTACATTTGCATTGAACGAGAGCTTGTTTATGTAAAAACTAACACCAAAAAATAAGCGATTATTATGCGGGGCCGCGTCGTCTATTAGGTAAGCTAAGGTTTCAGAGATAACAGTTATAATAAGGCCATGTTTTGCTCCTGGACCTGAGATAAGGCGCGTAACAAATAGTTAGCCATTTATTGGGGGGTGGCAGCTGCTCACGTCCGTAGGACTTACCATCTTTTCCTCGACTAGACCCACCCTACACGTGCCCCCCGGGTGGTGCTAAACGAGCAGCAACGCCGAGCCACGGGCGGCGGTCAATCAACCCGTTAATGGTCACCACGGACCATGAGGAACTAAATCACCTCAGAAAGAGTGGTCTTGACGCCCTGGGGAAGCGTCAAGTTTATTACCCACCAACAAATATGAAATGTCTGAAAATAAGGAATGCGATTTGTCATGCGACCCGGCTAACCCCCGGCGCTTGCAGGTACCCGGGCCTGTGAGTGTGAAATCTGTTACCGAAGACTGCACTGCGGCGGGCGACCAGGCCCCAGTGTCAGTTAATGCTACTGGCAGCAGTTCCAGCAACAGCACCGCCGGCACGAAAAAATACGTGCAACAAGCTTTCCATCCTAGCTTGTTCATCACCAAAACAAAGGCTGCACCCAATGATAAAGTTTTGAGCCCTCCAGTCATGGCTAAAGGTGCAGTCACTAACAAATATTCCCCTAGTGTGACCGAGTGCCACAGAGCTCCGCTAGAGAGAAACCCCAAACGTAAGAAAACTGATAGTCCCGATAGTCCTTCGTACCAAAATGTCCATACTCAGAACAGATTCTCCGGCTTGCCCATGGATGAAGAGAGTATGGAAAATAGAAGCGACCTACACTCATCAAAGAAAAAGACATACAAACCTCCTTCTATAATTTTGTATAGAATTGATGATGTCCAAAAACTAACAGAAATATTTGAAAGCAAAGTAGAAAGAGAAAATTTCACCTACAAACTTGTGGGCAGGAAAAAATTTATAGTCAACACATCAGAAGCAGAAACGTACAGAAAAGTCATACAATTGATACGTGAAAATGGGCTTATTGCATACACCTTCAAAAATAAAGATGAGAGAAATTATAGATTCGTAATCCGAAATCTGCATCACACAACACCAATCAACATCATTAAGCAAGAAATTGAAGCTACTGGTAATACTGTTGTTGGGGAAATAGTCAATGCTAGATACGGACCGGATAAAAAACCAACATCAACATTCTTCGCCACTGTTCTGCAAAGTCACAACAACATAAAGCTTAAAAACATAAAATACATTTACAGCCAGTCTATAAAGATCGAGGATCCCAAAAAAAAGACAGCAATTGTACAATGTCAAAGATGCCAACAGTTTGGCCACACAAAAAATTATTGTATGCGCCCCTTCAGATGTGTGAAGTGCGCAGAGCCTCACAAAACAACTGAGTGTCCAAAAAAAGACCGCAGTACACCAGCTACTTGTGCACTTTGCCAAGGAGCCCATCCAGCAAACTACAAGGGATGCGAGGTATACAGAGAAATAATTGCTCGACGATCCAATACAAATAATAAAACATATAGGGAAGAAACTAGGAGAAAAGCGACAGAAAGCAAACAAACACCTAAAATTACCCCAAAGAAGAAAAAAGAGAAACAACCAGAAATAGACACACCTACAAAAGAAATAATTGATCTCAATGATTCCACTGAAAGAGACAATTATAATCTACAGTCAAAAAACAACCTAAAATTAATTGGAAACAAAACGAAAAATATTCATAACACCAAGTCAACGCAACAGTCACACAACACCCAAGAAAAGGAAGTTAACCCTAAAACTAGAGAAGAAAAACCTACTCACTCAGCATGGTACAATAAACCTGCTGGCTTAGCATACGACCCGACAAAATATTTCGTCCGAAATACCAATTCGTGTGAAGTAAATTCTTGTCATAGAATCGTGATCTATGGTCACGAAAAACTAGTGTCGCCATGTGAAAACCTACTTCGGATATATAATTTTGCAATTAAGCAACATTGATTTAGTTCATTCAAAACACAGAGATTCCAAAAGGGATATTGTGGTCTCTCTAGATAATCTGAAAGAGATTCATTGATTAAATACAACACAACTCAAAAAGAAATAAAAAAAATCTCGATTCCCAATGGCTTCTGCCAGATCTCTGTTTGAAAAAAGTTCTATTGATCAACAAGGGAAAGAAGAAAAACCATTATATGTGAGAATTATCACCAAAATAACAATTTTGATGTTAAATCAAATTAAAATAATATAACAGAGGCCCTTAAGTGGCAACATTTCAACGCGCTGATGCTATTTATTATTTATTTATTTTTGTCCCGAACTTGGGGAATTTGTCTTTCATTTTTGGGGAGTTATGGACATGAGCACAATTCCCCAAAAATTAAACTCACATTACCCAAGTTGGTGACATAAAATATTCCGATTCCCCACTAGAGTTTATTTGACTGAAACAGGTACTTTAAGCACATTTAACGCAAGTTTTGCTTTTCGCGATGCTGAAATCGCAATCTTATGGACCTAGGGGGCGTCCCAGCGTACGAATTCTGTCACTGCGCGTTTGTTTTTTTTTCTTTGGATTTTTCGTATTCCCTACATTCAATCAATCCTCACACCAATCCCCAATGGAAGCAGGATTCCCCACAAATGGGCAGCGGACGCGGCTGCCTCTGTAGATTCTAGTAATTTTGAATCTGTGATTCAAAATATATTTTTGAAACGTAACTACAGTTCGTTCACAGTTATTTTACCTCTGACATTTGTGATATCTCTATCTAACCTGTGATGGTTCATAATGACTAAACAGAGACAGTAAAAGGCAGTTAGAAATGTTAGAGATAAAATAGCTGTGAACGGACTGAACGTGAATAGTCAATAAGCCAATGTTAACAGACCTAATTATTGATGACGGATTAAGTTACTCTAACGTCCTCTTTAATAAATTAAAATCCCACTGATTTCAATTAACCGTACCTCTATTGCCCTCTTTTACTATTGAAAATACAAAAGATAAGCATGCGAATGCACATGCGATATAATGCAGACAAAATAAGCTGGATCTCAGTTACCTATTACATGGTTTATCTGAATCGCGTTTTTATGGTTTTTCTCAAATTGTCATAACTAGAATGTCATGTAATTTTTTAAAAAGTAAATGAAAGTAAAAAAAAATATTTTTATTATTATTATTAAAAACAAGCTTTAATTTAAATAGTTTTAAAAAAAGATGGACTTCAATAAACTAAGTAAAATTCTCTATTACTAGGTCAAAAATTATCCCGATCCCCCATCCAAATTGATACCTTACCAAATTCCATTTTAAATCTAGGGATATTCTCCGCACGGAGCCTGGCTTTACCAAAACTACCTCGCAAAATCGGTACAACAAAATATCTATCTCCACAACAATCTCTAATAGAGGTAACTCCTTGTAATTTGGCTAATCCTCCACAATTCAGCAACGCTGATTGTTAATTTTAGTTTCTTTTACCTATTTCGTAGTGTTTCGTCCTCAAAAAGTTTGACGAGAAAATAATCGTGGTGAAATGTCAAAACTCGGCTAATTTCGCATGCACATGTTAGAGTTTGTCGACAAAAGTGCCACAAGTACGTAAATCGTTCGCGAGGATTCTTCATCACAGAGTAAAAATAGACGAATTAAGTACGTTGTCATGTTAGAGGAGGTAGACATAACGAAATATTGCTATTTAACTAGAAATAAAATCGTTCTCGTGGGTCGCATCTTAGACGGCCTGGGCTGGAATATAATATAAAACCCAGCATTGAACAACTGCTAATCAAACAAATCGAAAAGTTCGATCTCATGTTAGAACAAATGAGCACTCTTATGAGCCTCATAGTAAAACTCATAGACCGGCTCTCGCAATGAATACACTCAGGGTAGCCACCTGGAACATAAACGGACTTACGTCCAGCTTAGAAGAGCTAAAGATGCTAATCAAAGACCACCAACTAGACATAGTCCTCATATCGGAAACACATGGCAAAACGAATACACTTGTGAATGTTGACGGCTATGACATCTACATGACGAATCACCCAGATGGCACCGCTCATGCTGGAGCAGCCATACTAATCAGAAGATCAATAAACTATTATCAGCTCCCAGAATTTAAAACTGATCATATACAGGCCTCCTCGGTATGTGTACTGGAAGAAGCTGGTCCTATCACCTTCTCGGCTGTCTATTGTCCGCCAAAACATAAAATAACAGAAGACCAATTCTCAGAATTCTTCAAGACACTTGGCAACCGTTTCATAGCAGGGGGAGACTGGAATGCGAAACACACATACTGGGGTTCTAGAATCAACACGACAAGAGGCCGACAACTGAAATTGTGTGCTGACAATAACTACCTGATACCCGTAACAACTGGAGAACCAACCTACTGGCCAAGCGATCCTCACAAGAAACCTGACTTGATAGACTTTTTTATTTCAAAAGGCATGTCAGGACATTATTTAAAGGCAGAATCGTGCCACGACGGCGACTCTGATCACACACCAGTTTTGCTCACATGCAGCACGCTACTCATAGAATATGAAGAATCTGTTAAATTATACAATAGAAAAACAGACTGGGTATCATTTCGTGAATATGTTGAAGAAAATATAAATCTCAAAGTAGCTCTGAAATCTGACAATGACATTGAAGATGCAACAAAACATATAACTATGTTAATACAGGAAGCGTGCTGGAAGTCAACACCCACAATAACTCACACGAAACAAAGTAATATCCCATTAGAAATAAAAAAACTGATTCGAGAAAAAAGAAAACTCCGTAAAACATGGCAGCGCAGTCGGCTGGAAGAAGACAAGAGAATTCTGAATGACGCATCCAACAACCTCAAAATAAGACTACAAGAGTGGAGAGACGTCACACTTGCATCTCAATTAGAATCGCTGACTGCTACTCCCGCAACTAATTACTCCCTATGGAAATTTACTAAAAACATGAATCGCCCACAGCTGATGAAACCACCCCTTAAAACTAACACATGGGTGCGAACAGCGCAAGAAAAAGCGGACGTATTTGCTGCTCATCTTTCACGAGTGTTCACTCCAAATGAGATACATAACGTAGCTGAAGATCCAAGCATAGACGAGGTACTAAGACAGGACTTCCAACTCGCCCCACCACCCAAACCTACAACGGCTAGGGAAGTGTGGAAAACAATCAAAGAGCTACAAGATAAGAAAGCGCCCGGGTATGACTTAATAACCAAGGAGATACTAAAAAACCTCCCAAGGAAAGCAATCGTATTCCTCACTATGCTGTACAATGGTATATTAAGAGTCCAACACTACCCTCAATTGTGGAAAGTATCAACCATAATAATGATCCACAAACCAGGGAAACCACCACATGAAGTTACCTCATATAGACCGATTAGTCTTCTCCCAACATTATCAAAGGTGTTTGAAAGGATCCTACTGCGTAGACTAGTACCAATTATGGAAAATAATAAGGTTATACCAAGTCATCAATTCGGCTTTAGACAGCAACACTCTACAATTGAACAAGTCCACCGAGTATATGAACATGTAAGAAAAACTCTTGAACAAAAAGAATACTGTTCGGCTGCATTTCTTGACATACAACAAGCTTTCGATAAAGTGTGGCATAAAGGACTACTATATAAAATTAAAAAGTACCTACCGCACAGCTACTACCTCCTGCTCGAGTCTTACCAATCTGGTAGAATGTTTCAAGTAAAGGAAGGGAATGCGACATCTGAGTTCTTTGACATTAAAGCTGGAGTCCCCCAGGGCTCAGTCTGGGGTCCAGTGTTATACACACTGAACACAGCAGACCTACCCCAAGTAGAGAATGTTACCACGGCCACATTTGCTGACGACACGGCTATCCTCGCTAGTAACTCCAGCCCCGAAGAAGCATCTGCAAACCTGCAAAAGAGTCTCGATCAGATTACAGACTGGCTTCAAAAATGGAGGATAAAAGCGAGCGCGTCTAAATCAGTCCAGGTAACATTCTCACTAAGAAAGGGAAACTGCCCACCAGTAAACCTAGAAGGTGTGACACTGCCTCACCAGGACAAAGTGAAATACTTGGGAATGCACTTGGACCGTCGTCTAACCTGGAAAGACCACATCTCAGCTAAAAGAGAAGAAATCAAATTAAGATACACCAGCTACTCCTGGCTCCTTGGAAGAAACAGCAAGCTGTCAATCGACAACAAACTACTCATATACAAAAGCGTTCTCAAGCCAATATGGATGTATGGTATCCAATTGTGGGGATCCGCTTGTAACTCACAAATCTCAAAGATCCAACGGATGCAAAACACGATCTTAAGAACTATAAGCGAAGTGTCCTGGTACACAACCAATACTGAAATCCACAGCAACCTGGAAATGAGCACAGTCCAAGAAGAGATATCCGCAACCTGCAAAAAATACAAGCATCGGCTGGAAAGACATCCCAATGAGCTGGCTGTGACACTCACAGAGCAAGGATATGTACCGAGGCTAAAAAGAAAGCCTGTCATCAATTAAAAGGATATCAATAAGAGGAGATGCACTCACTGGAGTGCACACTTGACATGTCAACCGAACACCCAAAACATCTACTTAAAGTGAAACTGATCGTAGATTTATATGGAACAGAACAAAAAAAAAAAAAAAAAAAATTTATTGGGATTCAGAACGATGGAGGGTAAACTATGCCTAATAGGGAGCCGCGGAACTCTCCTTAGAATAGGAATATTTTATCATAATGCACCATTTGTTTCCGTCAACCCTGGTATAATGCTGAGATGAAGGAAAACAAAGGATGTAGAGTCCAAAACCCTTTGTGGAAGTGACAAATAGAGATTTTTTTATTTTCTTTATATATAGGATATATGAAAGAGCTTATGGTTTTTGCTGTAGAAGTTCATTTGACTGTCTTCTCACAAAATTGTTGTGGCTTTTTAGAGCTTCACAAACTATGTATAGTGCCTTTAACAAATAGTTTCAATTTTATTTTATAGGTCTGCGTGGTGGACCGTGGTACAATATGTTCCCTGTAGTGAAAAAAACTGTCTTCAACACTATGGAACACAGTCATTACGGAGTCAATAACGACAAAGACTCATGACAGATTTTAAAGAGTCGTTATAGAAAAAAATGGCGTTCCATCTTTACTTTTCTTTCATCTGAGGTATATTATACGATGTGGAGTAGATATGACCACGTATATAGACAGTAGGTATGTACTTACATAAATGTAGGGTATACTTAAAATTCATGAGTGGCGGACCGTATTTGTGCTCCGTAAACAAATAAAAATCTTTCACGTGTACATACCGAATGGTTCCGAAATAACAAACGACAAACACATACATCAAGTAATGGAAACAATTGAATTTCAAATGGATTGTTCTTGGTGATCTTTTTGCTATACGCGAGATCTATTCTTAGAAATAAGGTTCTTTACCAAACTGTAACTTAGCATGCCAAGAATTTGTGAATATTAATTAAGCCCATTGGAAAGTAAATTAGTTTGCTAAGCTGAGCACGTGCCGTTACATAAACAGACTTTGCTCTTCCACATCGCCGTTTTGGTACAGATGCCTTCACACCGCTGTTTTGTTAAAGTTGCCTTAAAAAAACGAACGATCAGTAGGGGTCTTATCGAGTAATGGTAGTGTTGGTAATTGTTTACGTCATTCCACATACTATTCGTATAGCGAGTGATGGCACTCAAAAACATCGTATTTTGTAGTCAGTTCTCATTTCAGTTGATTTTATGAACAAGAGTTCATAAACTGTAATCATAAATAAGTTAAGTATTGCAAAAATAATAGTAGATATAGATAGTTCGCGGCACACGAGTGAATAAAATAATGATAGCATAATACCTATATTAGAATTTTAATTTCGATGCAGATAGGTAAAATCATTCATTGATTACTTAGATCTTATTTAGATCGTCTAGATGTACCTGTGCAGCCTACAGTAGGGCCAGAACAAAATTTTGTGCACTTCGTATTGGCTATTGCTATTTGGTTATGCGTCGTTTTCGGCGTAAGTAATAAATGTAATTTTGTGCTGCACATAGCATTTCGAGCAGTTGGCAAAGTTGCTCAAGTAAGTAAATGTGGGCAAGTGAGGCTTCGTCGTGTGACTTCGCATGAATGAGGTTCGCCGGATGAGTCGGTCGATAACTGGGCTAAGTGACCACGGCATCTTAGGCCGGCCGGAAACTACCACAGCTGACTTAAGAGTCAAGTGGGTACATTACATAATAAATGCATCTTTTTCTCCAAAAACATTAAACAATCTTGTTGTATAGAATCGTTGGTATAGGTTTGTAGTGATTGTAAATTAATTATGATTTTCGATGATTCTTGCTAGTTTTTAGGGCTCCGTACCCAAAGGGTAAAAACGGGACCTATTACTAAGACTCCGAAGTCTGTCTGTTTGTCCGTGTGTCTGCCTGTCACCATAGACTGTCTGATGAACCGTGATATTTTCACAGATGATGCATTTCTGTTGCCGCAAGAACAAAAAATACTAAAAACAGAATAAAATAAATATTTAAGAGGGGCTCTTACTCGTAAACAATAAACGTGATTTTTAGGAGTTTTTCGCTTGCTATTAATAACGGCAAGAGAAATGGGGTTAAGGGGGCTCTAACACGGTTCGGTACCCTTCGTGCGCGAGTCCGACTCGCACTTGGCAATTTTTTTTTAATAGTTTATGTTTACATTTGACAATCGAAACATACCATGTTAACTGTAATTTGCAGTCAGTGGGAACACACGCAATGAATTTCCACCTCGCCGTACTTTTCTACTATGAAGTACAAATAGGTACTTACTTATAGTGCAAGCCACTTCCGGCTTGTATAGCCAGCGTAATAAAGCCAAACGAGATGAACAATCGAATTAGGTCAGTCCAATTCAAGATACATAAATACGCGAGTAAATTACAGTGACCGTCTGGTTACATACTTGTACTTGTACCAGCCATTTTAATAGTCCAATGCAGGACGTAGGCCCTACCTACGAAGGGTGATTGGGCCATATCCACCACGCTGGCCCAGTGCGTGTAGGTGGATTCACACGCCATCGAATTTCTTCTACGGACCTATGCAGGTTGCCTCACGATGTTTTCCATCACGATGGGTAACCTGCAAACGTCCGTAGAAGAAATGCCATCGAATTTCTTTCTACGGACGTATGCAGGTTGCCTCACGATGTTTTTCTTCACGGTGTTGTGAAATTCCGTACTTACATAAATTCCAAAGAACTCATTGGTACGAGCCGGGGATTTGAACCCACGACCTCATGGTTGTAAGGCGAGTGTCACTACCTCTAGACCACCATGGCTTTTACATACTTTTACATATTCTGGTTACATAAAATATGTAATGTAATTACCCGTACCGCGTCGGTTTCCCAGCGGTATGGTGCGATATTTTCCAGGTCGGCAAGGGCAGAGTGACGCGCCTCCTTTGTCGCTGGTTGCCTTTTGTCAGACATAGATTAATGTTACGGAGCTTCCGCTACAAAAGATGTTACCAACTATTTTTATAACGAAGAATATTCATTAGCCGCCGAGACAGACAGTGAAATATTGGCCAAGATAAACTGACAATATAATTATTTGGCGTTGTTTGAAGTTTTCTGTCATAACATTAGTAATTAATCTAACTGATTCCTACACTTTATAACACGCCTGCCAAGAAGGGTTATAGAGTCACAATACACACAAGATGTTGTTTAGAAAGTACAGAGTTTAAAGAAGTGTGTATACTCATCATTATTGTCAATTTGTACTATGGGGGCAAGCACAGAAATCGTAGTAAAAAATAGCTGTTCCAATCGAAAAGCTCATAGAATCTCTACGAAATGTATGGACAGGCTGTTAAATCAAAAAATATCAAAATAAACATTTAAACCGGACAATTGATTTTCTTTCACGATTATTGGGTTGTCACTTTAGTAAAAGTTATTCATAATGATGAATATATTCACCTCTTTAAATCCCTACACTTTTAAAGCACTATTTTATAAATATTAACCCTGGAGAAAGAGAGACAGCAATAACATTGGTATCGAGTAGTAACAAAAAACCAAGAAGATCTACAAATAAATAGTAGTTGTACTTAGGTACCCTGAATAATTTAGGTACCTACGAACGAGGCGTCGTTGGAACATAAATCACAGTTCTCATTGGGCATCGATTAGTGGACATTTTCGGACATTATTTTTACATTAGCAGTGCGACTGAGTTAACCTGTCTTTAATGTAATGGAGAAAGTTCCTGAGGTATAATTTACTTGTAACCTATTGCGATGTTTTGAAAGATCTATATAAATGTAAAACTACTTTAGTTACAGTGATTCCACTATTTTTAACTTGGTATTTATCAAGAACTCTGAAAAAAAATTGATTGCATATCACAATCAAATTTTTTTTGATAAAAAAATAAATTTAGTAATATAATTCAGGTAAGAAATAAAGTAGTAACTAAGTTTGATATTTTCAGAGCAGGTACAACTTAGCAGGAAGCTAAAGGTCGATAAGAACTTAATTATCAAATGACGTCAATTATAGACCGAAAATTATCCATTTGGAGAATTCAGGTGTTAGTTTCCTGAATTTCCAAACGGCCCCCCAAATTACGGCGATCTCCGATGAATTTCCGCCCGCTGACTCTACGTTTCCCGAAAGTGACGAAGCGCTCGCCGTCCACTATTACCTGTTACGAGAATTTTCCAACGGCAAAGTTTTTGCCGATGCGATGACCATTAGCTTTCGCTCCGACTAATGGAGGTGCTCGGTTTGTTTAAAATGAGTTGGGGTGGCTATCTCTGCTCCAAAAGTAGGTAATGGAAGGCTCGGATAAATTATGAAATATGTTTACGAGTTCAACCTTTTTACTACGCTAAAGTTTGTGTACATTTTCATTTAATCTTAACGCTATTAAAAGAATAAAATAAAAATAAAATTATTAACCTTAAATCCACAATTTTCACGAAAAATGTTTGTCCACTTGAATGAAACTTATGATTTCAAACCACAAACTTCGCATTATGACATTTACAGATGTTCAAAACTGAAAACATTGTAGTATATCACGTTTTTATAAACAGTCTCGAACAAGTTTACGACGGTTATAGCAATATCTTATTTCGCGAGCTTCCGTGGGGCGACGCTAGACGTTGTAAATATTTCAACACGCCTCTACTCACACGTTCAATAAAATTTTGCCTGCGTCTATCAATTTTATTACCTCCGAAGCTACTTTGATAGCTGACAGTTTGATTATAAACACGTTCGAGTTAATTTATTTCACACACAACATGGGAATTGGGTTGTCAATAAGTCATATTGTATTATATTCGAAAACTTCCCGCGACCGCATGGCGTGCGGCGTTCGTAGTTTAATTAACGAGCTTATTGTACCCCGGCTTTGAGACTCGAGCCGATCCCAGTTTTCGGATCGAATAAAGCATGTTCCTAAACGTAGTCTTTGATCAACAATACCCTTTGACAACGTAGTTAGAGGAAATTGCAAGGGAATTCTTTTCCTTCTTTTTGGGGCGGCTCATGGATGGACATTTTGATTTTTATTAGCTACTTTCACGGCGTTTCCCGACATTTATGGGTAGGGGTTGCATATTTTCCTGGCGGTTAAATTTTCCTTTGATTTATCATTTCATGTCTTCAATAAACAATTAAATTGTTCGTATATCATTAGCAAGACAAAGTGAGAAAGTTGTTCTTGAAGGCGGGCGGGAGGCGAGCGACAAGGGCGGCGCAGGCTTCGTTTAACTTCGTCTTGAAGTAATTGCATTTATTTCGTGTATCTATCGAAGTACGGTAGGTGAGGAGAAATGTTTGCGTTCATTCAATTTGCAGCGAAGCCCCTGAGGGCGGTAATCCTGGGCTTAGGCCTGTTGCGCCCTGCTTTTCATACACCTTCGCATGACTAGAGTATGTATTCTTATTAAAATGTTTTGCCTTTATTTTTTTATGAAACTCTGAGTGTAGGCGACCTTTTTAAGGCACTTTTATCCATGTAAAAACTTTTCCGAAAACAAACCGTATGTTTTTTGTTCTTTAATTAAATAAGTAGATGTTTTAGTTCTTTTTTTGTTCCTCGTTTTTTACTTCTCGTTACGGTTCAATCGTTCAATACAGTGATGATGTGAGAAGTCTCTTTGTGTTTTTTTAATATTAATTAGCTTCAGTTATCGTCCTCTTTATAAGTTCTGAAGTGGATTGGTATTAAATTCTGTATTTACTGTACTACGGCACCAACCCTTTTAATATTCCACTGCAGGACGTAGGCCTACCCACGAATGGTGATTGGGCCATATCCACCACGCTGGCCCAGTGACCAGTTGATTCTATGTTTGATTAATATATAAATATAAATATCTACTTACTGCACATACAGAAACAAACAAAATTGAGCCCAATTTTCTGGAACGTAGCTGTTTAGGGTTCCGTACCCAAAGGGTAAACACGTGACCCCATTACTAAGACTCCGCTATCCGTCTGTCTGTCTGTCACCAGGCTGTATCTCATGAACCGCTATAGGTTTACTGGTAAAGCTGAAAATTACACAGATGATATATTTCTGTTGTCGCTATAACAACAATAATATCCGCCATGTGCGAGTCGGACTCGCGCACGAATTGTTCCGTACCGAATGGTAGCCCCATTCCTCTTGCCATTATTAATAGCGAGCAAAAAAACCTTCTAAAAATTTGTTTGAAACACCTTCTAAAAACCTTCTAAACGTTTGTTGTATGGGAGCCCCCCTTAAATATTTATTTTATTCTGTTGTTATAGCGGCAACAGAAATACATCATCTGTGAAAATTTCAGCTGCCTAGCTATCATGGTTCATGAGATACAGACAGACAGACGGACAGACGGACAGACGGCCAGACGGACATTGAAGTCTTAGTAATAGGGTCCCGTTTTTACCCTTTGGGCACGGAACCCTAAAAACTATCACTTTAATAATAAATAATTAATTTAAAATAAAATAAATATTTGTTTGGGGGGCATACAGTACGGAACCCTTCGTGCGCCAGTCCGACTCGTACTTGTACGATTTTTCACATTATAAAGATAAAGGCACATCCATAGCTTGTACGAGTACTAACGTAGACCAAGCGTTTTATACTACCGTCATCTATTTTAACACGATTCATCTCGAGGAAATATTGGGCATTAAATCTACGAGAAAATTGGAAACTGCAGGCGGCACCGGGGGCGAATATTATACATTATGTGTTATAAAGTGCGAGAACAAGGGCTTTTTTCTTTCTGGTCGGTCTCTATTGCCCTAAAATGGGTATCCAATTACTGGCCTTTTGTATAGATGACGCATAACCTTTCAACTCTAAAAAGGTGCAATTATATATACCAATTTAACCGGATATCTTGATCTTATGAAACAAAGTAACGGCGAATAAGGTGCCTATATAAATATTGGTCTATTATTACTTGTTTTTAAATCAATAGAGAAGATGTAAAATTAGCAAAATTAACTCTATATTTTCTGGAAATTATAATGTAGAACGCATATCACGTAAGATGTAATAGAGTCTTTCTATGAAAGTTTTCAGTCTGTCTTGCTGAAATATGGTTTTGCGATCATCATATTTCATTGAAATTATCAAACATAGATAAACAGATTTCCACACACACAGCATCATGTTTAAACCTCCTAAATAAATGCCATTAATTTCTAAAGAGAAATATCAGAAGTCAGTGAGAGTACACAGACTTCTATGTACTCATGTGTGTACTTTTATGTATTCTGTCTCTCTAATCTTAAAAAAATCTTTCGCCATATGGGCAACCATCAAAAGAATGATTAAAAAACATCTAATTACGTGGAAACTCTTTAACTCGAACCTTGAAAAGTCGAAATCCTCAGTGAGTCGAAAGAAAACGCCATTCCCTTCCGCTCAACCAGTAATTCCGAGTATTTGGCATACTCGGTATCTCAAATTATTTAGACTTTGTAACTCGAACAAAATGTTATTACCCAGCGTAGGCATTTTAGTACATATATGTACTCGATACCTCTAATTTCAAAAAGCAGACACTGTAAGTCGAAGTTAGTAAAAAAATGACTTTTTACTTGGTATTCCCCGACCTAGAGTTCGGCAAAGCAATAAAATCAAAAAAGAATGTTGGGTGCCTTTATTCTATTGTTCATGTGCAATGAATAAATTTATTCATTAAACTTTCTCTTACAAACAAACAAAATAAAAATAATTTATACAACAACAGGAGCACAGCTGTGTTACAAAGTTCATGGTACACAGATGTATGTAATGAAGAAACCTAAATTTTGTTTTCTCGATCATTACTTATTTGGCCGCTAACTAACAACCACATGAGTCTTAAAAGAAAGCTAACAACTTTAACTCTACATGGTAAAAAGTGGCATGAAGAAAAAAGTTTACAATTGTATAATTGATTCTAATAAATACGTATGATAAAACTAAAATAAATCGAATTTTTATTTTTGACTCAGCACCTCACAAAACATACTCCAAAATCGCGCCGTTACAAGTCGAATTTTTTGCCATCAAATACCTTATTATTATCATAAACCTATCCATATCTCGAACTTCTTGTTAAGTCGAAGACTCAATAAGTCGAAGTTTTTTTTGCATTTCCCTTGGCATTCGAGTTATCGAGATTCAACTGTAATAAAATGGGATATACATACATACATACGTATGGTACATGTTTCAGAAGTTAAACAAGCTCAAGTGGCAAAATCAAACTGTAAAATCTGTTGCTAAGGTACGACCGACAATTTCAACTCACCCTCAACCCTTGACACAAGTACCTGAATAAGTTATTGTTCACGATTCCCGGCACTAGTAACGTAAATATAATCAAAACTTTTTTAGCTTGGGCAAATAATTGGATTGATTGGTAATTCCCCAAAGCGGCAACACTGTGCGTGTGATCGCCGCTCGGATTGTAGTGACGATAAGCTCCCTATTTCCGTTACAGTTTACTCGGCGGATGCGAGGTCGGAGGGAGCGCGTTTTTCAAATCTCAGACTACCCGCACTAGTTTCGAAAATATGGTATTTTATTGTAAATATATGTAGGAACATAATTTATACTTGTTACGAACTCTACATGCACTGCAGTTCGTATTTTTATCTACATCTACATCTACACTAATTTATAAAGAGGAAAAATTCGATTGTTTGTTTGTTTGCATTTAATAGGCTCCGGAACTACTGAACCGATTTGAAAAATTCTTTCAGTATTGGAATGCTACACTATCTCCGGATGACATAGGAAACATACTATATTATTATATTTTCAAAAAAATTTGGGATCTTTACTAAAACTCTTATACCTACATTACGTGGTATATAGACACAATATTTATAAAATCTGTCTTCTTTAGGAAATCATACCCGGGCAAAGCCGGGGTGGGCAGCTACTTATAATAAAAGTAAGCATTGGTAATCGCTCTCTTTTAACAGGCCTTTTGAAATTGGTTGAAGTGTGGAAGGTTTTATTTAACCGTCAAACTGTTTTATCAAAATATCTATTTTATCGGAGATTTGAGAGTTCTGAATGTATTTTGATGAGTAAGAACATAAAATAGAATAACTTTGCAACGAAAGATATATGATTACTCTTTAATCATCAATACACCATCCCAACCGGAGTTTTATAAAAATCCTGAATTATAAGATTACACTGAGCAGTTAAACTAAACTTAGATAGTTTAACTGCAGCAGGAGGAAACTTACGTTAAATTAGGTAGGCAAGCTGAAGCAAATTACCCGAAGGCAGCTTGAGACTAGCTTATCTGAGACAAGCAATCCCCCGGTGAGCTTTAGAACTAAACTACCTTGCTTGTTCGCTAGAAACTCTCGTTTCGCCAAGTATTAGGTATCCGGTTTAAAGCATGTACGTAATGCGACTCGCTAAGTCTGCCGAACGTACGAGTAGGTGTGCAAAAAATATACGCGGTATCGAGGCACAAAAATCATTTTCTGTAGCAGTAATGGGATGGGTTCTAAACGTTATTCGTAGTATAAAAAAAGCCACAACTTTAATTATAACTGTGAGGAGTTCAATTTTGAAACGTTAAATAAGTAATGACTTTTATAAATGCTTCGCTGTCCCATTCGCACTAATACCTATAGGTTCTCGATGCTAATCTCATTGGTGCTTGCCTGATATCATTGACGTAACTAGAGATTTTCTCTAGGGGCAGCTTAATTTGGTTCACACTAAATAAGTAGAATGTACTCACTCTCAAGTTTTATGATATGGGCAAAGAAGATTCTAGGGTGGGCACCACCTACCTGTACCTAGGCCCATGTCTGTTTTTATTAGGTCTCGTACATATAGGTACATCTTAGCGGACCAACGGTTTTAAACAAAGCCTCAGGTCCTATGAAAGTCGGCAAGTCAATTGTTTGGCAAGGACCTCTTTACCTGTGCGTTTCTATGGAGATCACCGTATTCTCGAATAGCACTTCATTGATTATCCGTTCGGTAGAGAAGCCTGCCTAGGGATTAAGTAGCGGGCTTTCTTCCTCCGCTATGACTTCCAAAACGTCAGGCAAATGCCTTAAATGTTTAGGGTCTTACACATAAAAATAATAATAATGTAAGAAAAGTTTTATCCTCCACAAAAACCACAGTGCGTCTTCGATCTTTTGACCAAAGATAATATAATTGTGAGAAAAAGAAAGAGTGAGATGAAGTGTAAACTATTTTCGTGATTATCTAACCTCAACTAATACGTCAAGCCCATTATAACGAAGTTTTGAAATATCTTTACAAATACGACAAGTACCTATTTACTATTTACTACCTTTATTCGGCACAGATTCACTTTGTACAAATTAATTCGACCTCCGATAGCTATTATTTTGGGGCGCTCAAAATGATGGAACATCGTATCGCGTGCCCCGGACGAATTAGCGGCTCTTCCGAGCTTGCCAACTTAGCAAATAACGAAATGTATTCTTGTTGCAAAAAACGAGCGCACGCGGCCTTTACATGGTGTTTAAACCGGGTTTGTACATAGCACGGAAGGCTGATAACCGATGGCGTCATAAAGTCCTCGAGTGGAGACCTCGCACCGGCAAGCGCCGCGTAGGACCGCAGGATCACGCTGGATGCAAGCCGCTACCAACTGATCTCATTGGAGATCCATAGGGGAGTCCTATGTCCAGCAGTGGATGTCCTATGGCTGAAACGACGTCGACGATAATACAGAGTTCCGTGTCGGGATTGGCCGCAGTAAAGAGAACATGGTCAGGTCCCCACCTGGATCCCCACACGGACAGACGGACAGACGGACCGACGGACAGACGGACAGACGGACAGGCGGACAGACGGATAGACGGACAGACGGACAGACGTACAGACGGACAGACGGACAGACCGGACGGACAGACGGACAGACGAACAGACATACAGACGAACAGACGGACATCGAAGTCTTAGTAATAGGGTCCCGTTTTCCTTTTGGGTACGGAACCCTAAAAAATAGTCTAGCCACTGATCACGTCATACTTTCAAACATAGTCATCCGAATCTTCCTACTAACGTACACCAACGCACGTTTTTGTTTCTTTCTTTACCGTCTCTCTCCATCCTAAGGTTGCCTGGAAGAAATCACTTGCAGTGATAAGGCCGCCGGTTGCTTCACATATCTAAACATCTGTTTTCTGTATTATGTAATGTGTGTAAACTGTGAACCAATAAAGAGTATATCTATCTATCTATCAATGTACATATGCATGAATACTACATTTAAAGGGCCCCGTGCGCTTGTGATTTGCTACATACAACTATACAGCTTTCACATTGCAAGAAACCCCATTTAGCCACTGCAAGGTAGCAAAATGAATTTACAAAGTTGCAAAGATTAAAATGCAATGGTCATCAAAAAATTACGGGCTTAATGCACGTACATTTTTTGGAGGTACGTTTTTATTGAATTTGGAATATTTGAAAAACATTTTGACTTGCCCTATTCAGAATCTAAATACCTACCGATTACTATAAACTGTAAATAGTAGTATTATTTTATTAGGTAGTAACTTTACTGTGAGCTTGACTCGTACGTGGAACGATTTCTTGAATTTTATATCACTTTTAACAAAAATCACCAAGGCATCTAAATGTATTGATTTTTAAGTAACATTAAAAGCAGGGCAGACAGGAGACAGGAAGACCGATATACGACGACGAGTTATTTACACGACATATACTTCCGATTTTACCCTTCACAAACAGAGCTTCCAAATTAAACTCGAAAATGTTTAATACTTAGAGGAAAATGTTAGAATACTCGGCCATAAATTAATGTCGGTACTTATAGCTAATGTTCACGGGGCCTGACGACTGAAGAGGGAAAGTGTCAATTAAACTTTGGCGAATTTCAATTATGGCGTCACTCGCCCTTCTTGGCGGCATATCGGAAATTAATTTATACTCTGGGAAAGCTCATTTACTTATTTAATGTTTGTAATGAATGTTTTCGTCACTTTACATTGTAGCTGCAGTTTTAGCTTTTGATGAAAAGATGTGGTAGTAACTGTAGATACGCTACATTTGCGAGGATGATACACAGATTGAAAATGCTCTATCTTGTCAAAAAACAAAAAAAAGAGATGATAAAATAAGATATTTGGTCTTTAGGCAAATAAATCGGTGGTCACATCAATATCAACAATCTCTTCTAGCTCACTAAGATGAATAAAAATAATGATGATTATGAAACAAAAATACTGATAAATTTTCAATGAAAATCAAATTGAGATGTATTCGCTATGGAACTACTAACTTCCAAACAAACAGGAAAGTTACACGCGATCTTTAGCTAGATCAACAACATCGGATTGCCATTAAATCTAAAAAGTTCTCCTTGCTAGCCAGAAATCTACTTTAGATTTTCATACAGCCGGGCACTTTTGGCTGTGGGCTACCGGAATAACAATCTATCTCACAAAGGATGGCCAGGCGAGCATGAAGAGGTTATTTGGGCGCGAGTCGTGGCCATAATCCACAGGGCGCGGGATCTAGGCCGCACTCAAGGAGCGCATTATCACGGAATTATGCTGATGCGTGCCTGCTCTCCCCCAGACCTGTGACGTCACACGTCTGCAATACATTCCAGTACGCCATCTACATACATACAACCGATGATGGATTTTTATCGCTAATAAGATCGCTAACAACGCCTTGCCTGTTGTAAACGACGATGAGCTAGAAGATGAAGCACGTAGACTTTAATACATTATTAAATTAATTGTGTATCACAGGTTGGTAAACGATGATGAGCTAGAAGATGAAGAACTTTTAAGACATTTTTATTAATTGTGTATCACAGGTTTTTGAAAGTAAGGAGAGACTTATGTCAGTCTAACTTTGTGAATTTAATTGATAATGTATAAACATAATATGCAAATGTAGCGTGATAACAAAGACTTGTAATAGTGAATCAGCATTTGTTTTTAGTTAAACTAGTCAGTTGCAGCATCCAACTATCCACGAGATTCTGCAAAATCTAAGTTCTTATTTGTATTAGCGTGTTTAATTTAGGAGGCCAGTAGTCAAAAGACAAGAAATCTAAAATATTCTAGCTGTATATTTTACCCAACTTAACATTAAAAGCTATTTTGTTGGCAAGAAACCTTTGTAAGTAAAATATGCCATCAGTTTTACTCAAACATTCCATCACAGGTCGCCATCGGGCCCTGGGCCGCCTGGAATGACGCATGTACTCTTTGTCTCTCTGATGACGGTTGATAAGTCAAATACCCACAGAGCTAAATCGCTCTGTGCAAATACCCGAAAGGTCGGATTTGGCTTCGGGTCAGAAAAGGTCTTTACTTTGACGTTGGTTTTTAGGGTTCCGTACCCAAAGGGTAAAAACGGGACCCTATTACTAAGACTCCGATGTCCGTCTGTCTGTCTGTCTGTCTCCAGGCTGTATCTCATGAACCATGATAGCTAAACCGCTTAAATTTTCACAGATGATGTATTTCTGTAGCCGCTATAACAATAAATACTAAAAACAGAATAAAATAAATATTTAAGGGGGGCCCCATAAAACAAACGCGATTTTTCAGAATTTTTTTTGCTCGCTATTAATAATGGCACGAGAAATGGGGCTAAAGGGGCTCCAACACACAACACAGAACCCTTCGTGCGCGAGTCCGACTTGCACTTGGCTGATTTTATTTACGTACCCGATTGCTAAGAGTCAGTTATTGAGGACGTATGTGCTTCTTTATTTTTAAAATAATGAACCATCTCAAGTGATAAAAAGTTCGTAAAGATAGAATAGTACCGAATTTTAATAAACCAAAAAAATACAAGTATAGGCCGAATCAAACATCTTGGCGGCTGTGATGTTAGCTACAAGCTGCGATTAGCCTAAGAAGTTTGCCAGCCTATAGCTATATAAAGCGAAAAACATAACAACTGAAGGGAGCTCGAAGGTGAGAACAAATCTAACCAACAACATCTTGCTTACCGAAAATCCAACCCCTTTAGTCATTTAGTTTATAAGAGGTCTACAGAATACGGGTAGGCCTTGCCCACCCCAAAAAAATAGAAAGTAGCAGCTTTCTTCTTACAGAAAATCTCTAGGCACGTCAATGCTTTTGCGATAAAAGCATCAGAAACTTGACTGACCTTTACCGGTCTAATAAAATGAACGGATTCCTATTCAGATAGAATTTAATCCGATTACCTTAGTTTCTTCACTGGTTACCGTATCCATAAGTAGGTTATATCGAATTTTGTGTCAACAAACATCGCAGTAGCCTTCCTAGAGCGGCTTTTAGTTATCAAATAACACGAATGAGCAGGAAGGTCAATGAGATGTTCGCTCGTGCGTAATGTCGCTTTTCTATACGGATACGGAGACGTTCTTCGGGAAATGGTTCTTAATCAACTTTATATCCGATTTGATTTTTCTTATAGCAAATTTATGTTCACGAGGCATTGAGAATAGCTAATACAGAGTGACTAAGGTATAACTTAGCTTTTAGCAGCATTGTGGAACCACGTTTTCTATCTTTTAAGAAGCTATATATAAAATATTTAAGGTGCCATATCTCCATAGCTTTCTAAACGTAGCTGCTTGTATATTCTGCTCGACACAGGATATTTGACCAACTATCTATCTATGAATATCTATGAACCGAACTTTAGCAGCGCGTGATTCTATCTTGTCAACGTTCGAAATTAATCTATTTTTTCTCTCTCTCTCTCTCACTCTCTTTGAAGAATCGCTTTTTCATCACTGTCTTACAATCTGACCAGCCATAAATTATCAAAACGCAATACACAGTCATTTTTCTAATCTACTGCTTGCGGTTAAATAATTAAAAAGGGTGCTACTTAGTTGCTACCAGGCTCCCTGCAGCAATATGTGTCGCAATTTAACTTAAATACCTATTTAATTGAGTTTAATATTCCAATTATTTTTTATGTAGGAATATAAAAGGCACTAATATAAGCGTGCGCAATAACTAACCTAGTTTTTAACTATGCAAATTAATGGGTAGGTACCTATATTTTCCCGTACATTAAGGAATATTTTTATCGCTTTATTAAATTGAGTCTTTGTGCTAAGTTATTTTGCTAGTTCCAAGTACTGGTAGGAAGCAGGTATGCTGAAGTTAGCTTTATTGAAATATTAAAGACCGTGCTCTTTACAGTCTTGCTGAAAACGTCTTTGTTATTGCAATAGCATTCTGGGATTTACGGCCAAATCGTAACACCGTAGATATCTGTAGCTATGTTGCAACTGATATTATGTTTCAAGTTTTTTTTTTGAATATTGTATGAACGCAACATAAACAATATGTTTTAAGGGGCTAGGGAATTCTTGTAAGAATTTTATCTATACTTGGAATACGATTATATTATGTAGAGTAACGTTTTAGAGTCTCTCTTTTTAATTTGAAGAAATCACATAGATTACTTAGAAATATTGCGTGTGTTTTTTGATACGTTTTCCTCTAAGAGAGTACAAAAAATATTTTGAATGGTATGACAAAATGACTATCAACAGCAATCTAATCTGTAGTATCGTGTCTTCTATTACTTGCAAATGCAAGTAATACCGTGATAATAGTTATTCTGCACGATAAAAGTTATCTATCAAACTAATTTTCTCAAGATAGTAAGTTCAGTCCAAGTCATTTCACTGCGGTATGTCTATCAGAGTTCACGGGTCGGTGCGCTTCCAGAGTTGAGAACTCCTGGGAGAATTTCGAGCAAGCTCTGGTTAAAAATAACATAAAGTTCGTAGGGTACTAAGTTTTCTACTCCAATGATCGGAGCGTAAATAAAAAAACTCCGAAGTGAGCAGATAAAATATATAGCGACCATACAGACGGCCATTGAGAAGCAGTCAGCTAAAAAGGACAAGTTATTGTAAAGACATTGCGATATCGGCCCTTTATATTTTTAGACTAGTTAATAAGCATTGAGTCCAAGAATTTAACTTGAAGCTTCTTTTACATTATTTTACAAATGTGTTTTAAGTTATTTTTGTGAATGATATTTCGACGAAATGATTTCCAAAGTTCATACTTAAAAACTCGGCTTAACATACATGGCACATAAATATTGAGTCGAAAATTACACCTAAAAAGTTTATTCAAGCGAAACTAGCGAAATAAAAAAAACTTGGCGTGTTACTTGCCTGTGTTTTGATAGATAAAATAATAAACTAGCATATACATATACAGTATGCTCTGGCTTAACTCAAAGAAAGTTTGTCTAGTGATGGTTGTGCTTCCAGTACCTAGTGAACATTCTATAGAAGAGATGATTATTCATAGGTACGCCTGTAGTATCAGCAAAGACATATCCTTAATATTTTATATCTTTGTTATTTACCCAAGAGCCTCGAGAACAAATGTCCATGTAACTAAAAGTGACGTCTAAGTGAAAAATAAGTTCAAGCAACAAAAAGTGGAACAAGAAAGCGAGAGATCCTCAACACGACATTAAAAGTTCCCTTGCCAAGTCTACTGGTTCAACTTAAGAGTGCTTCTAGCAGCGGTTATCCAATAAAGCTACGCTACTTTTTTAAGGTTCCGTATCGAATGGTCAAAAATAAGACTATAATTATAAGCCGTATGTTGTTAGTCTATCCACTGTGATTTGTATTTTTGGATCTATTTCTTCAGAATCGTGATACCTTTACAAAAAAAAGTATTTTATCAAATGATTCTTGGTTTCTCATAGTTTCTTCAAGGATTTCTCAAAAGACTATCATGTATCGCCAAACGCCGCGTAGAAAGTCCCCCTAAAAGGCTGATTGATACATCTAATTACGCTCATTTACTATCATTTTTTTTCAATTTTTAACTCATTTATGATTTTTAACAGAGCCTTTACCTAAAGTGTGTTTTTTTTAAGCATACATTACTATATATGATTATAAATAACGCTATTGTACAGAATTCGGTACGCGTGATTTCTGCTCTTAGTTATTAATTTTTTACGAGTCTACTGGGAACGAATTCATATAATAAGTACGCTTTAATCGCAACACACATTCATAATAAAAACGTAATAAACCCGCCTGGGAGGCAAAATTATATTTCATAGCACGCGTTAGTATTTTTTTCCGCTGCACTTAAATCATTTTTATAATAGCCTCACGTAGAAATGTCGTTACAGGTGATGGAAGTGATTAAATGGATGCGAGGATTGTGAATATACGAGATATACGCAAAGCTGTACGAACATTTTTACTTGTAAGCCGGGTATTAGACTTTTTATTTACACGGTTAGTAAAAGTAAGTAAAAATTTTGTATAGGCCGCGTGACTGATGTGACGTGATTTATAAACTGCATGTAAAACCAGGGCGGTTGTATTTAAACCACCTGAAGGCCTCTGACATGAATGAACGGTAAATAACTGGGACCTACAATCAATAAGTCATCCGAGCCACGGAGTTGGAAATGTCGTCCGCCGTCAGCTGTCTGAAGACTAAAGGCGTTAGTCCACCGCCGCCGTCACCGGACCCTCACCGAGAACGAGATGACGGCGCCGAAGTAGTGTAGTAGTATATAATTATGTCGTAGCCAACTAGCTTAATTAGCCGTTCAATCAACAGCCTAGCCTCTTTACTTAACAGTGCCGTTTAACTAGCGGCCTTAATGATATTCAGCCGTAGCGTTTGTTATAACATTTAATAGACTGGCTGGCTAATGCTTAGGCTATTCATACGATAGGGTTTTCAATCAAAATTAGCCTTAAAAATCAAATTGCTCGAGTCAGTCACATCTAAATTGACATTATTATTGTCATTACACTCTTCCACCATTGTATTGTACACAACCAATGAACAGGCTAGGCAAGTAATGAAACGTCATCGATCCAAGTCATTTGCCTAGCTGTTTAATCAAATGGCTGAATATCATTCAGGCCGCTACTTGAGCGGCGCTGTTTAGTAAAGAGGCTAGGCCTATAAATTTACTATAGCCGCGTATATACCGCGGCGCTAGGGTGACGGATATGCGGTGGACACGCAGCTATAGTAAATGTATGTACCGCTCATCGACTTGGCATTTATATTGATGGTACCGCTACTCCGGCGCCGTCATCTCGTTCTCGGTGACGGCCCAGCGACGGCGGCGGTGGAGAAACGCCCTGACCGTGCCGAACGTTTTTTTGACTTTGGCAAGCATTGTTAGTATTATTTTATTTGGTTAAAGATTTAATATTCATTTTCATAAAATAAGCTGGTGTTGATTAATACATTTTTTAAACTCTGCTCTGATTCGAGCAAAGCTTTCTCCTTATGTCAAGCATCACGCTTATTCATTAATCAACGGGAGCCTGAGTTTTGACCTTTAATAGTTCAAAACCTTGCGTGGTGCAGCACTGCGCCGGTCACCTTGAGATAATTATTATCTAGATATTTCTAATTTACAAAATAAATAAATGTGTAAGAAAATTAAAAAGCAAGCCAAATTATCCGAGCTATTTACTGGATCAAAGTTTTTCTCTGTAAAAATCTAAAGTATAACGGGAAACCTCATACACATAATATATCTTTCTGTGTCTTCATATATCTTTGGATACCTTTGACTAAATAATTTATGATTCCTTTGATTTAAAAAAATATTCTTACATAAAAATTATAACTTTATAATTTAGCTTTCTCATGTCAAAGTAAATACGTAAACGTACTTGTAATACAACAATTCAATAATAATTACTTACCTAAACTTGTATTTAAGTAACCCAAACTAAATTTGCTACTTTTTAGGGTTCCGTACCTCAAAAGGAAAAAACGGAACCCTTATAGGATCACTTTGTTGTCCGTCTGTCCGTCTGTCAAGACCCTTTTTCTCAGGAACGCGTGGAGGTATGAAGCTGAAATTTATATCAATTACTCAGGTATACTGTCCCTTGAAGCTGTGAAAAAATCAAACTTCTAAGCCAACGCAATCAAAAGATACAGCCGTTTATGCCGCAAATTTTCGACACTTGCAAGGGAATCAAAACCTACAGGGTGCTTCCCGTGAACTCAGAATCTTGAAATTTGGTACGAAGCAACGTCTTATAGCATAGATAAAGGAAAAATTACGAAAACCATAAATTTTTAGTTACATCACATAATATATTTTTTTTTAATAATTTTAACCTTACTACCCATTTCCTCATAAACGCGTAGAGGTATTAAATTGAAATTCATACCAAATACTCAAGTCTATAATACCTTTAAGCTGTAACAAAATCAAACTTCTATGTCAACGCAATCAAAAGAAACAGCAATTTAAGCTGCATATTTTGAAACTCGCAAGTACTCGCAAGGGAATCAAAACCTAAAGGGTACTTCCAGTCGACCTAGAATCTTGAAATTTGGCATGAAGCAACGTTTTATAGCACACATAAAGGAAAAATTGCGAAGTTACATTACAAAATATATATTTTTTAATAAATATAAACTTATTACTTTTTTTGTCGTAATGAACGAACTTTGTAAACCTTGCAGGTTTGTACGGAACCCTCGGTGCGCGAGTCCGACTCGCACTTGGCCGGTTTTTTTTCTTATAAAAAGTCTTCCCTAAATATGAGCATGTCATCTGACAACATAATTTAATTAGGAGCTTAACTTTCCCGTTGCGGTTACCATCTGCACGTCAGTAATTTTCAATTTATCGGCATCGTTTCAGATGTTCTAGTTAATTTTCGTAATTATACTGATATTTTAGTCAAATTGAAGCCAACTGGTGAATGATAAATTATGAATGTTGAATTTGTCGTTGCAGTGAAGACAAAATTAAGTACGGTCTGTATCAAACATAATTAATTAATTGAAATTGACCACGCTGCTTTGGACTATTGAAATCTAAAGCCTTTCTTAGTTAGCCTTATTAGTTAACCTCTCCCGATGCAACGGAGCTACGGATCAATATGATTTTTTGCACGGATTTAGTTTAAAGTTAGGATAGTGTCAAAGACTACTTTTTACGTCGGAAATAAAAAAAAATCTATGGATAAGCGCGGGTCTAAGGTACAATATAGTTATCAATATACTGGCTTCAATTTCGCCTTTTGAACTTTCGACCCCATTTCGACCTAGAAATTGGAGGCAACTGGTAAATGTTAGAAGATTTTTATGTTCTACCGTAGCAGTAAAGACCGTAACGTCTTCAGGTAACCGCCGAACCGCAATTTCGGGAAGTTACGTGTCGGTAGCGTTTCTTACGGTTAGGGGCAAGTATGAATATTGCATCGCTACGTGTTCCGCAGGCCTGTGCCAGTTTGTATGCATAGATTTATTACAGTCGTGGAACGTAAATTGTCGTAGATAAGTGGGTTAATCCCGGTGCTATCGAGCGCGGTCGCCGGATAAAGTAACGAGTGGCCTGACTAGATAAACTTGGTTTACGTCATTCTGCGTATCGGGCATAGAGTCCGAGTGGCCGAAATGAAAAGTGATCTAACACTTGCTTGTTCACATACTGTATAGAGACTATATGTAACATTTTATACCTAAAGTCACCTTTTTACGTTTTTTGACCGACGTACCGAACCGGAGGAGGTACTCAATTCGACGCGTATATTTTTTTATGTATAACCACGCATAACTTTTTTCGTAGTTATCCGTATTCAATGTTTTTTTTTTATTAGGTAGAATATACTTTGAAGTTGGTTTCATTTAAGTTTTATTGAAATCGGCTGAGCCATTTTTGATAATTTAACAATAATGTGAAAAATGCTACATCCGTGCGAAATATTCGCGAATTATGTACACGGGTGAAGTCGGTCATGCTATTTTTTCCAAAAAAATATTATTATCTAGCTGTTTTTTTTTTTTTTTAGTGTAGTGTTTCCGAAGACGATGTCGAAGATCGAGCGAAGTGGAGGAGAAAAGTGAGGAAAGCTGACCCCATCACCATGTGGGATACATAGCCAGGAAGAGAGAGAGAGCTGTTTTTCACTATAATTCATAGTTTAAGGAACTAAATGTTAAGCTATTTGATATTGATATTTAAATATCAAGACAGTTGCTACGTACCAAGCAAATGAAAACTTTTTATATTTTAGTGACTATTCATTATTATGTTAAACTTTTAACTATTAAATTAGCAATAGACTATTAAAAGGCATAGCAGGTATCTCTATTAGGTGATTTGATAACAAAATCTAGTAGTCACACCATATTTGCAGGAAACGTAGAGCAGATTACATCTTTAAATTTCGAAAAAAAAAATCGAAATTACAAATTAGCTTTTGATTCGAACTTACATAAAAAAAAGGTTTCTAAATATAAATTGTGTCAGTGAGCAGGAAAAGGTAAACGGTGAAGCTGGTCTCATATATACAATGTTATGATTTTCAGCTCTACCTATGAGTTGCCGGAAATGCTGTCACCACATTACGCCTACTCAATACATGATATCGTTTCTCAAGGTGACAGGAGAGTTAATAAGCCACAGAGCACAAATATTTTGAAAGCTCGGTATTGTATATGTCGTATGTTTGAATATCTTGCAAATGTCTGTTGCTACCTGTTAAAATATGTTCTCAAGTTGCAAAGGTTACTCGTATATGAAAGAATTTGATTGATTTTGCCTTTTTTAAATTGTAACGCCACGACGGTTCCCTTTTTGCACAAACTCTAAAAATATTTGATTCGGAACTGAGCTATTATAAGAGTAGGCGAAAAATTCAACGTACGTCGTGGCCAAAATTCGATATACTTTTACATATATTCAAATTTCCTATGACCGATAGATTCATAGCGTTTGTAGTAGGAAGAGATGGAAATACATTTAAAAACGTTACTCTCTTTTTTAGCTCATTGGGTAAAAATATAAGTAGACACCTTCGTGATCGAGTTCCGTAAACAAGAGTTAATAAATATTTACCGTAGAGCCGGGAGTGCAATTTGGAGCTGCTCTATCTTGAATCAACATTTACTTTATATTTTTTGAAACGAAATCCACGATAATTTGTTGAAATAATTAAATACGGGAAATCTTATCTTTCTTCTTTATTCTTAACTCTTTATACAGGGTTATTGGTAATCAATTAGCATCCTTTTAAGGGGCTTATTCCGTACATCAAAACTTACAACTTTTGTTCAAAGACTTTTATTAAAACTCAAAAAAAAAAAAAAAAATAGAAACGTTCACCCTCGACAAAATGTATGGAACAGCTATTTCTTTTTAGTTTTCACAAAAGTCGCTGAACAAAATTTGTTAGTTTGATGTACAGAATAAGCCCCAAAAAGGATTTTGATTGATTACCAATAACCCTGTATAAGTCATTATTTTTATGAACCTGGCAACAATGAATGATATTACACAGTTGTTACATTGTGGCTCAGTGTTTATCTATTTGTATAGTAAAGTATTTGTGTGTGTAAAAAAATAATACCCTCCAATTCGATCCCCAATTTAAAACTGTGAGAAAATATGCTCTTCTATTCGTGTTCTCAAAATAACACCTACTAATTAGATTGTACTTATAAATCACGTTTAATAATAAACTTCTAGAGAACTAACAGATGCTGTAAGTAAATCGTATATGTCCAGAACCTGGCATACCATGATTAGATAGAAGTAAAAGTCTTTAGGCAACCGATAGGCAATACCTACTTGCAAAATCTGCACGATCATAACATTACTTGCAGAAGTTTAATTGATTCTATTTCAATTACATGAATCATTTATTCTAGCCATCATATTACAAGACAAGTACGTACTTCAAGTTTTGTAACATAAAACCACTTTGTTTATTAGTTTATTAGGAACCCCACAATAAGGAATCCGGAAATCACGTTTCACGTAGTAAAACTTTTCACGGTCGTAAAAGACAAATTAGGTTAAGTTACATCTACGCTGAAGGTGCATGGGTGGGAGTGGTAGCCGAAGGTCACCCTCGACACCTGTTATTTATTAGATTTGTTTCGATCCCAGATAATCTTGTTACCGCTGGCCCGCCCCGCCTCGCTACGCCGCGCCCTGTCTGTGAGGACAAGAATTTTTGTGCTAAAGATACTACGGAATAAGGTAGGTACCTACTAGCAGAAAGCCAGTGAGAAATATAAGATACTAAAAAGCTTTTCTTAGATGCTCGTGTATTATTGTTTCTAGCTTAATGCTTACACGTGTCGGGTCTTTTCTATTTAGCTTTCTATTTTGGAAAGGCTTAGTCTTTTGCTATTATTTTCAGAGCTTTTTCAGAGAAGAATAAAATGTTTGGGTTTGTTGTTTTCAAATCATTTTAGATTTTAAAGAATAGCGTATTTTGTCGGTTACAATCCTTTTACAAGATAAACTATGAAAATATCGATGGACATTTAAAAAATGAATACTGAAATATATTTGCCACCCTTTGAGTCGGTTCCAAAAGTAATAGTAATAACCTGCGACAAAGCTTTATGGTAACATCAGTGTCCCATACGCTACTGCTGAGCAAAGGTTACCCATTTTATTCCAAAAATCTCTCTCCACCGCCATCTGCTTCCTTTTCTTTGATATTGAAAAACATATATCTGAATATGAAATATATAGGTAACCAGCACACAAATGCATTGAAATGGCTTATAGGTTGTACGTTGTACTTTACCTGCCCTTTAGTAACTCACTGTTGAACATAGGCATACGTACATACGTACGAACATAGGTATTTGAAGGGTGATTTGGCCATGTCCATCATACTGGCCAGATTGTGGCTTGGTTTATTCTTATCAACAGGCCTACGCCATTCGAATTTATTCTCCTGCCGTATGCTAGTTTGCTTACGATGTTTTCTTTAAACCGAAAAGCAAACGCTGTGAAAATCTGTAGGTAACTAATTCCTAAAAACTCATTGTGACGAAACTGAGATTTGAAACCACGACCTCACGGTTTAATGGCAAGCGTCCTCCCGCTATAGTCCACCCCAGCTTTAAATGGCTTGATGCAAAATAGTAAAACTGCTGTCCCAAATCGAATCGCAGCTATTGTCAAAACACAATCTCATGATTGATGACTTGTGCGGTGCGAATGCAAATCCAGTCAATATTGAGTTTGCTAGTCGACGGTATATTGGGCTTTGACAGTGCGATTCTCAAAGTCGTTTGGTTTTATGTTCTGTTCCGTGCTCATGGTGCAGTTGTGGTCATAATTTATGAGTAGCTAGCTTTTATAACTTTTGTAAAATTGCTAGGCAAGCCTGGTAAATGCTAGGCCTCATAATAAAAGACAGTACCTATGTGGTCAAATACTGGAATAAAGACAGTGTCAAAATGGCTAAGAAATATTCTGCTTTCTATAAATATCTCAAAAACGAAATATCTCCCATTCACAAGAAATAGTTCTACTCAACCGAAAACACCGTTGAAACTACAAATATACAAGTCAGTCTGCGACATGGATCATACATATAAATGTGAGAATTTGGAACAGCAGGCATCAGAAATCCGATACCTTGGTATAATACTGGACATGCCCCTACAATGGTCCAGCCATATCAAGAATATCTGTAGCAGAATCAGGAAATTAATGTTTGTTTTCAAGCAGCTTCGGCATGGCATGTCCTGAAATTTGAATCTCTTGGTAAAATATATTATGTCTAGCCCAATCCATAATAAAAGCGATTGCTTTCCATCTTGGGGTTCAGCAGCCAAAACAGAATTGGAGCGTTTGGAAATATCTCAAAGAGCCCTGTTAAAGGTTTATGACCTTCAAACACAGACTACAGAATTGTACAAAAATTGCGCAGTACTTACAGTTATTAATCAAGGCAACCATCATACGGCAACACAAGCATGTCAGTTCAGAAAGTCAAAGAAAAGGAAAGAGATCTTGCAAAAGAGAAGAAAAGACAGAGTTTTCAAATACACTGGTTCCCGAACCAAATTTGGTGCCATGAGCGTAAAAAATTTAGCACCAATCAGAAAAGCCATAGAGATCGCAAATGCTACCAAATTTGAATGAAATGCGTTAGTAGTTTGTTGCGTGCGTTGTTTTGTACACAAACACACATACGCACACACACACACACACACACACACACACACAGACTACTATAGTATCTTATCTCATAATATCTTCTTCTTTTCAGCCATAGGACGTCCACTACTCGACATACACTTCCCCTAAAGATCTCCAAAAACAAAACTTTGTAAATGGTTCTGGTGATTACTACGAATTATGTGATCGTCATAACGATGTTATGTAGGTAACAGTTTTTACGAATATTAAAAGACATTTTTTCCTACCACAATGCCCTTAGCCCATCGGACAATAGGGCCGAACAAATATCTACTCTTTTGTGTCTATATTATTCAATTTGTACAAACACCTCATTAGGTAAAACATTATTCTGTGTGGTGAATAAAATTAAATAACCTACCTACTTAAAACAAAAACTCTTTTGTATTCAAATCTGAGAATACATAGATTTCATAATACCCGGTCGTGTAATTGTGGCCACAGTCTAATTTATTAATAGTAAATGTGACCTCATAATGCCATAGAATAAAAGAACGGTGATTTATATCAAAATTTCTGTAATGTTATCGGGTATAAACGGTAGAGGGCTACTGGATTTAATTCAGTGAGGCACGGTTAAGGCGCCTAAATATTATATTTTCAGGCATTTCACGCCTAAACGGCCGATAGGTTCAGGTAGACCTTCTATAAATTGAATTAACGAGGCCTACCTAGATGCGGATTGTGGACGTTTTTATGCGAAGTTGGGTTTCTTCCGGAAAATAAAAGTACATAGACACCGTTAGGTACTAGAGTACCGTCCTATAATACATACCTACGGCTAAAATTACGGAAACAGTTTTCGGTATCACGTACACATTATATAAATTATAGTATAAACCTAGAGAGAGCCACAAGTTTGAAAGGGCACATATAAATCCTACTACAATTGGCATTTAGAATTGATTAGTGTCCTCAGGCAGGCGGGAGGCGTCGGAAGCGAGCTATTGTTGGCTCCTATTGTTTGTTCCCGTGCTGGAGCGGGCAATAACGTTCGGCCATTAAAATTCGGGTCAGGTTGTTGACACAAATTTATGAGAGCCCTAAAAAGGGTAGCCTTGATTTTTAACGCCACCTTCGATATCGCTATTTAAAGGTCAATATATTAGACCAGGAGTAAAACGCGACCCCTAAATAAGGACTGACCTTTAAACTCAGACGTAATCCAGTCGCAGAACCGGCGAATACGTATCTGGGTTATGTAAGGATAATTACAGCCTACCATTGTAGAGCCAGCTCGACAAGCGGAGGGTCTCGTCCCGAGCGAATTGTAGCAATAAAAACTTTAAAGTAAGGCCCCAATCAAGAACAAACATAAATTCACGTAGGCAGTCATTCGGCTGAAGCGTTTTGTGAAGTTTACTAAAACGGTAATAGCTGTATAGTCGGAGCTATCATAAAGTAGTATAAATGACTACTTATGGCGTGCGTTTTCTAACCACACGCACGTTTTACGGCATCATAACTTAAAGCGGTTTAGCAGTAACTCGTAAAAGAACCGAGCACAGATCTTGACCTGGTATAAATAGATGGTTTCATTTAGAGTTGCTGACTGAACTAGAGTTATTGCAAACTAGCTGTGAAAACATTGGATTTTTATTTTGAATGTCTTACGTTCCCACTTATAGAATACCATTTAGTCTTTTTAAAATTATGAGTGTAAAGTGTCTTTAGGTTTTAACAACGAAGAAAAATATGGTGAGATTTTTTTACATGTGCTATAGTTTACTAAAATATATAAAGCCTGCCAACCGGTATTTGGATGTAGGCAAACAAAATCTTCCCCGCAGTGAAAAGAACCCCGTGCTCAGCAGTAGCGCTGTTCAATTCATGGCCAAAACAAAGAGAAACCAAGCTGATACTATTTGGATACGTAAGTTTTCCCCTTGGGTCTACAATAGAGATATCGAGGAGATTTTTAGGTCACGCGAGCCTTGATTAAAAACCCCGCGAATGGTAATATACGGCGGAAAGCTTAATCTCCCCGCTTTCAATTTCCACGTTTAATATTCATTCAATTATGTATTAAAATGATTCATTTCAAAAAGGTTTGAAATTTAGATTAAATAAATATCAGATTTGAATACTTTGTAGAGGTTCAAATTCGACATTTCAAATTTTAGAATATATTAAGGCCTAATAACAACGTTAAGTAGAGTAGAGATAGGCAGAGCGATGTAGATACTTGTCCACAGGCATAAGCTATGCTTAGCTAGCTGACAACTACTAAAGATTTTTGACTGCCTCGGTGGCTCAGTGGTTAGTGACCCTGACTTCTGGGTCAAAGAGGCGTGGGTTCGATGCCAACCCAGGGCAAACATTTTTGTGATGAACATAGTTTGCTCTGTGTCTGAGTGTTATTTAGGTACTATCTATATAAGTATGTATTTAAAATATGTATATGTAGTATTTCAGTCTCTGGCAGCCACATCACAAGCTATGCTTAGTTTGGGGTCAGAGACCGTGTGTAAGATGTCCTCTAATATTTATTTATTTATTAACCAGTGTGATTATAAATCCGGTAAGTATTTATAAACATCATAAACATTTTGTTAATGATAAATCTTTCAAAACTCATATTATTGTAAAAGATACAATGATTTTAAAATATCTAGGTACACTAAATTGTGGTGTCTAAATTGTTTCAACTAACAAAAGCTACTAGGTAACTTTAGCACATTAAGCCTCCGAAGTGAGAAATCTCCTTCATTATTAAAGGAGTTTGCGTTGAAATATCTCCTCAACAAACTATGTGGTGAGATGGCGCAGTGCGGTGGGTATAACCATCGTGAAAGTTGTTTCATTTCTTTTGTAATGTTCTTAGTTGATGTTTGTTCTTCAGAGAAACTTAGAGGAATAGAATTAATTCAACGATGGTCATCATCAGGTCATCACGTCAACATCCTGGTTAGATCAACTCTCTAGGTACATTAGCACTAAACGCGCAGTTCAAGATTATCATTATGTAAAAAAAACACTATTTATGTATAGATAAGAACAGGTATAGTTTTAAGGTCGGAGAGAATGTCATAGACTACTTTTCATTCCGATTAATAAAACCAAACCATCACGCGGGCAAAGCCGCTGGCAAACGCTGCCGTTAATTTGCCAATACGAGTTTAGCAATTTCTAGTATTTATTATACGAGTATAAAGCTGATCAAAACGACTACGACATAACGCGACTGCTTATCATACAAATCGTCTACCCCTGCTGACTATATATTATATAATCTGTTCGGGATAGGCTGGACTTTACGACCAAAATTAAAAGGCTTGGTTGGTGTTACGAGCTGTGATGAAAAACTTTCGAGACCCGCCATAAAATTTTCTGGGCGACTTTTTTTACTAAAATGGATTTACGGCTTTGTAAATTAAGGTTCTTTTTCGTTAAGTTATTTTTGGCACAAAAAATGTAAATTGGACATTTGTAATAACATTTGTTTCATAAACATTACAGAAACAACCAAATAATAATCAGCCAATGCGAGTCGAACTCGCGCACGAAGGGTTCCGTACTGTATTGGAGCCCCCGTTAAATATTAATTTTATTTTGTTTTTAGTACTTGTTGTTATAACGGCAACAAAAATACAGCATCTGTGAAAATTTCTACTGTCAAGCTATTACGGCTTATGAGATACAGCCCGGTGACAGACAGACGGACAGACAGACAGCAGAGTCTTAATAATAGGGTCCCGTTTTTACCCTTTGGGTACGGAACCCTAAAAAAGATCAAAGAATAACATCACGATATTTTTGTAAAATAAATTTGATGTAAGTATCTCTTAATATAATATATCATTTTCAGACAACAATAATTATTTACTTTTATGAATGTAGCATAAAAAATAAATTAATGTTGTACAGTTTTAAAAAACTCAAAGACATTAACGGTTTTAATTAAACGTTTGATCAACAGATAAAGCCTTTTGGAGAATTTTGTATCATAAAACTGACGCTGCAAGCTTCATAAGCGGTTTGCATACTCGTAGTAGCATTATTTATAAAGGTATAACATTTTTTTTAAAATAAATTATGTTTTTCTCGCTTTCACGCATAGCATATCCCACCAACGAGATTTTGACGAATGACTATAATATCATCATGTATTATATAAACGAGGCTCGAACTCCAGAGAAATGGAGCGTGGAGGATGTCCGAACGTTTTTCTATTTTGTATTGCACAAATCATATGAAAATATGATTTACTAGTACGTAAACTCCGCCGTACATAAACTCTTGCGGTTGCATTTTATTTTTAAATAAATAAATTTTGTTTCTACAAACTTCTGCTTATCACTTAAAAAACAGTAAAACGTAAATCATTCGTTACAGTTTCAGGTAAGGTGACCATGGTACCCAAATTAGGATTAACCTGTATGATGGCATACCAATTTGATAAGCAATGAATATTATCTATGTAATTTAATTTAATACAGTGGACTCACGGCACGGACTACAACGTTTTGCATCGGTCCACACATCAATGTTCTGCTCCTCATTGATAGATTTTGAATCTCAGAGAATAACAAATTTTCTGTGAGGTAAGCGTAGAGTTAGATTTGTCGTGATAGATAGATTTCTGTTCGGTGCACTGACCTGCAGCTCTCGCCTCCTTGCAAGCGAGCACCATGCTGTGGCGCACGTCGGGGTTGTCGTCGGCGATGGTCTCACCAACAGCCACGAACCGCTCGACGGCGCAGCACACGGCGGCGCCCACGCGCTGCACGGCCGCGCCGCTCGCGGCCGCCTCGCCCCGAGTCGCCACCAGGCTGCTGATCTGTTGCGTAGACAAATCTGTATTAGTAATAATCGGCCAAGTAAGAGAAAACGACCACCCGGAAGAAGGCGAATTTTGTGGCTCAAAAATCTTCGTAGGTGGTTCAATCTGAGCACAAGATCACTATTCCGCGTAGCGGTTTCCAAAGCCCGCATAGCCTTAATGACAGCCGACCTCCGGTAGGTACCTCAAGAAGAAGAAAAAGTGCGAGCCAGACTCGCGCACGAAGGGGTACCGTATGGACTTGAATATACAATTGTTATTAAAATCGAGCGAAAAACGGCTAAAAATTCAGGTTTGTTGTATGGGAGCCCCCCTTAAATATTTATTTATTTCGGTTTTTAGTATTTGTTGTTGTAGCGGCAAAAGAAATACGTCATCTGTGAAAATTTCAACATTCTAGCTATTATGGCTCATGAGATATAGCCTGGTGACAGACAGACGGACAGATGGACAGCGGAGTCTTAGTAATAGGGTCCCGTTTTTACCCTTTGGGTACGGAATCCTAAAAATTACTAGCGTACTAAACTTACGAGCGTTCTCTCTACAATCTAAACATTGCGATAAACAATTCAAAGAATTGAATCTGCATACCACTGATAATTGGGTTTCCGTCCTCGTGCTTTAGCCTCGGTCCAAATTAGCTCATATGTTTACCATTCACCAACTTACATCATTGGTAATTCTTCTTTGATTGTGAAATTGTGGACCACGTGTGGCGCAGTAGGAGAACGCTCTCCTAACAGTCGCAAAATTGCGGATACAAATCCCGTTTCAATTTCTCTGATTATTTAATAGATGAATTAAATTATGACCACATCGTCTATATCTTTCCGATAGGCTGTAAACTTGGCTAAACTTCTAACTAAACCTCCTGTAGGTGTCATAATAGTAGTTTATGCAACTGTCATATAATGAAGGGTATTAAAACACGAGTGTGAGTTTACATAATAGTAACGAGTGTTTTAATACCCGTGTTATATGCAGTTGCATACACTACTTTATCTTCACAAATAAAAATAAAAAACATATTGCGACGGGACGGGACGGGACGGGACGGGATGGGACGGGGCGGAACGGGACGGGACGGGATGAGACGGGACGGCACGGACGGGACTGGACAGGACAGAACGGGACGGGACGGGACGGAACGGGACGGGACGGGACGGGACCGGATGGGACGGGACTGGACGGGACGGGACGGGACGGGACGGGGCGGGACGGGACGGGACGGGACGGGACGGAACGGGACGGGACGGGACGGGACGGGACGTTACGGGATGGGACGGGACGTTACGGGACGGGACGAGACGGGACGGGACGGGACATGACGGGACGGCACGGGACGGGACTGGACGGGACGGGACGGTACGGGACGGGACGGGACGGTTTTTGGGTTCTTATTCTTAGGATTCACGCGTACGTATATTGTCACAGTGAACTTGGCGCCATTAAAATCTAACCAATGAGAGCGCAGCTGCGCGCGCTGGGCCAATCAGGAGCGAGCGCGCGATGTTATAATGAGATTTTACGATATCGATGTGGATATTATAACATCATGTGAAATTGCTTAAATTGAGTGTTTTGTTGTCTGCGCTATAACAGTAGTCATTATAAGTCAAGTATTGGAAACATAAGTAGAATGTTATAACATTAGTGTAGATAAAGTAAATATTTTGATTCCTTTAGGAATAAATTATAGTAGTTTATGCAACTGTCATAATATAACAAAGGGTATTAAAACACGAGTGTGAGTTTATGGAACGAGCGCAGCGAGTTCCATAATAGTAACGAGTGTTTTAATACCTGTGTTATATGCAGTTGCATACACTACTTTATCTACACTCTTTTAATTTGTATTTTAAAAACAAAACGCATTGCGAAACATTAAATTCACGCGTACGTGTATTGTCACAGTGAACTTGCCGCCATTAAAATCTAACCAATGAGAGTGCAGCTGCGTGCGCAGGGCCAATCAGGAGCGACCGCGCGCTGTTGTTCTTTTTTTATTTCATTGGCACAAGATCTTACCAAAGAGTTTTGTGTATGTAAGTTTAGTAGTTTCGACGAAGTTTTCACCTATAACCCAACTGTTTTCAAAAGCCAGCCTAATATCAAAATTTTATACAACTTGTATGAGGATTTTGACATAAGGCTCGCCAGGTTAATTGGTCGCGTTTTATCGATGTTATAATGAGATTTTACGATATCGATGTGGATATTATAACATCATTTGAAATTGCTTAAATTGAGTGTTTTGTTGTCTGTGCTATAACAGTAGTATAATACTCGTAAGTCAAATATTGGAAACATAAGTGGAATGTTACAACATTAGTGTAGATAAAATTACCTACTAGTGTACTTATCGTGGTGGTTCTTATTACAGATAAGGTTACGCGCGAATCCAACAAAATATACTTAATAAGAATAACCAGCTGATTTCTTCCAATTTGTCAGGGTTGTTCACGTACCATAATAAAAGTTGTTCAATGAGCCTTTAGCTTAGTGGCGCTCTGTATTTAAATGACAAAGGGTCTCAAAGAAGGATACTTAGAGCCACATTGGGAGTTATGTAATGGGTTAAGAGGACTTTATACGCCATGTTCCGTCTCGCTCGCACAATTTTGCATTGATAAAGATAGAAAATCACGACATGTAAACTTCTGAGAACTATGCGTACTTAGCATTTGTTTATCATCAAAAAAATAAGATATTTTTATCTCTTCTTCTCCCTCACAGCCTCTATAGACGCTCTGAGAGAGGCTCTTAGAGCCAACCGCCATATCGGAATGTGCGTAACATGGTTGACAGTGTCACAATCTACTGGAAGAAGTAAGTAAAAATAATCATATAACTCTCCAGTGGATCAAGAGACACAGCGGATCCAGAGGTAATGACGCGGCTGACAAGCTGGCACGGTGAGGTTCAGGCAGACGCCCCGTAGGAACCGGACCAACGATCCTTCTGCCGTTCAGCCAAGTCAAATCCTGGATTCACAAACATAGATTCAGACGACACAAGGAATACTGGGCAAGTATCGAGGATGGCAGACAGACGAATGAGGCATTCCCGCGGAGTAAAATCCGTGATACTACCGTCGGCTGCTAAACCTTACTCGTGACAAACTCTTGCGAGTCGTCGGAGTACCTGAAACTGCTCTCTTAACAAACACCTTTTTACTCATGTATGTGTTACAGACATCCCTCTACACAGAGGATGTATGGAGGAAGACGAAACGGCCGCGCAAATGCTTCTAGAATGCAACAGCGTGGCTGAACAACGAACAAGCATCCTTGGATCACCGCCGACGATGCTCTGGGAGGCATGCGTCAGCGAGCTGCTGGCCTTCCTTGGGGACATCGGGTGGATCAATTAGACACCCGACTCACGCACAAAAGGCTGCTCTTTTCTGCAGCCTAAATTCTGGAAAGATCCGCGCGTCAAGGTTCAACATGGTTGATCCAACATTATTATCATTAAAATTGATTGGAGTTCAACCAGTCAAACGTACATCGGCACATTGTCGGAACGTCGACCCCAACTTCGACTTCAACCATATCAAAACGTGTATGAAGAACTCCCCCATAAATGCTCACTAAAGTTTAAAATTCAAGGCAAATGTGCGAGTGAGACAGCATTGGCTGGTTGGAAATCCGTTAAGGAGCCTAAAAGTTTCAGGATCCGGGTGAGTTGGTTTCCGTGCCAATGAGTTTGCGTTGTACCTACTTTATAGATTAGTGAGCGCTTTGTTATTACAACTTTATACTAATTGATTATGATTTGACGTAAACTCTTAATGGGTAATGGGTAAAATAGCCGGAGTTATTTCTTTATAAATATGAGGAAGCAATTTAGTGCATGAAAGTCGCGAGCTCAGAGTAAAACGTTGTTGCCTACATGTTGGCTTAGGTGATGGTCATTTTACAGTTGTTCTTGCATTAATCTATAGCTAAGTAGGTACTATAGATTGATAATCAGCCACAAACATGTCATATAGTTCTTTATATTCTCATGCTACTGATCTCTGGCTTAACGCGGAAATTATATCGCTAAATGAGCCGTTACGTAACGCTTAACGTTGATATGAGAACATTTTAACGCGTTAAAACTTTGTCCGCATCAGGTAAAGGCTTAATCCAACAAAAACATTCTTATGTGAAATGAAACCAAGTCTAAATCACAGTTCCCACTATCAAAAAGTTGTCAGTTCTCACGTAAATCCATGCTTCTAACTCAACACGCCTTACTCTACAAGTTCTTACTCCACAAACTCTACAGCTTAGTCAATATATGTGACTTGGCCGTTTTGTATTGTAGATAAACTAAAAAACTTTAATAAATATGCTTAATTTATAAATAGGTTAAATAGTTTTCGGGTTATGAAGGGGTCAAGAGTGGCTCGAAATGGTTCGTGTAATATTACACACGTCGCGTCGCCAGTTCCTTTTTCTTAGACTTGGCTGGACACGTCTCTAGATATGCGCGTAGCATCAAAGATACATTAAAGTCTGTCAACACGTTTTAAATAGCGTAGCCTCAGAACAATAACTTGCATAGCAGCCAACTATTATACTTTTTACAGGACAATCTAGTTATTTAGGTAGTTATTTATTTATTCTGCTAGTTTTAATTTCTTTACATTTTTAAATTACATTAGTAGTGTACGGCAGTACATTATCAGATACACAATTTTTTATCTCAATAGCTCATTTAAAAAATTTCAATAGAATAATTGCGATTCTATGGCCTAATCTTTGTTACAATATGAAAAGCCCTTGCTTATCTCGCAAACGCATACTACATTTGATTTAGTTTGCGTTCACTGACCACTGATTATATCTATTTTTAAATGTAATTTAGGTATTAATTCTTAACAAAATGATATGAACAACAATTATCAATTTATTGTCACAAGATACAAAATTACAATTGTTGTGAAGACACTATTCCCCAAACTGGGTACAATAAATCATCTAATAAAATAAAAAATTGCCCAAATATTATCTTTAGATGTCATGCTAATTTAAGTACCAACAGCATAGTTAATGCATAAAAAGGTAGTATTATATTTATTCCAAAGTAAGTAAGTTTTTACCACGTAAAAATTAAATTTCTCTGTAAGACAGTAAGCACGATTACAGAGGCGCCAGCGTAAATTAAAAAGCAACGTAAAAAGCGTTCTCTCTATCGAATGCCTAAAGTGAAAAAGGAACAGAACTATGCTATTTAGCTAATTTAATTACGCTGGCGCCTCTGTAATCGGGCTTAATAAGCGCCAAATATAAGTGTTATTTTTCAAGTATTTATGTAGTAGCAAAACTACGAGGTCGTAGCAGGAGTGCTACGCTGTTTCTCGCGTAGGTCTAAGTGTAGAAAGGACGTAGCTTCGTAGCTCTTAGCGTTGCCTTGTAGCTTTGGCGTATAACAATAATGATATTATAAAAGTAAATAAATACAGCAATCCATCACGTCAATACATACCGTATTGTCTAAAACAGATCACTTTTAATGATAAGGTCGCCCGTAGCTTTACTCACTCACTTCTGTACATCTATGTTTTGTAGGTATAATATCTGTTTATGTGAATCAATAAAAAGCTTATGTATCTGTTAACCTATTACACTTTTGTAATAAATATTCCATTTCGAATTGAAATATAGAAATCAAATCAATTTATAAGACTACTGTGGCATTAATTGTTGTAAGTTTTAGAATACCTATTTATTTATACTTTATTACTATTTACTGCAGGTAAAGTTATCTTAGTTTAAATTGCTAATAAACCTGTCTTTATAAGTAAAATAACACGTTTTTTCCCCAAATAAAGGTATATTGATTGAAAGTGAACTTAAATTTTTAGACAAATGAAATAAATTTTAAATATTATTGAACTTAAGAACCATACTGTTATTGCCTTAGTAATCTTATCTGATATTATCTATTCATTTGTATTTTAACGGATATACAATAGAAAATTAGAAAATAGATTCCATTAATTCTGGTGAATATTTAAGTGGCTGTTATAACCCCTGACTTGGTATTATATTCCCGCTTAATTAAATTAATAATGGATCATGAATGATGACCTACTTCATTGTCCGTTATATATTTTGTATTACTCGCACTCATTAAAATCTCGTTAAAATAAAACTGCTGTTGTCTCAAATAAAAATATTTCTAAGATGATAAAGTAAATAAACATAAACACTGCACGCTACGCCCTATAATGAAGCCTTACTATAAATTAAATTATGCTCGTGTTTTGAAGTATCGAGAGTAAGAAGTGTGTCGCTGGGTAGGAGTAGGAGAGGAGGCGGCGCGGCCGGGTCGGCCGGGCAGGAGGCGGCTGGCGGCGGCAGGCGAGACCGCGCGGCGCGGGCTCGATCAAGGTCATCCTTGCACGCGACGTCTTCGCGCCTCCACCGCGCTACTTGTTGCGCTGAGCACGTCGTCCCGGGCGCCCGAGCTGATCGTGCTCCAAGGGCCGTTTGTTTTGATGCGCGCCAAACGTACCTGGGGCTCGCGGCGCGCGAACTCGTCGTCATCGGAGAGCACGTCCATGTCTGCGCGAGTGGCGGGCGGAGCGCGCGCTCGCGGCGCGCAGTCGGCGGGCGCGCGCGGTCTCCGAGCCGCTGAGAGTGCGGCCTCGCGCCGCTCCGCCCGCGTGCGCCGCGGTACTGCCGCCGCCGCCCGCTGCACGCCGCCGCCGCATCGATCCGCGCCCGACGCCCGCCCGCCCCAGCGGGACCCACTACACGTGGCCGCCCGCACGCACTCTACATACTAACCGTTTCTCAAACTCTTCTAACTAACTTTCAGCAAAGTTGTCATGGCTCCAGCATCGCTTCGGGCTAAATTACGAATACGATATCTTATGGTTAACTTTCACATCCAAAGTGCAGTCGGAACCTCATTCGAATAATGGCGCCATAGTCTGAAGCGGCGACTGCGATTGCGCGGACGAAGCGCAACAGATTGTCGACGTCGGCGGGAAATTCTAACTCACGTCAACGTTACTCGTAGTCGAAATTACATTACCGCTGCACCGAAAATAACGATTACGGTTTTAGATCGCTTGCGTAAAATTGGGAACGTTGTAGTTTCCGTGCGACGTCAGCTCGGCGGCGGTGTCGCGGCGGCGACCGACGGCCGGCGGCCACGTCACGGACGGGCCGCGGGCCGCGGTGGCCGGGGCGCGGGCCTACCTGCTTCACGAGGGGGAGCAGGGTCTTCTCGATGGAGCGCGTCTTGATCCGCGAGAGATCGAGCTCGGGCAGGCCGGCGGCCGCCATGGCTGGCGGCTGGCGCGGGCGCGACTGCGCGTGTGCGCGCGCAGGCTGCCGCGCCGTGCCATTGGCCGAACGCGCGCCGTCACGTGGCGCCCCCGCCCCGCGCCCGCCGCCCGCCCTACGACGCGAGCCGCGTGCTCGCTTTTAACACGTACTCTTAGGCTTTAAAAACTACGGACATTACGCGTTTTGCTTTGTTTTGATTTCGAGCGCCAATTACGCGTTACGTTTCAGTTTTGCCTAATTTTTTGCTTAGTATTTACGTTAATCGGACGCCACGCGGACACCCGCGGGCACCTCCGGAGTGGGGAGATTAAAAACAAAATTTGCGATCGTAAAAACTTTATTTTCACACTTTCAATGTAATGACTTATCAATAATCATTGGCACGTTATCACATAAATTGTCAATGATTCCTCGCTATACTACATAGCGCATGGAAACGATTAAGTATATTTTTAATGAAACTGTGATGGCAAAATCGGACATAAAGACAATTTAAGAGATCTTATATCGTAACACAATACCATAAGCTTAACGATTATAATAAGTGTTAATTGTTTTCAATTAACATTCAAATAATACTGACAAATATAATTTAATAAACGTTATGCAATTACAAATCAATAACATTTAGATACAATAGAAATAATAAGGCATAAAATTTATATCTACGGCCTAAATAAGCAAGATTAATGCGTAGCTATTTTATGATAAAACTTTGGTAATTGATTATATCTTGAAAATTATTATTAAATTTCTATGCTCTACGAACTACATTTAAAAATATACAGCTATCATGGAGGGATCGGTTGGTTAACAAATTATACTAATAAAATTAATTCCAATCATTATAACAAATATGAACAACGTTGTTACTTAGTGTCAATTAATTACAGAAAAATATTTGAGGAGCCGTGACAACACTCAATAAAATTAAATATCATTCAATCAATCATGCATATTTTAAAGCACTTCATACTAGAACTTGTATAAATAAACAAATAAAGAATATTATATTATACCGAAACATTCCTAGGGAAAATGAGCTAGAATATTTTATAACTTTTTAAAACATTTCTGTTCATTCACATTCAAAATTAAGTTAACATAACATTAAACATCTTCTATCAATAAACTTTTTACAAGATTCTAAACTCTTAGATTCGAATGGTCCCTGTTCATGAAATATTATTTAAATATTTCATTGGTAGCACTCATGGTGTAGCTCAAATACGTGTTCCTAATCGAACGCAAAAGTTGTTTAACGTCAACGGGCAGTACGATCAGTAAAATATCATATCTTGATTTTTTTACCTGAGGGACCATATTAGCCTCTAGGCTATTTTATAAATCTCATAATAAGGCAAGCTACTTGTTCTGTACTATAACCAATTTAATATTGTCTTTTTCTATCGAATTATTTTGATATCAATTGATATGCCCATAACATTTCCATCTTAAAAAAATGTCAATCACTAATGGTTTTTATCTTACTTTTTTTATATCTGTAGTAAAAAATACACTTTATTGGTTTTATGGTCTCAATCTCTATCAATTATAGTACACCCCCATACTAATCTGAGGACGTCGTTTGTAGAACTGTTGCTTAGAGCTCGTGCTATCCTGCGAGCTATCAGACATCCACGGGCTTTGTCCAGGAGAATTCCTAACTTTTCTCTTTCGTAAGCTTTCAGTAGGACCTAAAGTTGGCCGAAGAAGTTGCTTGAAGCGGAAAGGCCCTTCGTTGTAGTCGTCGTCGGAGCTGAAAATGGGCGTAGCCAGGATTTCCGGAGAGTTTCTAAGGATCTTCCTGAGGTCCGACTCTGGGTCGGGTCGGTAGACGGGCCGCGGTGGAAGCGCTTCTGACTTGTTGGCTTTACGGCATAGCTCGTTGATTTTATTGCTGCAAGGAAGGAAGGGAAGTATTACTATTAGTAGTATTTGAGATGAGATTTCGGTTACTTCTTGTGTTATAAGTGCATCAGTGTAGGTAATTATATTACTTATATTTTGATAGATAGTGCCGACTACAGCCTACCATAACAATAATTGTCTTGTCTACTTCTATACACTGTGCCTGATCTAAGATCTTGGTTTGTTTCATATAGAAACTAAATAATTAAATGCGCCCAAATGTGTTCGAGCCCCTTAGCTGTCTTTGGAACTACTACTAATTACTAATTAAAAAAGATAAGATAACTATAAAATCACGACTAGTTATATGCTTATGCTTTCGTGAATTAACGCCTGATTCAAACAATTAATCATGACTGTGCTATTTGCTACAATTTGATTATATAAGGCATTAGCCAAATCAAACCTGGATAAATAATTCACGTCGATGATATATGTAAAAAATAAAATAGGCTAGATTTATTAACATTTTTAAACTATTGTTACAGTTAATTATAACAAATTAGTAATGGAAAACAAAGCTATATATAAGTTTATGGTTTATGTTCTCCAATAACAAGGCCAAATTTTATTTGATTGGACTAAAAAAGTTGTTAAACTGTGGCATTTTAATGCGCTCAGCTGACGTAAAAGCTGAACTTTATGAATTTTTATGTGATTGTAAAAAGTTCGAACAGTAATAGACAGTTACGTCATCGCACGCTGTGACGAATATTACGAGTATGAGTTTAGCAGTTTTCCTATAAAATGAACATAAAGTGACTATTTAATATTTATCACCCCACGTAGCGTAAACGAGAGTTTGTGCCAACGAGACCAATCGATATAACAATGAGCTAATAACTACCTAGAGACCGTGATCATGTACATCCAAGCGTTGTAAGAATAGGAACAACTGTTCAAAACCGTATTGACTGAGCGGTGGTTGCTTTTATCAAAAGATCAAGAACTAATACAAAAGTACTGCATGAGACAATATAGTCATCAAAAATTGTGTCGATGACGAATAAAATGGAAGAGTATTCCAAATTTTATACCAATTATTCTTATCTGTCTATGAATCTGCCTGGAAGAGACATATTTTAGCGATATTTTGAAATCTCTTATTTCTATTAATCTGTGTTAACAATGAAGACTCTACTCGTAATAGGTATATGAACGACACCGCCGATCAAAATAGCAACCTAATAAATTATTATTCGTAAAATGCGTAATGAACCAGTAATATACTTATTACTCTTATACTTATTATATGTTATGCATTTTACTTAGCTTTAATATCTAATACACGCAAAAAGTACTCGTAGATTCAATTAGGTATTTAATAGCGATGTTTCTATTTAGTCAAGTGATTATAACGCCTAGTACAAAGCTAATGGCGTTTCTCTCTATAGTAAGATCTATGGAATACAACAAAATTACTACACGATTTTGTACGGAATGTATTCGAATGCTTCAGATTACTGCACAGGTAATTGCACACATAAATTTTCATACCAGTACAGCGGTAATAAATTACAAAAGTGAAGCAATGTTACGTGCTGAATAATTTTAGTGTTCATTAGCCATAATATTACAAACACTAGCATAATAACTAACCGCCCACACACCACTTAACATTCATAGCTAGATTATTATAGTTAATAATAATTAACTAAAGTCGTTTCAGAGGTAATTTGGAATAATTTGAGCGTAAACTTTAAATAAATTGAGTAAGGAAACAGACGAAAAAAAATGGTGTACTAAAATAATTTTATTTATTTTACCAATGAAAAATATTTTTTCAACAGACAAACTTCGTTTTGTTTTTAAAATTGTACCTTCATCAGAATCAGCCGAATGTTTTCTTAAACATTTATACCCGAAATATTTTTGTTTGGTCATCAAAATTACTCCCAAAATCCATACCAATTAGCGCCACGCCAGGTATATAACAGTGAATCGATGATTTTTTAAACCCCACATGTTACAGTGATAAGAATCAAGAAATCAGGAATCAAGAAAAACTTAATATTTTTTGAAGGAATACTAAAAAAAAATTACTGTACTGTACTGTACTGTATCAGCCTTTTAATAGTCCACTGCAGGACGTAGGCCTACCCACGAAAGGTGATTGGGCCATATCCACCACGCTGGCCCAGTGCGGGTTGGTGGATTCACATACGCCGTCGAATTTCTTCTACGGACGTATGCAGGTTGCCTCACGATGTTTTCCTTCACCGAAAAGCCAGTGGTGTGATATTCCGTACATAAATTCCAAGGAATTCATTGGTACGGGACCGGGATTTGAACCCACGACCTCACGATTGTAAGGCGGGTGTCATTACCACAAGACCACCACGGCTTTCAAAAAAATTGGTTGCCTGTAAAGTCGGTATACGGGCGAAAGTTTTACGTGACAACGACTTTGAGTGGTAAAATAATTTTAATGTGAATATTCATTCGTATAGTAGAAAGAAGGATGAAATAATAGTAACAATTTAAAACATTTATTTATACAAAGAATTATATTTATTATGTCTGTCTCTCTCGCTCTTAGGCGGGCTAACCATGCCCGAGTGGAAGGGACGCGTGCCTCTCACTCGCTCTCATTGTGAGCGCATAACGTGAGCGGAGCGCAACGCAGTTTCTTGAAGTGTCACCCGGCAAACCAATTTATAAGACGTTGTCACGTCAAAAAAGAGATTTTTTTGCTTTAATGTATAGTTTTATGAGTTTTTAGAAGTATACACTCATATTCTGAAAAATAAAATTATCCATCTGAATAATATGGCATGATAAAAATCGATCACATGTGGGGTTTTAAAAACAATTCACTAATTTAAGTGAAAAAACTAAGAATTTTATTTTTAATAAGTGAAATAAAACTGTAAATATTATTTAAATCACATTTTTATTTATAGCTTAGGTACAATAATTATTACTTTATTTTTTAATCTTCAATTTCTAGCATTTCTTCATCACTTGTTGGCCGAGCCATAATGACCGAGTAAAAATCTTTATATTCTTCTGGAATATATTGAAAAAGCTGTTGGAGGTCCTTGATCTTCTTTGAATTAATAGGTACATAACCATTTTTATATGCCTTGTCATCAGCACATGGCAGAGTTACATTGGGCTTGTTTCCAAACTTAAATGTATTTTTTCGTGATGAGTTGTCAATAAAATTGTATGCTGTTATCGTGCCCCTTTCTTCTTCTTGATAAACTAGTTGCATGTAATTGGAAATATTAAAGCGTTCTTTTTGGTTCTTCGCAACATTTCTGCCTAGTGACTCTACAGTAGTGACTCTTTTCTTATAAAATTTACCCCACCAGTCTTTGAAGTTTAAAATCTCATCAGTTTGAACAGAAAGAACAGTAAAATTTTGTTTCACAGAAGATGCTTTAATAATGTCCATTATTTCTTCTATAGAATATAATCTGTCTACTAGACGCAGTTTTCTTTTTGCAACACAGAAGTTTCTATCACATGGTAGAAATGAATGGCCCCGTATGGGGAAATATTGATTGATTATTGAAAATCTTCCTGAGTCGACTAATGCTAAACAAAACCTAGTGACCGTATTGTTCTTATTTTGTCCGGCACACCCATCAGAAAATATGTGTAAATATTTTACAGACCTTGGAATTTCATTTATGAACTCGTTTAAAAAAGAACATACCAAAAACAAAATGGCTAAAATGCGTTTAGAAACACCACATGTTACAATACATGTGGTGTTTTTCAAATCATCAGAAATTGGCGCCTACAATTTTTACTATGAAAAATGGTGTTACATGTGGGCTTCTTGCATGAATCAATAGGTGGACGTCCATAGAGTACGAAACGATAGTAACCTCAAATCTATAAAAAAATGTAACATGTGGGGTTTAAAAAATCATCGATTCCTAGTCAAGCATCAAAAATTATGTAAGTAGATACATAATGCGTTTTGAGATACCAAACCTAGTGAAAACACTATGAATGAAATAGTTTTATCAAAAAGTACTTAGTAACATTTTGTTTTTGATTAATGTGTTATTTATGAGTTTACTATTTTAATGGAAAATGGGAAGCATTGAACTTTTTACAGCTGCTACGTTCGGTTTTGCGCACGAATATGTGTGAATAACTGAAAATAAGTCCCAATGTCCACACAGATTAGTTCTACAATAATATAATATACAAAAATATACTATAGAGTCAAGCCGTGGCCGTGATTGGTGCGGACCGCAGCATAGGTGGAGGTCATACGTATTATTATCATAATATCTGTTTCCAAACTACTCGAAAAGCGAATAAGATCGCGTTAGCTACACACGCGTATAATTAAAATATACTCCGAGTGTATTCTAGGTATATAATTTTTTTAGTAAAATTATTAAAAATACCGAAAAAACATTCACGCTCGCTGCACTCGCGCATATAGGCAGGTATAAGTAATAGTAACATGGTCTGCTTACTTCATGCATGTTTTGAAATTACTGAAAATTAAAAAACAAAACAAAATTGAGGCACACTGCAGTCGCGGATGATAGCGATATAGTTTGCTCATATTAATGGCTCGATTTTTTTTCGGGTATATTTAAAACTTAATATACCCGAAAAGAAAAAAAATTCGAGCTCGCTCCGCTTGCAATATTTTTTTTATACTCCGCGCCACCCAAGTTGATGTATGTGAAGTTAGCCACTAGCTGCGCAATAGCCAATCAACGTGCGGCTTCCACGTCACGTTTCGTCAGGATTGGATATTGCGCAGCTAGTGGCTAACATCACATCCATCAAATTGTGTGGCGCGGAGTATACCTTAGCATGGTTCGTAGGCAGCGCGGTAACCTAAAACAATGCGGGCCAGTAGGTTATAATCAAGTTCATCAGGGTGCGGCCCGCAATGATATTCCGTACTGTCCTATATGGCCCTTGACCAGAAAAGTGTGACGACCACTGCTATAGAGAGAACTGACAGACCTGAACTGACCATACCTAATGCTTAATTCTATAATAATAATATGTAAAAAAACTACATCGAAAAGTTTAAAAGCAAAAAATATTTAACATTTTTCACGATATAGGTATTTTATTTTTACGATGATGTGACAAATGAAAAATTACAACAAAAAATTGGTTTGGACATCTATACCAACCGCAATTATACGATAGTCAGAACAAGTGAGAGTCAACATTATAAGATACAGTCTTTTTTAGCATAATAACGCGACAAAAACTACAACGAGAATTGCATCTTACCCGTTAGTTCTACAGCCCGGATTGCGCATGTAAATTAAACGTGGGTTAGTTAAGGCCAGTGTGTCCAGATATTGACATGCGAGCTGTACTTGAAGAGCTAGCTGCAATACCGGTTGTGTTTCATGGGGGAATTCATGTGCTAAAAACTACATGAAAATTTACCTACTGGTTAATTCTACAATGTTAATGAGAAGTGAAAATCTGTGTTGCAAACTGATGTCTAAGATGTGTACCAGTCAACAACTTCAACTTCAGTCACTGTGTCACTGTTCTACGATGACGATAAATAAAAAGTAAGTTTAAAATTGATCTCCAAGTTTAAACCGATCAGATCTACGATGATTATGACAAGTGGACTACTGGAATTTATAGTGAGCTATTGTAACAATTGATCTCTATACCCGCTATGTCTACATGCCCGGATTGCGCAAGTAAAGCAAACGTGGGTTAGTTCAGGACGGTTTGTCCAGATGTCGACGTAGCCGTACATGGCAAGCTCGCCGCACTACTGGCTTTTATTACAAATAGGCTTGTAATTAATAATTACATAAAAGCCAAATTTAAAAAACTAGTTCCAAATTCCACATCTAATCAGTTCTACAATGAGAATGAGAAGTGAAAAAGATCGTCGAAACTGATCTCTCAAGCTCATATCAATCAACTCTACCATGGCGATAAGCAAATAACTAATCTCACAGTTGTAAGGTACGATCAGATCTACAATATTCATGACAAGTGAGCTAAAATCAATATTGATCTCTCAATCCATACCCGTGAGGTCTACAGCCCAGCAGATTGCGCATGTAAAGCAAACGTGGGTTAGTTAAGGCCAATATGTCCAGATGTCGACATGCGAGCCGTACCTGACGAGCCCGCCGCACTGCCGGTTGCACGGTAGGTTCCAGTTCTGGGCCGCGTGCCGGTCCTCGTCGTAGTGACCGTTGCTGGTCGGCTCCGGGTTTTGGTATCTGGAGAATGAAGTCACAATCAGTGATTTTTTAAGGGAATGAATACTAGGTCTATATCTAAGGATGATGTGACTACGAGTATAATGAAATCAATAATGGACACCGATTAATCACCGTATCTTCCAAAAAGAACAAAATTATGCATGATGATTTAATGCTTGGGTTTTGTTCTGACGTATTTAATTTTATAAAGCACTAGCTGCCCGTCCCGGGTTCGCCCGGGTGCGATTGGCTAAAGAAGATAGATTTTATAAATATTGTGACTATCACGTATGTGTTTTCATGTTTATTTATAGCCTATGACACTCGCAAAGAATGTAGCTTGCTATTGGTAAAAGAATTTTCAAAATCGATTCAGTAGATACAGAGATTACCCCTACAACCTCACAAACTTTACGTCTTTATAATATTAGTATAGAAGTGGCCAAATATTGGGAGAAAAAAATCTAACTACTTTGAACCATTGACACGACGAAGAAAAAGAAGTATAGAAGTATACTGGAGCGATAGTGTCTGCCACAGAAGATTAAACTCAATTTTGTAGCTAAGAAGAGAAAACAATGTCTCTGTAACTAGCTAGCACTGATGTCAGTGACCAAGAGCCATGCTCTATTTTTTGGTGCACTGGGCTGGCTGATAAAATATCGGTGGAGCAATACACAAAACTTCTCTGGAGTCATCCAAAAGGTAATTAATCCCAGTACTAAATAACTACTCGTAGATATTAGCAAAAAAGTTCTGATTATCTACAGAAGCACTAATTTACTTGCGACCGATTTTTAGCGATACGGTACTGTTGGAGTTGATTCCTAACCAAATAAGAGGCAACTCGGAAATGTTATATACACTCTATAGCTACACATATCTAGCGAGTCCACCTGTTAGGTCTGATCTCAAACAGATCCTTCTGTTTCTGCAACGGTTCGTCCCACGGCCGCGCCACACTTTCAAGGAACTCGGGCGACGGACTATTCCAAAAAAAACGTGTAAATTAATTTTACGCAAATAAAATATACCTACTACGAGTATAAGTCCCTGATGCCGGGCATAGTATGCGGCAACGGTGTCCCCTGTCACTAAAATAGTCTGATGTCAAGAGCAAAGTGCCGAGAGCTTTGGAGTGTTGCTCTGGAGATTTCAGAGCTTCCACAAGTGCATAAACGCAGGCTGCCAAATGAGATGGAAAATCTCCATTTTCCCAATTCCTTTACTTCAGTACAACACTTCACGTGTGTATACCGGGAAATACGGTAGGTACTCTCTAGATTCTTGAATTGTCCGTTCTCGATAGCTGTCATAAATTACTTATACTAATACTATAATATATACCTATATACTAACTTGATACAGAGCACATTAAAATGACAAATAAAAAGAAATCGTTTATTCAACAGACAATGTCCACAATAAATTACACAGAATAAATTAAAATTACAATGATATTCAAATCATTGTGCTCCAAGTCCTTGTGAACTTTCTAGTTTTAAAACTATAGCTGTAGTCTTCGTATACTTATACTTCGTACAGGAGTATATGTAGATAGTAGTTAATAAATACTCGTATATAAAAATTAGGGGACATCTTACAGACGGCCTCTGATCAATCACTAACTAAGCAACATGGTTGCCATTTATACCTACTACATGTGTAAAAAAAACATACTTTTATAGATAATAACGTCACAACACAGAGCAAACACCTATTTTTATCACATAAAATGCTTGTTCTGGGTGGGAATCGAACTTACACCTCTTCGGCCCAGTAGGCCAAGCATGCGACACGAAAAGCGAAAAGAACTCTTTTCTACGTGTGAAAAAGTGACAGATATATACTTCGCCATAACTATGTCTCGTTCTGACACGTCGCAAGAAATATTACGTGGTGCGCATCCTAGCCTGGCAGGAGTCAGGGTTACTAACCAGGTAACCACTAGGTTACCGAGGCAGTCAACTATAGTTGTAGTATTAGTTTGAATCGTATTCGTTGTGGTAGTAGTGTTACTTAGACATTCTGCTGGCATCTCTCTCAACCTGCGAGGGCTGCCCACGTACAATAGCTGGTACTAGCATGAACCCCGGCGGTGGGTGGTAGGTACTGGTCTGGTGGGTGGTCTCTGGACTTCCACCAGCCTGATACCAGGCTTCTTGGAAGTTCTTGTGGTATAAAATGACTCAGAGCTCATTGTTCCGTAGGTTTTTATGGACTACCTAGACTGTATGTGTATAGTATGGGTAGTAGTGTTACCTAGACATTCTACTGGCGTCCCTCTCAACCTGCGAGGGCTGTCCGCGTACAATAGCCGGTACGAGCGTGAACCCCGGCGGCGGGCGGTACTCGTCTGGTGGCCTCTGCACTTCCACCAGCCTGATGCCAGGCTTGTTGCGACGGAAGTTCTTGTGGACTTCTTGGTTCTTGTTATGCACCTGGAAAGTAACCATGAATCATCTTTTAGTAGGTCGTTTTGCAAAAAATATAGTAGAATGTAGCATTTGAGACTTGATTCTAGCTTGCTTGCCCCGGAAAGATCCGTTTTGCGATATTCGGTCAATTAATATTGTAATAGTTTACCTCATGATATTGACGTTCCGACGCCGACGTCTTGTATTCTATGTCTTGTATGGTTCCATTTGCAGCATCTCATTAAAAGTTTGTAGTTTCATTTCTTGCGCGTAGACTTACCTAGTGCTGTAAGTACAATTAATGTTTCCTCTGATGTAATGTGACATAAAAATTATATCATCATCTAATCATCTATCATTTTAATATATGGAGCATGTTTCGTGGAAGACTGTAGCAACGCGGCGCGTTCTTGGCTGTGCACGCGCCCCTTGGGCTACTTGCGATTATCAACTTTCTGTAGCGTACAAAAGGTGTATAATACCTGTTCCACGAAGGTTTGCTGCTGAGCGGCACGTTCCTGCACGCAGTGGCGTGCACACAGTTTTAAGACAGGGTAGGCAGAAAATTTTACTCACCAAAAACTCGTTGGTTTTGGTTCGTCGTCTTGTCGATTGGTAATGTAATTGCCAAATGCCAGCTCAAATGTCCATAGATTGACTGCTTTTGCAGACATATCAATTTACGGATATTCGAAGTGGCCTTTCGGCGCGTTTGTTTGATGTTTTGTAATGTTTGTGTGATTTGCAAAATTTAAATGAAAGCAGTGAAAAGATGGTGGTGTGAGTATACTATATAGGATTGTTTTATTTGTATATTAAATCAACACGCCTATCTTTCTGTAAGAATGTCTGCAATATGGAATCGTAAAAGTTGGGAAGGTGCAAATCCGGTGCACGACCTATCTCGATAACTTGTTTTTTTCACCGAAAGATTGTTTTGAAAACGCATCATATTTTATTTTCTCAACACACACACCATCAACAACTTTCACAGACAATATTATCCATTTTTCACTCTATTAACAACGTTAAAATCCTAAATATCTGATAGCGTAGTCACAAACACAATGCACATCAAACAATATGGCGACTATTGACTATTGAAATTAGTACCTAGTAAAAAAGGGAAACATAATACCACAAAAAAATGATGGCCATCTAAATGTATAAAATTCAATGATACTCCTAAAATATTTGCATTACATAGCAAACTTTCTTTCGGAAATGTTCGGTACGAGTCGTAATTGTTCGTGTTAGCCAAGCAAAAAGACACTGTCTTTTCATGCAGTTGTGTGCGTGATTTTTGTCATTGTGTGTCAGCAAAGCCCAAGTAGCTATAGGAACGCACACACATTAAATCCGCATGACCACGACTTACCACGAGAGCACACATACAAAACATTAAGAGATCCATAGTTTGTGTCTTTGGCGTGGTAAGGGCGGGTGGCGCTTGTGCAGCGCGAATCGGGAAATTACTTGTCGATCTTATCTTAATGATACCACCGGCACTCGATAGGTGGAGCTGATTTATGATTTAAGTTTTTATGTTATTTTGTTTATTGATAAAATATTATTAGATCTATTATCAGAACTAGGGTAGGCAGTGTCTTTCTGTCTTTATGAAGCGTCCACCACTGCCTGCACGGAGTACTGCTGGTGCAGTTGGTAGGGGCAGGGCACGGGATGTGCAAGGGCCCGACATTTGGCCCGATATTTTCAACCTTGTGGGTTGTAGATGAGGTGTATAATGGTACCTGTTCCGCAAAGGTCTGCAGTTGCGCGGCGCGTTCCTGCACAGAGTACTGCTGGTGTAGCTGGTGGGGGGAGGGTGCGGGGTGCGAGGGGGGCGGGGGTGCCCGACCTTTCGCCCACTTACGACGCGCCGTGTACCCGCGGAAATCTGAATTGAGGCAATGAGTATCATGAGTGAACTATGTTATTACCAGTTTCAGTACTCAAACTGTACAAAAGATACCGTCGAGAGAAATTAATTAACTTTCTCCTATTCTGGATCTGTACTGTACTGTAGCAAGCCTTTTTAATAGTCCACTGCAGGACGTAGGCCTACCCACGAAGGATTGGTGGTATTCTGGATCGTTTTTTTTTTCACGGCTTTCATTTCATTATTTTCCCTATTCTTTATTTTTCTTTCAATTCTCATAGATTTTAGGAAACTTGATATATTTTTTAACCTTCAGGAAGTTCTTCATTTGCTCAAAAGAGATAAAAATAGTTTACACTCTAGGTTTTCACTTACGGCTCTGTATAACGACAGCTGCCTTATTAGTGTCGATGTTTTCTTTGTTCCCAGAAAAGTCATTAGAGTCGCTGTCGTCCGACGTCATCTGCCGCAGCACTTTCGCTTTCATCATTGCCTTGTTCTTGCTCGGGACACCTGAAATCACAAAATGCATACGAGTACTCAATTAATGCGAAACATGGTCATAATCGAACGGAGTCATAGTCATTGTCACAGTTTGGGCGATGAATTTATATCATTTACTATGAATGTTTATATAAGTTCTGTTCAGTTGTTCCATAGGACAGAGTAGACACTATGCAAGTCTATAATTTTAACCGATAACTATTTTTCGCAAAAAATGGCAAAACCGCCTTCCATCGTGTACAAAATTCGAATATTTCGCTCGAATCGTATACATTATTGTTGATTTATCAAACAGGGCTCAGCCGATTTCTGTAAAATTTAAATGGAACCAGTTCGGGAGTATACCCTTTCGAACTAAAAAATAATTTTACGATTCGTTTCACATTTGGCGAAATTATCGATGTTCATCGTGTACAAAATTCGGATATTTCGCTCGAATTGCTTACATTATTGTTGGTTTTTTTCAAAAACAGCTTAATTGATTTCTGTAAAATTTAAATAGGACCTCGGAAGTATACCCTTTTGAATTAAAACAGAATTTTTCGATTCGGTTCACAATTGGCGAAATTATCGATGAACATACACAAAAAAATAGATACTCACGAACATAGAACCTCCTCCTTTTTGGAAGTCGGTTAAAATTTAGGCTTCATCAAAGATAAACTGTAGATTTACTGTAAATGCAACCGTGGATTTAGTTTATTTTTCTTTAGCTTTTTCAGCTTTTTTTCTTAGTAAAATATTTTGAATGTGAAGCCTTATGCAATTTCATGTATATTTCATTGATTTCAAATTTTTGTTTTGAATAAATATTTAGTCTATTTCCGCTATATTGTTGTTGGCAAATAAGTTTAAGGGCCAAATTCAATTCATTAATTAAACATTTAAACAAACATATCCGGTTAAAAAAAAACTTTCAATTAATAATATTACAATTATTTATACATTCAAAAACATAATTTCACAAAATAATAATAAATTTCACTACACTCCATTATACATATACTCGTATTAGTCCGTTAAAACTAAACAAATTAGTGCTGACGACTTCTTGTCATTGTTTCTTGCAGCTGTATTTCTTTCTCTGAAACTGTGTTTCTAGCTGTTTCCATCGCTCCTATATTCTCTTCGTGATAACCATCGCACGTGCCTTTGCAGTGTCAGCACCGATATCGCCATTTCCACCTTCGACCGTACTTAGAAAGTAAAGTAAGCAGTAATATCTACCTGCTTAGTGATGTTTCCTCTGACTGTCCTGCTCTCTCTAGGACTCCCTTGCCAATTGTCTCTATCGCTCCTGCAGCAGTTTTCTTGTCGGCTAGTCTCTCAAGTGCCGTTGCAGGCTCAGAACTGATATCGCTATTGGAGCCTGCAGCAGAACGTATGCAAAATATAGAGTGGGCAGTAATACCTACCTGCTTTATGTTGTTTCCTCTGACTGTCCTGCTCTCTCTAGGACTCCCTTGCTAATTGTCTCTATCGCTCCTGCAGTAGTTTTCTTGACGGCTTGTCTCTCAAGTGCTGTTGCAGGCTCAGAACTGATATCGCTATTGGAGCCTGCAGCAGAACGTATGCAAAATATAGAGTGGGCAGTAATATCAACCTGCTTTATGTTGTTTCCTCTGACTATCCTGCTCTCTCTGGAACTCCCTGGCCAGCTGTCTCTGTCGCTCCTGCAGCCGTTTCCTCGTGAGCCAGCCCCGCACGTGCCTTTGCAGCGTCAGCACAGATATCGCCATTTGCGCCTTTAGCCGTGCGAAATTATTGCGCGCCAGCCAAGCTCGGGCACAAGCCTGGACTAGGATTACTTTTCTTATCTGGAATCAGGGATATTCAAAAATAAATTTCAGTTCATCAAATCGAAACAATAAGTAAAGATCTTGGGAAACCCTCTATTACAGGATGTTTCTTTACATAACAGACATATTTTACGATAGCATTGTGCTCATAATTATAACCAAATTTTCTGCGGAAACAACCCTGAAATCGACCAGATTTTTTGTATAAACCAGCGTATGTTTTACGATTTCAGCGTTGGTCTAACAGTAAACGTTAATCATAATGATGAAATACAATATTGTCCCATCCATCCGTGGTTTAGACATAGTATATTAGCGAAAGACTGAAATGACACAGAACGACCTATAGTGACGTACATTTGTATGTAAAAGGGACACAAAATGGGTAACAAATACGGGATATCTATTTATCATTCATGGCAAAGTTGGAAGCACTTTATGTTCCTAACAGTTTGATAATGAAGACTTTGTATGTCATTGCATTGTTCTTGGCAATACCACAATTTTATTTCATTCCCCGTTTTAGAACCAAACGTTTCGAAACCACATTCTTGATACATATAAACACCCAGAATGTGGAAAATTTAACCTGAGTCTGTTTTTCCACTGTACTGTACTGTACCAGCCTTTTTATCGTCCACTGCATATGCAATGCACTGGACGTAGGCTTACCCACGAAAGGCGATTGGGCTATATGTACCACGGTGGCCCAGTGCGAGTTGGTGGATTCACATAAGCCATCGAATTTCGTCTACGGACGTATGCAGGTTGCTTCGCGATGTTTTCCTTCACCGAAAAGCCAGTGGTATAAAATTCCGTACGTAAGTTCCAAAGAAACTCATTGGCACTGGATCGGGATTAGAACCTACGACCTCACGATTACAGGGCTGGTGTTAATGCCACTAGACCACCACGTCTTTCCACTGAAATTCAACATAGGTGTCTGAAAATCTCAAGTAAATAGGTATCTGCTAGGTAAGCGTGTCACACCCAAGACCGCATAGGCGGCATAGGTGCTTATAAATTATATATTAAATAAAAATCAGAATGGAAGTAGTAAAATTAAGTTGCAGTGTATTCATACCTGTTCCTCATATATCCTAGCCAGCACCTCTACGTGGTAGTATTTGAGGAAGACCTTGGACTTGCCGAGCGCCCACCCATCCATCTTCAGCCGCATCAGCAGCATCCGGCACGTGTCGCGGTTCGGCTTCACTTCTTCCATGTAGCTGAATGCCAGGAAACTATACCTGTTTCCATTTGCAACAACACAATTAGTTACACATTACAAGGAGAACAAGCAAAGTAATTACAAGCCCATAATTTATTATGTAACTAACTATACCTAAAGTATTGTTACAAACGTCCCAACTCTGTCTGTACTATTTGTATTAATTAAATAATTGTAAATTTTAGTGAACAAAGAGCACAGACCCTGGAGTCTGTGATTAGTAATTTTCCAATAAAAAAATGCTCACAACCTGCACAGGTATTTTGTTGATAGGGCTATAAGTGTAAGTCATCAGTACCATTGTCAGCCGTAGGACGCCCATCGCTGGACTTAGGCCTCCCATACGGATTTACCGTTTGACCGGTTGAAAGCGGTTTGCATCCAGTTTGTTCCTGCGTTCTTGACTAGTTCAATTAGGTCCATCTTGTCAGTTAACATCCTACACTACACTTGCTGTTGTAAGTAATTATTAGAAAAATCATTTCAATTTCAGTTACCTACCTCTTTATGAATTCTTCAAACGTGAGTCGGTGGGAGAATCCATTCTGCCTTATCCTGATCGTCTCTAGCACTCCAGTATATCTTAGCTGCTTCAATATTTTCGCAGAGTCAAAATGTTTGGGTGATCTCGAGTCATTGGGCTTGAGGCAGCGCACGAACTGGGGCGTTCCGCTTACCATCTTCTGAAGCAACTCCATTAGAGAATATCGGAAGTATGTGGATACTGTTTGTTGAGCTCGCGATTGGGATGCCAAGCCTCGACTGTTAAAGCGATCCTGCAAAACAAGTACCTAGGTATAGAAAGATAACTATAATTTTAAAGGCAGTTGTGTAAAATAAAGTTATGGAAAAGTCCTTAATGGTCAAAATACCAATACTTAACTATAAGTACATCGAGATTTTATTCCTATTAAATTCCCAGTATACTTACTAGCTGGTGTTGTACCTAAGTAGATTTACATTTTGGGCCAATAATAGATGTTTTTCAAACTTTACGTACTAGAAAATTGAGTGCCAGTTTGCACTTAAGTGTATGTAAGTGCAAAATGTCGTAAAGAAACCAAAATTCCAAGATGATTCTATAGAGCGTTTAATTGAGCGTCAATAATGTAATATTAGTTGCTAGTACGAGTATAGAAAAACAAAATATTCTCACTCAAATCTTTTCTTACTGCCAGGTACATCGGCTATTTCTAATTATCTCGGCACTTTAAATTAGACGAGCTACGCTCGCCGCCCAAATTGTACACCATTAAAAAAATGATCCCATAAATTTTCCTCGGAATACAAACGAAGACAATTAGCAGAGGTAACAAAAGGCTTCCTGAAAACGAGCAAATTTAATTGAAGCAATCACCCTAGTGTCGGTGGGACTCTCCAAGCCTCGGGAATCCATATCGCCTTGAAGCGGTGAATACAAATTGCCAGTCTTAGTTATCGGGCACTGGAACAGAAACCTAATTATGTCGTACTGGCTCTGTCTCATTAACTGGACCACTTCTGGGGGAAGGAAATTCCTATTTTTCTCCAGAAACCCTTCAGCTTGGTACACCACGCGGCCCGCAAAGTGGTGAATCGCAAAGCATATTGCGTCAGATTTTGGCCGCACGTAATATTTACTCTTCACGTTGTTATGAAATTTTTCTGCAACGAAAATTGCATGTTAGAATCACGTTTTAATCGGCTTTGTTCATATTGCATGCAAATTTGTGTTGTGTAATTACCGATGAGACTCCGGTCGGTGGCACGTGGAAACCGGCTTTCCTCGTCCAGGAGTGCCAAAAGTCCCATGGGCCTGGATAATAGCATGTCCAAAACTGGCCTGTTGTCAGAAAACTCTACGAGATCTACTGGAACTCCTTCGGCCATATACTCCTGCTGCTCCCAAGTAAAAATGTGCTGGTTGAAGTAGTACTGAATCTGCTCGTTCGCAATATTGATGCAAAGCTGCTCAAAGGAGTTCCTCGTAAAGTTCTCAAATCCGAAGATGTCTAATATCCCAATAGATAGTTGTTCGTTACTGTAATGAAAACAGAATTTCTTGAATGGCTAACATTAAACGTTTTTGTAATTGAGCCTTCACCTTTAGGGCTGCTCTTTAACCGAAATGTCAGGCCTCGTTATTGATTCAACGTTTAAATGCTGGAGCACTATTTGTTAACATCAAAGTGTTTGTTTAGTCGTAACAATATTATCATAACAATATTTCAAAGTAAATTTTAGTATTTAACGAGTCTGAAGTGTTAGCTACACGAGTAGATGTTAGACAGCTAATAAAACATTAGTTTTCTAGACATAGACGATATTACTGAACTTAATAAAATGTAGGAGAAACAAATATACACAATTCAAATTGATTAGTATTCGTGTGCCATGGCAGCCTAGTGTTAGTAAATCTTGCCTTACAATCATACGGTCATAATTACAAATCCTGGTCCCGTAGAAATGTATTTTAGCACTTATGTTCGAATTTTGACACAACTAGCATGAAGGAATACATCGCGTTGAAACCTACGTACACACACATATCCGTAAAAGAAATAGAATCCGATTGCGTATGTGTATCACCAACAAATTAGGAGAAATGGCGCAATCACACTTCTTGGGTAGGTATGGACTTTCAGAAATTGACCATTAAAAGATCGAATCAGCACTATCCGTGATGATACCAAGCAAATGGCAAGCAACTTATAAACATAATCCTAAATGCTTACTTATTAGGCTGGATCTAGCACAGTAGCGAATTGATTCTCTGCACGATACTGTCAAAAGCCCTCATTTCCCTGGCAGTTGCGTCTCTCGCGACCCCAGCCTCGGCGGGCGAGCTGGTATGTTGCTTAAGATTATTTCTGAATGCTTACTTATTAGGTCTGTTCTGGCACAGTAGCGCATTGATTCTCTCCACGATCCTGTCAAAAGCCCTCGCGTATAGTCCCCTCGCCGTAGCGTCTCTAGCTACTCCTGCTTCAGCCGGCGAGCTGTGCCGGGCGATGGTCTCCCCGCGCGCGACCACGCTAGAACTCGTGAGGCACTCGCGAAGGTCACTTGTCTCCACTCCTAGGAGACACGACGCTGGAAAATAGAATGAGATTGGGATGGAAACATCTGCCCGAAAAATATTACAAAGTACCCGTAAGTATGTCGTGCGTGACATCTTCGCGGAAGCCAATTTATTAAAGAGCTAGCTTTTCCCGCTGCTTTTCGGATCCAGAATTTTTATCTGGATATGAAGTAGTCTGTGACATTTTCTTAACTTTAAATGCATACCAATAATCAAGACGATCTGTTGCTCTGTTGCTGAGTAAAAGAGTAACAAACTAACCAACAACCACACTTCGGATTTTAAACATTAAACAGTAAGGATGACATTATTCAAAACAAGACGATTGAGAGGAATAACAATGAAGTCATCGTGATTATAGCAGGGCTGGACCGTGAGTTTAGGGAACCCTGGGATAATACTACTTAGGACCCAACTAGTTACTCAAAGACGTATAGGATAGCAAGATAGAAAGATACAGAGTCTGAGAGGGACACATGGCAATGGCTGCAGAACATTTTAACTGTCAGTTCGAAGTACCTACCTACACCTCAATGTAGACTTGAATTAAATAAATTGAATGGCTTTGAATAATCGCAGGATTCCCAGGGCTACAACTCTAACGATCTGTTTAACTTAGTATCATTTTTTTTCGCATTATCGTCTATATTTTACTTTGACTCGACATGGCTGAGGTCCCTTGGAATCCACAGTGCCCTGGGCTGAAGCCCAAAAAGCCATATGATAGATCCAGCCCTGCTGATTAGGTAACCTATGACCCATATTTTATGAAAGTATTTATTATAGTTGTTTTAAATGGTCAGGAATTGGCACTCTGTAACTCCATTTAGTAGGTACATAGTATTTTTTGTTATCTGGTACAATTTTCAATTATTTCACAATATTTGGCCAATCCTCAGGAGCTCGCTGGATGAAGATCTCTTCAATTAGACATCTATTAAGAAAACCTATGGCTAGCAGTGCTTAGGGCCTATTTAGTGGTATTGATGATGATGATTGTTAAATACAAAACTGCTAAATAATTACCTCTGTGCAGCGGTGCGGTATCAATTATGGTGGCCTTGTTGTCTCCATTGTTTTCGTCTATCGCTTCACCGAACTCAATATCTCCGAGGTGTAATATGGCGGCTAACATTTTGTATATTATTTGCACCTCTTCTTCCAAGAAACCCACCACCTAAAATTGCACAAGTTATAATTATAAACTACAGTAAATTGAGTAAGATAGAATGTTTCAACAGCGCGTGTGTAAGTTTGCATAAACGGCAAAAATATTTGATTCAACGAATCATGACGAAGTGATAATGTGCATTGTGCTGTTGTAAATCTTTTTTGCAATCTGTCTCGTTTGTTAACTTCAAATCCTATACTAGAATTAGAAGCTGTTAAAACCTGTTACATAAAATCAGCAATCTAAAATAAATTCGGGTTATAACATATAGGCATCCTTTTAAGCCAGATTCTCTTTTCCTCTCTATCTAGCGCCCTCTATCTCTATCTACCGCCTTTCTATCCATCTAGCCCTCTCCCATCCCTCTCTATGTCTTCAATTCTCACCATCTAGTACCCTTGTCTCTCTATTTTTAGGGTTCCGTACCTCAAAAGGAAAAAACGGAACCCTTATAGGATCACTTTGTTGTCCGTCTGTCCGTCTGTCAAGCCCCTTTTTTCTCAGGAACGCGTGGAGGTATGAAGCTGAAATTTATATCAATTACTCAGGTCTACTGTCCCTTGAAGCTGTGAAAAAATCAAACTTCTAAGCCAACGCAATCAAAAGATACAGCAATTTAAGCTGCATATTTTGAAACTCGCAAGTACTCGCAAGGGAATCAAAACCTAAAGGGTACTTCCAGTCGACCTAGAATCTTGAAATTTGGCATGAAGCAACGTTTTATAGCACACATAAAGGAAAAATTCCGAAAACCTTAAATTTTTAGTTACATTACAAAATATATATTTTTTAATAAATATAAACTTATTACTTTTTTTGTCGTAATGAACGAACTTTGTAAACCTTGCAGGTTTGTACGGAACCCTCGGTGCGCGAGTCCGACTCGCACTTGGCCGGTTTTCCCTGTTTTATTCATTTACTTCCCTGTATCTCTTACTTTATTACCTGTAGTTCTGAAGTCAGTCATCTTGAAATTTATTTTGAGTTTCACCCGAGGATGTAGGTACATTGTGTTCCCATATTGCACCGTCGACAATGGCTAAAGATGCCTGAGTCTGTTTTTCCAAATAAACGTTTACTTGCATAAACAAACTCAGGCGACACCGGCCCTTCATCTGTTTCTTTCTTTCTTTCTTTCTCTCTTACATCTACCCTCCTCTCTATCTCCCTTTCTCGTTTGCTTTCTCTTTCTCTCTCTAGCCTACTAACTTTACCTTGAAAGCCTGGTTGAGTTGCTTCCTTATGCACCATCGACAATGGCTGAAGGATTATTCATTAGGTAACGGACAGGTGTTGCCTGAATTTTCTCATGCAAACAAACCTTCTTTGTTTGTTTGTTCATATGTATCTCTCTCTCTCTATCTACTTTTTCTCTCTAGCCTAATAAGTTTACCTTGAAAGCCTGGTTGAGTTGCCGCCAGCGATGCACATTATGCTCCCTGTGCACAGTAGACAACGGTTGAAGGTAGCGGTGCCTCGCCCGAAGCTGCTCATCCAAGTAAAACTTCCTCCATCGACCTTCGCTCTCCAGACCGTCATACAGGTAGTAAAACACGTGGAAATTGCTTTCCCCTCTAGAAAGCAAACGATAAGTAGCGATTATAATCAGCCAAGTTTCAAACCAAGTATACAAAAAACTTTTTTTTGTAAGTGCTTCATGAGTATTTTAGTAGTCTTATCGGCAAGATCTTTACGAAATTTGCCAAATTTAAATGAAGGCGAAAGTAATACGGCAATAAAATGAAACAGATATTTACATTTTACCATAGATTATTATAATTTTCACAAAAAATAATTGTGCTGTAAATTAATTTCATATTTTCGACCATGCAAATACTGTAAATAAACTATTTCAAACATTAAATTAAATTTAATGAAATAAAAAAATGTAAGATTTTTGGTCAGGTTTGATTCTCTTCAGACTGTAGTAAAATGCCCAACTTACTAAAAACATAAAATAAATAAATCAACAAAATCTTTATTGACCAAAACTAAATTAAATTACTAAATTAACAGTTCTACCAATTTGACGTGATACAGTTTACTCCTTAATAAATACAGGTTCTTTTATGGTAGTTATATAAATAGACATTACAAAAGCACATTAATTTATCAACTTATCATGTTACTGGCTGGGGCCCGTAATAGTATCTAATGATACTGTGCCACAGGTACCGACATTAAGTGAAAAACAACTGTTTCAAAGTTTTAAGTTAGTAGAATTTTTAACTTTGTTATAAAATTAATTTATAGCGTGATTTAATAAATAAATAATATTATGTTGCGATCCATTTATAACACAATGAAAATGTTAACTTAATCGCATGTCCAGCCTACCTGAGACCACGGTTCATGCGGCTCAGGCTTGGTCGGGTTAATGAGCTAGGTATGTATTTAGCTTTTATTTCCATTGGACTTATCGCGTAGTAATATATAAATAGTATGCTCAAATTGCGAAATAACACATGAATTGTCTAAGGCTATTAATTAAACTTACAGTGCCTGATGAACGACTCGAGATTGTTCCAGAAGGTAGACCGAGATCCGCGCGCCGGATATGCGTCCTACCCTCATCATGGAGAGATCCAAATATTTGCCGAATCGCGAGCTGTTGGCATTGATCCCGGTGCGAGCGTTCCCGAATGACTCCATTATCGGATTCACTTGCAGGATCTTTTCTTCTAGATTACGGTTTTGAGCCTAAAAGAAGAAGATTTACTGAATTGGTACTCTAACCGTAAATATACAAATAGTCAGTACAGTACAGTTGCAGGACCTTTTTTTCTATATTACGGTTTGTGCCCTAAAATAAATAAGTTTTACTGGTTAGGTTAGTCTAGTCTAGTTACTCTAGGCGTAAAATACGAATGGGCAACAGACGCTATAGAGCTTGTAGGTGTCTTCAAATCCCGAGTAAATAGATATATTCTAGGTAAGCGTGCTACACCCTGGAGCCCACGACACAGGCCACCCTAGTGTGGGTTCCAATGCACTGCACACCTACTGTTCAAATAAAAAAGAAACTTCTTGTTACTTAAGTTTTTGAACAGGTGTAAGTTTTTAGAAATAAGTTTATCTTGCATAATAAAGATTTTTCATTATTATTATTACCCTAGACCGCATATCTGCTTAACATCAGTCAGTATGTAGTCAAACGCAAACCTATACGAAATAAAAAAGCCTATTAGAGTGACATATGTAAAAATACATACCAATGAAAATAAAACTTCCTCCTTTTTGATGTCGGTTAGCAAACAAACAAACACGAAAGAAATTAATGATAACGTTGTATTTAGGTGTAATTTGCAGTAGTAATTTACATTTTCGCTCTGACTCCTTTTCTATTTCAGTTTTGGATCGCCCGAGTCTTATTTGGTTCTTTCCTAATTTACGTTTTATTAATTTGAAAATGTTTTATGGAAATCAGTCATTATTTCTTCTATATTGATCGACCGAGACATTTTAGTTTAGAGCAGGTTCAGGTTTTTAGTAATGTGTATGTAATTACTTTGAAAATGTATCTGCATACTATAAAAACTGACTAAATTCGTTACTAAATTTTGCCAACGTTGATAAACGTTGACAGATAGATAGACGTATATACAAAGTATAGAGACAGAAACCACATTAATTATTTTTGCAAAAAATAGCATGACCGACTTCGCGAATATTTCGCTCGGATCGATGTAACATTTTTCAAACGAAAATAGCTCAGCCGATTTCGATCAAACTTAAATGGGACCAATTTCGAAGTTTATTCTTTTCAATAGGAAAAGAATTATCGAAATCGGACTACTACGTAAAAAGTTATGGGTGGATACACATTAAAAAAATACGCGTCGAATTGAGTACCTCCTCCGTTTCGTCGGTCAAAAAGTGAGGCGCTACTGAGTGAGTCTCGTCTCAGTCTATCTCAGCGAAAACAGTGTACTATAGCCTTTATATGAATTTTATGACTACATAACAAGAAAATGCTTATAAGAAATTAACGGTGCGTTTTAATAGCCTCTTGAACGTCGATGGGAACTTTTGTCCAAATGCAATATAGCCTCAAACGTCGATGGGAACTTTTGTCCAAAAAATAAAATTTCCTCAAACGTCGATGGAACTTTTGTCCCATTTGTTTGATTTTGCAAAAATCAGCTTTAAACCGTAAAGTTAGAGTTCTTTTTCGTAATAACGCTAGTATTTAATATTCGGAATGACCATAATTTTAAAAATCCCTGCTCTTTGTAAAGCATCAACTTACATTTATACATATTTACCTTAGACAAGAAAACAAGATGTTTCAGCAAGAGATTTGCAGACTTCTCGGCGCTACTCTCGCTGCAGATGACTTTAGCTTGGTGCTGCTTTTGATGCATTAGGGCTCAGTGCGCCGCGTCCGCCACCGTGAATATGTGTGTGCGGCGGGTGTTTGACCGACACCGACCCTGGTATACTATACATATTTACCTTAGACAAGAAAACAAGGTGTTTTAGCAAGAGGTTTGCAGACTCAGTTTTGCCAGCGCCGCTCTCGCCGGAGATGACTATAGCTTGGTGCTGCTTTTGATGCAACAGGGCTTGGTGCGCCGCGTCCGCTACTGCGAATATGTGCGGCGGGTTGTCTGACCGACAGCGACCTTGGTATATTTGTTGACTCTGAAAATAAGATATGAGTTAAAAATCTATTAAAACTCTCGATAGATGACGCAAGCATTAATGTACTCTACATAATAATATACCTAGTCCACAGTTGAACATAAACCCTACTAGAAAGGTGACGTGAGTCGTATCTAAAACGTTGCCGCTGGCCAAGTGAGCGTTTGCGACATATGCAGATTTCCTCAATATGTTTTATTTTTTTGAAAAGGTGGCAATGTAAAAATCGTTACATAAATAAACAAGAATAATGAAAAAAAAAGCGGCTTTTACTGAACATGAACTCGCTAAGACGAATCAAGCGAGCCGAAACTCGATGGGTTTGCGTCGTTTCATTACTGAGTTATTAGGATCACCTTCCAGCTCCATCATCAGACCCTGGTTACCATTGAAAGACAAATTACTTGTCAAGACGATTCAAATGAGCCCAAACTCAATGAGGTTGTGTCGTTTCATTGCAAAATTCCTTTGGCCACCTTCCAGCTCCATCATTAGACCAGCACTATGTATCATACGAGTAATATTGCATCGTCATGCAATTTACATATGTACGCAAAATTTTAGCTCAATCGGTAACCAGAAAGTGGATCAAATTTAACTTGCAAGATATGATTACAGACAACTGGACAGGTGAAATTAAATAAAAGCTTGTAATTACAGAGAATTCTTTGGTGAGGAAATCGGGATTAGAATACGACCTCACTATTCTATGGCAAGCGTATACCCACTAGACCACCACGATTTTTAGCAATCTGGATATATGTAATATGTTAGTTAATTTAATATTTTTGAGCTGCATAAAAACTAAATTTTTATGCAGCCATTTTACGAGTAGAAATAAAATTGCATAATAATATACAGACCATTTAAGAACCTTCACCTTTTGGAACTTGGATAAAAGCAAACACACATTATCATCCAATTAAAATACCGAGGAAGGAAAGCGTGATAATTCCCACCTTTGTTGTGTAGATTCCCACATCAGTAAAGGGATTGACCGCGACTAGAATGTCTCCAATGTACGTGTATATTTGGTTCTGATTATATCTCTTCTGTAATTGTTCTACGATGGCTTCTTCGGTGAGTACTTCTAATGTAGCCAAGTCGTCAGTATACATTTTCTCGGGTCGTAGCTTTCGGTGGGACTTGAGTTTGCCGCGCTTGGTCGTGGCTTCGGGGGCGCGGCAACTTCGACCTTCCGCCCTCTGGCGCTTTATCTCGGCTTGGAGCTCTTTGCGGATCTGAAATTTTGAATAATTTTATCATAAGCCGAATCATACAACTTGGCGTATGTGATGTTAGCTACACGCTGCGGATAACCCAATCGTCGCGCAGCTGTTAAGTGAGCTTCAATCAGTATTGGGTTAACCGCAGCTTATAGCTAACATCGCAACCGCCAAGCCGTATGATTCGGCCTATACCTATATCTTGACACCGTGGTATCGTGGGACTGATCTGAACTTGCTTTCATAAATCTGTCTAAGTTCCTGGTTTATGCGTCACGTGGCCAAAGTGGTGTGTACTTGGCTGGTGTGTACTTGGCTCGTGTAAATTGTAGGCATGATCATTTAGTACGGCGATATTGCCAGGTCACTGGACACTCAGGTGGCACCGTGAACATTTGGTATGTTTCTAAACCTTCGACTACTACACCTTCACAGCTCGAGATTTATTGAGTTGTTTATCATCTAATACGTTAGTTACTTTGTACTATTTTGCTGGTGTTAGTAAAAACACACGACTGTTGAAAAAAAAGTATTTACCTACTGGATAGTATGTACGAGTATCTATCCATGCATTGAGACACATTGAAATATGTTGCAAGAGAAAAACCAAGCTTACAATTATGGTCTTTTACTCAAATCTGAGTAGCTGGGAATCCAAAATTTAAAATGACACTCACCTTATCCTCAAAGCTACTGACAGCGAGTAGCAGAGGATGTTCCAAGAGCTCCCTCGCGAACGGTCTCTGGTTCATGTCCTTCACTAAACAATCGGCTATGAAGTCTGACAATTGATGCGAAAACAGCTCCGGCCGGGACAGTGATGGAGGGGGGTTTCGTGGGATTTGGAATAACGCCCTCATTGGGTGCAAACCCGACAGTGGTGGTTCACCTTCGGCAAGCTCGATTGCCGTAATGCCAACCGACCAAACGTCGCATCTACAATCGTAAGATTCGTCTAACTGTTGTTCGCACGCTATGACCTGAAATCGCAATCAACATTAGTATATACTGTAAACAGAGGCAAGCAATACCACTTTCAAAACCGGCATTGAGCTGAGAAGACTTCATACGACAAATAAAAATGTGTTTACTATTTCTCACGGGCGACTTTGACTTACTTCAGGAGCCATCCAATATGGCGTACCGACTGAAGTGTTTCTACGAGCGGCGGTTGCAGCGAGATGCGACGAGACTCCGAAATCTACGAGCTTGACCTCAGCGTCCTCAGTGAGTAAGATGTTATGGCCTTTGACGTCGCGGTGCATGCATCTGTGGGCGTGGAGATGAGTGAGGGCCCGCACGGTCCCGCGCAGGACGTATGCCAGTTGCGGCTCGGTAAGGTGGCTCCCTCGGGCCCGCATTCCCGCACATAAATCTGTCACGGAGCCGCCGGTGCAGAGCTGCAAAATAAACAAGGTCAGTCGAGGCCTTTCAAATAAAACACGACCCAACAAATAAAAGCCCGCATACCTCCATAACGAACCATATTTGGTCGTCATCTGAACTCGCGCCGCGTTTCAGAAATAAACCGAAGAATTCCGGGATATTTGGATGACTGGACAGATCTCGAAATACTAGAAACTCTTCTTCTATCTCTTCTATATTTTCGGCAATGTTTTCCAAAATCTGTAATAAAACAGATGAGTTTTACTGTATTATGCAAACGAGCGTTGATAGATTGACACAATAGTTATAATCGTTGACGTCAATGTAAAGCGAGAGGGAGCCTCCGTACCCACGTATTGTTTTACGGCCTTGACATGGATGCTGTGTTTAGAGATAAGCATCTTAGCGATTAATTAAAAGCTGTATACGCTAACAATACTACCATAAAATTGTATTGACCCATTCTTTACTCCGCTGCATTCGCATGTGCGGTCGTATATGTTAATTTGGAGTTACACGCACTATGGCTATCGCACACTCTAATTACCGTCATTACTTACTTTATATAAAGAGGCGGTATTCAACGACTACTTATCTGTTGATTATCATAAACGTTATTTTAATTTGACGTAGGCGATTTCGCCGGAGCAATAACCATTTTGCCCATAAAGTGTGAATTCATAAGCAGTAGCCGGTAGGGCCGGCAGCCAGACTGCTGTAATCCGAGTAGTTTCTCTCGTTTTCTCCGGTGTAATTTATGAGTTTCAAGCCCTTATTCGTTGAACCTCGGTACTAAAATAGCGTGCGGTGAGAATGGCCGGTCATTGTATTGCTCTGGAAGCACGCCTCATAAGGTATAGACTAAGCAACGGCTAAAGTCTTTTGCTAACATCACGTGCTGAACCAGACATGTAATACCTATACACAGTTAGCTACAACACAAACAAAATCACGCGATTATAAATTAACGATAAGAAATTCATATCGCGTGCTTTTATTCTGTTTGAGTATTTCCGCAAACACGCAAAGCGACATTGTTAATTTCCACAATTTCAGCTAAACATGAAAATGGGGCCAATTGTTTCACGAGAGTTAGCGCTTGCCTGATAACAAATTAATCCGGTCGGCGCGAACGACCGTGTTGTAATTGAATACCAAATAGGTAGAGTCTTTCTTTGGTTCTTTGAAATGTTTTCACGTTGTAGTGGGTTTATAACCACTTTGGTAGAAAAGTATCGTAAAATGTATTAATGTGTTAATAATATATATGAGTAAACTAGCGACCCGCCCCGGCTTCGCACAGGCAGGTGTATTATACATATAAACCTTCCTCTTGAATCACTCTGAAATCCAATGCGTAGTTTTAAAGATTTAAGCATACATATGCATATAAGGACAGAGAAAGCGACTTTGTTTTATACTATGTAGTGATAGTGAAGTAGTCGGATGACTTCATGTTGTCGTTCTGTTGACTGTTAACTAACTGTACATCTAATAAATCTAGAGCCAGATACCTATAAATCCTAAGTCAGCCATACAAAGTCTATGTCCTGATTAGGTTGATACAATACAACAAGCTATGGTTATTAATCTACAGGTTTATGATCACGAATTTACTAGACAGAACTGACTTGTTTAACTTCTAAAATACGTGCACTCGAGACAAGTTTAAGCTTCAAATATTTGTTTCTATAATATATTGCATAGTCTCAAATTATGACTTCTATGATATTAGAACAGCCAAGTTAATTTGCCAACTTTAAAGTACGACCAGAAGTTGGCAAATGAACTCACTAAGTATAGGTATTAAGTATTTACTTTTAGGTATACCTATTATTTGAAATACTGTAAGTTGGTATAAGCACGGTACCTAATGGGATACCGTTACCGTGGTATAGGCCGGGTGGCTAGCCCTGGTGTCAGTTTTTAAGCAGCCTGAGGGCCTCTGACATGGCTAAACGGTTAAAACATCCGGAATCTAAAATCGAACGTGTCTTCCGAACCCCGATAGCGCTTAGTTGTAAATGCCACCCGCGGTCACCCAACCGAAGACTAACCGTGCCGAACGTTGCTTAACTTCGGTGAACACCTAGTCAAACTATACTATGACCGCTACAGTTTAAATACTGTGAATGATAGTAAACGTTACAATTTAGTTTGTGGACGCTATGACCTATTTCTGGATGCAACAAATATGACACAATGTATGTAAAATATTATGCACATCACTCGTAAGACTCTTTGATAAAGTATCCACTACTAAATAGCCGCTCTATATTTTTGTCCGTATTCAAAATATTTGGACACAAACGGTACTGCGCCGAGTGGTAGTAGCGAAGCCAGTTTGAATGACCATGGAGGTTGTGAGGGCATGTCAGAGACCTCGTTCGCGTGTGTTTGTTATCGCGGCCACTGTCTCTCTCGGCAGCTATGTCATTAAGAGTGAGAGTGACCGAGATAAGTTCGAGTGCACAACAATATAGGTAACATAATTATTATGATCCGTAAGGATCAACTGAATAAAAATAGATACTTATAAATACATCGCACGGTGTAAAGTATACACAACACATATGTGCTATTGGTACAGTTAATCATTATAAACTGTAGCGCTCGTAGCTTACCTAGTTTGACTAGGTGAATGTCAGCGATCACCGAAATTAAGCAACGTTCCGCACGGTCATTATTTGGATGGGTGACCGCGGGTGGCATTTTTCAACTGAGCGCTACCGTGGCTCGGAGGACACGTTAAATTGTAGGTCCCTATTGTTTTAACCGTTTAGTTATGTAAGAAGCCTACAGGCAGCTCTAACACCAAAGCCGATACGAACTTCCTTATTACAAGCTGTAGTAGGAAAGAAAATACTACACAAAAGTTCAACAGAGTATTTAAACAATCTTAACAGTGACGCGTCTCCTCTTTTTCTTGTCCTTCGCAAAGTAAATAAATCTCCAAGTACCTAGTAGAGATTCCTCACGCGCCGAGTAGATGCTAAGCTGCTAAGATATACAGTGCCTTTTAAGATGTTTATAGCGCAGAACTATAATCAGCATCAGATATCGACAACTGTACTATTTTAATCTGCTCGCGTTCTTCTCCCTGGCAAAGTAGATCTCTCTGTAAATGTTTTTGTCTATGAGCTATTGAAGCGTGAACAGGTCACGTGGGTCCGCGGCCTGAGCCAGCTCTACGTGCTGCAAAACACTGCGATGCGCAAAGATGTATTTTTGGACATATGTAGGAAAGGCCTACTACTAGCACGAGAAGACCAGTTTAACCTAACCCTTACCTTAACAGCGACGCGTCTGCCAGTCTTCTTGTCCCTGGCGCAGTAGACCTCTCCGTAGGTGCCTTCGCCGATGAGCTCTTGCAGAGTGAAACGATCGCGGGGGTCCGCAGCCCGGTCCAGCTCCACATGCTGCGAGAGCCCCCGGTATGCCATGTCGCTCCGCATGGCTCAGGCGCGGTGACACCACATCTGGAACAATACACAATGCAATGTTTAACTTGATGTCTGAATAGATAGCCATAATAAAAGTATGAAGTCAGATTTGTGTCTAACTTTCTTAGCCTTGTAGGAGAGGTTTTGTTATGAAATGTAGACGTTTCGTCATAGTATGGAAATACTTCACCTAGGTACAATTTTATCGGAATTGCTTAGATTTTTTTTCGATGCAATTAACATACTCTTTCTTCGAAATAATTATAACATAATAATTTATTTATATTTTGCAAAACTATCGATACAGTCAGAGAGAACTTGTACATGACGTGGTAACGTAAACGTTTATCTTATTAAATTTAACGTAAATTTATATTTGTTCAAATGTCCAGAAACTAAAACATTCTGAACTGAAATTTGAAACATTCCAGAGAAAGTTAAATTTAATATTAAGTAAAGTGACAAAATCACCTTATTAATCGACACGAAATGTCAATCGCCTGATATTATGCATTACGCTTGGGTAGAAAACTTCAAAACAAAGCGCATAAGTATTAAATATTCTTTGTAACAATTCACAGAGTATTTAAGTCGTGAAAAGTAGGCGGAATGTTAAATATTTTTACACCCGATAACATCTGAGGTGTTAAACCGCGTGGTCGCCGCTTTTATCTCACGATCGCAAGAGATTATTTCAGTATGTGAAGAAAGATGTTAAGCGTTTAGAAACTGTTTAACTGCTTTACACGTTACATAAATTTTGTGGCCAGTCAATTAAATTTTTAATTTATCGCTCTAGCCAGACTAACCCGCAGAAAGTCCAGTTTACGTTATTTAGCATAATAATTGGAGTGTTAGTAAAATTACTTAGATTATTATAATCCTAAGTATGTTGTATGCAGATTATTTCATTCAGTAATAATATACTTCGTGTAAGACAACATGCGACTCGAACAGTAGCTCTCAAAATATTTAAGCTACGAAAATCTTTTTAGAGCACAGTGACTGATCACTACATAGTACAAAACAAAGTTGTCCCGCTGTCTGTCCACATGTATGCTTATATCTTTAAAACTACACAACGGATTTTGATGCGGTTTTTCTAATAGATAGAGTGATTCAAGAGGAAGGTTTAAATGTATAAAACACCTGTGCGAAGCCGGGGCGGGTCGCTAGTCGACAATAATGTATCAATAGGAATCCCACGAATCCTCCCCGCACAACCATGAAGTTGACGAAGTGAGCACTTATTTGCTTATTTAACCGACTTCCAAAAAGGAGGAGGTTCTATGTTCGTGTGTGTGTATTTTTTTTTTTGTTTATGAACATCGATAATTTCGCCAATTGTGAACCGAATCTAAAAACTCTTTTTTAGTTCAAAGAGTATACTTTTGAAGTGGTTCCATTTAAATTTTACAGAAATCGGCTGAGTTGTTTTTGATAAATCAACAATAATGTAAACAATTCGAGCGTAATATTCGAATTTTGTACACGATGGAAGGCGGTTTTGCCATTTTTTGTGAAAAATAATTATTTTACTACGCACAGATACTAAGTGCTTACTTGATAGAACATATCAGGTACTTTTACTTAAAGTAACGTACTTTTTAATTCAAATTAATACATTTTCTAACGCTCACTGTACTTTTGAAGATTTTCGATGCTTTTATTTGTAGATTGTGTTATAATTTACTACGTTTCCATTTTGTGCTAGATAAAACAAACTTAACTTTGTAACCACAGAGTACAGAACACAGTCATAGATAAAAAAGAGCAGGGTGCGATCCTAGAAATTACTTTTAACAGTTTGAACACAAATTGGTTCTAATTCATAATAGGCACACGATACATATTCACGAACAAAATGTTTAAACAATAGTTTGCTCTAAAATAAATATTCTTAGAATAATATAAATTTGTTATTTTAAGTTAGAAATCAGAAAGCGAAGTGAATATTTCGTCACCTTATACCGATGACTAAGAATTGAGTAATAGATTATAACAAATTCAAATTTATGGAAATGGGTGAAAATTTTTGCGTTTTACTCTACATTGCCTACTAATTCTTGTTGCTACCAGTAGTGTTGAAGGTGAAGTGAACTTAAGTTATAAAACAGTATTATAAATACAAAAACTTTCTGTCATCATATAAGGTAATTTTTTTTTCTTGACTGCCGATATCTAATAGGAGTTAAGTAAGTATAAAGGTTCCATGACCTAACCTAAGTATGCCAATTGCCTTTGAATGCTTGAACGGCCTAAATACTCAGGGTACTCGTAACCAATCAAATCGATTGAAACAAATCCATGGTCGAAAAATATTTTATTGCACCGTAGTGAAATCTTATTCGTTTAGTACAGCCAGATAATAGTTGTTTGTTAAACCAGAGTGCAAAGTTGCTTTTTAACACAATTTTGATGATCAAGCAAAAGAAGGATTCTTAAATTAGAATTTTAGCGAGAGAAAGCGTTAGCGAGGGATCAAAAGAGCACAAGGTAAAAATCTTTGCCCTCGAGTGCAACACGTAACTTTTCATCCCACCTCAGCGAAGAAATTACTAAATGCTGAGTTTTTAACAATTTAAAAAAGGTTGTATTTTAAGTTCGGCACCATGGAGGTAGAAGTAAATAGGTTGAATGATGTTTTGAATTCACAAGCTTAGTACACACGATGTTCTAAATTCAATTGTACTTTATCCTCTAGCGTCTAGCGGATAAAAACTGCTTTTGTACTCAGATGTCGAAGGACAAAATACTCTTTTCGAGATGGGGGGATGAAAAATCATTTATTTTATTTATTCATCGTAGGTTACGGCAACATTACAGTTGAAACCAAGTTGATGCTGCCCGTAGCGTCCGGCACAAACAGCTACATGCTTTCGGTGCCTGCTTAATTATTCATTTATTCATGTACTTATTTAAACAAATTCTATTAATGCGCGTTTCTAAATAAGGTTGCCTTAGATTCGTATAAGGAATGGTATGGAATATATAAATGAATGCGCCGTTGCATGCGTACGCGCATTTCACGCATTTGCGCACTGGTATTTATGGTGTGGTAATTGTCAGTTCGCTGACACCTTTTAACCATATAATATATGTTACGGCTGTGCCAATAACCATAAAATATTATTAAATTAATAGGTTTTGTGTTAGGAGAAAGGCAATGGCAATGATTGATTCCACGCGGAAATAGTAAGCAACATTTTTACAATATCTTGTCGCATGTAGTGACACCGATATCGTATGTTTGTTTTATAAATACAATTATTAATATTTTTCGCCAAAAAATGGCATAGCCGAATTCAACCGTGTACAGAACTCAATTAGTTTGCACGAAACAATATTTATCATCGATGTAGTAATTTATACATTGTTGTTAAGTTTTCAAAAACGAATCCATCGAATGGGATAAAATTTAAATAGGACTACTTCTAAAGTGTGATCTACAAAAAAAAAAAAATCAAAACAGGTTCATAATTGGCGGAGTTATACATAAAAAAAAACATAGTCGAATCGAAAAACTCCTTTTTGAAGTAGGTTATGAACATGTTTTATATGAAAAAAAACTGAACACTAATTACTTAATACAAAAAATTATAATTATCTTACAAAAATACAATGTTTTGTATATAAATTACCAATAGATCTCTATTGCAATAAAATTCTATAAATATTAATGCGAACCGGTTTTAAAAAGCACAGTTTATGAAAGTAGAAAACAAAACTCATATCTTTATTACCTGTATCTCACGAACACTTCATAATTTTATATGAGTTCTTAAACGGTTGCTAATCTTAGTTAAGTGTGCGTTTCGACTAGAGATAAAATCACCATAATTATGTGTATTGTTTAGCATAATAAATCTTAAATTATGGGTTTGGCCAAACAAAAAAGGTAGTTATTGTGTTTTTACAAACATAAAAAGCCATTTGTCAGTCTAGCCAAAAAACTAACAGCGTGAATTCCTCGGCTAAGTCACAGTTGATGAAGTATTGGCAAAGTATTGAGGAGCATAACGTCACTTGACTATCGATTTATAATATCGGATACATTTTGAAGAAATTTAGTTACTGGAGTGGGTACCAGTAATTAAAGAACTTAATTTCACCTGTCCGTCTTTTTTCAAACGCTTGGAAAATCGCATGGTCACGCGTACCTACTAGCTGCGCCCCGCTGTGTCACCCGCGTTAGCCCGAGATAAAAAGTAGCATATGTGTTAATCCAAGGTCTAAGCTATCTTCATACCGAATTTCATCTAAATCGGTTCAGCCGTTTGTGCGTGAAAGAGTAACAAACATCTATACATACTCACAAACTTTCGCGTTTATAATATTAGTAGGATAGAACTTATCTACCGATAAAGAGACACATATACACATATTCTGGTAAATAATTTTAATAAGACAATAATTTTTCATAAAATAAATAATCCAGTGATGTCTTTTACAGTTTGTAAGATTTTATAAACGTTTCGAAATCGATTTAAAATGCAACATTTTGCATTATGGCAATAACCCAGAAACGAAAAGTAAAACTTTAAAGAAATCGAAGCAACTTAACACTTCGCAAGCATTTCAAAATTAGTTATTACAGTTGCAGATACAAATCTAAACTTCGTATGCAAAAATATAGTACTTACTTAAGATTTAGACTCGTAGTAAGTCAACTGAGTAAATACCTACCTACTGTACTTATTTGTTTAGCGATAAAGAAAACACTGTCGTGAGCGGTGCTAAAGCTACGCTAAGCAACTATGTCATTTATGTAGTGGACTCATGGACAACGACACTCTGCCTTGTTCATCTCCAATCCGCTTTGTTGAAGTCAAGGCCTAAATACTTTATACTTTATGGACTTAAAGACTATGAGGCTCTCTCAATGCCCACTATAGTAGAGTCTAGGCCTGATACCGGGGTAAGAATAAGACCTAACTACTACTATAACGCTCTGAAACGTGGTCTCTTACGTAGCCTTAAGTAGCCTAACGAGCTATGAAAAGAGCTATGCTCGGAGTCTCTCTGCGAGATCGAATCAGAAATCTGAAGATACGTAGAAGAATCAAAGTTACCGACATAGCCCAGCGGATTGGCAAGTTGAAATGGCAGTGGACAGGGCACATAGCACGTAGGGCTGATGGCCGATGGGGTCGAAAAGTTTTGGAGTGGACCGTATACCGGCAAGCGTAGCGTAGTCATCCGTCCACCCACAAGGTGGAAGGATGACATCATAATTAAGACCGAAGTATCGCGGCTGGATGCTGGTCACTTCCGACCAGTCTTATATACCTATTGGAGATCTTTAGACGAGGCCTATGTTTAGCAATGGAGGGAGTGTGGTATGGCTAATGGATGGATAAACTACTATAATCACATGTCATAAGCCCACTTCATAACATAACATTAGTTACGTCGCTCTTGTAATTCGTCTTTTATTGACTTTTTTATACAGTGTAAAATTGGTGTCAACCTTGCGACCCGCGGGTGTGTCGTAACGGTGGCATGAGTGTGCAATATTTGTATACCGATTATACAAACAGATTTGCTATTGAGCTAATTCATATAATGAGTACGCACGTTTATTTACCTACCTGTAGTCGGAATTACTTCGCTCTACCGGAACGGTATGATTAAACGCTTTTACATGACATTTACGATTGACGGGTCTGACAGGTGTCAACTCTCGTAATAATAAGTATTCATTTTAAATTCCTACCTACAATTTGGGTTATTAACGCCGCTTAAGCTGATAATAAGTTGTTCAGTGAATAGTTTAGAGATAAGGGCGTAATTAGAAAGGTAAATCTGTTCCTATTTACTTTTGGAATTCAGTAATAGAAACATTGATTTTATCAGATTACTAATATGAAGCGAAATTTGAATTTTATGTTTACGGTAGCGATGTGTGCATTACGAAGCAGTGAATCAGTACAACTATTAATAATTATTAATTGAAATCGAAACTTCTTGCTCAATAAGCAAGCAAACGCGTTACTAAGAATAGTAGGTGTAAAACCAAAGACAAGTTTAACTACTTAGCTTCAGAAAAAGTTATATTTTTAGCTAAGGCATTGAACTAGTAAAACGCTATACAATCATCAATTATCACTGACAATAAGCGTCAGATTAATAATTAAAATGTTTTCATGCAAAAAGGGGTCTCACTGTGGGTGGCGGACGCGCCTGAAGAAACACTTTCACTGTTTGTCGGTGTCACGAAGACTGGTGCGAACCATTTGACAAAACATGTACTGCCGACGTAGACAGATACGAGTATCTTCTTTGCCTGTGACTGCCGACATAGGGATATGACAAAAACACTGTCAAACTCTGGGGTCGACGGTACTTTACGGCGCAACTTTTTTTCCTTCATCCTATAAGTAAGTAAAATCGTATTGGCCGGGTCGCTAGCATTGGGTTGGGCAGAGTTGTAATCAAAGTCTTAACTCTTATATGAAAATAATATTTTATACTATTCTTCAAACACTATTTCTATAAAGATATAAGTCCACTGAAGGACGTAGGCCTACTTACTAAGAGTGCGACTTAGAAGCGCTAAATCGTGCGACAAAAACGCCTAAATTATTATGTGAAAGCGCTGACCTAAGCAACTAACTACAAAAAAGCTAAACACCCGCAAAGTCTCGAAAAAACTTCGGAACAACAGTTTGACACGATTTGTTTTTGCAGAATTTGAAGATTAATTGTACAGAAAAATTCATCTATGATTAGGTACAGTTAGTAGTCCTTAAATTCTGGACTAAAAGCAAGCTACGCGCAGGGTATAGATTATTATTATCTGCATTGTATATTTCGATGCTAGATAAATATATAGATTATACATATGTACATTGTTCAAAACCAGCACGAAAATGCTACGTATGAATAAGGTATCTAATAAACAAATTTTAATAGGAAAAAAAAGTTTTTTTAAATTTTTTTAGCGGGAGTTTTTTTGTAAGTATTGTGTTTTTACCTAGATTTTAACTTTATCTCAACATTTTCCAGACTTTATCAATTCTCGTACGTTTAATAATTATTTTTCGCAAAAAATGGCAAAACCGCTTTCCATCGTGTACAAAATTCAAAAATTTCGCTTGAATTTTTTACATTATTTTTGATTTTTCTTCTTTATTGAAAAACGGCTCAGCCGATGTCTGTAAAATTTAAATGGGACCACCTCGGGAGTATCCCCTTTCGAACTAAACAAATTTTTTGATCAGGTTCCCAATTGGCGAAATTATCGATGAACATACACAAAAAAAATACATACAGACGAACATAGAACCTCCTCCTTATAGGAAGTTGGTTAAAAATAAGAAAAGGCTTCGTATCATACTCGTACGAGCACGTTTGTAACACGCGTATTAAAAGAGATGTTAAACTAATGATGTGCCAAGTAATGACGTCTATTCAATCTCGGAGCAATGCATTACTTTTGTTCGGTTAAAGTCGTGTATGCCAGTAATAGCCAATTTGATATATGGCTGCCACTAACCAAGATGGTGGTCCATTGCTGTGAACTGACATTAATTTTATAGAGTTGGTAATCAATTTTACACTCGTAATTGTAGCGAAAGCGTAAAGAAAATTTTGCTAATGTTCCATGGATAAAAAGCAAATTATGACCACTAGATTGATTCCCGGATGATTCGGACGAGTTTTCACCAACTGTATTTAGTATAGACCAACTGTTGTATGACATGAACCAAACAGTCAAGCCCGACAGATCGCAGCGAGGCTAAATACTTACTTATTTGGACAACAACAGGTTTAAGACACGCCGAAATAGGTCTCTATGTAATTGTGATAAGATTGCATGAACCTTGTTCATAAATCTAAACAGCGGGTTTAGCTTGATTCAATATTGTAGAACTGCGAAGCCTTGCAGCTGCAATCCTTTCACGCCATTATGGCGCGCGGCGTACCCGTAATGCACGACCACGGTCATGCACGGTAACACCCTGTGTAAGCATTCAAGCCCATAAAGTGCCGACTGGCTGGAAATAATGCGAAGAAAAAAGCAAAACTGCCCTTTGTTTCAAACACACTGGCATTTTTGAAGCGATACAGACTTTTTAAGTTTATTTGAAGTCTAAGAAAGATAAAAACAAAGCTGCGAGAATAAGTTGAATACGTTGAATATGATCCGGTCATCTAAAAACTTAGTTACAATAATTATGACTCAAGTAAAGTAGTTAGATAGAAACATACATGATACTATCTTATCCTTACATAGTATAAAATAAAGTCGCTATTTTCGTTTGTTTGTTTGTCTGTATGCTTAAATCTTTAAAACTACGCAACGGATTTTGATGCGGTTTTTTTAATGGATAGAGTGATTCAAGAGGAAGGTTAATATGTATAATGCACCTGTGCGAAGCCGGGGCGGGTCGTCTAGTAACTTATAAGTACATAGAACTCTCTAGTTAGTTTTAACTGCGGCATTCCTAATCCCAAAGTTGACTGATTCATGGAACAAGCTGGTATTTACTAATCTACACTGAGCTTATTGAGCGTAGTGGATAATGGATATAGACCAATTGCTCTTTGTGGGTAGGCATATGTTCAGCAGTGGACTATTGAAAGGCTAATAGAGTAGAGATGGTACATAGAGCTACAACAACATGTCAGTAGTGTATGATGTTACATAGAAAATTGAATGGTAATTTTCGAATATTTTGTGGGACATATTTGCTGCCCATCTGTTCGAGAATGATTTATTGTTTTTCCATACCTACATCTGTATCTATAATAGTTATGTAACTTATGTAACAAAAACAGGTTACAAGAACGCGGACGCATCCTGTCCAAAGTATGAATTTAAAATGTATTTGTTAGTACTAAAACGTGACCATACCCCAAACAAATAAATTGTGCAAATTCAATAACTGAACTGTAGTAGTGAATACGTATGAACCGAATACCGATATACCTAAACGCGGTCAACAGTCACACACGAGTTCACTTCCGTATGTTTTTGTTCTGATCTGACACGTAATTCTAACCCATCGTATCGTTTTATAGGAAAACGAAATACCTACCGCATATTGTGCAGCATTCTATTTCACAATATCACAAATAAATATCAAGTGAAGACGTGCTAATTCCTAGTTTTAGTATTCATTATTCAGGTATTATGCGTAGCTGGCAGATACACAGGCTGTTTTATTACTTTCTAATCACTGTTCGTGTGAATAACATAGCCGTAAATAACATTGATTGAAAAATTATTAATAAGAAGTCATATTAATATTCATTAAATGTTAAGGATCTTAACAGCCATTACGCTTTATTATTCAACCATTTAAATTAACTTACGAATACTGCGTTGATTTTTTAGGGATCCACAGTGAAATAGTAATAGAGATAGTTAAACAAAAAGTATTATCATTTCGGTTTAGCTTCTTATAGTTTTGTTTATTCTTCTTTCCGTTAAAAGCGCTGTACAAAAACGTATAGAGCCACAAAAAATTGTTGTACTGTACTGTACTAGCCTTTTTAATAGTCCACTGCAGGACGTAGGCCTACCCATGAAGGGTGATTGAGCCATGTCCACCACGCTGGCCCAGTGCGGGTTGGTGGATTCACACACGCCATCGAATTTCTTCTACGGACGTATGCAGGTTGCCTCAGAATGGTTTCCTTCACCAAAAAGCCAGTGGTGTGAAATTCCGTACATAAGTTTTAAAGAAACTCATAGGTACGAGACCGGGATTGAACCCACGACCTCAAGAACAGCGTTGGCACAACAACGAACAGGCCAGCGTTACAACCACTAGACTACCACGGCAAGAAATTGTTACGTAACAAATATTATTTAAGAACGATCAATAAAAAAACATCATGAATTATGTACCGCATGAAAATTATAATCACTAATTGAGGAAAATATTATATATAGGTACAATTATTTGAAACGTAGCAGCTTTACTCATGTAGGTTTAAATCAAAAAATAAATAAATATATTTCCCTATGAAAGTTTGCAGTATATGCTGAGTCCGCACTCAGCCACATTTTTTACAATAAGTTCTCTAAAGAAACCTTAATGTTCTGTTGCATATTAATAACCACATCAGAACACATTCACGGACTCTGTGAGATGTGATTCTTGATCAGTGCAGACAATGGATCATCTATTTTCTTGCTCCCAGAGAGCTTAGTGTCCAAACACCTGGACAGTGACCGCCTTACCACAAAAGTTTTACGCACGCTTTAGACAATGTTTAACATTACAAATTGCGCGGTTAAACAGCGCTTAAAGCGTGTTTAAATCTTTTGTGGTAAGGCTGTTAGTGACCTACTGGAAGCGTGTCTCCTAGGGTGGCAGTCGCTAACCACTGGATAAAACATGTGTAGTTAGTTATGACGTCATCAAATCACAAAACACATGTATAAAGCCCTAGTTAGACTGACTTTTCTCTATCAAACCTTGAAATTGTCGCATAGAAAAAAATACAGAATATTCGAAAAAAAATGCGGTGCACGATTTCTATACTCAAAACATAATTCGATATACTTTGCTCGATAGAAAAAAAATGCTAAAACACTAGAACACGAAAAAGAACGCATTATTGACATTTTCAAACTCAGAGCACATTAATCAACGTGAATTGAATACGGAACTCTGACATAATAGCTAGACACTGGACTGATATGTGATGCGGATTTGATAAACATCTTATGTTAGTGCATGGGGGTCATCCAAGGAAATATTCAAGCTTATGTGACAGCCGAATTAATTCAGATTAATTTTATTATGGAGGTCAGTCATTAGTCTCCAGATCCTGCTAAACATATTATACATACAATAATAGCTTTGTCGGGAATGCTTATAAAAATTTTAGGACTTTGTAGTGAAGTATTATTAATATTATAATAGATAAACTGGCAAATGTAATGTAACATGCCACGCCAAAAACAAAAACAACTTATTTTAATTATTAAATAAAATTGATTTAGTTAATTAATCAATTTAATTCAACATTTAATCTATGAGCATTTAATAATATTAAAAAAACATTAACGTTTACCGCAAAACTTGTAGAATTCAATTTGATAGATAGAGGGGCCACTAATAATGTAATTAATGAGTACAGCACTTAGACATAATTACTTACTGCTATGCATCATGATATAACTCATTACTTACCTACGTAGTTAAGTAGCAAGAGATGAATAAACAATGTATCACTAATAATAACTTCGTTTAACAATGGACGTCTTCAGTTACATAATATTACAATATCGTCCACTCCAGTATCAACGGTAACGTCTCAATCAATTCACCGAAGCATTTTACAAAAGAGTTATTTTCATGCCGTGACAATGGAATCAAGAGCCGACCGTGGAAGTCTTCGAAATAATCGTGAAGTTGAAATGATTGTTACCCGCGTTGGTGAGAAAGCTACTTTCTATTGTAATCAAGGGAATCTAATGGCTGCATCTATAGACTTTTATCATGATTCAGGGGTTGCTTGTCGAAAGATTGATTGATGCCCGTAATTTGTACGCATTAGCTAGAGATCCAGTTATTTGTTATTACGGTTACTCCGGCAGGCAAATGACGCTAATGTAATAAGCCGCTATGTTCTAAAATAATCGGCCAAGTGAGAGTCGGACTCGAGTACAAAGGGTTCCGTACTGCATGGGAAAATCTTAAATATTAATTTTATTTTAATTTCACAATTTTTTTTAAATTGAATATGGGTACAATAATATATTCTGTGACTACCTGTTGTCATTATATCGACCAAAAATGGCAACAAAATCACGTTTGTTGTATCGGAGTCCCCTTAAATATTTATTTTATTCTATTTTAAGTATTTCTTGTTATAGCGGCAACAGAAATACAATCTGTGAAAATTTCAAATGTCCAGCTATTACAGTTCATTATAAGCTTCGTGATAGACAGATAGACAGACAGACGGGCGGACAAACAAAAGAGTCTTAGTACCGTCTTCAGGGTCCCGTTTTTACCTTTTGGGTACGGAACCCTAAAAAGTGGACTTATCAATTTCGCAAACATTAACAACTAATAACAATCTACTTTCTGATTAAAATATAATAAGTAGGTAGGTACAATAGAACTGCATACCACACGAATGTCACACTCCATCGCGTTTGAACCGTTCCGTTTTGCGCTTTTTTCTTTTGTTTTTTTTTTTTCTTATCTTATCAAGGAAAAAGCTAAGGTCATCAGTTGCATTTGCTACCTTATTGGTTGAGCCATATACTCGTATTGTTCACGTTTTGCACTGCACTTTTGATATGTATGTATATACTTACATATTTTTCTAATAAGTAAGGTAGTGCTTTATTACTAGTAGGTAATAGATTAAAATTTTAATCACGCAAGAAACTAATTGATGAAATCGCTATTCGCAATAGAAAAACAGAGTTCTTTTTTATTATAAGCTACAGGCCTAAATATAATTAATCGTTAAGACATCACAGCGGGGCAAATTTTAATTATCCGAAGTTATGAAATGAAAATAGTTAAGTTACGAATATTTTAATTTGAGTAAGTTCAGTAGGAATTTAGTGATTGCCCAAAATGGTTAATTATAATAGAAATAAACATAAATGATGATAGGGAACATTTTAAAAATAAGATGCCGTAATTTAAAACGTATAATGCGGTTAAGGGTATCTTTTCGCGTGGCTACCTAAACTTCGTACTGTTCTAGTAAAAGTTCAACTGCTTTACTGAGGCATGTATCGAATTTGACCGTGACTTGGACTACCTATGACTGACTGACTACATGACTTTCAAGACATAATGTAGTGACTACAAGTACTAGAATTCAAGCCGGTATCATTAACCATAAAAAGAGACTATAAAAAATTGGCCAAGTGCGTGTTGGACTCACGCATGGAGGGTTCCGTACCTTATGGGAACCCCCTTAGCCCTATTTCAAGCGTCTACCTGTTGTCGTGATTAATATGGAGAAAAAACGGTAAAAATATTACGTTTGTTGTATGGGAGCCCCCGCTTAAATTTTTATTTTATTCTGTTTTTTAGTATTTATTGTTATAGCGGCAACAGAAATACATCATCTGTGACAATTTCAGCTGCTTAGCTATCACGGTTCATGAGATATAGCCTGGAGACAGACAGACGGACGGACAGCGGAGTCTTAGTAATAGGGTCCCTTTTTTACCCTTTGGGTACGGAACCCTAATACTAAAAAATAATAGGGAATATGTACTGCACTACAAAGTCGTTAACATTTGTGTTGTGATTTGCATATTTCAAGATGACATAATAACGCTTACACTTTCAAAAAAAGGATGAGGTATAATTACTGAATTTACTAGCACTTACTTGACTAAGAAACTAAGAATAAAGAGGCCGAAAAATGTATTGAAAGAAAATGCTTTCGTTTTTCTGCACTGAGGTAAATATTTTTTACACTATTAGAGCTGTTTTGCATGTGTAAAGCGTACACAGTTGTTATTATTGCAAGCGTGCTGTTGTGAATCGATCATTAGTCGATTAGTAACGGTCCGCACTGTCACGGTCTATGCCGTACCATAGAGCATGCGATTATGTAGATTTTTTTATTGCTTTTTATTAGATTGCTCAGGATATTGCCGCGATGGCCAAAAGGCTATAAATATCTTGAATGGAGACCATGCACGTGCAAGTGCAGCGTAATACATCCACCAACAAAGTGGACAGCCGATCTGAACCTTTGGCTAGGGTTGTGCCGGATGCAAGCCGTTTTAGGTCCCAATCACAGTGTAAGGTGACACACTGACAGTAGGACGGGCACATAAATTTAATAGTTAGCTCAACTGATGGGGACATAAAATTCTTGAATGAGAAATGAGAATGAATGAGACCACGAATGAAAGGGCGTACAGGTAGCGGCACGTAAGTCTAGCGCTGAGGGTACTGTGGAGGGGATGGCTGCGCATGGTGACCGCTATACTGAACTCAGCGCTAGACTTATCTGCCGCTACTTGTACCTACAAAGATAGAAAATTGTCATTTTTAAACCGGAAGTCGAACCTATTTCCTTATTTGATGATGATAAATATGATGATAATGATGACATCTCGGTCATTAAGCTAATGGCTGACGTGATCAAATATAAAGCTATAAAATTACGAAACAATAATACAAAAAAATATATACTTATGTACATGTATGATATCCCCTTTCAAACAGCGTCACCCAATATTGAATGACACACTGTTCAATAGGCCACACCTGTCTTTAACCTTTGTTCACAAATGACCCGTTCAATAGTCCTATTCAGCCAATCAATACACAATTTGAGTCACAATTTAAATGCATTTGGCGCTTTGCAAACTTATCCGCCGAGTTGTACAATTCATGGAACTAAAGACTTCAACGCGCGATTGTCGATTTTGTTTAGAAATTGCAACAGTGGCGCTGTTATTAAAATGTAATCGTTATTTGGTCATTCTAGATCAGAGTCAGAGCATCAGAGCGCGCTTCCCCGGTTACACAGTCGACCGTCTAATTAAATCTTAATAACTGCCATTGGACCGTGGCAGGCAATAACGGACCAGTCACACTTGGTCTTGCATTCTTTACGTGCTTAGTTTCTCGATACTTGTTTAATTTATAAATGACATCAATTATAGGCCGAATCACACTTCTTGTCGGCTGGGATGTTAGCTACAAGCTGCGAATAACCAAATCCTGACCGAAGTTCAGTTAGCAGCTGCGCGAGGATTGGGTTCTGCGCAACTTGTAGTTAATTTTGCAGCCGCCAATAAGTTTGATTCAATAAAATGATTTATTTTATTTTTATTTTATTTATTTAATTGATTTATTAAATTTATTATTTCCAAGTTAGGAAGGCAAACTTCAGGTTGACTAAGAATGCAATGGATATCGACTTTAAGTGAGCTGTACTTAGATATCAAATGGATGCAATTGCCAAGGGACCGATACCAATAGTTAGATGGCATAAGCAAAGGAAAGCCCATGCACAGCAGTTTGTTAATTAGAGTTAATGATAATGCATCTTGGCATTATCTCGGTCACCCTCATTCCCATGACATTTCTCGTTAGAAAAAGAGTGACGGAGATAATAACGAGCGCGCGAGAAACATTTTTTTAACTGTGGCATCACTCACGCACATGCAATATCACAAAGGAACAATCTTAGTCTGTACAAAGTTTCAAAACATAACAACATAATATGTACCTCCTACCTACTTGCCTAATATTTACATACATACAACATAGACATACCTATCAATTACATAGCACCCGAAAGGTTTTATTATGGACCTTGATATAAGTCATGCAGCACTCACCTAACCTATAACATCGATAAGAGTTCATCCAATAAGAAGCTGTAGGAGGTCCACTTCTGGGCATAGGCTGCCCTTAAAGATTTCCAATGAGATAAAATTCTGAGCGATTTGTATCGAGCGCGTTCCAGTGCTCTCAATTGGATCCTCCTGTCCGTGGACGTCATTCGCTATGCTTCCCGCTACGAGGTCTTCATGCAAGAACCATACATATATATAGTAAGCAATTAATCAAGCAATAATTCTACTAGAAAACCGAAAATCCAACTTATTTAAAAAAATCGAGATTTTTACCAAAATAGGAGTCGGTATGTACAGACGCTTTCATTTATTTCTCGCGTTTACAACGCATGCAACCACGAAATACGTGAACCAATAGTGCATTTAAATTGCTTTGTATTGTATTGCAGCACGAGTCAGCACGACCAATCGATCTCCTAACTGCTGGGATCGGCGATACCAACTTGAGCAACTGCCTTTTATAGTTCAGGATCAAAATGTCAGGAGGAATTCGTGAAGCTAGCGAGCTAAGCTACGAGTACGTACCATATTTTGTAACCACAATTATTGTGAATAACAACTTTTGACTTTTTGACTTTGACATAATAATAGCTGAGTTATTATAGTTATCCCTACTTACTGTACGAAAATCGATATTTAGATTTTAACTTTTTATGTCTTTTAGCCATAGGTACGACGTTTACTGCTGGACATTGGCATCCCCTATAGATCACCAATAAGACCAGTTCGAAGCGACTTGCATCTAGTGCGATGATCCTTTATTCTTACTAAGGTCACGTTGAATGGTCACGTCTTTCGATACGCTTGCCGGTATGTGGTCTCCACTTGGGAACACTTCGATTTGATAAAATTTCCAGTAAATTATGTGTGTGCTTCTAATTTTTGAGGGTCAATACTGATTTGTTTTTTTGAGACGTTTGTTGAATTTGAATTAACGTTAAATACCTACCAAAAACAAGCAAGCCTTTGAGTTTATGCCGTCCACCTGTCTATCCCAATGATATTTTCATGGAAAGCAATTTTGGGCTTGAGGGTTATGTGCGAAAAATAAAAAGAGTTAATGTTCTTTCTCTGTCATATAAAATAATTTTGGTAATGTGGTTGAATTCTAAGTGGCGAGACAAACTCTCGGTCAATCAAAATTTATTTTAATAATATTTCAATCAAAATTATAAGTCGTAAAGATATGCAATAATGGATTTATTTTTCTGTCATTTTGAAAAAAATTAAATCTAATGCATGAATGAATAATAAATTAATGTAAACTACATTTATGTGCCCACATTATTTGCATAGAGAGACTGCGATAGTGAAACTTTTGGAACGATACATGCATTTTATTATCTTTTGAAAGCATAGTTTCAACATTCTTGTCACTCGTTTCTCCGTATTTAGTAGAAATCTTCGATACTTGCCAACGATCTTTATAAATTCCGCCTATCACTTGTAAATATTTAAATCCGTTGGATGTTTGAATACCGAAGTATGCTGTGTTTTCAAAGATATGATAACAAACGATGAAACAAACACATTGGGGGAAACCTGCATTTCTGACAGTAGTTCAATTTGTGAAGTCTGCCACCCGTATTAGTCCAGGATGGTTGGCCCTTCTTCGATGTCCATGGGATTATAGAAGCCGCGAAAATTTTCTGAGTTGCGGATGAATTTACTATATTCGCTCGTAATGCTGAAAAGAAACAACGCTGAATAAAATTTATCCCAAAGGCCAAGTGGCCTGAGAAGCAATAATGGGCTGAACTATTTGATTGCTTTTTCTAGGTAGGTCTTCTTCTTTTCAGCCATAGGACGTCCACTGCTGGACATAGGCCTCCCCTAAAGACCTCCAATAAGACCGGTTGGTAGCGGCTTGCATCCAGCGCGGTCTTAATGAGGTCGTCCGTCCACCTTGTGGGTGGACGTCCTACGCTGCGCTTGCCGGTACGTGGTCTCCACTCGAGGACTTTTCGACCCCATCGGTCATCAGTCCTCCGCGCTATGTGCCCTGCCCATTGCCACTTCAACCTGCCAATCCGCTGGGCTATGTCGATAACCTTGGTTCTTCTACGGATCTCCTCATTCCTGATTCGATCTCGCAGAGAAACTCCGAGCATAGCCCTCTCCATGGCTCGTTGGGCTACTTGAAGCTTACTAATAAGGCCCATAGTGAGAGACCACTAGGTCTAGGTAGGTATATGAAACCAAATCTTTATTAGCGTTGTTCAAAGTGTTGCCACAATTTGGCCCGCACTTATCAACCAATTCATATTGAAAATCAAAGAGTTCCACTTACAAGAATCGTCTACTCTACTTGTGTCAGAAATCTCTAAAAATAAACGTGATCGTTACTTTCCAAATGCAATTAAAGTCGAGAGCTTAACTACCAAGTACTTTAGATCGATCTTAGCTACTTTAGGACGTCAATGGCATGGTCGCAGCGGTGCGGCTTCTAAGCTGTCAAATCTTCACGTGTTGGCCTCGACGCTACCAATGTCACGAGCAAGGCTAATCTGGAGTCACCTTGTCACGTGTCGAACGCTCGATTAGAGAGTATTTTTGCTAAAAAAGAAACTCCGTGTCAAAGGGCAAGGGCAAATTGAAATTCTGATGGGTTGGTGGATTTATTGGTTCATAGCGGAAAGAAAGGCAGTGGGCAGAGTACATTGTTCGAACAACGGAAAGCCAATGGGACAGTAAAAATACACGTAAGATCTCGTCCGGTAAGCGCAGCGTTGGACGTCCAAGGATTAGTTGGACCGACAGTAAGCCCGATTACAAAGGCGCCATCGTAATTATATTAGCTAAATAGCATAGTTCTGTTTCTTTTTCACTTTAGGCATTCGATAGAGAGGACGCTTTTTACGTTGCTATTAAATTTACGCTGGCGCCTCTGTAATCGGGCTTAGTAAGTAGGTATAATTGAGAGCCGAGAACGCGCTAGATGTAAGCCGGTTCCAATGGGGCTTGTTAGTAAGGATGATATGGGAGGCCTATGCCTAGCAGTCGACGTTCTACTACATCTAATGAACAATGTGTGTATAATAGAATAAGATTGTTATTTCACGAAGGTGCCTAAGTGCGTCTTTGGTATCGTAGCTCCCGAAAGAGTAGACCGATTTTGGTATTTTCTGCCTGTATAAAATCTTATTTAAGCGAAATAATTCTTAATGTTATAAATGCCATAATTAAAGTCATATTGTTTTTTTCATAATATACAAACAAGGTGTAAAGTACATAGTTAGCGGTTGTTATATTTATAGAAAGAAATTGCGATAAAATTATTTTCCTTATTACTACTATTATTTTTCCTTAGGTATGTTTTCCATAGGTGTAATGGAGTACCAAGTCATCACATTATGCGCAAAATCTACTTACACACTACATGTCATAATAAATAGTATAGATACATGTAGCTATCTAGTTATCATGATTTCCCTGAAATATCATCAAAATGAATATAAGAATGCCATGTTTGTAAGAAAAATTAAATCCTACCTAACTGAAGTCAATCATCTTAAAAACTTGTATATATCTGCAAGTTTTAATCTCAGCAGTCATATTTTATAAATCATCTCATAGTTTAATGTGATGTACAATCTTGCAAATCTAGATTCTATTTCAATAATTCTGAACGAAACAACTACATAGGTAAACTAATCTGTTCTTAACGACTACGTTCTAACGTTTCCTAGATATATAAGTTCCCTTTTATGTTCATAGGTGAATGTTGATTACAGGTCGTAATGATTATGCACCTTTTTGCAGGCATTGAAAAGTAGGAAATAGATCACATACTTGTCTCTACATGTCAACTCTAGATCTCTGATAAAGATACTGGTGATCGACACTACATACGTTTACCCTCAGTAAGCTTAGTAAAAGAAGATCACAGTAAGCTAAGCTAGATTTGGAAAAATATTAGATTATATCTTCACAATTATATTAAGGTACGAGTATAATATATCCATCATTAAATAGATACCTACTGATGCTGTATAGGTATCGCAAAGTGATTAAGTATTAAAACTAAGTTTTAATTCGCAATATCTAACCATTATTTTTGATTATGTGTTCACTCTTGATTTGGCTCTTCAGGCAGTGTAAACCAGTTTCAGAGCTTAAAAGTTTTTGGGTTCACTGTGAACGTAATATCATAATTTTATCGACACATTTTATTTTAGTAGGAAGAACCAAGATAAAAGACTGATAATAATGTATCTTTTTTTCTAAGCCACTCTCAAACCAAAATTCGGAATTTGGAACATTTTACTACGAAGAACGAGTAAAACATAATTTTTAATCACTAACAGCTAACACTATACTACATGTCCTAGCTAAAATAATAGTCAAGCAAGAGTAAGTCATATGAAAGTATGATTATGTTGTCTAGACAGACATAAGTATACATTTTTACATCATAATCATGCGTACACCGACAATAACCAAAATTTCAAGTAATGGACATCAAATAATGTCCATACTAGTGGCTTGGACATAAATGATAAGTATCGCAGTAATGGGCACACGAACATTGCGTAATGACCAGATGCTATCACACCTATGTTTTGACAGCACAGTTGCCATGTATATGTGAATTACCTCGATCTAAATTATAACAAAGCTCGCTAGGCCATGTTGTGATTGTTATGACAGGTATAGCACAATATTTTGTGAAATAAAACTACTTACAATAATACGAGTATCTACCTAATTGATAAGTATGTTGGTTTGACTACTGGCAGTAAACTCATTTGAAGTTATTTTATATTAAGTATATTCATTACTCAACGTTCAAAACATTTTCAACGTTCCACCAATCTTGCAACTGAGGAAAAAATAAGCTGTTCCACAAAGTTGGGATAGTTTTCTCTCAAACGCTTGATTTTTTCGATTTCAGTTTTGGACCCAAAGTAAATAGTGTTAGTTATAGTAGTAAGTTTACAATGAAGAGTATAGATTAATTTTCCAATATGTTTACCAGCCTTACTTTATCTTACTTACTTTACTCATTTGTACGTAACGATGACGATGGTAACTAACCCTGGTGTCAAAGTTTAAGCCGCCTGAAGGCCTCTGCATGAAAACTAAACGGTCGATATCATCGTTAAACGGTATTTGTGTGTACATTGTACAATACATATGTACATAATAGTACCTAAAGACCTAAACGAATAAAAATAACCATCATAAACATTTGGTAGACACTTACTGTACACAGCTCATTAATTTCTGTTAGGAAGATTAACAAACAGTTCTAAAATCGGCAGATGATATCTTCAGAACAAAAACCTTCAACTCTATTAGCTATTCCATCAAACTTGACTATCTGTAGCTTATTCTCAAATTGTCAACCCGTCTATCCTTGGCTTTGGAGACTGTCCGTTCAGTTAGAAGTCAATTGTAAATTGATCGCTTCAATTGCAAAAACGACGTCTCCAATTGCAGCTAAGTAAGTAATACTCTCTGTAATTGGCGCACAAGTTTAACAAAGACAACTTTTAAGGATCCAGTTTCTACGTCCAAGGTGAAACATGTATGTTACAGAAAAATATCAATTGTTTGGATACGTCTATTATATAACAGGTGTTGCTTTGAATACCACAGGAACTTGCAAACTTATTTACAAGGTATTTACTAAGGGTTGCTTTTGTGCCTGCGCTTATCGAGGCTATAGGTATTCTAATTTAATAAGCTTTACTATGGACTTATCATCTCCTAAATATATTTTTTTAAATTATTTTTTAACCTAATCTAATTTTAACCTAATTTAACCTCTCAATAAATTTCTAAGGTTCTATATAGAACCTCTCAATAAATTTAAATAATATGATTTGATTAATTCCTAAGAACGAACTTAATTATTTCGCCGAAACTAAGTTAAAAAATAATTTTAAAAAATACATTTAGAAGATGATAGGTCCATAGTAAAGCATATTAAATTAAAATATAGCCTCCATTAGCGCAGGCAGAAAAGCATATACCTTAGTATATACCTTGTATATAAGTTTGCAAGTTCGTGCTGTTTTCAAAGCAACACCTGTTATATAATAGACGTATCCAAACAATTGATATTTTTCTGTAACATACATGTTTCACCTTGGACGTAATATATTAGGTACAGTTATAAAACGCAAATGTACTGTACATTTGCTGCTTATTTTTTTGAAAAAAAAAATAAAATAAAAGCGTTGATGAAAAAAATAGTTTGTAAATATTAATTCACCACAGAGGTTCGTTATCAGCCAGTAAGCACTTTGCTACTCGTACTCCTTGATAGTAAATGAATGAATGATCTTCATGGACCAGAACAAAAAGCATCAATCATGAAGTCAGCACTACAAGTAATTTCTTTGTGCAACTATTCAGACAGTAATTTGTAATTACTTTTTGTGCACTTTATTATGAACTAAAACAAAGGCATTTAAGTCGAGATATCCTTGAAAATACAATACTCAGTTATATTTACTAATTAACTCATGTCTGGTATTTAAAAAATTGTTTTGTATTTGCCGTAGCAACAAGGCCACATGGATTGTTAAATGCTCTTGGTACGAGTATGATACACAGGATTATTTCTAATCAATTAGCAGCCTTTTGGGGGCTTATTCTGTACAACAAAACTAACAACTTTTGTTCTGCGACTTTTGTCAAAACTAAAAAAACAGCTGTTCCACACATTTTGTCGCGGGTGAACGATATTTTTCTATTTTTTCTATGGAACAACAACTTTTTGTTTTCAATGAATAAAAGTCGTAGAACAAAAGTTGTTAGTTTTGATGTACAGAGTAAGGCCCTAAAAGGATGCTAATTGATAAGAAATAACCCTGTATTATTTAAATTAATATATGCTCAGGTGCACCTGGTACTTAGCAGTGGAAAAATATTGTATATTACGTGTTTTTTCATAACTGTAATATATTACAATTATTTGAGCAGTTGTTTTATGGCGAAGAATTCAATGCAAATAAACGTTTTATTAGCGAGACAGCCTTTCAGTGTTAGGTAGATATTTTCAGATTATAACTTTTAGCGCATTTTTTTTTACTTGCCATCCATTTTATCTCGAATAGCCAATTTCCTATTGCCTTCTACTTTAACCTTGTGCCATTCACATCTTAGTATAGTGTGACCCAAGATTTTGAGAGAATTAAACTGCTAAGAGTGAGACATGTAAAACCGGCACTTTAGCGCCCAGGCGGGGAAAGCTCACCACCGCGTATAATTTTTCTTCTCAAAATTCGTGGTATCTTTCTTATAACCGATATGCATAATCTCGTTGACCACCGAGTGGCATCAATTCTCTGAATTGCGTTACACAAATCTGTCGGCCGCGGTGAAATCTCAAGAACGAGGTCGGTATCGTGCGATGGTCGCATCCATCCGCTCCGATTGACAAGTGCCGTGACGTGTCGGATCACCAGCGACCGATACTCGAATTAATAAATACTGCAATTATCGGCTTATCGCCTTTCTATCACGTTTTTTTTATTAAGAACCAAATAGCCGGCCGAAAATTATACTGTTTTTAGGGTTCCGTACCCAAAGGATAAAAACGGGACCCTATTACTAAGACTCCGCACTCCGTATGTCGGTCTCTCACCAGGCTGTATCTCATAAACTGTTATAGCTAGAAAGTTGAAATTTTCACAGATGATCTATTTCTGTTGCCGCTATAACAATAAATATCTACTAAAAAAAAGAATAAAGTTAATATTTAAGAGGGGCTCCAATACAACAAACCTGAATTTAAACCGTTTACGCTGGATATTAATAATGGTAACAGGTAGATGCTTGAAATATTCACATAATGTTTAGTTGTAAATACAATTCAATAATTAAAATAAAATAAATATTTAAGGGGGGCTTCTATACGGTACGGAACCCTGCGTGCGCGAGTCCTACTCGTACTTGGCTGATTTTATATTAAAATATGTAAACAGTTTATTAGCTTCGTAACTTGAATTTTGTGATAGTGCTTTAACCATTTTCATGATTATTTATCTTTAGATAATAATTATCGGAATAATTATCGGGAAAGTATTTATAATCCTATTATCATAATCATCATCATATTAACCGATCGTATCGGCCATTGCTGGACGTCCTACGGTCAGTAAGGCGTCCCCTGGGACGGTTTATCTCCCACTCATCTAAGGGCGTCCCATATAGAATTCAATAAGAGTAAGTAATTCATCGGATGCGACTTGCATCCTGCTCATTTCGTTGTCGTCTCCGTTCGATTACTAGACGGATTCTTCATCTGAAATGACTCATGGTTAGCTAATCACTGCTGTCCATTATATCCAACAATCATACCAAGTATTTGGAAATAAGACTAACAGGAGTAATAAAATATATTTGCTTTACAAACTTACATAATATTTAAGTCCATAATAAAAAATAATTTAGCACATTTAACGCAATGACTACTTTTGGTGACCAAATAATCCAATTCGACACCGATAAAATTGTCATCGACATAAAAACAGTAGCAAAAAATTGCATATGTTAGCATAGTTACCTGTTGAACAATAATCTACCTACTTGACATATACAAAGAGCTTAAATAATTCTGATTGAAGGTTATTTCAACATTTTTAACGCAGTACAAAATGTTATCATAAAGGTAAATACAGTCATGGCCTTTGCGTTCCGAGACGCAGACCTACTCGCATCTGAGGCTGAGTATGTTAAACACTTGCCATTTAAATGCCATTGAACTCTCGTTCAAGTTTGTAAAGCAGCTAAACGTGAAACAAAGGCATACCCCATGGAAGTGGTGAAAGAATAGTCAAACGACATCGCCATTTCACAATTAGATCCGGAAGAGTCTCGCCATCCACTAAGAAGGAATTTAGACTTACGACAAGTTGCAGAAAATTGTTTTACCGGCTATGACCCTCAGTATCCTTAGTAAAAATGTTAGTAAATATGAAAGTGGTTTGGTATTGGTTTATTACTTAAACATAAAAAACTAAAATATATCGCGGGTGGCGTTGCGGGAAAAAGTAATCTTAATGTAATCTTAGAGATAAAATAAGGTATTTCATTTTTTTTAAAGTTCAAATCTCTGTTAGTACATTAGTGCAATATTATGATTACCTAAGTCAGACAGAGGTGCACAAATAAAATAACTACATTCGTAAGTTGAAATGAGTTGGCTAGTCATCAGCAATACATCACACATTTAGTTAGTAAACAATTATGAAGAATTAGACGTCTTTATGTGAATCGAACAAAAAAAGTCTTAGGTGAATTTGAGTCATCTGCATATCCTATAGAAAGAAGTTTGTGGCGTCCATAAATATTTTATTTATCTACCTCGATACGAGAGTTACTACCTACTTCAATAAGTAACGCTCAAATAAAGTCGTCTGCAGGATTAGTCCCTCACAAAACATTTTTAGAAAAGAATTATTTCGGCTGTTTCTCTAGCTGTACTTAAGATCGCAGCATACGTAACAAATAGCGGGAAGTTCTTGCTAGTCTGAACTATTCTCAACAGTGGAGTCCACGGACCATCTCTAATGTATTTCACGGCGATTGTGCCAAGCAAATTGACAAAATTTTATGTAAATAAACGCGGCACACGTAAGCACTGCATTTATTTACTATCTTCATAATTACGTGCGTCTTTTACTTTATTTCGGCGATGAAAGTTAAAGAAAGTCATGCGAGTGATTTAACAGCATCATAACCATATCAGCAAATGACCTTAGTCGTCCAGCTGTAAATTATAATACGAGAAATTCTTCGTCGAATGGCCAATGTTAAAATTAATGAGTTTATGAATGCTGTTTCTACTTGCCATAAAATATGCTCGTAGCTTGGCATTATAAATTTAATAAGTATTATTTAGTAGTTAAAATTTACTGTTGCTCTGCTGTTCTAGCCGTTATTGTACGGTAACTATATACTTTAAAATTAGTATCTAAACTAATATTTAGTTAAATCCATTGAACTGTTATTTACATAAATTATTTTTATATAGACACGTCATGTCACCCACAAAATAATGTTGGTATCAATCAATCGACATTGAGACACACCGAACCCTCAGTCAAGGGGTTCCGTGGTTAAATTACAATGTATGATTATTAATAATTTTTAATTTACTACTACTCAATTTTCTCAGAATGTGATATTATTTAAATTATCCTGGTATTATTTTAATTTTCCACTACCTAATGCAAAGGCAAATTAAATGCGTAGAAATTAGTTAAATTACAAAGCAACTTTTCACAAAAAATGGCTCAAAAGACCAAAAATTACCTACAATACATATTTGCGCAGGAAAAACATTCCCAACTCAATCCTAGATAATTTAGGATCTACTTAGATATTTTAGGAAGGTACTTGTGTTATATTAATTTCATTGTGGATAACCTTTATTTCCTAAACGACTCAAGTGATTGATGTAAAAATTGTAATAGGTGTCGAAACAAAACAAGTCATAAACCTGATATACGATCCCATAAAACTAAGCATTTCCTTTTGCAGTTTTCCGGTATACAATTGCATCAGTACCGAACAAAACCGTGGGCGAGCTAGAGGAAATCATGTGAAAACATCAGAACAATAAAATGCGAGCTCTATGTATGGCGGTGCTCTCGATATTGTAAAAAATAACACGATCGTTCAATCGAACCGACTCGTGCGATTCAACGATCTGCGATCCAAATAGGATGCAAGATCGACCGTAATTTTTTTGTTGTTAGGGTTGACAAACGTGCTGTAACTGTTACGAAAAAACTTGTTGCAAATTATGTGCACCTATATTTTTTTCAGCTAAATCAGTTGTCCCATACATTTTGTTAAAAGACATTGAACATTTTGTATGGCAGCTGTTTTTTAAAGAAGCGCTTAGTTCACCGATAAGCCGTTACTATACTGTACCAGCCTTTCAACTCCACTGCTGAACATAGGCTTATCTATATACGAAGGGTGATTTTGGCTATAGATATAGACCACGCTGGCCCAGTATGAGTGAGGATTCACACACGCCATCGATTTTTTTCTACGGATGTATGCACATGCAGGTTGTTTCAAGATGTTTTACTTCACTGAAAAGTCAGTAAAAGTAAACAACTGATTTGAACCCTGTGATGATACAATCGTGAGGTCTGACCTATAAGGCGGGTGTAACTACTACTATATCATCACAGCTTATAACCAGGTATAAGGCTCAATTTCTTTCCCGTACAACCCTAATGATGCACACTGATGCAGTGCATAACGGTAATTATTTGTTTACGCAACACGCCGCATGTGTTCACGTTGTTACATTTATCTCTTAATTAACATGCCTTTAATTCAAGGTTAGCTATGACGGAAACCTATAAATTATCTCTATTAAAAATACTGACTAAGTGGACTCAGGTTTTGAAGGTAAAGCTTTTAAATCATATTTATTTTACATTGACATCATGTCTAGCCTTGGTGTTTTTTTTTTTTTGTCATACTTAACTGATTTTATAGTGAATTTTGGTGTTTAAGTATATTTTTATTTGAAACATTATAATATGTACAAACAATTTAATAATCACCTAATACCTTACTCGTACTTATCATGGTAAAGAATGCAGATCATTTATAGTAAAGAATGTAAATTATAGTAGTTCAAATCCAGCTGGCACTATTTTTACTGAAGTGTCTATCATCATCTAAGTGTGTTATTTTTATCCTACGATACGAATAAGTAATTATATTTCGTAGCTTTTTAACCGACTTCCAAAAAGGCGGAGGTTCTATGTTCGTGTGTATGTATTTTTTTGTGTATGTTCTTCGATAATTCCGCTAATTGTGAACTGAATTGAAAAAAACATTTTTAGTCAGAAAGGGTATACTCCCGAGATTCCTATTCAATTTTTACAGAAATCAGCTAAGCCGTTTTTGATAAATCAACAATAATGTAAGCAATTCGAGCGAAATATTCGAATTTTTTTTTTGGGCGGTTTTGCCATTTTTTGCGCAAAATAATTATTAACTAGGTACTTGCAAGTACAGTAGGTTCAATTTTGAAGGCTGTTTGACGTAATTTTGTTATCTTTGTCTAATCTAATACATCAAAACACAAAAATGCCAAGCCGATGGTCTGAAATGTAATAGAATATGTCTGGAAGAGATCGCTTCTAGCGCTAAGGCCGCCTAGTGTTACACTAGCTTAAAAATTTCACTTTTGTATTATTGTTCTTTTTGTATTTGTGTGTACAATAAAGAGTTACTTTTTTTTTTTTTTTTTTTTTTAAATCTTTATTTATTTATAGAGGGTTTTATCCGCAGGATAATGCCACCCTCGACGCACTATTTACATTTTACACTTATAGATATCTTACACTACGCTTAATTCCTAGTTTAACTATTTTGTATAGTACCCTGGCTCGTCGTGACGATGGATCTGTCAAAATACTGTTATACAGCCCTAGGTTGTGGGTATCTAAATCATTTTCGAGTAGAAATAAATCCCTCTCAGGTCCATTCCGGACACACAGTTACTTGTTATTGTAAGTGTGGCGCGCGCGGCACGCAGCGACCCGCGCGCGCGTGTGTGTGATAAGTCCATGACAGAGTTCTTGTTGTTTTTTGTGAACTGCCGAGTGTTCTTTTAAAATCAATTACCGCGCCTACCTCCTTTGGTTCATTATTTACTAATTATTCAAAGTCAAAAAATGTATTGTCGTACTAAAACATACCTAGCGTAATTTTTTAGGGTTCCCTAACCAAAGGGTAAAAACGGGACCCTATTACTAAGACTCCGCTGTCCGTCTGTCTGTCTGTCTGTCCGTCTCCAGGCCAGTATCTTATGAACCGTTAAATAGCTAGAAAGCTGAAATTTTCACAGATGATGTATTTCTGTTGCCGCTATAACAAAACATAATAAAATTAACAATTAAGAGGGGCTCCCATACAACAAACCTGATTTTTTTGCCGTTTTTTGCTCCATATTAACAACGGCAACAGGTAGGACGCTTGAAATGGGGCTAAGGGGGTTCCCATACGGTAAAAAACTTTTCATGCGCGAGTCCAACTCGCACTTGGCCAATTTTTTTCTTCCTTACTGTGTCACATCAAGAACAATATAAATTTACATGTTTACTATGTTATAAATTCTCACGTTAAAATATTTAAATGAGTCTGCGAGCTCTAATAAAATGTATCCAGTATAATCACTATTACTGTACTACCAGGATGCATGTACACAGGCCAATCGCGCTAATTATAACAGCTGCGTTCCGTCCGTAATTCAGTTAAAGTTCGGTTGCAATTGTAGTTAAGTTTCGATTCAGCTTTACGGAATTCGGTATTGCGCTAAACTTCAGACACCAACCAAAGTTGGACCGAAGCTGGAACGTAACTCATTATCAATCGTTGTTAGAGATGTCACTTTTAAGATATAGTTACGCTAAATCGAGATCGATTTTATTAAAAATCAACATGGTGCAACACTAGTTTGACAGCTGCTGAGATGAGTTGAGATGACATCTAAGCGCAGTGATCCACTTTAAAGATTTTCTCCCGTTTTTATGGTAAAATTAAGATTATAATACATGGCCCAAGTGGAAGCAAGTCCGGCTTGCTTTATAATGAATAACGGAATAATTACAAAAAATTGCACAATTTTGATATACTAAGCGCCACGCAAATCGGCGGATGGGAAGTTATGCACAGAACGCAGCGGAAAAGCCGAAATATAGGTATGAGCGAGACTCGCGCCGGGGCACACCTGCCCGCCAACCTCATGCCTCCCGCGCGCTCCCTACGCATTGTGCACACATGCGCAGTAATTAGCGAATCACAGTGAAGTATCGTCTGCGGCTAACTTCTCATCCGCCGATATGTGTTGTTGTGGCGCTTAGTATATCCAGTCTCATGTTACGTGCAGCAAAAGCGTGTAAAAGTCATTCTTCGGCTTCGATCAGGTAATATGATTGTTATGTTGGTTGTACTATAGCTTAGATTATAAAATGTGTGAAATTATGAGGCAACCTACATACGTCCGGAAAAGATATTCGATGGCTTATGTGAATCCACCAATCCGCACCGGGCCAACGTGGTGGATAGGGCACAAGGGTAGGGGTCCAAGGTAGTTGATTGCTACTAATTCCAATACTTTCTTGTTACCATGAGTTCTGGATGACTATTTTGGCGGACTAAATTTTAGTAATTTTTAGGTAGTTTTGGAATAATTAATCATTAATCTGGGCCCCAGATAGGTTTTTCCCCAGATTCTGGGGAAAAGCTAAAACTTAAGTGGGAACACTTCGCGTCGACGAAAGTAAAACCAAAACAAACACAGAAAGTTACAAAAAAACTTTTTGACCTTTCGAAGTGTTTTCACGTGATAAAATATTGAGTATTTAAAGTGTGTAAGTGGATTTTTTAATGGAATATAGGTTGGTGCTGCGATGAAGTACTTTTTTAAGCCAAGTCTCCGCGTCCGTAAGTACTTATTTCACTTGCTTTGAAGGTGTGATTGTGAACGGATTAAATATCGAAATCTTAAGTTGTAAAATCTTTTAGGAAATGGAAGAGCGCCGCAGATGCACCACTTTACGACAGTTAGAGCTCATGACAGAGTTTCTTGAAGCCCACCGAGATCTTGCTCTAGGACGGGTGAGATCTAAGGAGGCTCGAGCAGTGGCAGCACGATTGTGGCAAGAATGCGCCGGTGTTCTGAATGCGGAAGGACCTGCCAGGACAGGGAAAGAATGGTCTAAGGTATTTACCTACTTCAATTTTTTGAATTTATTCAATTACTTTTGTCGCGAATAGTTTCATTCCAATCGTTTTCATCTCCCTTTGGTATAACCTAATTATGTACCTATAAGTATAGTTATTTTGACAGATATCATTTTATTAACTTCTTAGGCCTTCACCAATGATGTCCTCCGAGTCATCACTTAATTTTTTTTAGGTATGGAATGACCATAAATGTAAGGTCAGAGCAAAATTGGTTAGCATTAATGCAAACCAACAAGCTACTGGTGGTGGACCTAGCAATGCCCCCACTCTGACATTATTAGAGGAACGAGTGGCAAATATTTTGGGCAGGGATATTGGACCACTGCCTAATCTGAGACAAGATCAATTTGCTTCAATTAATTATGTAAGTAGACATAGCCATATAATGCAATTTTTAGCTGAGTAAATGATATTGTGTGTGCATCAAATGTTTTGAACTTTTGTGAATCAATTTCTTAAAGTACTTAATTTTGTCCATGGTTGCTATTCACTATTTCAACTTTTAACTGTTTTAAACGACGTGTCCCAGTGTTCATATTATGTTTCTGTGGAAATAAATGACTATGACTAATAATAATGATATATGGTTTTAAGGATGGCATGGATGTGGTGGTAGAGCAAGTTGAAGGACATCATGACCAGCAAGACTTGGAAACAGTGTAAGTTTGTGAAATAAATTGAAATAATGTCATGTTTCTTATAACCTCCTTTTGTTCACAAATTCTTTAAAAAAGCTCAATTGATATAGTAAAAATATTTTTAATACACAACACAAATACTTAACAAACTAAAATATTTTTTTTTGTTACTCTTACAGATTCAATGAGACTGATCTTGAACAGACTCCAGCTTCTCCAATTATTGTATTACCACCACAGGCTATATCCCCTGTACCTAGTGCAACAGGCCAGGCACCCTCGCTGCAAAACTCTCCGAGGCACGCTACAGTACAGAGAGGTTTGTTATAATGACATTTTATAGGCACATAGTTATCCGAGGTTTATTATTTCAAACTAATGTTTTTTTTTTTTCTCAATCAACAGGAAGAGTCAGACTCGTGAGAGGAAGGCGAAGGACAGAGAACACCTTACGTGTACCTACGACACCTGCACCAACACAATGTAAGATATTATGGTCTTGGCAGATTAAAACTGCAAACAATTTCACAATCAATTCATTTTAAAATGTTTTTTTGATAAATCATTTCAGCTTGCAGAAGTGCTTTGGAAGAGTCGAGGTTGATGGTACTTCGAATAGAAGAAACACGAGCAGAAGCTGCTTTAGCCAATGCTCAAGCCATGAGCAGTTTTGCTCAGTCATTCAGACTGATTGCTGAAAGCATTGACAGGCTCAGCCAAAAGGTAATTTATTTTTATAATACACTAGCTTGATGTGCTGAGAGGTTTCTACTTCTACAGCTATTCTGCAGGAATTGTTAAATTTCGAGGTATCTAGCCTGATGAAACCCTCCACAAAATTTTCATCCAAATTCATTTACATCATATAATGGTGAGAACAAACACACAAATATTATTGTGATGTGATAGTTTAACTGCATCTTATGATGATGATGATGACATGGTTGAGGATAGTCACATGTTCACATCAGAGAATACTCCTTGAGAACAGACTTATGATGTTTGGCTTTTTACTGCATTATAAGTGTACCTATGTAGATAAAACTGTCTATAAAATTCTAGTACTGATGGAACTCACTATTTGTTGTTTCAGTATTGTCAAACACCAAGCCCACAAGGGCACATAGCACCAAGGACTGATGACTGATGGGATTGTAAGATTTTCGAGTGGAGTCCACATAGCCGACGTCCACCCACGAGGTGGACAGGTGACTTCATTAAGACTGCAGGATCGGGCTGGTTGCAAGCCGCTTCCAACCGCTCTTATTGGAGATCTATAGAGGAGTCCTATGTCCAACAGTGGAAGTCATATGGCTGAAATGATGATGATGATGATGATCATCATTAAGGTATATTATTGTTATGTATGTTATGCATCAGTATGATAAATCTGAATAAAACAGAAGACATATTACATTATTTAGTTAACAGTTTTAAATTTTGCTAATTTTTATAATAATTGTATCTACCTAATTGATAATGTATTACCTAAGTTTTGTTTTATTTTTGTTATTATTTTTGAATACTATGCATTGTGATACAATTGTAAATTTGACTTGCCTAGTGTAACATAATATGTAGTTATAAGGCCAATAAATATATCTTATCTTATCTATTTTTTATTCTTCAGTTCTTAAATTTCTCAGTTCAATTCTACTAATCATTATCTAGTTTAAAAAGTAAAACAACCAATTTTGTTCATAATTGGGTCAATTGTAATTCTATATAAATTATTCTAAACTCTCGCAATGTCATTTTTTGGGTCAAATGACAATGAGCAATGTTTAGCAATGTCCCAAAAGTGTGACATCGGCTTTTTTGATAATTTTACTCGAGAAAATATGTTACCTTATGAGAAATATACTTATTGTTACTTAAACTAACCCCTAATAGCATGCACAGTTTCACAAAACAGTAGAAATTAATTAACTTTAAAAAAATATTGGTCCTGAAATTGTCGTTTCTTAAATGGTGAAAACAACATTTTTTTTAATATGACTACATGTGAGTGCAAGAGGGATAGATCTATATTCCGTTTTTTATTCTGATCATAATGACAATTTCATTTATGTGCGTTTAAGACATATTCTAGGGTGAAGTAGTTGTCTTAGACAAAATATGTCATGGAAGATGGATGGTGTGGAGTTGGCGTGTTAGCTCCCTAGACAGTCTGTAACGTTTTACGAACTGCTTCTCACTTAAATTAAAAGTTTCGCGCATAAGTCTAGCCCTTTTATTTTTGTTCCTGGCTCGGGCCCGAGCTTCCGCTACATCCAATTCATGTGACCTTTCCAACAAATCTATGTAAGCATACATTTTGTATCACAGTCACAGATATCTACTATATACTAATCACAATCAAATTCAATCAATTTCACTTCAAAATTACCATAAAATTACAATCAATGTTCTAAATAATCGCACAACGATCCAACTAAAGTTGCTGTTTGTGGACCACTTGTCAACCGTTCGTTTGACAGCGGTTACGTTCCAACTCTGATCGAGTTGCGTTTCAACTTTTTTCAAAATCATTAGTGCGATACGAAAATAGACAAAAAGTCGAAGTTCGGTTAAAGTTCAATTGTGGTTCAGCTGTAATTTTATAGTGCGATTGGCCTGCAGGTATTGTACTTATGCTTTTGTTTTGATAAATAAAGACTTAAAAACTGAACTGTTATTGTAGAATGCAACAAAAAGACATATCTTTTAAGGCTTTCTTTGACTGGTCTTAATTTTTTAATTAATAAATTAAGACCAGTCAAAGAAAGCCTCCAAAATTAAAGTATGTGTGTTGCTACGTATATACCTATACACTTACTCGTTGCAGAATCCCTATGCTTTTTTTTAACTTACTTGTTTAATAAATTACCGCACCTATCAAAAAATAAGTTAACAAAATATTGTCGACTTGAGCACCTCCTCCGTTATTTTATTTATCAAAAAGTATTTTTATTTTAACATCACATCTGTGAAAAACCTTGAAAATGAGTATCCTAGGATGATTTTATAAAAATTTTGTTTATTGCCTACATGAGAATGTTCACAATGATATATCTAGGTATAAGTCCAATACATAGGCTACATAAGAATGACGACATTGCATCAATCAAGATAAGAACATACAATAGTTCAATAGAAAATAAACATAACAACATATCTACATGAGTCGGTTTCCCATGAGTTTTACCTACCAGGATAAAAATTATACAAACATGAAGGCTACTTATAAGTAGAAATAATTATAGTAAAAATAGGTACTTTTTGTTTCGTTCTAATATTTACTAATCTACTTAAAATTTTAACTTTAGTTATTTAAATGACATGTTACTATTAATCTAAAATAACGGGCACTTCACTAGGTAAATCAGTTATAAAACATAAAATTACCTACCTATTTAAAAAACAAATTGAGTAAAACTAATGACAAACTAACTCACGCGTGCAATAACAATAAACTTTGCAATACCGATTGCATTGCAAAAAATCCCGTACCTTACGGGTTAACAGAATTTTATATGAAACATAATCGTGCTCTTAACGAAGTTACGGTTCGAGTATGAAAAAATAAAGATGATTAAAAAGTCATGCAGTCCCACAAAGTAAGCGCAATACATTAAAAACACCTTAACCAATAAACAATATCGATTGCACGAAAAACTTACCCGCCAACAGAATAATCTGGTGGTGAACCGCGTCAATATCCGCTAGTTTAATGTCCGATGAGGAAACAACTTCACAATCACTTTTTTATTGAAACTGGCGTGTTAATTCAACGTCCGATAAGCGAATCAAGTTACCGGCATTTTAGGAAAAGAGGCGCAAACGACCGCGCGCCGCAAAAGCCGAGCACATGTGAAATCAGCTGTGGAGTGCCCGCGGCCGACGACGCGACTAACGGAACCTCCCTCTCTCCCCCCCGACCTCCTCCAGCCTGCAAACTTGCAGCATTTAGCAGATAACAACGAGATAAGATTATCACTTGTTTATTTACCTACGTATTGGCTGAAACACGCTGAAACAGCAACGCGTTGGAATGCGTGGCCTAAAACTCTGTAGTTTATGAAAACAAAATATGAGCAAACTGTAAACTGTGTAGTTTTGCTTGGCGTGTTTGGTATTAAAGTGAAGATTTGGGATGCGTGACTTTAGAGCCAATTTTAGTGGTATAAAGAAAAGAAAGGTCCATTGACATCGATAATATAGACGATGGTTAATTGATGGTTTTATGAAACTGTACGTCACGCAATGCTCAAGTTCGTGCAAAGGTTGATATTTTTTAATAGGTAAGTAATAGTGTAATCAAGAAAAGTGAATTAATTTATTTTAATTAAATTTGAAAATTAATTAATTAATTAATTAACTATAACTTAAGACTGCTGCTATTTGACAAAAGTTTTTGAAGGTTAGAGTTACCACAGCAGTATGATGTAGATGTATCAGTACATAGGCGCATAGCAAGCACAATAGTCGGCACAATATCACTATTCATTACTGTCTAGCCAGTCGGTAGGCATAGTATTTACTAAAACTTCACAGCACAGGAGACCCGAATAAAATAGGAAAACAATGGACACGTCCACCAAACGTATGGAGGCTGGTATAATAATAATCAAATGAAAAAATCTGACCACATCGCTCGTTATTTTATGAGAAAGTTCATGTTTTTTTTCGGTCTATTACAACAGTTCAAATCAAAAACGAGCCCTCGGATTGTTTTTTAAATCAATTTTCAATTTCGTTGGATAAATAAATATATTTGACATAAGTTGTTTATCTTTGTAAATGTTGCTTAATCAGAGTAGATTATTATTATTTTCCTCTGAAGACCTAAGGGTACCGGTGTGTTAGAATAGAATAGAAACGCTTTATTGTTCACACAATCGAAAATATTACAATAAAAGAGTACAATATAATTATAATAGTGCGACAATCGGCGGCCTTATCGCTTAAAGCGATCTCTTCCAGGCAACCTGATTAAGAGAGAAAAGGATTATAGAGGAAGGTAAGGGACGGGGTGTACAATAATAGCGAAATTAATTGAAACAAAATAAAGAATACTTGAATAAAGAGTCATAAATATTTTACAAAATATATGCATACAAATCAATTTACACATGTACATTCAAATACTACAATAATAAAACATACATACACAACTAATACTAAAATAAAAATAAATAGTAAAAATATAACATAAACATAAAAACATAACATAAAAATAAAACATACAAATTAATAAATTTAATAATAAATAAATATGATAAATTAACTAGAAATGACTTTCTAACATGGAGGCAACTGCGATAAATAAAATTTTATGACTTGCTCCTTAAACACTGCAAGAGAAGGAGCACGTCGAATAGGATAGGAACAGGTAGCGCGTTCCATAACTGAACAGCTTGGAAAGCAAAGGACCAGCCGTAAAATAATTCGGAGCGGGCAGAAGGAGTCATGAGGGTAAGATTTTCTTTGGACCGGAGGGGAAGGGAGTGGGAGGAGTGCCAGTAGGTAAACCGTTCTTTAAGATAACGTGGAGTCGAAGGATTAAACAGGATATTATGAAGAAGGAAAAGGACATGAGCATTCCGGCGAAGTCGAATAGGAAGCCATTTGAGCTGTGCGCGAAATTGAGATACATGATCATACTTGCGTAGACCAAATATAAATCTAATGCAATAATTTTGAAGGCGCTTAAGCTTCTCAAGCTGGATCTCGGTGAGGTCAATGAAGCATGCGTCTGCATAGTCTAAGATGGGAAGAAGAAGAGACTGAGCGAGCGTAACTTTAGTGGCAGTGGGTAGAAAATTTCGAAGAGGCCCAAGGGATCCGCCAGAAGCAAAGATTTTGCTACTGATTGTTTTGATGTGAGAATCCCAACTCAAAGTACGATCAAAAATGACTCCTAAATTCTTAACAGAATTACTGTATGGAATTGTGATCCCTCCAAAAACTACGCTAATCAATTTTGCAGATCATCCGTGAACTACCTATGACAATGACCTGTGATTCCGTAGGATTCACGTCTAATAAGCCATATGATGAGCTCCATTCAGTGATTCGGCGGAGGTCATCGTTTATGCAAGTAATGGCCAAGTTCAGGTCTTTAACTGAAGCTTGCGCATAAATTTGCAGATCGTCTGCGTAGAGGTGATAGGAAGAAGTGAGGTATTGGGATATAGAATTTATGAAAATTTCAAAAAGTACTGGAGACAATACGCCGCCCTGTGGCACCCCAGCATTTGTACTACACCAAGAAGAAAAATAATCTTCGAGGCGAACACGCTGCCGGCGGCCACACAAGTAACTGCGAAACCAATCGATCACCAATGGAGATATGTTAAGAGAGCTTAGTATTGCCAACAAGATGTCGAAGTTGACGGCATTGAAAGCATTACTGAAGTCTAGCAGAGCTAGAACAGTAAGCAGGCCGTCATCCATACCCAAGCGGATATCGTCGGTAATCTTAATAAGAGCAGACATAGTGCTATGCCCAGGACGGAATCCGGATTGAAAGGGATTAAGGAGGTCATGACTAATCAGGAAATTGTTTAATTGTGTGTGGACAAGACGCTCCAGAACTTTGGAAAGGAAAGGAAGTATTGAAATGGGCCGGTACTCAGAAAAGGATTTTGGATTGGGCTTCTTCGGCAACGGCAGGATCTGAGCATCTTTCCAGATTGCAGGGAATACTCCAGTTTGGGTTGAGTTATTAAAAATGGAGCAAAGGACGGGAAGAATGACATCAAGGATGGGCAAGAGCATGTTCCGACTTATATTGTCACCGCCCACCGCATTGGAGGAGATCGACAACATGCTCTTCCTAACATCACATTCGGTAAAACGATTAAAAATAAAAGTTGAACAATTGGGTGTAGTGGCAGAAAGAAAATCGATTGTTTTACTTTTATCCGCATCCGACATAGCAGGCACAGAAGAAAAATGTTTATTTAAGGCATTAATATCTATATTGTTAGGAACCGCATTTTGACGTGACTTGCCGACTCCCATAGATTTAAGATATTTCCAGACCTTAGCTGGATTCTCATCGCTAACAGATTCATGGACATGACGACAAAAATGTGTTATGTGTATGTAGGTATATAAAATATAAAATGTATAACCTACTTACACACCATTTTGTTGTAGCAGCTATTTGCGGGTGAAACAATAGGTCGCATCTATTATGTTATGTAAGTTGGTAGTCCCATGCGAATAAATACCATAAAACCGGTAAGGCCAGATAAAGCTATGAATAATTAAAACATAATCAAAAGTTACGAAATCTAGGCTTTAGCCGCTAACATTTCCTGGTCTAGACTAGGTCTAAATTTTGAAAGAAGGTTACAGTAAAATAAATTAACAACTAATCAAGTTAGAATCGTGAGAATCTAACTATTAACACGTTATTTACGCTATCAACTAAATATTAGGAGGTCACCTCTCTAGAATTCCAGCGCAGACAACAATTCAATATTAATATCAATAAAAACGATACTTTAAGACTAACCGACAGAATGTTACGTAAGTTCAGGAACTCTGTTATTTGAATATTTTGCAAGATTTTAATTTTCTCCGCGATAAAAGTTGTTTAACTCATCGAAGACTATTAGATAGCGCAACACCGAATCTTACGCAGTTAACGATGTTCGGTGCAATTTGACTTCTTATTTTGTATCAAGTGGCACGCAATCGGCTTCAAATCACCTTGCCCAATGACTCGTCTAACAAAATATGCAGTAGAAAAAATAAGTATCAAGCCTGATATGGATAGCCCCGTACCGCGAGTTTATTGGGATTTCAATTCCAATTGATAGAAGCTTTAATATGACGTATTATTTTATGTATAATACCAGCTGGGGCACTTCGATGAAATATTACTTCCATACCAAAATGGTCTTCCTCCTTACCTAGAAGTGAGAATTTGGCTTTGACTCACTTCTTAGTAACGTCCTTTATGACCCTTTGAAGGCTATATGGGCGAGTGGCGACCTCTGTTGCGCCCCTTAGGACGTTGGGGTCCCCTGACACTGCTACGCCGGTTAGGTTCCCGATTTGTCGTCCATGAGGAGATTTTATGTCCAGTATCGATTCATTCATAGCATAATCATAGTGCAAAATATTTTTTACTAAAAATAAGTATTACTTGCTTTAGATAAAAAAATACTGAGAAATTATATCAGAGAAGTTTAGGTTTTTATTATTAGGAAATGATATTCGTACAGTTATGTTATAAATATGGTCACATAATTATATCAGATATATAGTTAAACTCGGCTAATGGACCGTTCAAAACGGGTCTATCCCGTAACTAATAGTTACGGGTTAGTTAGTCCTACGGTAGGACTACCGGGAAAATTTTGTACCGGTATTTCTACTAGTAGAACTTACGGGAACGACCCTTCAAAACCAACATATACCTACAGCTAAGTAATTTTATGCTCCCAACGTTCTAAATGTATCTATAGGTATCTTCTAGGTAAGCGTGCTACAACCTAAACCGCTTATCTGCTCAACATCAGGCAGTATGAGGTCAAACGCAAACCTATTCAGAATTAAAAAAACAGGGGAATTTTTGGTTGTGTTGTTCCATAAACTTTGTATAGTTTATGGTCTGCTCTCTCTTATCTCCTAAAGTATCTCCGTATGACCGTTTTAGTATTTATTGCATCATATTATTTTTTAATACCGATTACGATATATTTTAAATTAATTTGCATTGAATGTTACCGTTCTTCTAATTTATGACTAGTCTTACATGATTACATCGTGATAGAATTTATAATTACATCGTAAAAATGCTACATGTGCGATAGATATGGGAAAAGGCATAAGATGTTGAAAAAGTGATAAGATGATAAAATCATTTGGAAAAGGAAATTTTGCATAACAATTAAGAGATGTTGCTTCCTGCTCCGTCATTGGGTGTAATAAAGTAAATATAATACGTAATAAACAAAGTTTCGGAATAAATGTACGAGTATTCGAGGAGTTTTGTTCCAGTTTGTTTATTGAACTTTGTTTATTGAATATTTTAGTACCTCTGCAAGTATATGTTTTTATATGTAATTAAATAATTATGTAGCCTTTTCCTGTTTCAGTTGTAGAGTAGAGGCTTTTATAGATACCTAATTACTGTAAAGCAAAAATATCAGAAAAGATTTTTACTTGTGATATAGACGCAGGTAGGTATAATAATGTACCTACCTTTTTTTTTGTAGTTAGGCATATTTTAACATAGCAAGACATGTATTTCCATAGATACTTACGGAATTCTTCCCTGGCTGTTGAATTAATCATCATGATTTGCTCTGGCGTCTCAAAATTCTCGCATGAAGAGCACACTCTGCCAAGCACAGCGTACGATATCTACCCGCATAGTGGACCAAACATCAGTCCAGGAAGAAAATAGCAAACCGTATGTTTTCAAGGACATTGGAAATATATTACAGAAGTTAATATCCAATACTTAGTGGGCATCCTACTGCTGACTGATTAACTCAAAAAAATAATTCAAAATTAATTTACTGACTCAAAAAAACAAGTTACATGTGGTGACAATGAGCTTCAGATCTCCAAACTAAGCATAGCTTCTATTGCGGAGATTGATGAAGATGTATCAAACAGTATAAGTCTACAAGCAAAATCCACAACTTGCATCAAATCGTGATTAAATAAATGTCAGCCAAATTCATGGGACATTTATAAGACAAACTACACGCTCTAGTAACGGCCATGCTCAGATTTAGGTACCGTTTTGTCTCCCAAATACTTTTCACTCAAGTTTATTTATAACAATTACATCGCCAATTGGCCGTAAAGCTCTTGTGTGAAGACCAGTTACTGAAAAGCGTAGCGTAGAACGAGTGCAGCATAGGGGAACTGCCAACCGTAGTATTTGTATTATAGACTAGCCTTTGCCCGCGGCTTCGCCCGCGCTTACTTTATAGCCTATGACGCTTGCAAATAATGTGGCTTGCTATTGGTAAAAGAATTTTCAAAATCGGTAGATTTTAGATCCAGAGATTACCCCCTACAACCTCACAAACTCACAAAATTTACCTCTTTATAATATTAGTATAGAAGTATAGATAAGTAGGTATGTATACAAAAATTAAATACGCAAGAAATGTATCCAATGATTAAAATTTAGTCCTTATTACAGTTGAACACAATTGTTGACGTTTCTTATGGTACTCACCAACGCAAAATGTACTAAGGCGATTAAATTGAAATCACTGAAACATTACCTGCAAACCGCTCCTATCATTTGGTCCACAGAAGAGAGCAAGAAAATTGTATCCAAAATATACCTATTTGTAAGGTAAAACCTATAGATAATTATGATGAATATAACAATTTAACAAGTTATGGCAGTTACTAATGTCCACAATTAAATCATAAATAACTTCTAAATCAGTGGCAGTCAAAATTTATGAATATGTTAAAAGTTATAACTTACGTATTAATTCTTCCTGTTTATAACCGCTGTATATTAACTTTCAATTTTTGCTAATGATCGGTTTATGGTACCATTCGGAACTGGTTTAATTTTAAGTGTCAATGATCTGTCTTCAAATTGAACTTTTATAAAAATGTAATTGATGAAATTGATATTACTTCATCTAGGACGCGATAATAAAAATATCTCATCAATCTCATAGATTGAGAGACAGGAAACTTTACAGGAAGTAAATTGATATTTCTAGTTTAGACATTGTGTAATTTAGCTATTTTGTGTGGTATTTTATTGATTCGGTTAGGAGTGAAAGTTGAAGTTAGCATAACGATGACCAAAAACCAAATTAAATTACCTACATCCGACGGTCATCGACGCACACGGACGGTGCCGCGATGCAATAATGACATCACCTGTTTATATCAAGAGACCTTACGCGTCAGTCCTGAATCATTCTGCACTTAAGAGGAATTTCACAAAGTTTGAAGGCTTAAAGGATTTAGATACGAACAACAATTCAAGTGATTCGCTCGAGGGAAACACACTCGCGCGAGCGAATAACCACACTCCGATTTTACCTATTTTATCATGTCGTCATTGAGTCGGTCGCACCTAGGAAGAAAAAAAAGCCGTGGTGGTCTAGTGGTAATGACACCCGCCTTACAATCGTGAGGTCGTGGGTTCAAACCCGGTCCCGTACCAATGAATTCCTTGGAATTTATGTACGGAATTTCACACCACTGGCTTTTCGGTGAAGGAAAACATCGTGAGGCAACCTGCATATGTCCAAGGAAGAAATTCCATGGCGTTTGTGAATCCACCAACCCGCACTGGGCCAGCGTGGTGGATATGGCCCAATCACCCTTCGTGGGTAGGCCTACGTCCTGCAGTGGACTATCAAAAAGGCTGGTACAGTACAGTACAGTACACCTAGGAAGAACAGTAATAAGAAAAAGTATTTAGACCAAATAAGTTGTATAGGTACCTAAATAACAGCCGTGGCTTAAACCACGTTGGCTAATTAAGTTGGCAGTTAAGTACTGACTGACTGTTCCTGATGATACCTGATGTGTATTACTACTTTTTATATATTAAGATGATAATAATATTTGGATGATAATAATCGTATCATACAAGAACATTCTACAGGATTATTCAGGAAAGGTGTATTTTGTAATAAATAGTTATTTGTTAAAGGACGTTTTATTTTCTCCACTCGAATAATATTGCAGTAATAGATTTTTTGTGTTTTATTATTTTGTAAAATAAATTGTAGACTTTTTGAAAATTTGCTTTGATAAACGTAGATATATAAACGTTATGTTTAAAGGCGAAATGATCTCACACCCACTGTATATATAGCAAAGGTTTATCGCATTTATCTATTAATCATAAAGAGTGCCTTAAAAGGTAGGTAGACATATGATTAATTGAAAATTACATGCTTTGGTTATGACATTTATGAGTACACTAAAATATATCTCTAATGTTTCATGGTACTCTAGGTACACAAGCACCTTACAACGGCTACCGAAGCTGATTTTAATTTTTATCGGACCACTTACCTTGATCTTTAGTTTAAGCTACAAACGCATAGCTTGACCTCCGCACTTTCAATTGCTCCGGCGTACACAATAGGTACCTATGTATGTCTATCTGTACTTACTTCAATGATCTAAGAAACCTTGGCCGGTTAGCTCTGACCGAAATCAAGCATTTATGCATAGCTAAATGTATCTGATCAAAATCAACTGTAACTAATTGTCTACTTTGATGTATCCAGAGATCTTAGGGTAAAATCCTGTCTTACAAAGTTACGTGCATATGCAAGTTGTTGCTTTCAGACGTGTATATAGCCTAATTGAGCAATTAGTCCCATAGCAAACGCAGTTCATAATAATGGGCATTGAGCATATACAATTATACACTTATTATGAAAGTTCCTGCACTTTGCTAAATAATGAAAAAACCTGTATAATATGATACAGTATTACTACTCACATCTAAGTAAAATAACTACATTTTGTACTAATTCTTTTACTGACTTCTTTACCTTCACACAGGTCGTTAAACTATTTGTCGATAAAATCGGACGTAATTTTTAAACCAGTATTTCATTAAAACCCGCAAATCCGCAAATCGGGAAAACGCTCTGGAAGACCTGAGGGTCGGTAATAATTCCGCTGGATGGCGTCATATCTTGAGCTCCCACAAAATCTTAAAAGCACTAACGAGTATTTCACTGAAACGGTGTTTTTTTTTTTTCATAAAATCTGCCAATATCCTGCTCTAGGCCAGTGGGATGGACGCGGACGGTGAGTTAACCGAAAATGCCCGAACTTAGAATTTAGATACACGATGAACGATGACGATATTATCTATAGTTTTTCATACTTATTTTGTACCAGCTATTTACCAGATTTTTAATAATACCTTTCGTTGCATTTCATTACCTAAGGCGTGTATTTTGTTGAGCGATCCAGTTTGCGAAGGAAAGCCGCTAAAGCGTTGCAGCTCTATAATTTTGTAGAAACGCTGAACTAGAAAATTGTCGTGTAACAAAAATGACTGTCTTCAGTATTAGAAGGAAACAGCGTTTGCGTTTACTTACACTACATGGAAGCAGTACACCGAATAAAATTACTAAAATAAATGATTAGTATAGGTACCTACTTTTACAAAATTGAATTGAGATAGGAAATATGGCAAATACCTACTTCGTGTATTTCTTTTTCAAAAGACTCAGTTACTAAATAGGTAGTGCCTATCGGTGTTTTGTATTTTGCGGTTATTAATAATTATTTTTTCAACCGTGTAAGTACAGAATTTGAATAGTTCGCACGAATCTATAAATAAATAAAATCGATGTACCCAGTAATTTTAAAATTATCGTTGATTTTTCAAAAACAACTCAGCCGACTTCGACATTTTTTAAATGCGACGACCTCTGAAGTATCTAGTAAACAAAAACTAAATCGACAAAATCGGCAAAAAAGAAAAACTAAATAACAAAAATAAAACATACAGTCGAATTGAGAGTCTCTTTTTTCCAGTCGGTAAAAAAAACATTTATGTCTCTGACATTCGAGTCTACTCGGATTTTGTACAGAAACCGAGGCATTGACTCGTCTAATGATGATGGACACCGGTGACCACCATTAAAGTTTACGCTCCAGAGTTCTTCTTACTGTGAACTCTTGGATCGACTCGAAGTTTTCTCACTTTGGTTTTTTGTCTTCCTCTCTCAATCTTAGCAAAAGCAAGACTAAAGCGAAAGTGAATCAACTCAACAAATATTGTCGTGCTAAAAACTCGCAGTTGCACTTTAATCTTACAGTGCAGGTTAAATAGGTACATATTTTTTTTCTCATTAGAGCATTGGACTGTTATCTCACATATCAAGAACTTCATTTCGAGCTGAGACTACAAGACTGTATTGCTTACAAAGGTGTTAATCATACGATGTTAGTAAAGGCAGACAGCAAGTTTACTAAGTACCTAACATATAGATTCGACCGCTTTTGGCGGCCTTTAACAAAATGGATCTAACAAGCGTGCGGGCTTGTCTCGCAAAATTAAAATAAGCTAAAACCACGGTGACAAAAAAACAAACATAAATATAAGTAATTTATTTTTAGTTAGGTCGGAATTCAGGTTTAATTTCAGCAGTGGCTAAAATGATAATGTTGCTTGTCATTTACGACCAAAGTGAGTGAGAAAGGCAAGTGTCATAACAACCAACTGCCGTGTTCAGATATGATCGAGCACCAATAGAGAAGTAATTAATATAATGCTAGAGTACATTACATTATAGCGGTATGGCGTGCCGAACATGTTGTCTGTCGCAATCAATGAGGCAAGAAATCACCTTAATCTTGAATAATAAAATATAATATAACACACGAAGCTTGAGAATTTATATACAGTAAAACTGTGGAACTAATTAAGATAGATAGTTCCGATTTGAGTATTTATTTTATATGCCTTACTTACGAAGTTACGACTCTGCTACACAATATGCCTTGCAAAGTGTAGGGTCTTTCAAAAGTATAAGAAAATTACATCGAAATAGAGAAAAAAAAGCAGTTTAGTATAAAACATTCATAGGCTCGCTCGCCAAAATGTATAGATTTTATATTGCAGCTAATGCATGTATATGATAGTAGGTAATATCAAAAGCTATGAAAATAACAATAAATCGTTGCTAATTGCTCAAATATTGATTACTCATTCTTCAAAAATTAATAATACCTATAGCATAATAAGATACCTATCAGATATGTGATCAAAATGTGTACAGCATAATAAGATAACGATCGTTTTATATCTTTAAACATATTTCGTCAATAATTGACATTGTACCAGTAAGTGTGTAATTTATAATGTAAAAAATTAAGTCACAGGTAGTATGTAATTGGTAACTAGTTTCTACGTAATAAATCGTTCGGCGCCATCAAACATTTGCCTATTTACCGTCTTCGACCAACCAGAAAGTCTATGAAGTCTGCAATCAAACGCCCTGGCAACCGTGAAAAGCATCAAGCTCTACTTTACTATAACACGAATTGATGGCAATGGAAAGTTTTCACAAAAACATAATCCTTCTTCCACGGCTACGCGTCAAAGTAGTGCTTACATATTCCAACATTAGGAACTTTCTATGAAAGCGTTACTCTTGTTATACCATTGTGGGTTACTTTACAATAACAAGCATGTCATTACCGCACGTAAGCCGCACTTTAGGGATCGTCCATTGCTATTCTAAAACACATGCTTGGATGACATTGCTTGTCAACTTGTAAAATAATTTGTGTTTTTTTATGACTACTCGATAAAACGTTTGTGATAGCCAATAAATTTCATTTTTTAGGGTTCCGTACCCAAAGGGAAAAACGGGACCCTATTACTACGACTTCGATGTCCGTCTGTCTGTCTGTCACCGGGCTGTATCTCATGAACCATGATAGCTAGGCAGCTGAAATTTTCACAGATGATGTATTTCTGTTGCCGCTATAACAGCAAATACTAAAAAGATAATAAAATAAATACTTAAGGGGGCTCCCATACAACAAACCAGATTTTTTAGACGTTTTTCGCTTAATATTAATAATGGTAACAGGAAGATGCTTGAAATTTTCACAGAATATTTAGTTTTATATTCACTTCAATAATAAATAATAAAATGAATATAAAATAAATATTTAAGGGAGGCTCCCATACAGTAAGGAACCCTCCGTGCGCGAGTCCGACTCGTACTTGGCCGATTATATTTATCACTTGAGGCTCGAATGGATGGGATTCGGAAAAAAACACAAAATATCACATAGAATCCTCCACCTACTGAGCTGATAAATATATTTATATTTCGTTGAACGCATGATTTTTAAACCAAAAATGGGCGCACGACCTTACTCACTTCTTATTGTAATTTCAACATACCTACCTTATACCAAAAAAGTACACGCTATTTTGGGTAGGGGGAGGTAGGGAAGTAGTCAACACATCACACATCTCCAGCGGGATGGAAGGGGTCCAAAGTTTGTAAAAAACATCATGTTATCAATGGACGGCCCCTTACTAGTTCTGTTTACGGCTGCGAAACAAATCGCTATCATTTGTCATCAGCTTATTGGTGTGAGGAGTTTCTCCGCGATTATCGTGAAACACGCGTGGACAATACGCATAATCTGACTCTATATATCAACTTTATATGCAGCATCTATTATAGTTTCAAATATGTTGTGTAGGTGTCTTACTGCGTGCGAACCGATCCCACGTTACATTGTTTTCGTTCTTGCAGTACAGTACTCGATAGGTCATTTGCATAAAAAAATCAGCTGGTACACTTCTGGTAAGGATTAGTGCACTTTTTGTAGATTTAGTTCTAATACCAGTACGGATAGGTACACTTGGTTGTCTGTAATTTAACGTATAACCAAAAACTATATAATAATACTGTATAACGTCATAAGAAAACATTATTGAATCAACAACTGAAACAACAACGCCAAACGCTTGGGATTTGTAAAACGCCACCACGTCAAAAAACTAGATTTATCAGTACCAGCTGACTCGGTAAAAGTTGTTTTGCCATATAACCCCTATCACAGAGTATAGAAAATTGCCTGCGACCCCTACGACAGCTCATGCAGAAGTTCCAAATATTCATATAAAAAATTTAAGAATCGGACAAGCCGTTTTGGTGGACTTCGATAATAAATAAATGTGATAAATACGAGATTTTTAAATATGTAGAAGAAGACAAAAACAGTTCACATTTACTTTATTTATTTTTGGATAGGCAGGTCAGGTAAACCGCTTTGTTGAGCGCCAACCATTATACATCGTAAACTTACTAAGCAAATTAACAGCAACCTAAGTCAGCTATTTAACTAATCTAATTACCTCTTAAGTATTTTAAACAAAAAATATGTATATTATGAAACAATTAAGCTCTGAGATTGTACTCGACATAATTATGTACTCAGAGGTGAGAAATAATGAGAAAATTAACAGTTTCTGCGCCTATAATCTCATCAAACAGATAAAAAGTTGCTACTGTTGAAGACAGTAGTTTAGTTCAAAAGCGGGCTGTGGGAACACAGTCATATGCGTGACGGTACTTACTATTGTAATAACCACCTACCTATACGCCGACTGTTTAACTTTCAAAGTAAATAAAATAATAAAATATGTTGTATTGTCCCACGAGAGCGAAGATAAATACTTATAGTATTTTAATTGGAGCCATTCTACAAACTAGGAAATTGCTCTAAATTGCTTGAGAAATCTTACTCGCTCTTTAGAAGACAATTCGGACTTCTTTATTTGCTCAATTTGAGTGATTTCTGTACAATTATTTGTACTTAAGTGTTTTAGCTACGTAGGTAAATCTATTATTTTCATTGAAGATTATTTTAAACAATTTACGAAAAAGTCAATAAATTTAAAAAAAAATGCAAGTGGAGTCCCTCCGCGCGGAAGAAGTGAAACTTCGACGCAACAGTGCTTTCAAACCCCCTCCATGGTAGCGTTAAACGTTCAACGCAACCTTGTTGTAAGTCGCATTAGAAGTTTCACTTCAATAAATAACGTAGTTTGCCTCTAGGATTCCCTGTGCAGGAATGCTTCGGAATAATAGGAATAAATATAAAAAGAGGGACAAGTAGGTAACATCCAGATTCAGAACACATTTTCAATTTCATAATTTGAACAATTTTCCCGGCCTAGAATCAACCAGTCCAGTTACATCGGACCTCATTAGAATATAAGAAAATGAAAAGGCTTTCTTTATGTAATTGAATAGCTAAGATATGATCAAATTACGACACATACTGCCTTGTTTGTCGTGCTAGTTGTTACAAATGATGTGATTTATGGGTAGTACGCACGATAACCATATAATAACTGTTTGTATATGTTAATTGAAAGTTCGAGACACTTCATCGCACAAGTACTGGTTTTGTCTATTTACACGCGTAATATCAACGTATAATAATCGGCCAGGTACTCGCGCATGCAGGGTTCCGTGCTGTACGGGAGCCCCCCTTAAATATTTATTTTATTTTAATTGAACTATTTATTATTGAATTGTATATGCAACTAAACATTCTGTGAATACTTCAAGCATCTACCTGTTACTATTATTAATGTCGAGCGAAAAACGGTTAAAAATTAATTCAGGTTTGTTGTATGGGCTCCCATACAACAAACCTAATTTTTAACCTTAAACATTAATTTTATTCTGCTTTTAGTATTTGTTGTGATAGCGGCAACCGAAATACATTATCTGTGAAAATTTCAGCTTTCTATCTATAACGTTTTATATGAGATACAGCCTGGTGCCAGACAGACAGACGGACAGCGGAATCTTAGTAATAGGGCCCCGTTTTTACCTTTTGGGTACAGAACCCTAAAAACAAGTCTTTGCAATGTCTTATGTCTTTTAAGTTTCATTTCTCATACGAACTGCCAGAATGTGGAACGCTTTGCCTGAGTCTGTCTTCTCGCTAAAGTGCAATGTAGGTGTCTAAAAATCCCGAGTAAATAGGTAGCTTCTAGATAAGCGTGTTAAATCCTAGACCGCATATCTGATTAACATCAGGCAGTGTGTAGTCAAACGCAAACCTATACGAACAAAAAAAAAAGTTTTCGCACCTGAATGGTAACTAAATTGTTTTGTACTTAAAGCTTATACATCTTTTTAATTACCCAATTTATATTATACTAGACGACCCGCCCCGGCTTCGCACAGGTGTATTATACATATAAACCTTCCTCTTGAATCACTCTATCCATTAAAAAAAACCGCATCAAAATCCGTTGCGTAGTTTTAAAGATTTAAGCATACAGACAAACAAACAAACGAAAATAGCGACTTCATTTTATACTATGTAAGGACTACACATTCAAAGATATCATTTGGGATCATAATTCAAACAAAAAGTTCATCAGTAGTGTGACCGTTTTCAAAACTTACTTTTCTACTGAAATATACAGCGGAGAGCCTGCAAAATCGCAATCCTACCATGACGCTCCAAAATCACAATCCTTTCCTAGGGCAGAGTCTCTGGCTTTACCAAATGTAGGTATTTAGCCATCCTCCAAAATAGTAATTCTAGGACGACAACGACCCAACGTGGAGAAAAAGTACTCGCAATCTTTCAAAATCGCAATCCAAGGAGGGGTGCCAGCGCAAAGATGACATTCATTAATTGAATGAATAATGACTTGACTTTTTTCAGCATCGGTAATGCAATGTAGAATAATTATGTATCTTAAACATTTCATCTAAAACTAACTTAACTAACATATTTCTTAATATTACTCGTATAATAGTAGCAGTTATGTCCTAGACCCTGCACTAGGCTGTGCCTGTGTTGCAGGAATTAGTCTCTTTCACTTACTACATTTAAATCAGGACTTTCATTGCGATGCTTAAGCATACGAGTATCTTATATATAGATATTCTTCTATGTTATTGCTAGGATTTTAAAGGTACCCTAGACCCTGTGCTAGGCTCCGCCTGTGTTGCTGGATCTAGTATCTTCTTTCTTCTACTGAATCTACTATTTTTTTAAAAACTACTGAAAATCTACCGCACTATATACTTTTCCATCAAAAAATTGCTAAAACAGTAGGCAATCTACTGAAAACGGTCACAATGAAGTTCATTGACAACTTGCCAATACCTATAGAACAGCTCATTTTATAATATTTTCGCGCTTTCGGTGTTAGTGTGGTGTTAGTTCCTCAGGAAAAATCCTTACATAGTATAAAATAAAGTCGCTATTTTTGTCTGTTTGTCTGTATGCTTAAATCTTTAAAACTACGCAACGAATTTTGATGCGGTTTTTTTAATGGATAGAGTGATTCAAGAGGAAGGTTTATATGTATAATACACCTGTGCGAAGCCGGGGCGGGTCGTCTAGTTAGTCATAATAATAGCTTGCAATCCTAGACGTAACTAATGCAAGTTGAAATCCGATGCAAAATAAATATCCATGATCTGGTGATAAAGAAATACGTAAATTGAAGGAAAATGAAATTCCACACAGTATACTTACGACATCTTTGCTGTGTGCGTGAATTCGTCTCGCTAAGTAAGGCTTTTTGCTAAGTAAGGCTTTCTTATTTATCAACCGTACTAAGTACTGTTGTTGGATTAACTTAGGTTTTAGTTACATACTAAGCCCGATTACAGAGGCGCCAGCGTAATTATATTAGCTAAATAGCATAGTTCTGTCTCTTTTTCCCTTTAGGCATTCGATAGAGAGAACGCTTTTTACGTTGCTATTAAATTTACGCTGGCGCCTCTGTAATCGGGCTTACTGTCTTACAATGAGACTCTTTCAAAAGTAATTGTAAATCAGAGTTTGGCTATCTAGATTAAACGTCGCTTTTGATAAAACTATTTTCATGAAATGGTTAAAGCCCTTTTAAGTGGACATAGCTGGCTCACTCGCACAATAAACAGAGACATCTAAACAGTTTGTTTGCTATTTTTCTTCTGCTCATTTATAGTGCTGCCTAGGTTGTACCTGTAGCAGTACTTAAGTATTCTAAAACCAATGATGCATGAGAGAAAAGCAATAGATTTTCATTCATTATCTGGTCAGTGGATATTGTGCCTAGACCGTAACGATCAGTGTTTCTTGTAAGTAGTTTTCGTTTCCCTTTGATTACTTATTGCCTAGACGTCCTGGACTATGACTAGATTTACGAAATTTTTCAACCAAGTTTTGCTATGGACATGGGCGTAGCCAGGGAGCACGAGGCCTTAACCATCTTAGAAACTTCTTTGCCCACCCAAAACAATTGAAAGTCAATATATTAAGTACCTATACCGGCTTATCCAGAACTAGTGTACAAAGCCAAAAAGAGATGATTCAGACCATCCTAATGAACAAGTTTTTCTATGGGTTTCATACATTATATCGATTTCTAGTTGCAATTTTGTATGGAACAGCAATTTCTTTTCTCGAATTCCGGGTTTGCCCCGTAATAAAAAGTTGTTCAAAATAATGGTTTCAATCACCTTTCGGCTTAGTACAGGGCAAGCAGATAAACCCGTATTTTTTGGGGTAAGTAGGAGGTATAGTCTGGTATAAGTAGGCAGACATGTCTTTTTATAACGTTTCAAACAGAGTTCCTGAGTGAACAAGTGAACATATTGTAAATTACAAGTACATATTAGTTTATAATGGTATATTTCATGTAAATTGCCAAATAAAATAGGAAAAACTTTGTAAAGAAAATATTTCTTTACGGTTTGCGTCCAGTCTTCGGAGTAGTGTTTCGAAATTTTCTGAGGGCGTAATGTAAATCGTAATAACTCATATGGTGGAAAGAGAAGTACTCCGGATTTAAGTACGCGCAGCATTTGGAAGCCTGTCCTTGGGGCCCTAGGCGCTGAAATAACATAAAAAAATGAAAATAAAACACCCAAATTGATACCTACTATTACTACTAGGTTTAGGCTACTATCCTACCTACTATTAATATATACTCACGCACGATGGACTCCACTAAAAAGCGTCGACATGAAACAATTCGTAATTAATCTTGTTTTACCAAGTCTCTGGCGGGTATCTAAAGGTGTCGGTAATAATGGTGATTTTATTGGAACTTTGAAGGGTCATATTTTGTTTAAATAATTAATTTATCAAAAAAAAAAAAAAAGAAAAGACAGAGTAGTCTGGACAGCTAAATTAGATTTTATGACTAAAATGTGTAGCTCTTAAGACATTTTTCAGTAAGAAAACAGGGTAATAATGTTTGTATGGAAAATGACTGACCAGCTATGCTCTGTTGTTGAGAGTTGAGTTTGAGTTTGACATTGATCTGCAAAAGGCCAGTAAGGTGACTGGTGGATCCAATCGCCCATAGTTGGTAGGCATATAATTATACAGTCGTTTACTATTAAAAGATCGGTATACTACAGTACCTACTCATCTCACTGATTAGTAGTAGTAGTACAATAACTTACCTCTCCGTCTGTGCATCTGAATACGCCAGTCGGAATTGAAGAAACTACTGGAAATGTTGTATTAACGTTATTGCCGGGTAGTTGGTGTCCATATTTCCGAATCTGAAAATATTAAACGAGTTTGACTACAACCTGTATTGGTACTTTAGACAATTTTTGACCGACTAAACGGAGGAGGTACTCAATTCGACGCGTACTTATATACTTTTTTTAATATATAACCACGCATAACTTTTTACATAGTGGTCAAAGTATGATAGAAAAAATTTGAAAGAATATACTGCGAATTTGGTCCCGTTTAAATTTTATCGAAATCGGCTAAGCCATTTTTGATAAATCAACAACAACGTGAAAAATGCTACATCGGTCCGTGCGAAATATTGGCGAATTCTGTACACGGTTGAAGTCGGTCATGCTATTTTTTTGCGAAAAATAATTATAATTATATTTTTCTAACGCCGCTACCAACTGGTCGTATTGGAAATCCATAGGAGAGGTCTGGTAGTCTTATATACCTACGACTATGATGATGGTGATGAAACCTTCTTTTATGTAAGTACATGTAAAGTATCTATTTAAGTATGCGAAAAGCAGAATTCAAAGAAATATGACGATCATAGCATGTGGCATTTTTTTAGCAGAATCTCTTTTTGACCGACGAACCAAATTGGAGGAGGTACTCAATTCGACGCGTATATAGGTATCTATTTTTTATGTGTAACCTCGCATAACTTTTTTCGTAGTAGTATTTAAATAATTCTTTTTTTATTGGAAAGAGTATACTTCGAAATTGGTCCCAATAAAATTTTATTGAAATCGGCTGAGCCATTTTTGATAAATCAACAATAATGTGAAAAATGTAACATCGATCCGTGCGAAACATTCGCGAATTTTGTACACGGGTGAAGTCGGTCATGCTGTTTTTTGCGAAAAATAACTATCTAAAATATGGTGATAGGTATATTCTTCGTATTCTTCAAGCGTATTTGACGTTTAGTGCATTTCTTCCAATCAGCGCCTCGCCGGCCCAGGAACATTTTGATTTTTATGGAGTAGGTATTGATGTTCAGGGCCCAACTGGTTTAGTTAGGACTAAAGCAGCTGAGGACCTGACGCTTGGGTGATGCTAATTAAAACGGAAAATGATCATGATCTTACCTCGATGTGACTAGTTTTAAAAAAAAAAGATAAAGACTAGTGTTGACAGTGAAGAGGCTTGTCGCCTACGTCGCGTCGTGGACAATCAAGGAATTAACTGGCGATAATGTGTAAAATGTAACACCTGATTGTCAGGACTATACTTTCTACTATAATTAAAAGGAGATTAGGAGACATAGAAATTCCGGCAATGTATAGATCTAAAATCGACATTTCCTTGTAGACGCGGCGGCAGGCGGTGCGTTTGAAACCAGTGCCATCTTTCGAAAGATGGTAAAACTAATTCAAATTGAATAGGGTTGCTAGGACCAAAACATTATAAATGAAACAATTACTAATGCTTGTAGTAGATGGCGGCTATAATTATTAATTATATTTAAGCATTGTAACATATCGAAAATACATTAAAAACTCATTAAAAACGAAGGTGGTCCCAACCACTCGGTCCACTGCAAGAATTTCTGTAAAAATTTCCAAAAGCATAATTTGAAAACGACTTTTTTATGTTGAACTTAGATTATTTTGACTTTTGAGCTAAAAGACCATACCTACTCGGGACGACCAAATAGGCGCCGTCCGGTAGGGTTACTCCAGTAGGTAGTTATACTAAGCGCCACACAAATCGGCGGATGCGCGCGGAGTCCAGTCAGAGCGCTTATCGAATTCAAAATAAATAATAAATATTTGGGGACATCTCACACACGGTCTCAGACCCAAACTAAGCTAAGCTTGTGATAATGATGGCTGCCAGAGACTGATATACTACATAATACATATTTTTAAATAATATATGTATACGTATCTATATAGGTAGTAGGCCCGATTTTATAGTCTGACCGTTTAACAGGTGCGGGCGGCGGGTCCCCACCGCCCGCACCTGTCTCAGTCCCCCTTTGTCGTCTACCCCCACGCCCCTGTACCCGCGCAGGCGAGGACTCAGTTAAACGGTCAGACTATAGAGGTGTCATCGTAATTATAATTTCAATTTAGAGTAGCCCTGTTTCTTTTTCACTATGATCATATGATAGAGAGAACACTATTTTACGTTGCTATTAAATTTACGATGACGCCTCTAAAATTGGGCTAAGTAACTAAATAAAATTACCGTGGAAAGATCGTTACCTGATATAATAATATTTCTTTCATGAAACTCCATGAAAAACAAGAAAATCTATGGTAGTGTTTGGACAAAAGTTAAATAGAGTGACGCGCAGCGAGACCAATCAGTAATTTAAGGAAATAGAGATTTAAGAGAATCGTATTTGGAGCGATGCATAAACTCATGCAAAAATAATGAAACTCTGTACCTAAACAGGCCGTGGTAGTCTAGGGGTAGTAACACCCGCCTTACAATCGTGAGGTCGTGGGCTCAAGTCCAGGTCTCTTAATGGTGAGTTCTTTGGAACTTACCTATCTAGGGAATTTCATACTATTCGGGGAAGTAAAATATCGTTAGACAACCTGCCAAGTCCCGTAAAAGAAATTCAATGGTGTATATGAATCCATCATCCCGCACCCTGTGTATGTTTAGAACCCTACGCGGTATGTTTAGAAGTGGACTATTAATAAATATTTTTTGCATAAATGGCAAAACCGGCACGAGATTTCTTCCCGTAGTACTACTAGAGTCGATAAATTCTAAGAAATATTAATTACTTTGGTTTAAAACATGTTTGGTAGGATAAAACAACATAAGATCAAAATATATTATTATTGCGGTTGCATTTTCAGATTACGTTGCAATGAACTGTCAACCTTCTTCCTGGGGTGAGTACTTTAACATACTGTGTTTATGCTAAGGAGGGCAGTAGGTAACTCATCTGATACTTACATCGTAACAGCTGGGACAGCTGCCACTTGGAGAAGCACAGTTTATACAGAACGTGTAGAACGTATTACCGATATCTCCCATAATAGCGTCTTCATCATCATCATTTTTGTCATAAAAATATCTCGCCAACATGTGTTTTGTGCTAACTATCCGGAGCAGGGGCAGCGCGGCTGCACGTTGGCACTTGTAATTCGCCATCATTTTGTTACTACTTTAAGATTTCGTTCACTGCTAGTCCAACCCGCTTTTAACTTAAATTTTCCACGTCCTATTTTGCATTTTTTAGATTTGTTTTGATTGGCAAATTATTCACATTTTTTTGGAAATTTCATTTTTACCCAAAAATTAAATTTCATTGATTGACATTGACAAATAGGTATAAACTGACATAAATAATTTAACATAAGGGAAAGGTATAACGTCTCAAAATAAGGACTAAAGAGGACGCTCTGTGAAGGGGACAAAAAAAGAATACCTTTTGCTTCTCATATATTATATATCTATGTGTTTTGCATCAAACAAAAAGTCGATGCCATTTTGTAATAAATTATTTATTTATTATTTTCACTCCAACACTAAAGTCCGATAGTTGAGGCGCTCCAATGGGTTAGTTCTTTGTTTCCGTAGTACTTAGTCTTCGTATCACCCTTCGTGGGTAGGCCTACGTCCTGCAGTGGACAACTAAAAAGGCTGGTACAGTACAGTACAGTAGTACTTAGTTCCCAAATTCTGCTGTGTCATTTACTAATTTTGTTCCGTTGACAACACTGCTCTGTCATTGCTAGTACAACTACAAGCTATGACTATAATTATGTGTTTGATACTTGGTAGACACTAATTCGATTTTCATCAGTAGAATCGCGTCTACCAAGTCATCGGTACCTTGGCTGCTAATTAAAATCTTATTGTTAGATCACCTTAACGCCACGATGGTTCTCTTTTTGGACAAACTCTATCAGCGTGGTCGTCTAGTGGTCAAACACCCGTCTCACATACGTCCGTAAAAGAAATTCGATGGCGTAAGTGAATCCACCATACCATACTGGGCCAACGTAGTGGATATGGCTCAATCACCCTTCGTGGATAGGCCTATGTTCAGCAGTGGACTATTAAAAAAGCCGGTTCAGTATAGTACTGTAACACCAGCGAATTAATTAATTGACATCGCAACAACTTGTACGAGTAAGACTTGACAGTGTTACTATTGTCGTATGTAAACAGCTATGGCGAGCAACTCGCAACAGCTTAAACGAGTATATGTTAGCCCAAAAGATTTCCTTTCATCCCTACGTCTTCAATAATATATTATGTTTATTTTCCTAACAGTACTATGTACATTTTTTACAGATACAATATACTGGATTAGGTACTTATTCTAAAGATTGTACAATATGCAAATGTGCACTGCAATCCACATTATGGTGACCTGTATCGTGGGCTGCAGGCTCTTCCACTTACGTTTACAAGATTAAGGTACTATATTAATGATCCCCTTTTCCACTCCGACCAACTAAATTAATGATATCTTATGGTAACTTACCTGTGAGTGTATGTGAGATTTAACGAAAAGAATAATTTTAGGTGGGGTATTATGACTTGACTTGGCTTTGAATATTACGTGTTGCCGCCCCTGGACGAGCCGCCCACGTGCGGTGTTCGCCTTGCACGCCCGCTCGCTGGGCGGGCCTGATATTGATGTGCGTCACCCTCGGTGGCATCACCATTTAGTTAGAGAAACAGTCGCTAACAATTTTGTCGAGTTCCACCTGCCAACATCTGCCTGCAGATCTATTTAGCAAAGGGCTAAGTAATAATAATTTTTCGCAAAAAATGGCAAAACCGCCTTCCATCGTGTACAAAATTCTAATATTTCGCTCGAGTTGTTTACATTGTTGTTGATTTATTAAAAACGACTTAGCCGATTTCAGTAAAATTTAAATGAAACTACATTAGGAATATACCTTTTTGAACTAAAAAATAATTTTTCGATTCGGTTTACAATTGGCGAAATTAATGATGTTCATCGTGTACAAAATTCCGTTTACTCCCACCTGTTCTGTTGAGTAGTTCTGTTGACAGAACAACTGGGATTTATTTTCCCATTAGTTCTGTCCACAAAACATATGGGAATATAATTCCCACCTGTTCTGTTGAGTAGTTCTGTTGTGATTCAAACTATTTACTTCTCCATGCAATCAATTATCAAGTACTGGTACTTGAGGTAATTTATCAGCTATGATTCCTGATGACAACGTCACGATTACAATTTTTATTTTAAGCTTTTCAAAAGTGCCTTGAAGAGGTAAATAGTAAATTGAAGAGGGTTGTTGTTATTTTAATGAGTGAATTTAACCTAATAAGACGCGGTCGCGTGTTACTCAAAAATGGATTCGAATATTACCAGCTCTCTAAATATGAAAAAATTACAAACATTATGGAGATGTGCCATGTACAAGAAAACTAAATTCAGTGGAACTGTTACCACTTCCGTTGTATGGGAATATTTTTTGTTCTGTTTTAAGCAATTGTTGTTAAAGCGGCAACATAGCATTTTACGTACATACCTACCTAATTACTTTACATACAGTTGAGATTTATGTCCGGTGTATAGGTTTTTAAATCACAGAACTAATGCGGAGAAATTATCAGTAGTTCTGTCAACAGAATTACTCAACAGAACCGATGGGAATAGTAGAGAAGTCAGGTGTAAAGCATAGTCTTTTAAGTCACAGAACTAATGGGGAAAATAATCCCAGTAGTTCTGTCAACAGAACTACTCAACAGAACAGGTGGGAGTAAACGCAAAATTCGGATATTTCGCTCGAATTGCTTGCATTATTTTTGGTTATTTTTCAAAAACGGCTCAGCCAATTTCTGTAAAATTTAAATGAGACCATCCCGGAAGTATATACCCTTTCGAACTAAAAAAGAATTTTTCGATTCGGTTCATAATTGGCGAAATTATCGATGAACTTACACAAAAAAACATACACACGAATACAGAACCTCCTCCTTTTTAGAAGTCAGTTAATCATTTAAGACAACTATTTTCTTAAAAAATTGTAGATTTGTTTTTTGTGTAACTAAAGTACAAGTGTTAGATTATTTTGATAAGTGGAGATTTTAGAATCATGTAATCATAACCTATATAAAAATAATAACTAGGTACTAGTGTCATCCGTAGATGGCTGGTTGTCGGTTAGGAACAAGATTCATAACTGACTACCTACTACGTGGAAGGCTGGTGGTTGGTTAAGAACGAAATTCCTAACCGACCACCCAGGTGGATGGCTGGTGGTCGGCTAGGAAGTAAATTCCTAACCGACCACCTAGGTGGTTGGTTTGGGTGGATCGTTAGGAACAATCCAATCATACTATAGTATCAAATGATAAAATAATGAAACTACCTTAATAAAAAAATAAGAAAATTTTATTCATGATAATATTTTACACTTTTTCTTAAGCTTTCAGAAGAGTAGGAGTTTTGTTCAGCACAGCTTCATGACCATTATCGGCATATCTGCCGCCAGCATGCCGCCGCCGCTACCCGCGCCGTCCCTCGGAGCGGAGCAACCTGCACAATATTGGTAACAGTTAGGAAGTGCAGCGTTCTAGCGTTAACAAAATCATTTTTGGTGGTTGCTTTCGATCTTGTTTCGCAGTGCCCTGTCCCGATCCCCTAGAAGTGGCGTTTTCCACATAACCACTCTCACTGCCGCACGTCAACGGGTTGCGGCCCGGGCGGATCCCAGGCGGTGTCTCGAAACAGTCCGCTTTACAAGGCGCGTCCCAACAGCAAGGCGGCGGCGGCTGCCAGTGCACACACCCCTCCCTCGTACAAGGCTCCTTTACCACCGGCTTTTTCACTTTTCGTGGACGACCGCCAGGTCCTATCACTACTTCATCATCCTTGTACTTCGCTACCTCTTTATTTTCGAAACTAGAAAGTATCGAATTGATAGTTTTCTCATCAAAAACGAACGTTCCTTTAGAATCGGATGACGATAGACCTTTACAGCACGTGCAGTTCTTGTCTGCACCGAATGTCGATGTTGGCTTCGAAACTGGAACGGCGCCAGCCATAATACACGCTCCGACTTTGTCACTGCTCGGGCCTTGTGTAAGAACTGACTTGGGAACAGCACAGGGACACTTACAGCATTTTCCAGATTTGTTTGGAGCGATGTCAGGTGTGATGCCTTTCAATTCACAAACTATGAATCTCTTGCCAGTACCACCGCCTCTTGCTTCCTGGGAGCTGCCCGCTACACCGCCTTGGGCACGCATGTGCGCTTCCAGCGGTGCAGGGTCAGCGAGCCCCCGGGCGCGTGCCAACTGGCTGGGCGCGCACACCGGGTCGGGCAGGTGCAGGCACGCTGGCTCTCCGCCGCACCCCGTGCGCCGACAGTCATGCTGGAGCCCGTTGCGCTTGATGCAGTGACAGCTGTAGTACATGATGCCGCCTCGTAACTCCCGACTCTTTATACGCTTCAGCGGGTTTTCTTTTTCATCCTTTTTTTTGCCGCCACTCTCCTCCGCTCTAGAGCTGCCTTCTTTAGGTTTGCTCTGTGAAAGAAAAGGCTGCTTTAAATCGGTGTATTAAACGTGCCCGTCCCGCCGCGAATGATTATTACTTCAATTACCGGGAAGTCAGGAGAGCGATGACATCAGTTGCGCTACCATTGCGATATCAAGTCGAAATCGCTGAAGCGTGTGACGTAGGTCTTGCCGGGCGGGGGGCGACGCACGCACGGCGGGCAGGGCGGCAGGCACGGACGCGAGCAGCACGGCCCGGACCGACACAAGTACCGGATCGAGCCTTGCTGGAAGAACTGGCAGTCTTGCAGGCCGTTGCGCTTGAATGCAGACCGCGGGAGGCACTGCAGCTGTACAGGAGGCCCACAACGTTAGTACTATTAGTAGTAGTATTACTAAGTCGATTTTATTAAATAAATTTACTGTAACAGTTTATCGTGCTTTTGCCAAATACGCTTATTAATTGAGTTTATGGCAGCTGGTTCAGAGTGAAACGTTTTTGGTCTGAAACAATTATTGGTATATTGCCTAGATTTCCGGGTCACATAGCGACAACCTTACGCGACGACTTTGCATTAAAGATGTGACTCGTGGTCTAGTGCTACACATCCGGATCTGTTCAAGCATCAAAATAGTAAAAAAATATGGCGACACACGTCATCACGGCATGGAAATCTGCGTTAAGCGTTTTAGAATAGTTCCTACACGTACTCGTAGGTGCCTAACATGCCACACTATTTACGCACGAGAGTGTGTATTCGTTCAATGATTTTATGACCCCTTATGGTGGAACCGAGGTGTGTGTGATGGAGGCTTTGATTAATTATGTATCTGTTTAGATGGACAAATATAAACATCAATCACTATTAAAACTGCCTAGTTTTTTTACATTGTGCGCACACATCATTTCATTGTGTCTAAACCATTGGTCTAAGCTGTCAAAATAAAATTCACAAGCTTTCGTCCATATATTTTACAGGTAATATTTTTGGGCCGTTTTGATCCGCCAATGATCTAGACAGATACATAATCAAAGGATGAAATGCAACTTACCGCAGGCCCGCAATCTTCGTATTTATAGCACACCATGGGACCACAAGGAGAACACCTGCAATTTTCAAGTGTCTTAGTACAGGTAGATTATTATGGCTTTTCGTGGAGCTCGGAATCTATGAAGATGTTGGCAATTGTGATTCGATGATTATAAACATGAACGTAACTAAAATACTTACATTTTGAGATGGGGCTCTACAGACTGAACCGAGGAGAGGGCCTTTTGATAAAATTGTTGATATCGTAATGTAAAAATTACATTGAATATACTTGAAAATTTAGGTAAATATTTTTATTTTATTAAAAATATATGTTTATAATTTTTATACAAAATTCATCAGAACTTGGTGAAGTCTATAAGTCTTCTGTCATTATTTTTCATTTTTGGTGTTTTCCGTTATTTTTCTTCTTCGATTTTCGAAAATATGAATTACCAGCCAGTGATACTTCACAAAGGCTATGAATGCACTAGAAATATTATTCAACGTGGGGGGAATAAAAACAGCACAAAGGACAACAACGTGAAAAGCGGGCCCTGAAAACACCAGTCGCTCAGAGAAAATGTGTTTTTCTTTCAACATGTACTCCAACCATGAGGTCTCATCTTGCAAATAGCGTTGAGCGATTCAGCATGGGGGTTGCTAGAGTGCGTGTAGCATGCTACTCTAGAAGGTAGACATATGGGTGCGGGCAGAACTTGACAACAGGGGTTGCTCTGACATCCGCTTCTCCTACAGTCATACTGAAGTCCATTTCGTCGCAAGCAGAAGCAGTCTGTGTATAAAATTCCCCCTCTAAGCTCACGACTCTTGCATGGTTGTAGTGGTATGCATAATTTCTTGCAGGTTTTCTTGTCCATATTGAATTGCTAAAACAGGTAAAAGTACTTTAACTGGTGTAAGTTTCACTTACAGTGAGCGGAAGCCAAACCTTTTTGGGGCATAAAATTCAAGCTCTAGGCTCTACCACAACCAATTTAATCATCGTATTGTGTTTAGTGAACATTTCAAAGGATATTGATAAGATGGGTAAAACGCACCCAGGCAGGCATCCTAACATTATTTACTTGTGAAACCACAGAGTGATATTATATTCAGCAGAGAAGTGGAATTAGCTCGATATATACTCAACATATAGAAACCTAACACACAACATAGAAACATATCAGATACGTACTAGTGCATAGGTAGGTGCCTAAAAATTATACTTTAAAAAGTATCTATATAGTCTTACTACAATATCCTCAACAATACTTACATTTTTTTAAATGTTGCACTTAGAATACTTATTAACGAATTAATTTTGTTTACACTAAAATTTGGAATTTTTGATATATTTTTAGTCAAATACTTAGTTAAATGACGTTGGAAAAATAATTTATTTCTAAATCTATGGAGCCATGACCCAAACGCCTTCATTTCTATTTACAATAGTACTTAAGTACATAAAAGCTTTTAAAAAGTATTAATGGGTTTTACCCGGCAGTACAAAAATAAAGACTATATTATCTTCGGACTTATTGTAAACTAGATTTTGCCCGCGGCTTCGCCCGCATGATATTTCGAGGCCCTCCCTACCTTCGCACTAAGCATGAAACTTGCTATAAGTTGTAGTAAGTTTGTATATGGCACATTTGTAAATTTCAAACATCATGAAATGATTTTAATTTTATATTACACCCCACACTAGGTTTATCTCGATGAGTTAGCAAGAGTTTAGCAGTCCACATTTCTTGGAGCGCACGCTAGAATAGATCGCAGATGGCAGAATTTTTCCTACTTACTTAACACTTATTGTTATAATATGGAAAATTTACGCAATATCATTTTAATTTATAGCCTATGTGTTATTCTGATGTATAAGCTATATAATTGAAAAGTTTCATATCAATCCGTTCAGTAGTTTTTGCGTGAAAGAGTAACAAACATCCATACATCCATCCATCTATCCATCCTTACAAACTTTCACGTTTATAATATTAGTAGGACTAAACAGAGTACATAATTGCATACCTATTATTATTCTTTACTAATTGTATCTTCTTAATATCTTCATTGTTGTAAAACTCATACCTATCTAAGCTTTGCTGTAGAACCATGTTTTTAGTTGTAACTTAGAACACATCCAATCTCCTTACCATTATCATAAATTTTTGTATGTTTCGCCAATACTTTTATTATTGTTTTCTTTGAACATGTAATCGGCGAACAGTGACTTCTATGTACAATTACTTCGTTCCAGAGTAATTCTGTAAAATGTATGGAGCTCGAGCCTAGTGTAGGGCTGCTGGAAATGGTTGGAATTATCTCTTTATCAATAAGCGGTAATACACTAAATATTTATTCAAAACAAAGGTTTGAAATGAAATTGAAATTGTATATGTATGAGCTTGTTATATGACGTGTCTGTCTGTATGCATAGGTAATCTATATTGTGTATTTAATTAATTATATTTCCATTCTAAAAACGTTTTAGAATAAATCAGAAGCATGCACACCTAGCTTAATAACTTGACATATGCATACATTAAAGAAAGAAAAGAGGTCTAACTGTAATTATTCTGGCAAACTAGAAAATGAAAAACTTGACGGAATAGAATTGCTCAAGCTTATTTAAACTGAAACCGAGGTGTTCTGTAAAAGTCTTTCGCTGCTAAAGGTCAGTACAGTCAAATCATTTGTGATATACACATTAAAAACGCTCTAAAAAAAGTCTAAATATTCATAAAAAATTTAAAAAATTCTTCTTAAATCAAGTCTCCATTTTACAGGTCATTAGACCGTCTTTGAAGTCTTCTGTACTCAAGCTTCTTTCTCTAACCTCAAGATGTAAGTTTTTTCCCTGTTTTATCCTAAAGTCTGATGCGGGGACGTGGGAACCCATCGCGATTATGCATCCCAATGTTAATATGTAGGTTTCTGACGCGGTGTTTTGGTTTCAGGTGTGGTGGATGCTGTGGCGGCGGCTGCTGCGGTGGATGCTGCGGCGGGTGTTGCTGCCCGTGCATAACTATCTACACGTGCTGCACGAAGATCTGTTAGCCTCTACTACGGCGCTTCGGTCGCCCAAGATGACCGTGCGGCAACAGGCTGGCTCTGTGAAGTGTACCTTAACCGTGCCGTTGTGTTATGCAATAAATTGTAGATAAGCGTATAATGTATTTTATTGCTGAGGTAGAGGGCTGCTGAGGTAGAGGGCTGCTGAGGTAGAGGGCTGCTGAGGTAGAGGGCTGCTGAGGTAGAGGGCTGCTGAGGTAGAGGGCTGCTGAGGTAGAGGGCTGCTGAGGTAGAGGGCTGCTGAGGTAGAGGGCTGCTGAGGTAGAGGGCTGCTGAGGTAGAGGGCTGCTGAGGTAGAGGGCTGCTGAGGTAGAGGGCTGCTGAGGTAGAGGGCTGCTGAGGTAGAGGGCTGCTGAGGTAGAGGGCTGCTGAGGTAGAGGGCTGCTGAGGTAGAGGGCTGCTGAGGTAGAGGGCTGCTGAGGTAGAGGGCTGCTGAGGTAGAGGGCTGCTGAGGTAGAGGGCTGCTGAGGTAGAGGGCTGCTGAGGTAGAGGGCTGCTGAGGTAGAGGGCTGCTGAGGTAGAGGGCTGCTGAGGTAGAGGGCTGCTGAGGTAGAGGGCTGCTGAGGTAGAGGGCTGCTGAGGTAGAGGGCTGCTGAGGTAGAGGGCTGCTGAGGTAGAGGGCTGCTGAGGTAGAGGGCTGCTGAGGTAGAGGGCTGCTGAGGTAGAGGGCTGCTGAGGTAGAGGGCTGCTGAGGTAGAGGGCTGCTGAGGTAGAGGGCTGCTGAGGTAGAGGGCTGCTGAGGTAGAGGGCTGCTGAGGTAGAGGGCTGCTGAGGTAGAGGGCTGCTGCTTAATAGTATAGCATTTTAGTGGATAGTGCTACTAGTAGATACTTTCGAGTTCTATCACTATCGCAACAACACTATACTATTAACATTTGGCAAAATAGGTGCAGATACACATGCTACTAAAATAGCATGCTCTTCAGCTGTATACATTTGCTTATAAATATCATGCTTTATTTTAAGCATGCCATTGAATAAGCATGCTCAAAGCAGTGCTCGCAACACACATGCCAGTTAATAAAAAGCTCTCTACCGGTGCAGCGTGTTCTAGTAGCGAAAAATGGAACCCCAGGTCAGCCCAGGTGACTCTCCGCACTGAATTGAATAAAATGGTATTTAGCTTGCTTTTCTTTCAATGTCTCGCCACTGGTGGCTCAGTGGTTAGTGAACCTGACTTCTGGATCACAGAGGCGTGGGTTCGATCCTCACCCAGGGCAAGCATTTATGTGATAAACATAGGTGTTTGCTCTGTGTGTGGGTGTTGTTTAGGAATTATCTATATACCTAAGTATGTATTTAAAATATGTGTAGGTATGTAGCATATCAGTCTCTGGCAGCCATATCACAAGCTTTGTTTAGTTTGGGGTCAGAGACCGTGTGTAAGATGTATGTGCCCAGAAAGTCGATCGATCTTAATTCAGGACTGCGATATAAACTAGAAAGTTGCTATGTTTTGCGTTTCTTACATTTTGGCGCGGAGACTTCGAGCCAAAAAATGTCTCGTGCGTGCACACACATCTGCTGTTAAATCAATAATAGCAAGTAGCATAGCATGCTAATAAGCAATATAAAAAAGTGACCTGGTTTTCGGTTAGGAACGAAATTTCTAACTGACCACCACTGATGGCTGGTGGTTGGTTAAGAACAAAATTCTTGAATAAATCCTAACAGACCACCCAAGTGGATGGCTGGTGGTCGCGCCCCCTTCCACCCACGCAACTGGTATCATGCTACATACATGCCATTTAGTAGCATGCTTTCGTGCTAGTAATGAGCGTGTGGATCTGTACCTTTCGAGCCTTTGCTACGTTAAGCGTGCGTACGCGGCGGGTACCCGCCTCCGCGTGTATGTATTGAAAGTTGGAGCAGCGCTTTCTGGCGCGAACGCGTGCGACGGGTTTTTACACGCACGGCGGGTGGCGGGTACGCGGCGCAGGCACATGGCGGGTGCGTAAATTGTTTTAGCACCACTAGATGCGGGTGTTTCCTATAGTTTCGAGGATATTGCAGCGTCGGGTGCCAGCTGCGCCGCGGATCCTAGCCCCGTGTCGGAAGCGCAGTGTACGCAGCGCTACCTCAGCCGTCGCCACGCAGCGCTACCTCAGCCGTCGCTACGAGCGCTACCTCAGCCGTCGCCACGAGCGCTACCTCAGCCGTCGCCACGAGCGCTACCTCAGCCGTCGCCACGCAGCGCTACCTCAGCCGTCGCTACGAGCGCTACCTCAGCCGTCGCCACGCAGCGCTACCTCAGCCGTCGCTACGAGCGCTACCTCAGCCGTCGCCACGCAGCGCTACCTCAGCCGTCGCCACGCAGCGCTACCTCAGCCGTCGCTACGAGCGCTACCTCAGCCGTCGCTACGCAGCGCTACCTCAGCCGTCGCTACACAGCGCTACCTCAGCCCTCACGTGTTCCAAATAAAAAACGACGCCATTTACAAGGGTTCACATTTTATTACAGTACTAAACATCCAAGTTCAGCCATATAGATTGGAGCAAAAGTTCGATAAGCTCCATTGCTGGCCAGCCGGATCAGCAAATCTTGGTGCAGCAAGTGTGGATGGTGATTCTCGGGCAACCGCAACCGCAACACCTGCAATGAAACCAGATATTAAATAATAAATAATGAAATTCTACGGCTTTTGGTCTTCGACCCATGGTGACACTGGAAGAAGATCACAAGCGCGCGCGCGCGTCGTCAGAATGCCAAGGGTTCCGAAAGTTCCAGTAAGGTCTTTCTCCCGGTGAGCAAGAACTATTTAAATGCCTCATTCCGGAATGAAAGCCTAGAAATAAAGATACGGCGCAGTCTACAGCGGTCCAAAGAACTTACATCTTGATACTTTCAGGGTTTCAGTCTACGTGTATTCAAATAAGGAATCGTTTCGTTTTTCTTCTTATGAAATAACTTATTTTTCGATTTTATGATAATTTATATGCTTTTTTGTATAAATTTTACACTTAAGTTTTTTATTAGAAAATATGCTGTGTGAAAAATTGTAATCTGCTTTTATACGTTGGAAAAAAGGAGGGGAGATCGAATTACCGATATTGAATGAATTTGAATTCAAATTTGAGTGACACGGCATTCTGTACCTACAAATCACAAAAAAGTATTTCAATGTTTCACATTTTTAAAACGTATAAGCGTAAGCAAGTTTTGGATTACTGGGTTCCGTTGGTAAAAGGTGCTAAGCACATAATGCTACACTTGCTCCATTCATTTCACTTGAATGCATAAAATTATTATTAATGAAGTAGTAGCATTCACTTTGTTGATATTGACGGGCGTTACTGAAAAGCTGTTATCAATATTTTGAATTGAAACTACTTATTATCAAGAAATTACTCTACAGGTAAAAAAGAGCAGTATGGGAATCATTTTTATCAAAGGAAGCGTCAAACGCTTGCAGTATTTGATATAAATGCGGGCCATGCCGCATAAATGTGGAAGGTGCACAGTGCTGCATACATTCTTGTAAAGATTGATGATTGTAGCGCGTGAATTTTCTTTGATGCGTCAAGGTAAAGCTGAAAGCCTTTAATTGGTCAATGCGAACGAAGCGGGGGTACCCCCCTATAGGTATCATGCAACAAGATTCCGTTTATTACCAGTGCTACTACCACTCCACGTTACAAAGATCTCTAAAAAATAGATAAAGTAGTAATGACTTAAAAAGGCAGACAGCAAAAATTTTGACATAAAATTGACACTTGAAGAAAACTATTGAAAACTAATCTTTTGCAATAAATAATTAACCACAAAATTAGGATACAAATAAAATTTTAGAGTGAACAAATACCTTCGATCGTGAAATATCTACTAAAATCTCCTAAAAATCATGTGCAGCCCTTATTGTCCCTTGCCTAGCAACAAGGAACCTCCAGACTGTATTCCTTGCTATCCTGTACAGGTAAAACCCATAAAACCACTTACGTTTATTTTCAGATCTGTTGGATGGGGATTCAAGTAACGCAAGTATCACTCTTTATCAAGGTTTTGGATTCGCAAAACATCAACATATTATAAAGTTTCAAGTTTCCATACAAAGACTTTCGACAAAACGTATATAACTGCTGTATTTTTTGCAATGCCAGAATTGATCCCGTACAAAAAGTTGTTCATCAAGATGGAGCCAAAGATCTTCTTCTTCCTCGTCGTGACGATGATCCTTAAGATTTTAATGATTTTCTCCCATTACTTAGACACGCTCGTCCCGCCGTTTTAAGAGATTGTATGTATGGAATTAGTAATCAAGTATTACTGTGCAACATCAGTCATGAAAGAAACAAAGAAAATTTTATTTACCAAAAACATGAGATCAATTTCAGACCAAAAAAAAAAAAAACAAGACGGATCGTCGCCGCATCGTGAGCAGACAAGTGAGGCCTGCTTTTTATATGAGTACATGTGGTGAGTGCGTCGGGTATTGCGCCGCCATAGTTCGACTAACGAGCCAAGGCGTAGTTTCGTTGTACATGTTTGTGTGTGTAATTATGCCAGTACACGACAAGGCGTAGTTTTGCCGGCTTCACTTGTTTGTTCAGAACATTCTGTCTTGATTTATTATTTGGTCTGAGGTATTAATTTCAATAAAAGGTTCACTGTATCAAAATTGTACCTAAGTCATCATCATCTTCTTATGACAGGGGCCAGTATGTCTTCCCTGCGGTATGGACCCGGTGACGGTCCGGCGGCCGCTGATAGTCCACGACAGCACCTTCGACTACCGCCCCACCAGCTGGCCCGGCATGATCCTCAACAACCAGGACAAGAAAGTCAGATACCAGCTCATTAACTATGAACGACCAGTAAGTACGATGTAACGCGATACTATATGTTTACGGTGCAAGGTACGATGTTGTGTTGTTCTTTTTTAGGGCTCCGTACCCAAAGAGTAAAAACGGGAACCTATTACTAAGACTCCGCTGTCCGTCTCCGTCTGTCTGTCTGTCACCAATATCTCATAAGCCGTGATATCTAGAGAGTTGAAATTTTCACAGAAAGTGTATTCCTGTTACCGCTTAACAAATACTAAAAACTGTATTAGCCTTTTTATTACTCCACTGCAGGACGTAGGCCTACCTACGAAAGGAAGGGAAGGAACTACTAAAAACAAAATAACCTGCCTACTAAAAACAGAATAAAATTAAAAATATCTAAGGGCTCTCCCATACAACAAACCTCAATTTTTAGCCGTTTTTTGCTCGATATTAACAACGGTAACAGATAAACGCTTGAAATATTCAAAGAATATTTAACTGTATATTTTCTTCAATAATTAGCAATTCAATTAAAATAAAATAAACATTTAAGGGGGACTCCCATTCAAGAAACGTGATTTTCTGGTGCGATAGTTATATCGGCAAAAGGTAGAAAATTGGAAAATTCACAAAATATCTAGTTGTATATTCGCTTAAAAAATAAATAGTTAAATTATAGTAAAATGTAATTAAGGAGTGAGTTCGACTCGCACATGGCCTATTATTGTAATGTAGATGTCTAATAAAAATACTGCTCCGCGAGATCACTACATATTATATAATTATTTTTCGCAAAAAATGACATCACTTCAGAATTCGCGAGTATTTCGCACGGATCGATGTAGCATTTTCCACATTATTGATGATTTATCAAAAATGGCTCAGCCGATTTCGATAAAATTTAAATGGGACCAATTCCGAAGTATACTCTATCCAATAAAAAAAGAATAATTGAAATCGGACTTCTATTTAAAAAGTTATGCGTGGTTACACATAAAAAAAACAAAAAAAAAAAATACGCGTCGAATTGAGTACCTCCTCCGGTGGTTCGTCGGTCAAAAATAGTGTTATTTATTGATTGATATAATTGAAAAAATAAACTTTACCTTGATATGTACAAAGTTACAGTAAAATCTTAACAGGTATGGCTAAGAAGTTAGTGCCTAAAGTATTTTAGTTTCTACTTAGGTAGTAGGTTACCTATGTTCTGAGCAACTCTTGTAACAGAGAAACAGATATTCTAAAATAAATAGGCGCTTAATTTGAAGCTGCAGTAAACATCATCAAATTTTATCCACTACATTTACTTAATGAACAGGAACATATTTTTAATTTCGATACAAAAGATTTTCCAGATCATTTTTTTCCGCTAAGATAAACCCATAAAACGGCCATTCTTCTTCTTCTTTATTTATTTTTATTATTTTTCATTGCTATTAATTAACAGCTGTTCTCCGATGAGCAACTTTTTACGTATCCCGGGCTTTCATAATCAGTAATAGGTATGAAATATTAAAATTTTGGTTTGAGTCAAATAAACGAAACAAATTAAGGGTACGGTACGAAAGGGTTAAAATTGAATAATGACCGAAAAATAAGCAACATGCTATGCTACGCTACTCAATAAAGTGTTGTTGTCCTGAAATGATACTGTACCTACAACGCTGTGCTACGCGTTCCGTTTTCACCGGCGCGTGGCGCAGCTAATGGGCATATCAGAGAAGGTTAATAAGTTAAACATTTTTGTTTACACAGGTTCAACCCCACTACCCGACGTGTGCCCACTCGTATAACCGCTAAGGTATTACTAATTTATAATTATTTTTCGCAAAAAATGGCATAACCGCCTTCCATCGTGTACAAAATTTGAATATTTCGCTAGAATTGCATACATTATTGTTGATTTTTCAAAAACGGCTCAGCCCATATCTGTAAAATTTAAATGGGACCATTTCAGAAGTATACCCTTTTGAACTAAAAAATATTTTTTCGATTCGGTTCACAATTGGCGAAATTATCGATGAACATACACAAAAAAAAGATAAGAACAGACGAACATAGAACCTCCTCCTTTTTGGAAGTCGGTTAATAAATAACTACAAAGTTGCAGTTTGACACATCATCATCATTATTTTTAGCCTCTCATTGCCCACCGCTGAGCATAGTTCTCTTCTTTCGGTCTTACAATATCTTCAACCCCAACGAGATGGTGGACGCTTTTCGCGTAGTTTGAATAGAATAGATAAAGAAAATTTTTGCCAGTCCACGCATTTGTGCAGTCGCTCGGTGACTAGGGCTAGACTAGCTAAGCTAGGCCTTGAAGAAAAAACGATTACGTCAGGAATGCTTCCAGAGAAAATTTTTTTCAGCATAATTTTCTATTATCGGACAGTCAGATAAAAACTATGGCGCTTTGCACATGGAGCAACTTAAGTTGAGGAAACTATCAATATTTTAAAAGTTTCGATTAAGCAGCTATGCAAACGCGCGACCGCATCGCAGCTGCATCGCTTCAATAAATCGCCGAAGCAACTACCAATTTTTTAAAGGAAACTTTTAAAAAGTTGATAGTTACCTCAACTTCAGTTGCTCCATGTGTAAAGCGCCTTACGGTTGCCGCACTTTTATGGCAATCTGTGAGCAACTTTCATAGCTGAGTAGCTCAATCTACGCTGCGATCAGCGTTCAGTGTGACGATGGATATCGAAGAAGCAGCACTTCATCATCATCGTCATCCTAAGCCTTCTTTATCCCAGTGCTGGATATAGAAGTAGCACTTGTTCTCATCTCATTACGTCGTTGCCGTCGACAGCGTCAACAAAGACAAATTATTCGCAGCAATCGTATTCGCAATCGCAACTTAGTCATCGGTTACAGCAACTGATAACTGTTGACGATTACCGGAACTCTAAACTCGAGTTGCTATGTGTTTGCAGTCCCATTGAAACATTATGTAAACAGCTAGTTGCCAGTTGCTGCAATAGTTGCTCCATGTGCAAAGCGCCTAAAGCGCCACCAATAAGTACTCATGAAACATTAGGTAGGTACCTACTTACTTACAACTTTGGGAACCTACGCTTGGAACGGAGGAATAACTTTTTGAAAATAATTATGTAATTGTCAAATGACTGATTATTAAATAGATGTCAAATAGTTTCTCATCGTCGTCAAGTTGACATTTTTATTATTACAGCATATTGTTTGGTTGCTGAACAAAATTTCCAAGAGTAAATTCTAGCAAATTTTACTTTATTATTTTGAAATTAGTTTACTATTCTTATTTATTAAGCATAAACACATATTTTTCACAAACATGTGTGACAGAATGGGTGTTATCAATCAGCTACAAGGTGTTATGAATGCTATTCGGTAAGATCTACTTCTACCAGACTTCTACTAAGCCATATTCTACGGAATATTCAGTCAAAGCTGCTTTTCGCGACAAAAAGTTGCTTCGCAATAAATTCCATTTGTACAATCGTTCAATCGAGTTTCCATTCACCCAATACATGACTCTCGAAACTACGTTACGGAGCCTCCAAGAACAGATAGGAAGAGAAGAGTAGGCGCCGCCCTGGTAACGCCTCCGGTGTTGCAGTTGTACATAGGTGACGCATAACTTTGTTACATGAACATTGAACATGCAAAAGATAAATTTCCTCACGCATTCCTTCTTAGGACGCGATTCAAAACCGGTCTTCCTGCATCAAAAGCAGAGGTATTCCAAAATGCGCCAGGGAGTTCTCACTTTGATAATGTAGGTTCATAAATGTTTTGAATTTTTCCATTGCAGAGGTGGCGGTTGCCCCGGAGGTTGCTGCGGCCGGCCGGCGCCGTGCTGCGCGCCCTGCTGCGGCGGAGGCTCCCTCGTCACAGTTTACAGTCAAGTAGCCCATATCCAGTGATTTAAGCACGTGGCCGAATCGCAAGCCTCTCTAGTACTTACTTACAAATCTTTTTCTTTACCCAAACCTTACCTATGTACTTTAAATTGATGATAGCTTTCGCAACAAAAGAAATTTTCCAATTCGGTTTTGCCTTGTATAAAGTCCACAACCGGTCTGTTTGAAAATTGTTATAGGTAACTTATAAATAACTTCCACATTGCAAGTAACCCTGAAATCGTGTAAAACCCCTCCTTCCTGTCTAATCCCACATTGAAATCTGTTCGTGATATTTTTTTTAATTATTATTATTAGTTAAAAAAGCTTTCTTTGCATTGCCTTCGAAGAGGCACTAAAAAATCTTGGATACGTATTCGACCGATCAAAATAATTTTTGTACTCATTTATAACGTTTCTCCGCAGATGCAATTCTTGCTGTGGGCCAGCCGCCTCGCCCAATAGCAGCCTTCGATAAGGCCACGATCGCCGTGGGCTGCCATGGTGCCTGCATGAAATAACGAGAAACAGCAACAAAAACATCATGAACTTATAGATTAGATTTTAAATTGTTTATTGAAACTGTGCACGTCTGTCTAGTCCTGTAACCTGAGTAATGTGAAAATTTAATAAAGATAAGTCTAATGTAATACATGTTTTGTTAATAATTATCAGATATTTAAATTGGGTAGCTCTTAAAAAATATTTATTGCTATATAATTATGCCGAATTATTTGGTCTTCGCTGTCTAGCGGACCGAAGACCAATAATTCATCTATGGATACATAGTTATTTCTTAAAAATTTGTTCTCGGACTCATGCAAATTTTAATAAGGACAACATACTTAACAGTAGCTATGGTCTTCAGTCAGTTATAGATATTTTATTTCCTACATCAGAGGTTGTAGATACAGAGCAGAAATCAACTTTTCCCGTAGTTTTTTCTCCCTGTTTTGCGTTTATCTCTCGTGGTTCTACGGCTTGGCTCTACCAGCAGAGCAAAGGGAAATTTTACTTTCTCGTGACACTACTAGTAGTGCTGCGGGTAAAAGTACATTTCTCATTACACTACTCTGTTTCCAGTAGTGTCACGGGCAATATTACATTTTTCTTGTGATACGACTAGACAAGCTATTAAGGAATTTTTTATTTGGTTAACAACAACACACTAGTGGCATATACTTTCAGCTGAGTTTTCAAACAGACTATTCCAACTAGTTGTGCAAACGCAGTTGGTCTATGAGGAACACCTCTTCAAAACTAACTTGATGGTAAAATAGTTATACTGGGTGGCGCAAATGTAATGACCCTATTTGGTTCAGCTATAACATTTTTTCTAAATTAGAAAACTAGATTTAGATTTTTTTAAATGTATATTTGTGCCATTAAATTTCGTACCATTAGGATTTAAAGATGATGTCTTTTAAATGGTGACCTCCAGAGTTGATACACATTTGAGCCCTATTTATGACATTTTGCATAACTTGCCGTAACACTTCCTGCGATATGTTCGTTATTTCTTGACGAATGTTTTCTTTTAGAGCTGCGAGAGTCTGTGGCTTGTTCACATACACCCGAGATTTCAAAAAACCCCAAAGAAAGAAGTCTGGACTGGTCAGATCGGGTGATCTTGCAGGCCAAGGCAAATCGCCAAAACGAGAGATAACTCGGCCTGGAAAAGCGTCCCTCACTAAGTCCACACAATTATTCCACGTTCTTGGGGAGTAAAACGGTCCATGTTTATTTTCAGTGTATTTTACATTTGTTCACTACACAATTTTCAACAACAGAATGACAGAAAATGTCATATAAAAAAAAAAAAAGTATTTTCTTTAGTGCCAGTACTTTTGCGCCACCCAGTACTTACCATCAAGTTAGTTTACAGAACCCGGAGTAGAATTTATTAGGCACATTAGAACATCGTTAGCGGCCCTGTCTCACTACTGAGCATATGCCTACATATAATAAGTTATGTTGCGTTTTAATGAATAATGATGTTTTTTTGAATAGCAATGGAAGTATTTAAAGGAATCCAGGAAAGCGCGCTCTATTTGATCCCATGGGAGATATGGCTCGCTTGTTTATCGTATGGGTTTTTGTATTGTATGTAGGCTTTCAGTTAGACTATCAAGTTTGACCATCCGGAAGAACCCGATTTTGTATGTATACATAGGTACCTACGTTAGATATAACTAATTTCGTTTCGAATTTTGATTAACTATTGTCTTATTGACTGTACTATTTGTCACAAAAACCAATTTGACCACGCGGATTTTTTTTTCCTGTTGGACAAATCAGTTAGGTCCCCCTCTTCTCATTACAAGAATAGTCAAGCCTTAGGAACACACTAGCCAAATGCGAAGTAGCAAGACACTAAGCTCGATTACAGAGGCGCCATCGTAATTATATTAGCCAAATAGCATAGTTCTGTTTCTTTTTCACTTTAGACATTTAGGATAGAGAGAACGCTTTTTACGTTGCTATTAAATTTACGCTGGCGCTTCTGTAATCGGGCTTACTATTTAGTGGTTATTTGCACTATTTAAAACGAATATCAACAATGCAAATATAACAGCGTTAGAAATACAGACCACGTCACATAATTCATATTCAGCTGATTACTTAGTCCCCATTGCACATAAAGCCACCTAGATCATAAAAAATCGCCATAGATTTTTCACCAAAATCGCATCGGCTTCGCCGTAGTTATAAAAGGCCTAACACACCGTAGCCTACTCATTTCACCTTCAAACTTTCAGAACTTCATATCTAAATTCCCAAGTACCAACAAGATGGCTGGATGTTCTCCTTGCTTCCCTATGTGCGGACTTCCTCCGAGCAACCCCTGTGTATCCTGCGCCCCGTGCCCTCCAATCTGCATGGGTAACCCCTGTGGACCAGCCAAGCCCATCGTGTTCACCAACAACAGTCCAGCAATACAGAGGATCTATCCTGTGAACCCCTGCATCAACATCTACAGCTGCAACACTCAAATCATGTAACTGGGTAAACAAGACGTGCTCTGTTGAATAATCCAATATGTTTAAAGTGTTTAAAGATAAATAAATGTGTTTTAAGCTCCTCTTTGTTTCACTAAAGCTACCTAGATCTCAACGCACATACTTGATGGAATCCTGTTCAAATATAATTTAACCATAGAGATATTATCTTAGGATGTTATAAATAGATATTTGTGAGTTTAACAAACATTCAACTTTTGTTTGAAAAAAAGAAAAAACTTTTGGAATTTCAAGATTTACTCTCAGGATTTACTATTTAAATAGTATTTAAATACGTCTATTTAATTTTATTTGCTTCAATAGTGCTCTTTGCTATAAAATCGTTCAATCAAAAATAAGATATTAAGTTAAGGAGCCAAAATCATTGGGATTGTAATTTGTAACTTATTTCTTTGATACCTAGTTCTAATTTTACAAACGCTCTCCTACATTACATACCTACCCATCCCATTTTTAAAATTACATCTAATTAATATTTCTTGTTAACGCTACGTAGGTATTACATACATTATACACAAAGACAAAGATAGTCAAAGATTTAGGTATATACTTAAGTATAGCTTAGATTATGAAATTAACTCTTTCTTGATCCCATTCAAGAGTGATTTGGAGATGAGTCAAATAAAATAAACTGAAATACCAATAGCGAAATAAATATATATTTTAAAAAATATACCTAAGTGATTATTACTAACAATACGAATTTAAACGTTACAATAACAGTTCACGATAATAAATTAGTCTAAACACCACAAAAGTGCTTATTAAGTACTTTTCTTAGCCAACGATCAGCATAACGGCACATTTACGTGATAGCAGCAACCAGATTGGGGACCCTGTAACAACAAAAAAAAACGTTTTACTGTCAGCTTCAAGAAACATGAGCATAACAATGGATTTCAACATGTACCCTAGGAAAAAAATAATTTGACTTAAAAGGTTTAGGATCACTTACTGAGCATAAAATCACAAAATACTGACAGATCCAGGTGGAGCTTCAAGCGCCATCTTGAAAAAACATTTTTGGCCGGTATCTCAGATACTATACTCTTTAGGGCAAAAGTTGTGGAGATCATTATTGTAGAAATCGAATTTCGCATCTTTTGCTTCTAACAAACTTTTTTGTAAAACTTACGGCTTACGATTTCTAGCTCATTTAATGAACCGGTTTTTCAAGAGTTATCGGCCGCGAATGGTCTCCATGACTTTTGCCCTAAAGTGCATAGTTTCCGAGATATCGTCCAAAAACGTTTTTTCGAGATGGCGCTTGAAGCTCCATCTGTATTTATCATTTTGAAAAAAAAAAAATTAAATTTAACTAAAATTTAATTTAAATTCAGCATTTTTAAACCTTTTAAGAAAAAAAAATAGCATCGGAAATTTACTGCAAAGCTGACAAAAAAAGTCTATTTTCCTGAGGTAATGCGGTTAATCTATACAGTTACACTAACCTGCCGAACATAATTATTCACACTATAACGGACATTAGGGTTGCGTCTCGTGTAGGTCTCTTCAGGCCGTCCTGATGGCCTGTCCTGGAACACGCTATCATGGACGACAAGCGGTCGTCTTCTCGTTACAGGGTCCAGCTCACAGTCTGGACAGCAGCTCCTACCAACCCGGCAGCAAGGGTAGCATGGAGGAGGGGCCCGTGGACATATAGGACGCTGCTTTGGTAAAATTGGAGGTGGACATTGCGGGTTACAACAAGGAAGGACTGGCTGGTAACAATTAATCGGCTCCGGACACCGACAAACCTGGAAATAAAAATACAATAAAGTAGGACAATTTACAAATATAACGCTAGTTATTAATTAAGGTTATTAGGTTTTATATTTACTGGAGGATGATCGCAAGTCGGTGGTGGTGGAGGTGGAGGCAGCGCTGGTGACCAGCAAACGGGGCGCGGAGGAGGTGGACATGGTTCACACGGTGGCGCTCGTCGTGGTCTACACGGTGGCAAAACAGGCACTATCGGTGGAACCAAGTCGGGCAGAACTGGTGCGGGACACTGTCTGAACGTTGGCCTGCAATTGCAGGGAGGGCAAGGCGTGCAAGGGCAAGGGGGAGGACAGCAAGGGAGACAACACGGAGGCGGCGGAGGGCAGGAGTGACAGCACGGTCTAGTTCCACAGGGTATTATCGCCGGACATGTTGGACAAAAGTCGCAGCAACAATTACACATCCTCGATTAATGGTTAGTGTTCAACTTAACAATTTTGTAATAGTTTTACTATTTTTTATAACTTTTTCATACGATTTTCACCCACTGCTCATAATTTTGCGTCAAGAGTGACGGTTGAGCGGTTGAGTGACGGCAGTTGACATTTTTGTTCCCGACCAGTGTTGTTGCGATAGTGATAGTTTTTTTTTTTTGTAGATTGGGTCTCTATAGTATCGTGGCAAGCTTTTGACAATACTGTCGATAGTATCGATTCTTTAAAACAATTAATACCATTTATAAAATGATGTTTGTGTTTCCTATGGGACTGGCATAACCGCAAGGGTTCAAAGTCCCCAAATAAAAATTTGATTAAAAAAAAAATAAAAAATTAATACCATTGCCAAGTATCAATACTTTCGATAGTACTAGTAAAAATACCATCGATATAATCAATAGCCTATGTTTCGATAGTATCGATACCTACTATGGAACTAACTAGTTAATCGTTAATTAATGGAGTTAACAATCGGCTAACGCTTAGTATTCACAAAACTTTTCTGAGCGAGTTCGTTCACTATTGTAAAGTCTAATGTTTGCTTTATAAAATATGCCAGATCTTTTCACATAGCAGTGATAAAGTTTCCGAATTTCGTTCAAATCCTTCCAAAAACCTTAAATTAAAGGGTCACCCTTAAATAAGTATTTTATTCTATTTTTACTATTTGTTGTTATAGCGGCAACAGAAACACATCATCTGTGAAAATTTTAGCTGCCTAGCTATGACGGTTCATGAGATACAGCCCGGTGACAGACAGACAGACGGACAGACGGACATCGAAGTCTTAGTAATAGGGTCCCGTTTTTTTCCCTTTGGGTACGGAACCCTAAAAATTAATAACAATCCAGCTTCGCGGGTAAACCGGGGTTGCATCTCAGAATAAGGAAAAACAGTAGAAGTGACATAAAGTAAAAAAGTTGTGATGCATGATTCCACAAACATGGCGTCGAAAATCTATAGAAACTGCTATGTAATCTAGACACAAATGACACTTGAACTGCTGATCAAATGTCAAATTTGATTTCACAAATATGGTGGACAAACTTCAAACGTCTCCTAGGTAGGGCTTTTATTTTGAACCTTATAGTCATAGCAATAATGCCACGTCATTTCAAACACCGTCCCAATGGGTTGCATACGCGGCGGTCGGCAACTTGCTGGAGGCAACCGCGGTTGCATGCAGCTGGTTTTGCGATTCATATTGTGAAAAAGCCACTGAATCCACTATTGATAGTGATATACAATTACAATCGACTCAAGTATAGTAACGATTTTCGTTATTATACTGACCGTGCTGAACGTTGCCTAACTTAGATAATCGCTGACGAAAATACCTAATTAAACACGAGCGCTACGATAATAACGTTATTATTCTCACATTTTTACGTACCAATAAATATTTATCACAATATGTACCACAAATTCGAACGATCACAAATATCACAATCTTAGACAATAAATTATTTCAATGACTACATGAGGAATACTCGTGTTCTAGTAATCCGATATGCTAAATTAATGGCACATTCGGGTGATAGCAGCAACCAGACTGAGGACCCTGTGGACAAATAGAATATCATTATAGACTGCTACGCGAAATCCGTGAATAATAACAACGGCTCGTTTAGCGTGGAACATAAATCCACGAGCAGTGGCGTATTATCCTAAAGGCAATCTAGGCATGTGCCTAGTGAGAGTACAAAGGCGGGCGCGCTTGCGGCATTGTAAAAAATAATTGGCCAAGTACGAGTCGGACTCGCGCACGGAGGGTTCCGTACTGTATGGGAATACCCTTAATACCCTTAAATATTTATTTTATTATTTATTATTGAAGTGAATATAAAATTAAATATTCTGTGAAAATTTCAAGCATCTACCTGTTACCATCCTTATCCTTACATAGTATAAAATTAAGTCGCTATTTTCGTTTGTTTGTTTGTTTGTCTGTATGCTTAAATCTTTAAAACTACGCAACGGATTTTGATGCGGTTTTTTTTAATGGATAGAGTGATTCAAAAGGAAGGTTTATATGTATAATACACCTGTGCGAAGCCGGGGCGGGTCGTCTAGTTATTAATATAGAGCGAAAAACGTCTATAAAATCAGGTTTGTTGTATGGGAGCCCCCCTTAAATATTTATTTTATTTTTAGTATTTGTTGTTATATCAGCTATCATGGTTCATGAGATACAGCCCTGTGACAGACATACAGACAGACAGACAGACAAACAGACGGACATTGAAGTCTTAGTAATAGGGTCCCGTTTTTCCCTTTGGGTACGGAACCCTAAAAACCGAAATCGTAAGATACTGTAAATCGTAAACTCGTGCTCTTTTTTCCTTCTCATCTCACCCCATCCCACCGCGTTGTCCTAAGGTACAGCACAGCAGTTTTGGTCAAACTACATATAGTATGAGTTATTTTTAATATAGGAGCGCCGATGAGATGCTTGCATACGGCGCTCTCAATGTTTAATCCGCCTCTGTCCACGAGTATACTAACCTGTCGTACGTAGTTATTCACACTATATCTGACATTAGGGTTGCGTCTCGTATAAGTTTCTGCAGGCAACCCTGATGGCCTATTGTGAAACAAGCTGTCATGGACAATAAGTGGCCGTCTTCTCGTCACGGGGTCCAGTTCGCAATCTGGACAACAACTTCGGCAGGCTTGGCAGCAAGGGTAGCTCGGAGGCGGAGCTCTTGGGCATATGGGCCGCTGCTTCGGGATAATGGGTGGCGGACATTGAGGGTTGCAGCAAGGAAGAACTGGCTGGTAGCAAGGTGTAGGCACAGTGCAAGGACAAACCTGTAAGTAAAAACATTTTACTAAGTATGCAACTTGTAAAGTAAGTTCGTATAGGCCGGGTGGCTAGCCCTGGTGTCAGAGTTTTTAGGCCGCCTGAAGGCCTTTGACATGGCTTAACGATTAAAAGAACCGGGACCTACAATTTAACATGTCATTCGAGCCACGGTACCGCTCAGTTGAAAAATGCAGCCCGCGGTCACCCATCCAAATACTGACCGCGCGGAACGTTGCTTAATTTCGATTATCGCTGACAATCACCTAGTCAAACTACGTTACGAGCGCTACATTGAAGTTATAAAATTAACAGTGTAATACTGTGATATTTACCGGAGGAGGATCGCAAGGTGGTGGAGGAGGGCAACAAGGCAGCATAGGTGGGCAGCAAACAGGTTGCGGTGGTGGTGGTAAGCAAGGTTCACAAGGCGGCGCTCGTCGAGGCTTACAAGCCGGTAGTACTGGCACTATCGGCGGCACCAAATCAGGTAGAACTGGAGCAGGGCATTGTCTGAATGTCGGCTGGCACTTGCAAGGAAGACAGGGCGTGCAAGCGCAAGGGGGTGGGCAGCACGGTTGACAGCACGGACGCGGCGGAGGGCAGGAATGACAGCACGGTCCGGTCCCACACGGTATAATCGCTGGACATGTCGGGCAAAAGTCGCAACAGCAGTTACACATTGTCGATTCAGTGCTATCCTGATATATTTGTCCACTTATTAATTTTACATTTATTTTTCAAATTTTTATCACAATTTCTTTAATTTTCAACTACTCATAATTAATGTAAAATTGACATAATGAATTTTACGTGTGGTGTCACCAAAGCAGCGTGTCACAATCAGTCACAATCGAAAAAGCATAAAAGCAATATAGGTTATGATGGCAAAAAAGTCATCTGCAGAATTTTTCATAATAATTTCATTCTTTAGAAGAATATCAACCTTCTTAGATATGATCGATTGAATGCAAAAAAAAAGATAGTTATTGTCATTGTATAAAATTTAATAAGTCACAAAAACAACTTTTTGATAATTTTTATTTTTTGTAGAAAAGTAAACCTAAAAACAGTAAAACTGTTAAAATGAGTGCTCCATTCTACAGTTTCGATCCCTGCGTATGCAGCGGAATGCCCTGCGGTGCCTGCTATCCTTACTCCACCAAGCCCTGTGCAGCATCAAGGAACAACCTCAGTCCTTGCTCTGTTTGCCCTGGAGGAGGATGTTCCCCATGCCCTGCTCCAGTGAGGCCATGCCCAGCGCCCTGCATCCCCCCACCAATCCTGCCCTGCCTGCCCCCGTGCCCTCCCTGTGACAAGGTATGACAAGCTTGTTATATTAACTTCATTTGTCTCGGTCATGGTTCCATATACGTTGGCATTGTGCCACTGTGAATTATGGCGGTCACGTATGTTTACTGACTGTTTTGCTTCCAGCCTCGAACACCTGTGCCGTGTCCTCAGCCCCTCTGCGACTCAATAGCCATTCCTTGCTGTCGGCCGAACCGCTGCAAGCCGTGCCCGTGTTACTGCTGCACGGAGCCCGCGATCTGCACTCCGAAGCGCTGCAGCTACCCGGGAGTCCCTGTGTGTGGTCGTGGCTGCTGCGGACCTTGCATGCCAGTTTGGTAGACGGGCCTGATGATATGAGTGATGTTCTAAAACGTTTGGAGTAATAAATTGTTGTTACAAAATATTAGTATTTTCATTACCTTTAGAGGAGTTATTTGTCACGCGAATTATAGGAAGACAAACGACATACTGAGTCGAAGGTTAACCCTAAAATTATTGAATTACAAAGGAAGCTTTTTATTCTTCAGAGGGACTTAATAGTAAAAACTCTATTTTAACTATTAAAATATACAAGCTTTGTGTTGCCTCTACCACCTAACTCTTGTAATATAACACCACCTAACTCTTGTAATATGCAAATTACAAGAGTTATAGGATTACGTCTTAAGGCTTCTTTACACTTGGATTAGTGCAAGTGTTGTGTGATTAGTAAAACGTGTGGACACCGATCGATTAGTGCGAGGAGTGTGTGACTATTTATCACCTTATTACCACTTGCAATCATAACATTATTGCTTGCAATACTTCACCTGTACTATAATCACTAATCAAAGTGTAAATAGGCCTTTATGACAACTAAGAGTCTACTATTGTCTCAGAATAATGAAAAACATATAATAATATATAGGTAATAAATATATAATAATAATATTGCATGGATAATTTTGAACCGAAGTTATATCACCATGAACGTAGAGTCAATACTACCGACTACCGTTAGTATACTACGTCAATGTATATTATGTATAAAATAAAGGTGGATTTATTTTGAACAAAATAACAAAAACATTACCTTTACCTGCGACCTAACACGGTTACTCTAAATAATTTCCTGTTGGACAAATCAGTTAGACTATCGAGTTTGACCATCAGGAAGGACCCGTCATCCAAATACAAAACTAAGGTATATTTAAGGGGTGAACAGAACTAATGAGGAAAAAATTCCAGTAGTTCTGTCAACAGAACTACTCAACAGAACAGGTGGGAGTAAACGATTTACATTAGAAAGGGGCGTACAGCGGACATTCCCGGACGGGGCCCGTCCCGTGCCCGTCTCGTTCTAATATAAATCATCCCTAATAGGTAGAAACCACTGAAGAAACAAAGCTCCAAATAATAGAAAAAAACACGTAGTAGTTGTTTATATTTAGATTCTAGCGACCCGCCCCGATTTCGCAAGGGTGTATTTTACATATAAACCTTCCTCTTGAATCTCTCTATCTATTTAAAAAAAACGCATCAAAATCCGTTGCGTAGTTCTAAAGATATACCTAAGCATACATAGGGACAGACAGACAGGTAAGCGACATTGGTTTATATGTAGTGATTTTGTCTGCGGTAACTTATCATTTGCTTTTGTTGTTATCTTTTATTTATTTGTTTATTGTTTAACGAATTTTTTTGTCGTCGGAGATTTTTGATAGGGGTATATTCCCTCGAAAAGGGTCCAAATTGGCCGTTGCGCTATTTCTCAGCCGATTTCGATAATATTTGTAAAGATTATTTAGTACCTTAAATCTTAACACTATTTGCGAGTATGAACTAAATCGGATTAGAGCGAGTCGAGATAATATAGGCTTGTGAAGATCCTGTTAATGAGATGAGCCACCAGTCGGGCTTGCATTCGGACTATTACGGACCACGAAATAATTCTTTTGACGCGTCAGAACCGTCAGAACGAGACTGAGTCTCTGACATGAAGAACAGAACCGTCAAAACGAGACTGAGTCTCTGAAGAGGTTTGTTCTTCAGAGGACTGAGTGACGGTGGAGTAAATATCTGTCACTTTTTGACACGTCGATAAAACTCTTTTCGTGGTGTATGCTAAGCTAGCACATTCCTTCTTTGTCTGAGTACTGTTCGGACAAAACACTCCATAAATAAAATTTTATCTTTTTTAAAAACAATGTGTGTCACACGTTGAGCAAACATGACGTAACGCCATTTTTCTGTAAAATTTCAAAGTGTAAAAAACATTAAAATCATAAAAAATCTAAAAATTGGAAAAATCACCCGTAAACTTTAAAAATCATCAGGTAAGTACGAGTACCTATTATTGTATTTTTCGTTATTACAAATATTTATTTTCCGTTATTACTGATAGAAAAAATATCAAGATACCTAAGATAGAAAATGCGTCCAGCCTTCGTCAAGCGCTGAGCTTATTAAGCTTGCTTTCATAAATGAAGGATTGTTATTCCGGAGCAAAGACCAATGCTTCCTCTACGCTTGCTTTATTCGTTTAAAATTAATGAATAAATTGATTGTTTGAAATTAATGATTTCTGCAGTACTCATTGGGTTAAACGTTAGTCCTAACTTTGCGTCGAATTTGTGAAGTGTTTATCATTTCAACCAAGTTATAGCTTTGGCGTTAGCTCTTTGAGATAAACCTAGTGTGGGACGCACTATAAATTAAAATCAACTCCTGATTCATTCAAAAGCTCCTGATCTTATCTTCCAGACCCAATACCCTAACCAGCCGGTGACGATTCACAAGCATGTCTGTACTGCCTCGAGGCTACGAGTGCTGTCGTCCCTGCCCCCGGTACGGGTGCGTGTCGGGAGAGTACAGCATCTTCCACAAGAGGCCCCGCTGCGGTCAGCCTCGCCCACAGCCCTTCCAGAGGGAAGTGACGCCTTTCTGCAGTGGACCTTCAAATGCCCCTAGGGAGAGGTACGATTTATTTGTAATTAGTACTACTTATGACCCAGCAAACTTCGCACTGCCAATTTTACTAAACTCAAATTCATTTCCCTTGTACAATAATTATTTTTCTCAAAAAATGGTAAAACTGCCTTCCATCGTCTACAAAATTCGAATATTTCGCTTGAATTGTTCACATTATTGTTGATTTTTCAAAAATGGCTCAGCCGATTTCTGTAAAATTAAAGTGGGACCACCTCGGATGTATATTTGTATACCCTTTTGAACTAAAAAATATTTTTACTAAAAAAAAAACATACAGACGAACATAGAACCCCCAACCTCCTTTTTGGAAGTCGGTTAAAAATGAACTATAATTAATAGTAGGTAGTTATAACACAGGAGCAAGGAACTTTGCAACAAGGGTGTGGAAGAACGCTCGTATTGGAAATTCCGTGTCAATCAGTTCTTTGGAATTTATGCCTGAATTTTCACACTAATGGCTTATTTGAAAAAAAATAACGTCAGGAAACCTGCAAACATATGCGTAGAAGAAATTAGATAGCATAATTATGTGAATCCACCAATCAATACTGTGCCAGCGAAGTGAATATTGCTCTGTTGCCCTATGTGGGTAGGCATATGTTCTACATTGGACCTTAAAACTGGCACAGCCATAAGTACTGTTACTTATACAACAAATTCAATCAGGGCACGGATCTTAGAGTCTGTGGTATGGTAATTTAAATTATATAATTATTTTTCGTCAAATTTGGCATAACCGTCTTCAACCGTGTACAGAATTCGATTAGTTCTCACGAATCAAATGTATCATCGACGTAGTAAATTTTATATTATTGTTGTTTTTTTTTTAATGGCTGAGACGATTTCAATAATATTTAAATAGGACCATTTCTAAAGTATGATCTACCAAACAAAAAAAGAATCATCAAAATCGGTTCATAATAGGCTGAACAATCATGTAACATAGCAACATAAAAAAACAGTCGAGTTGTGAACCTCTTTTTTGAAGTCGGTTGAAATATAAATTGGTTTCAGGCCTTGCTGTTACGACTTCCCCTGTAAAGCGCACTGCTTCAACCACGGAGCTTGCACGAGGCCCAGCGGCCGCTACGCCCGCACCGTGTGGTATCCCGGCGAGTGCTGCCCTGTCGTGCCTCCCTGCCAAGCCTTCACGTGCCCCAACCCACCCTACCACCCTTGCTGCTATCACACTTGCAACAAGCATGTCTAATGTACAAGATCAAGATCTGGAAATCGTACTCCATAAGCTTAAAAGTGGTGACTAACCATGTAACTTCGTGGTACTATAAATTAACTCAACTTAGTGAAACATTTTAAGTAGATGGGTGTCTTCTAGGTATATATACAGAGTTATTTCTAATCAATTAGCATCCTTTTAGGGGCTTATTCTGTACATCAAAACTAACAACTTTTGTTCTGTGACTTTTGTCAAAACTCAAAAAATAAATCAGCTGTTCCATACATTTTGTCGAGGGAGAACGATATTTTTTTATGGAACAACAACTTTTTTTTGAGAATTAATATAAGTAGCAGAACAGTGTTAGTTTTGATGTACAGAATAAGCCCCTAAAAGATTAGAAATAACCCTATATATGGGGTTACTATGATTTCATTAGTACTACTCTAGGGTGTAGTTGTGCTCGTCACGGTGATGAAATTTTACTGCGGCCAAGTAAGAAATCGCGAAGAAAAAATCAGCTGTTCCATACCCTTGTCGATGTTTGATGTACTTTTACTATATATGGAGTACTTGATTGTTTTGCGATTTCAAGTTTGGTCCCAGAGTGAAAGTTCAACTACATCCTAGATATATTGCTAATGAAACCAATTGCTATATCGGCCGGTGGAAAAACGTAATCCAAATTTGTAAGACTAAAAATGTAGATAATTACGTGCATCGTCATGCAATAATGCTCGCCATTAATGTTACGTTATAATAGAATGCTCCGGTCAGTCGTCTCATTTTATATTCTGATAGTTTTAAGAGAATTTTTCTGAAAACAATTTTTTGTAAGAGAGTGCCATGTTTGTGAATCGTCAACCGTGCTGTCCATTAAATAGAGAAAATACTTTTCTGCATTTTATTGTATCGGAGACTTTAATCGTACCGAAAGATGACATTGAGCTATCAAAGCGTATTATGCGAGCACGGATTTGTCCTGTTTATTATTAAACAAGTTGTCTGGCATGTGTGAGTTTCGCCCACGTACTGATGCGAACGTGCTTCCGCACAGATCTCGGGAGATGGGGCATGTCTCGATCTATCTGGGGCCTAATTTTGCACGAAACGTTTTACTTGAAATCACAATTACGATATAATTACACAATTATTACTCACAGGGCATTATTCATATACGCAACTCTACATTCAGCAATATATGTTTCGTAATCAAGAAATGTTTTGAAATCTGAACATCGGGAAAATTCAATTCAATTCATTTATTCTCAAATATAGGTACAGCACTGTATACTTATGAATGTCAACATTTACAAAAAATAGTCAAATAAATTACATAACACAAAACAATTTAAAATTATACTATGACAAAACAATAAAAATTCAATCAATCGAAAATCACAATAATAATATGGTATATAAGTCAATCAAAAGTCAATTCGCGCAGCGAATCCCTGTCAGAAATATAATCCTTGATACTATAGTATGCTTTTTCCATTAGGATTTTTTTAATTACATTTTTAAACATTGTGTCGTTCATATTTGTTACTTTATCGGGCAGTAAGTTATAGAAGATAATGCTATTTTTCACAAACGATTTGGCAGTTTTCGTTAATCTAGTCTCAGGCAGAACAAGTTTAGACCTGTTCCTTGTCATATAATTATGAACGTCGCAGTGTTTTTTAAACTTGTGAAGATTTTTACGAGCGTACATGATAGTCAAGAAAATATACAAGCTTGGTAAAGTCAAGATTTTGACTTTTACAAAGACCTCTCTGAGCGACTCCCTATAGCCAAGCCTGTAGATTGCCCTGACAGCACGTTTTTGAAGAACAAAAATGCTATTTACCTCAGCAGCATGTCCCCAGAGTAATAATCCGTACGACATAATCGAATGGAAGTAACTAAAATACACCGTTCTAGCAGTTTCTACGTCTGAGAGTTCCCTTATTTAACGTACCGCATATGCCGCCGAACTTAACCTAGCAGATAATTCTTTTATGTGCGCTCCCCACTGAAGTTTACTGTCCAGGGTAAGACCAAGAAAATTCGTGGTGACGGATGACTGGAGTATTTCTTTATTGATCTTTACACTAGACAAGTGTGGTGTGTTTGTTAAGGTAAATTTCACACAGTTTGTCTTCTTGGCGTTTAGCATCAAATTATTGACGCTAAACCACCTCTCAATGCTGCTAAGGGTCGCATTAATCTGGGACACATCATCACCATTTTTCCGACCGATTCTAAATAACAATGAAGTGTCATCCGCAAACAAAGTAATTACGCAATGCTTGCGCGCTAAAAAAGGCAGGTCATTACCATAAACTTTAAAGAAGAATGTACCAAAAATCGATCCTTGTGGGACTCCTGTGGAGACATCAGCTGGATTTGATTGCACTCCATCAATAGGAAAATGGGAAAATGTTCCCGTTGGCTAAATTAGTCTGACTATCAATCTGACCAGTGGGAAACACCCTAATTTTGCTATGTATGCGTTCTTATTTGTTACATACGAGTACCTAAGTACAAGGTGGTTTTACAAATTTCAGCTATTAAAATAAATACGAGTATATTCATAATTATGAACAAATAACGATCAGAAACCAAGCCAAAAACCGCGAAATAAAAACAGCTATTCTATACAAAATGTTGATTTGTTGATTCTGGACAAAATGTATGGAATAGTTGATTTTTGTATCGCGATTTCGTGGCTGGTTCTACAAGTTGGTACTGGTAAAAAGCTGTTTTTTACGATGAGAAAATAAACTCTTAAAGATTAAATCCCTGCACTTTGGATAACAACAGCCTATATGAGGCTTAAAACTGTGCTCGAGTTTCTATACAAAAGTGATCCATTGACCCGTCTCGCGTCTACACTCGTTTTGTATGGAAATTAAATACTTGCGCGCTGGGTAACTAGAAGGCGTCTCTACAGATCTCTATGGGTTCCCGATATTAGTGGCTTTCCCGCGTTTTTCGCGAACAGTTGTGCTTCAGCGTCGCCGAATATCAGTTCGTGCGCCAAGTTTACATTGAACCGGCAAACGTTTCGGACAATTAGGAAATAGGAAGGAAGAAACGAACATTCTTTGTGCTTTTCAATAGCTTGAAATTATAGTTTTTATTACACGAATGGTTTCCAGTTTCAGAAGATGTCAGTTGCCTCGACTGTTTTAATTTTCACATTGATTGGTGAGTTTTCTTTAATATCTATTTAATACTGTATATTTTTACTAATATTGAAAAACGCGTATGTGTGTGTTTTTTCCCTCTAGTGATACTTGATTTGATTTTATTTATACTGCACGGCAACATATTATTGTAAAAAGCATATTTTTCCAAAGCTAAGTATGAATAGGTTATAATTTGTTTTTCCCATTTAATGTTATAAGTACACAGTGGGTTTTACAGTAAAACTCTATTTTTACTTTATTTTTTATTTTTTTACTAGGCAAAGTAGAGTCAATAATTATATTATTTACAAGTTATTACAATGCGAAACCAAATCAAGACTTGTACTTGATTATTTAAATAGGTAAAACTAAAATAAACAATACATCCATGAAACTCTTAAGCCTTAGATTAATAGATAACCACTTATATTACTTATGTATTTAATTATCTTTTGATGTAATTATTTAATAGATTAGAGACACCAAACTAAGTAGGAACCTCAAGTGAGGGTTTAGATCCTAAACCCCTTAATTTTCTGAAGTCGCTGATTTTTAGATTTGTGAAAGTATCCATCGCTAAGAAAACATTTATTTATTTATCGACTGAAGCGAAGCAAGGTCCATGCTTCCACACGACGAATTTGCTTTCGTGTGTCCAGGTGTTGATATTTGTCTACAGGTCGCATTTTTCAATAAATCTCGACAAAATTTGGTAGGTACACAGGCTCTACTTATTATTAGTGGTTTTTTTTATGTCGTCGGCAATTTTAGATCGAGGGGGCATTTCTCTCAAAAAGAAGGGTTTACTCACGTTATTTATCAGCCGATTTTGAGAATATTTGCCAAGATCGTTTACTATTTAAATCCTAACACGACACAGGTCACCATAGTGTGGGAACTAGTGCAGAACTTATTTTATTAACATTTTTTGGAACAATAAACGTTTTTATACAATTTTTTTTATATTTGCGAGTATGAACCATATCGGTCATGAGCGATTCGAGATATAGGTTTATGAAGTTCAGTTCAGTTAAAAAGAAATGTCGCGAGGTCTACCGTTCGAAGAACTACTGGTTTAAATATTTACACATACCTACTTACCTATAAATCTATATTCTCCTATAATCTATGATTTTATTAGTTAATCTCGTTGCTTGTTATGATACGAGTTAAGCGGAGTATACTCGCGGTTGCTCACATAAATAAATATAAAAATGGTAATATAAAATGATATTCCTAAAACTCTATGACACATTTGTTTATCATAACATTAGGCACGCAACTGCTCTGTGAAATTAAGAGAGAAACAAAAAATACTAAAAAACGTGCGTAATTTTGTATTATGATACACAAATGCGTCATATAGGTAAAGAAGTTTTTGGAAATTCACATGTATTTTTTTGACCTAGCAAACGAAACGACAGTCTCATTTTTGACTCGATAATTTTACTTTTGAAGTCTTATAGTCTCCAAATTGGACGGCGATAAAGTGTTTGAAATATTTTCTTATGCATTTAATGATGACGACGAAGAATAATTATCTATTCAATTACCTTAACTTCGACGGAATATATTGATTACGATACTTCATGTACGTAATAACTGCCGCCTAAGTGATTGATTAGTGACAAGATTTTTGCATAGGTCAAAAGCTTTTGTTTTCCTATTTATAACATTGTAGTAACAAAAATGTAATAGGTACCTCTAAGTACGTACGTTAATTTCATATTGTTGGAAAAATTACAAACAGCCACCTTAACAATAAAAGATAGGGTAGTCTAAACTAAATTTAAATTTAATGACAATTTTTATTTTATTTAAACGTTTATCCCCCGTGACTCTACTGCTTGGCTAGTGCTATATGAAATTTTTCTGTCCCGCCCGTGGCACAACCAGTTTTCTTTAAAAGCATTTTCCAGGAAGAAAACTGCGTTTGTATAGAAGCTGAGCTCTTAAGTATACAGTAATACAGTTTTAAATTTAAAAGCTGTAGGCAAATTCTGGGGTTACCACATAATATTCAATTTTTTTAATCGTAAACTTTCAAGAAACAGTAATAAGTAGGTACTTATATATAATTTAGGAAGCAACTCGTCGAATTCCTATCGACAAAATGGTAACTGTTTCATCCCATATTGATTTGCGTAGCCATCATCAACTTTTTTTTTCATTAAAGCATAGAACAGATTGATGATGACAATTTTCTATACCTACTTAGCGTGAAGTCCATGTTCATGATAAAATAATTAATGAAATTTGCAATTGATTGACTTTATCAATTAGGACTACTTACATAATCTAATTGATTAAAGGAGGCATGTAATAAAATAATAACTGGCCAAGTGCGAGTTTGACTCGCGCACGAAGGGTTCCGCGCCGTTTGGAAGCCACCCTTAATATATTTTATTTTAATTTATTAATTATTTTTGAAAGGAATATACCGCCCAATATTTCAAGTATCTTCCTGTTGCCGTTATTAATATCGAGCAAAAAAATTACATTACTTGTATGGGAGCCCCCCTTAAATATTTTTTTTGTTTTAAATAATTAACTTATTTTTAAAGTTCATATTTATTTAAATATTCTGTGAATATTTCAAGCATCTACCTGTAACCGTTATTAATATCGAGCGAAAAACGTCTAAAATTCAGGTTTTTTGTATGGGAGGCCCCCTTAAATATTTATCATTTTCTGTTTTTAGTGACAGACAGAAAGACAGACGGACGGCGGAGTCTTAGTAATAGGGTCCCGTTTTTACCCTTTGGGTACGGAACCCTAAAAACTAGGGATTAAAATACTAGAACTAAATATCCAAACAAAAACTCAGGAAGTTACATTGATTGCGAGTATTTTTATTTATTCTGTGTGTAGGCGGTTAGAGCTAAAGAATAAACGCTAAAATTATAGCTAAAGAAGGTCAGTAACTACCTACTTGTCTACTTTTTTAAACCTAGGTATCCAAGAGTACTTACCTAATGTTAATTACCTACTTCAAGTACTTTTCATAAATGTCATACAAGGTTATTCGGAAAAGTGTAGGTACAAAACTGCAAGGGAATGGTTCAGACCATCATTATGAACGACTTTTACTATGGGGTCAACCTGGGGCTCAAGAAAAAAAACGAGATTCATATTGCATTACAATCAACAATATACCTACATATTGTTGATTCCAAGTAGACAAGTTTCAGTGTTGTACCAATAAGCTGATTTTTCTCCTCATTTTCCGAATTGGTTCCATGGTAAAAATTGTTCATAATGACGGTCTGTATGTATTACCCCGTTTCGGCTTAGTAATTTTGCAAAAACATTTTGAAAACCTAACCCTGTAGATACCTGATACCTACCTGTTTGATTAGGTCTGGTATTTGCTAGGAACAAAAAAATAACTGACAGATTTTATGTAGGAGGATACTTGTCAATTCAAAGAGAACTTATCTCAGGCACTCGACTCATAATGTGAGGAGCTACTTTTTATAAAATTATTATGAGTAAGTATTTTATTATAGAGTTATGATGCACAGAGTTGATGATATCATTTCTAGTGCGTCTTTAGAATCGTTTTATCTAAATGTGATACTGTTGCAAACGATTTGTAAGCAAATTATTTCTATATCTATAACATATACATAATCTAGTAGCATTAGGAGTACTCCAGCCATTGTGTTAAATGAATACTACATTTAATAGATATATCTAGTTTTACTACAGCATAGTAGACTCATTTACTTAAATCACTGCAGCAATAACAAGAATATTCTATTAGTATAAACCCATACTTAATTAGTAGGTATATATTTTAAGTAGATATATGCTATATGTGCGCAAACAGTGTTTAAATCAGTCAGTTTTTCAATCAATTAGGTATTAATTCCCTCTCAATGGTTGCGTTAAACGTTTAACGCAAGCTTGTTGGAAGTCGCATTAGAAGTTTCACTTCAAAAATGTTTTAAAAAATAAACTCAATGTACCTAGCCACTGTATATAATTATGTACCTAGATAGTAGATGCACTGGCTGTGGCCATTTTATAAATAATACTTATTTTAAATAATTTTTCAAACTTTGTCATTCACATAAAATAATATTGTTTATGATTTTACATTGTTTATTTACAAGATTTTTTTTTGACTTTCACCTGTCCTGTTGTCTGTACTTAATCAAATCTTACACGTTAAAGATCCACTTCTCGGTTACCGATTGAGCTGAAATTTAGCATACATGTGTAAATCGCGTGACAATGCAATATTATGATGACATGGTGCTGATCTGATGATGGAGCTGGAAGGTGGCCATAGGAACTTAGCAATGAAACGACACAACCTCATCGATTTTGGGTTCATTTGGGTTCATGTCTTTGTTTGTCTTTTTATGGTAACCAGGGTCTGATGATGGAGCAGGAAGGTGGTCATAGGAACTCTGTAATGAAACGACGCAACCCTATCGAGTTTCAGCTCGTTTGATTCGTCTTGGCGAGTACCTACTTGTTCATAAAAAAGCTTGTTTAAAAAAATGTTTTTTTAAAATGTAATACTTGTAATCTATTTATATCAGCTATTTATGGGACGATTTTGACATTTAATGGCCAACACCGGGGCAGTGGCTACAACCGGCGCATCTACTACATACCTATATACCTACTTAGCTATTTTATCCGATGCCATTTACCATCACATAGGCGGAATAGGCGTAGCCAGGATTCAATTCAGCCATCCTTCCATTAGCCATAAGACGTCCACAGCTGGACATAGGCCACCCCTATAGATCTCCAATAAGACCGGTTGGTAGCGGCTTGCTTCCAGCGAGATCCTCCGGTCTTTTAATGAGGTCATCCGTACACCTTGTGGGTGGGAGTTCTACGCTGCGCTTGTCGGTACGTGGTATCCACTCGAAAACTTTTCAACTCCATCAGTTCTCAATTCAATCCTCCGTGCTATATGCACTGCCCACTACCATTTCAACTTACCAATCCGCTGATACAAGTATTTAATTAAACTTCAAGAAATAAAAATAAAACATGATTTCTAACGTACATTATAGGGGGGTAAGTATAAATTTATATAGCTACAAGCCGTGGTGGTCTAGTGGTTGTAACGCTGGCCCGCCATTCTTGAGGTCTTGGGTTCAATCCCGGTCCCGTACCAATGAGTTTCTTTGGAACGTATGTACGGAATTTCACACCACTGGCTTTTCGGTGAAGGAAAACATCGTGGGGCAACCTGCATACGTCCGTAGAAGAAATTCGATGGCTTGTGTGAATCCACCAACCCGCACTGGGTCAGCGTGGTGGATATGGCCCAATCACCCTTCGTGGGTAGGCCTACGTCTTGCAGTGGACTATTAAAAAAGGCTGGTATAGTACAGTACAGTACAAGCACAGCAAGTGCGATTTTTTTATAAAGGAAACTAGTTTTTGTATGCGGCTTCGCCCGCGTTATATTTTGATCTTTGTGCTATGAGCTATCCCATATGAACCTTTAATTTTTTCGGGGAAAAAAGTAGCACGTCTCTTTCCGTATTTCGAACTATGTATATCCATGCCAAAAATCAAGTCTGTCCGTTGCTCCGTTGCTGCGTGAAAGAGGAACAAACCAACAAATACACTTTAGAATTTATATTATTATAGTAAGGATAGGGATAAACAATGGAAATCAACAGTTGTCCTAAGCACAAGAGCAGCCAGCGGGGATGAATATTTTGAGACGTTTTTGGAAATCAAGGGATGATTTTATAACATGAGGGACGTTTTAACATTTCTGGCTACGCCCGTGTGCCATATTAAACAGCTCAATAGCATATCGGGAAGTGGACCAATATAACTGGCTAGGTTTGATTACAGACTGAGAGACCGGAACAGGTGGACTCTATAGGGTAATTCCTAATCAATTAGCATCCTTTTAAAGGCCTATTCTGTACACCAAAACTAACAACTTTTGTTCTGCGTCATTTGTCAAAACTCAAAAAGAAAAAGGTTATTCCAAAGAAAAATACAATATTTCACCCGCGACAAAATAAATGGAACAGATGATTTTTTTTAATAGTTTTGTCAAAAGTAGCAGAAACAAAAGTTGTTAGTTTTGATGTACAGAATAAGACCCTAAAAGGATGCTTATTAATTAGAAATAACCCTGTATAAAAGCTTCAGTATGAACAAATAAAAGATACGAAACATGTTAATTACCTACCAATTTAATTTAACTATTACAAATAAATAAAATTATAATAAGTAAATAAGTAGGTCTAGGTATGTACGTTATCCCTATTCATAAAGATTTAAGTAAATTATGAGTATTTTTATAATATTTTGTCTTTACTGGCTTAATGTAAAAAATTGCTTAAATATCTTCTAGGGGATAACAATTTTCATACAATAGTAACCAAAATACACAAACTAATAATGATTGTTAAATAATTATAAAAGTTACGATAGTATTATGATATGAAATTCAAAACGTTTGTTTGCTAGTCGCAAGAGTTGCTGAGAAAAAAGCAGGAACTTGCAAAGGAATTATAATATATGTTTTTTGTATTTTTTTTTTTGAGTTTTGACAAAAGTCGAAGAACAATAAGTGTTTGTTTTGATGTACAGAGTAAGCCCCTAAAAGGATGCTAATTGATTAGGCATAACCCTGTATATCTCAAAAAGTTATCGCACTTTGTCAAGCAGCACTATGCCCATCGTTTGTTTGATAACCGTCGCGCGTCGTAGACGCACAGATTTCACGCGTCGTCGTGCTGAAAGCTTGGAAAGCTCTCCCGAGAGTCACGCGTCTCACACGTGTAGCCAGCGTAGCCACACTTCAGTTACAGCTGATAATAAAATCAGCCAAGTGCAAGTCAGACTCGCGCACGAAGGGTTCCGTACCGTCTGGGAACCCCATTCCTCTTGCCGTTATTAATAGCGAGCAAAAAACTCCTAAAAATCACGTTTGTTGTATGGGAGCCTTTAATATTTATTTTGTTCTGTTTTTAGTATTTGTTGTTATAGCAGCAACAGAAATACATCATCTGTGAAAATTTCAGCTGCCTAGCTATCATGGTTCATGAGATACAGCCCGGTGACAGACAGACAGACGGACATCGAAGTCTTAGTAATAGGGTCCCGTTTTTACCCTTTGGTTACGGAACCCTAAATATGTCAATCAAATGTCTCCGACATACAGTTATTATTACTCTATACTGTACTGTACCGGCTTTTTGAAAGACTATTGTTTTGGTATGATTATACATCAGTTTTAATTTTTTTAATATAAAAATAGAGAAAGCTTTGTAAATTCATCATCTTATCAGCCGTAGGACATCCACTATTAGTAATAGGCCTCCCCTACAGATTTCCAATAAAATCAGTTGGAAGCGGCTTGCATCCTGCGCATTCCTGCGATATTAATCAATTCCTCTGTCTACCTAGTCGGTGGACGTCCTAAGGTACGCTGCGCTTGCCGCTACCAAAGAATATATAATAATACTACGTACCGCTACGTAAAGTTTGTAGAGTATAAAGCTTTGTAAAGTTAAAAGCTTATGAGTCTTGGCATCAACAGTAAGAGATATAATAAGCTATACCTACTAGATAGATTGCACCATATTTGACATTAAATGTAAGGATTGTTTGGGATCGTTCATAGTCAGATGATGTAATATTTTTAGAGTATGTCATAGTGATCCTTGTTTGACACAAAAGAACTGAACTTGTACTCATTAGCTTTGTCTCACTCTATTAACACTTCATCAAATTGTTATACTCACATAAAACTTTTTTTTTAGGAACTCTCGGCGCCTGGCGGCCGGACATAGACATTAACAGGTCTGTACGAAAGCTATCATAAAGAGAACTCTATTCCACGGACATAAAAGTGAAAAATGAAGCTTTTTCGAACATTGACGCAAAATGTTTGGCACTACATTATAACAGCATGTTGTCTCGGTGCACGCCCGCAGTATCATCATTTCTTTAAATAACAACAATAATTCTCAAGGATGACCGTGAAAGTGACGATTTCTTTAAAAAAACATCTTTTTGTGAAAAAGAAGTGGGTAGAAAGTACTATGATATAAGATTTGAAATCTATGGAATAGGTATTTGTGAAAATCGACCCAGCCGCCTCATACTCAGCTACAGTGCCACCGACTTAGCTGTTCAGTTGACGGCGTCGCTAGTATCGTAATAATCATATAAGTTTTCAAAATGGCTGACGCACATGTAGTTCCAATTTTGCCCACCTGAACAGCTAAGTTGGTGGCACTGTGATATGAAATGAAACTGAACCGGGGCCAATGTGAAGCTAGTCAATATGTAAAAGCTGTCACGACACGAATTTCCGAGCAACGATTGATGATACAAAAAAATCTCTATTTTTGCAAAAACGTGAATTTTGAACAAAAAACGGCCAAAAAATCACGTTTGTTGTCTGGGAACCCCTTTAAATATTTATTTTATTCTGTTTTAGCATTTGTTATAATAATATCTGCAACAGAATACTTTTATCATGTGTGTAAATTTCAGTTGTCTAGCTATCACAGTCAATGAGATCTATACAGCCTGGTGACATCCAGCCATACGAATACGGACGGACGGACGGACAACGGAGTCTTAGTAATAGGGTCCCGTTTTTACCCTTCGGGTACGGAACCCTAAACGCGGATAAGTTTTCTTCATTAAGTTCATCTCATACTCATACAGAATTGGAGTGTTTAAGAACCGTTCAGAAAGTCAGTCGACTGTCTGCGTCATCGACTGTCGCGATGACAGAGACGGTGGGAATACCTCTACGTGGGTGGATGTCTACTGTGTAAATAAATATCAGATTTATTGCGAGTAAAAATACCTGTTGACTGTTAATGAACATTCCTGCCGTGTTGCAACGGTTACGGCAGGCGAGCAAATGCAAATGCAGCGAGCATGTTTTCGGTGGAACCACTGAAAACATGCTCGCTGCATTTGTTAATACATATAGGCAGAAACTCGTGAACAACGTGGGCGAATTTGAGTTTTAGAAGTCATTATCAGTCTCCAGCTAAACAAATATATTTGTGTTCAACAATGTGCAAAACAGTTGGCTTTAAAAAAGTAATCGCTATTCCATAAAATTAGATGACTACGGTCAAAGAAGGGGAAAACGTAACATGTTGGCCATGTGGAATTCAAAACACACTAACTGACGCAAACACTATAAAGATTGTATAAACTTGTTCAAGATCTGGGTAATATACTAAACCCAAATATTTTTATGGTAATCGTCAAAATAAAAAGCAGCATTAAACCTGGAATTCTCTTAGCTCTTTACCAATATTTGCATCAAGATCGTGACTAAGGCCTTGTGATCCAGATATGCAATTAATCTACTTTGCATCTAGGTCTCAGCTTCAGACTTACCTATCTAGATTACTGATACCTCTATGTTCTACCGACATACTTGCATAAATCTTCTATCATACCTACCTACCTAATCTTGTACATTTACCTAATGGTGATTAATCCACCACGTAAATCCATTATAACACACATCAAACATGAAATGTTATGCTAAACTCTATCATAACATGTAGTGCTTTTGGTCATATTTCACTAACAAAAGCTCTTTATCTAAGCTGCAAAATTACTGTTTTACGTCAGTTCTATTCCTATAATGTCTAAGCATTCCAACCTTTCGATCTGCCTGGACTGCATTCATAACGTTCATGTTTAGATTTTCAACCTAAATATTTAGGTTTGTTGAAATACTAACTAATAACTCATCTCCTATTAATAATACCTGGCCGATAATTCATGGCCGCTATTAATTTCAGTTTTTTTCAATTCCAGGGTCAAACTTTTACCAAAAGAAGAGTCACGGAAGTATTCTAAAGTAAACCATAATACGCATAGTAGACGGTCAATTTTTCCAGAAGGCAATGATTATGACGATTATAGCAGCGGGTTCTCAGGGGTACGCTCGCAGATGCAGTTTGGTCCCCGCGTACAGACCTCCGCACCGAAGACGATCAAGGTCCACCAACCAAGAGAAGACCCCAGGCTCTTTTATCTCTCTGATGCGTACACTAAAGAAATTAATGAGAAGAATTTGAATAATGAAGTGTCTAAAGTGTACCCAGCTGATGACGTAGTTCGGGCAAATGGTGACTACTATCGGAGCAATAGACCCATTTCTGCTCGTTTAAGGGAGAGGGCGTCGAACAAGATCTCTGAAGGTAATATAATAAACTTATGACAATTTTAAGGCATTGCATCTGTGGCATTGCAAGGTCACAGCAGAAACTAGAATCGCTTGCGGGTTGTATGACGCTACTATTGCTCTGTCATCAGCGTCAACATCATCATCCTCATCGCTATCGAGTATACCATCCAAGCCACTGGAGCAGTTATGCCAGCGATTCAGCCTAGCAGCAGGTGCTGGACGAAGAAATGCACAAAACACGCTATGCGGGACGTCAGTGCAAAACTGATCGCCCCTACATCGAATAAGAATTACAATTTTAAGTAACAACGAAAGCAGAATATTGCTTCGTTTTTAAACTTTAAACTAGGTACGAACAAATTAAATGCATTTTGGCGCGATCAATAATAATAGGTACGAGTACATATATCGATCAAAGATAGTTTGTGATAAGGAGTTTGTCTTTTTTCTCTACAAAATGAACAACGAAGTCAAGATAAATTTGCAAGTGGAAATCAAAATTAACGCTCTACTTTCTATTGTTACAGATTTGTACAGCTACGATGACTTCTGTGTAAAATGTCCTCATGATAGAACTTTGGTAGCTAAGTCGGGGGCAGACCGGGTCGTTCTCCCCTACCCTTATATAAAGACCTGTGCAGGCTACCCGGTCCCCAAGGGCGTGCAATATGAGCACATGCATGGAGTGCAGTTTGGCTCTGTACTCTTTGAAGGCTCTTACCCAATCGTCGGTCGAATCACATACAAAGGAAAAGTGAGTTTTATCATAAATATATGCTGCTTATCCTGTCCTAAGCCGATAGGGGGTGACTAAGACCATCGCTACGAACAACTTTTACTATGAGGCCAACTCAAAATTCGAGAAATAGAAATCAGCTGTTTCTTACATTTAATCGATACCTTATTGCAATTTTAATAGAACAGCTTTTTTTTCTCGAATTTTGAGTTGGTCCCATAGTAAAAGTTGTTCGTAATGATAGCCTTACACACCCCTTTTCAGCTTAGCAAAGGGTAAGCAGCTGCTTAAGCAGCTGCTCCGCGTCTAATACAGGGTAATCTAGATTACCCTGTATTAGACGCGGAGTATCAAATACAGTTCATAGACCACAATTTTTTGTAAAAATGAGTTTCGTCATCATCTTATCTTCATATTATATTCCATTCATCTTACCTTCTTCATCAAGTCTGTAGGTACTATTCTTGACTCTGTGGGGTGGGATGATCACAGCTGGACAAGTGCCACTGTAGATGTATTAAAGATCCGGTTGAAACGGATCGTATCAAACTATGGTATTTTCTCAGAAATCAGTAATTTAGAGATAAGAAGTGTATGAAACGAAAGGAGAACTGCACATTCTTCATTCTTGAATTTATGAGTAACCAAGCTTGAAGAGGCACTGGGAAATGGAGTTTAGCCCGCCCAAAATACACGATATCATACACAAATTATTTTCTGTATCCTTCAATGAAAATGTTATCGTTCCAGATTCTCAAACACTGCTTTATGGAGGTGCATGTACTGACTCAATCATGCCCATTGCCAAAATATTTGGTGGCACATTGTGGTGACCGAAATAAAACATGCAATTTTGCGTGTAGAGATCCTAAGGGCGAGCTGCACGGTTCGACGAGTCTCGTTTGCGGCGACGACAAGAAGTGGATAGGACACTTGCCGTTCTGCAAAGGTGAACACTGAATAGATATTGTGCCAAAATCGTTATCTTTTTATTCGAGAATATTTTTACTCGGAATTTTTGTGCCGCGGACAAATTTTTATGCTAGGCACTATGATATACTTGAACCTGAATCAAATATTTGGGCCCCTTGCCAAGACGGAATACGAAAGAGCTATACCTGCATTATTAGAGCGAAGACTCATAATATTGCAATAAGTCATACTATTCGATAGTATTTGTATAAAATATCAACTGTCTTATTAATTTAGTAATGGAGCAGGGGCTTTTGGATACGATTACATGTCATAAATATATTCTATTTTGCGAGCTTATAATGGCTAACATCCAGGTGATGAGTTTTGATTAGGTGTTACCTAATTTTACATTACTTACTTCCCCACTAGAGCATATAATAGTAGTTTATGCAACTGTCATATAATGAAGGGTATTAAAACACGAGTGTGAGTTTATGAAACGAGCGCAGCGAGTTTCATAATAGTAACGAGTGTTTTAATACCCGTATTATATGCAGTTGGATACACTACTTTATCTTCACTAATAAAAATAAAAATAAAAAACATATTGCGAAACATTAAATTCACGCGTACGTGTATTGTCACAGTGAAATTGGCGCCATTAAAATCTAACCAATGAGAGCGCAGCTGCGCGCGCAGGGCCAATCAGGAGCGAGCGCGCGATGTTATAATGAGATTTTACGATATCGATGTGGATATTATAACATCATGTGAAATTGCTTAAATTGAGTAATTTGTTGTCTGCGCTATAACAGTAGTCATTATAAGTCAAGTATTGAAAACATAAGTAGAATGTTACAACATTAGTGTAGATAAAATATATTATTCCTATTTATAAAATTTACCGAACGAAGCTTTAGCAAAATGTGTTTACGTTAGGAAAAGCACTGAATGAGCCAAGATCATTTTAGGTCTTTTAGTATGAGTTAAATGACGTACAGGCTGAGTTATAGCTATTCCGCTAATGTTTGTGCTTACAGAATTATTTATTAAGATATAAATGTCTCATGGTCATGAACGCAGCACATTTTAACATTCCACGTACTTATTTTGTTTCATTTAATGTGAAAGAAAGCGACATCCAGAAAAAAGATTTTGTACAGAAATCATAATATTAAGCTCATCGTGTTTATATGTAGAAATATCTTTGATCGATCCCGAGAACACGACATTAATTTTTTTTAGGAAAAAACATAAAGTGGTGAAAACAACATCGTTGTGGAAAACATCCTACTAATATTATAGGTAAACGCGAAAGTTTGTGAGTATATAATTATGGATGTTTGTTACTCTTTCACGCACAAACAGCTAAACCGATTTGGATGAAATTCGGTATGAAGGTAGCTTAGACCTTGGATTTCTTTACTTTACTTACTCTTTTTTAACTTTTTATTTTGGGCAAACGCGGGAACATCGCGAGGCACAGCTAGTCTTAATAATATTATAAACGCGAAAGTTTGTGAGTATGTATGGATGGATGTTTGTTACTCATTCATGCAAAAACTACTGATCGGATTGAGATGAAACTTTGCTATAATAATGCTTATAATAATTAACATCAGAATAACACCATAGGCTATAACTTATAAAGATGCGTGAAACAAAGTTCGCCGGGTCAGCTAGTCTGTCATAAATATATTTTTTTGGTTTTATTTCAGTTAGATCTTGGTGCGAGCCCCCTCCCCCACCCCCCAACGGGCGAGTGAGCTGCAAGGGCTCCACAGTGGGCTCCAAGTCCTCTGGGCTCGCGGAAGGGTCTACATGTCGAGTTAGATGCGCTCGAGGGTCTCAAATAGAGTCCCACTCGGTCACCGTCTGCCGTAGAGGGTCGTGGACGCACGAGCTTTCTTGTACTCCTTCATGGGATTAAATTCTTATTCTCGCACAACCGTCATAAGGTCTCTACAGGATTACCTAGTACTGGTGCACGAAGCCTAAAGGAGGTGATACAGACCATCGTTATAAGCAACTTTTACTATGGAGCTAACCCAGAATTCGAGAAAAACAACATCCGATTTGTTCGATCCGATTCTTCAGCATTTTATCGATACATATAGCAATATTATATGGGACAGCGGATTTTTTTCTCGAATTCCGGGTTGGCTTCATAGTAAAAGTTGTTCATAATATTGATCTTAATCACCCTCTTTAGGCTTAATATAAGTAGGTAAATACCTAACCCGGTATTTTCCCTACGCTGTAAGATGTCTTTTGCGTATTTTTGGTGGTTGTATATTCAATTTACGCTGTATGAACACAAAAGCATGCGCTAGGATTAGTGTTTTGAAATGGACATCATTTCCATCTTTATCAGGTTCAAATCATGCATAATTAGAGACGTTTGAGTAAAGAATCAGTGACGTGGTACTGTGCGTAATATAACAATGAGATGAAAGCAGTAAATTGGGACAAATATCGTGGAGAACTAAAATTAAACCGCAAGTAGGTACTTACTGAACGATATATCGGAATAAAAATGCTAATACGCGACCGGCATGACCGTAACATCACTATCACTAGATAGTATAAAACAAAGTCGCTTCCCGCGGTCCGTCCCCATGTATGCTTATATCTTTAAAAATACGCAACGGATTTTGATGCGGTTTTTTAAATAAATAGAGTGATTCAAGATGGAGGTTTATATGTATAGTTATAGTTATAGTTATTTATTTATGCAAAACACATGTACATAGAAACTAATTCTAATTTTTACATGTATACCCTGTTTGATAGGGTGTGGCATAATTTTATACAATCGTACCAGACAGTGTAATCAGTAAGAAAAAAAATTTTAAAAGATATCGGAGACAGAATCTTAGTTGTAGTCGTTACATTACAAGAATATTCATATCTAAAAAAGCTTATTTAACCTAAATTACTTAATATATTGCGGATATCGGAGACAGAATTTTAAAAATGTAGTCATTCATAACAAGAATATTTGTATCTAAGAAACTTATTTTACCTTAATTACCTAATACTTCGAGTCGCAGGTTTAATATAATTTTGAAATATATCTCTATATTTACTACCTAAAAACCTAGCTAATCTTAGAATATACATTTATTGAAAATCTAGTTATTTAATTATTTAATGCCTATCTAAAGTCTACTTATTCTTAATCTTTATCTAGAAACTAACTAATCTTATGTAAAACCGGTATCAAGTTTTAGTCCTATACTTTATCTTCAAAGAAGTCGTCTAGGGCATAATAGCATTTCTGTATTAAAAGGTGGCGCAATTTGGTTGTAAAAGAATTATCAGAAGGTTCGTTTTTTATGGAATCCGGGATTTTGTTGTATATTTTAATTGACATGTATTCAGGGCCTTTTCTGTATATTTCCATTTTGGGTTCGGGGAGTAACAGTTTATTATGTCGCCGAGGATTGGTGCTTTTGTTAAATAGGTTTAAGTACTTTCTTACGAATGTAGCTGTTTCTAGAATATAAATGCCTACGAGTGTAAGGATTTGAAGACGTATAAAATGAGGTCTACAGCTTGATCTTTGTTTTATGTTAGCTATAATCCGGATACATTTTTTCTGTGCTATAAATAGTGTGTTAGCGTCAGTGCTATTACCCCACAAGAGAACACCGTATCGTAACCAGGAGTAAGCGTATGCGTAATATGCTGTAGTGGCGGTTGCTTCATTGGTGTTGGACTTCAGTTTTGCCAAAGCGTATATAAATTGTGATAATTTAGTTTTTATTTTTTTAATGTGTGACTTCCAGTTTAAGTTTTGGTCTAAGTTAAGACCCAGGAAAGAGTGTTCATGGACGTCTTCGAGATTTAGTGATTTTTTTAAGGTGGTAAGGTCAAGTGTCTTTTTTTGATATGGTAGAAATTGTATTAATTTCGTTTTTTTCGTATTTATTTCTAGATTATGGGCCGATAGCCATGTTTTTATTTCGGAAAAGGTGTTTTTAATTTGGGTGAGTGTGTTTGGGTCAGATGTGCTTTTAAATAGGAAAGAGATATCGTCGGCGAATAGTATGCATGGGAAATTTGTTATATTTGGAAGGTCATTAATGTAAATCAGGAATAAAACACATGCTAACACGCTGCCTTGGGGGATTGAGGAGTTTACTGTTAATAATTTTGATGTAGCTATTTTCATTGATTTGTCATTTTGGCTGTGGTATTCTATCTGAACTAATTGCTTCCTATCTTTTAAAAATGATTTCAACCAGTTAAAAGGCTTTCCTCTGACTCCAATTTTAAATAGTTTTTCGAATAAGACATCGTGGGAGACTCTATCATATGCTTTGGTCATATCAAGTAATAGTGCAATTGAATGGTATTTGTCGCGTATGTTGTTTAGTATGTGTTGAATAAATTTATAAATTGCTAAGGATGTCGAAGATTTTTTCCGAAAGCCAAATTGATTTTCACTGAGGAGTTTATATTTTTCGAGGAACTTGTAAAGCTGGTCAGATATTGCGCGTTCGAATATTTTTGAAAATGTTGGTAGTAAAGCTATTGGCCGGTAGCTACTTGGATCAGTACCTTTTCCATCTTTTTTTAGAATTGGTTTAATTTTTGCTATTTTTAATCTGTCTGGGAAGCATTCCTCCTCAAATGATTGGTTTACTAGTTTGGTGACAGGTGAAGTTAATTCTTTGGCGCAGAGTTTTACTAATTTTGGTGGTATTTCGTCCACTCCACAACTTTGTTTACTGGGTAGTTTCTGTATCATTTTAGATACCACTTGCTCTGTAACTTGGGAAAGATACATGGAGTTTGTGGTAGGTGGAATTATGTTGCCGGTTTGGTTTGAGGGTTTTGTTTTACCGATTGTGGCGAAAAAATCATTGAATGTATTAGCTACCATATTAGGCTATTACCATATTAGCTATATAATACACCTGTGCGAAGCCGGGGCGGGTCGCTAGTCAGAAATAAGATCCAGAGAACCTGAAAACAACTCAGGTGATTCAGGTCTTGTAGCTTTTATCGTACGCAAACAAAATAAATATAATTTGATTACGCGATGAATCACGCACGGTCATAGGTAGATGACGACGCTGAGCTTTACTACTTCATAGCATCAGCGAACGAAGCTTATACCTTATTATCTACCTAGGTATAGGACGAGTCACACAACTTGGCGGCTGTGATGTTAGCTACGAGCTGCGGATAACCCAATCCTGACTGAAGCTCACTTAACAGCTGCGACACGATTGGGTTTCCCACAGTTTGTAGCTAATTTCACAGCCGTAAAGATGTTTTATTCGGCCTATACTTACATAAGTGGAAAAGTATCGTTCAGAGGTCTGATAGTCCATGTATGGAATACACTTAAAAGTGTATACCTACACAGTAAAGCAACATCTTTCTAATCAGCACCAACTGTTTTTTTTTTGACATCAGCTGTTCGAACAAAAATTTCAATGATTCTCGAGGTTTTTGGGGTTGAACTCATGGTAAGTGCATTATAATATAGGTCTTTTAAATATATAATACTAGCAGACTCCGTAATTTTTTTATAATATAGCCTATGACACCCGGGGTTTGTGTAGCTTCCCAACAGTGAAAGAATTTTTCAAATCTGTTCAGTAGTTTCGGAGCCTATTCAATGCAAACAAACAAAAAATCAAATCTATCCTCTTTATAATATTGGTATAGATATATTTTATTTTTTCAAAAATTTCTAATAGAATAAAGAAATATTGAAATCTGATTGAAACTATATTAACCAAATATAGACCAAAACTATAAATGTTATTTTGATGTACCTACAATTTTTGTACATTTATTTAGATGCATTATCTGTGTGAAATATTTTTTTGGAAAAATGGGTTCATTGCTAATAATACCTAATTTATACATGGCGCACTTTTATACGAAATAATGAAACGTGATTAAAATATTATGTACCTAACATAGACAAAAACTGTAAGTATTAATTAGATTTACAATTTCTGTACAATTATTTAGATGTACCTACTCGTATTACCCGCGTGAAAATATTAAATTGCGTATTTTTAAAGATATAAGCATACATGGGGACAGACAGCGGGAAGCGACTTTGTTTTATACTATGTAGTGATAGTGATGTTACCGTCATGCGGTATTTCGAGATATGGTCTGGCCAGGACCACCTTAATTTGACGATTGCTAAAAAAGTATCTACTTGTGCACAAAATTTTGTATTTATGTACTTAATTTTTTTTACAAATTATGTACATTTTTTTCTACTATACATTACATGAATATTACTAGGTGGTCCGGCTAGCTAGGGAGTTATACTCCCTGTCATATATGACTTAAAAAAAAATCAAAAGCCCAATTATTAGCAAATATACCTCTTAAGACAACAACCTGTATATGTAATATTATGAAAGTACCCTAGATGTTAAGATTGTACCACTGTCCCTACTTTGTAAACACTGTACTTAGTATGTATTTTGAATATATTTAAGTACCTAAACTTTTTTTTGTATTTTATACCATACATATTGTTTTGATTAATTAAATAAGTGCTCACTTTACAGTTGTTTCATTGTTTTTGCTACAAAAATAAAATAAATAATTAAGCCTCCGCGCAGTTTCAAGGTATACAGGGTGGAGAGAAAACGCCGAAATCACATAATTATGTGGCATTCTGTTTTAAAGCCGTCGACATATTTGTAATTGAATAAATAAGTAAAACTATTTACTTAGCTACATGTAGGTATAGGTACAATTTTTATTATATACTACATTGAGCTAAAACTACATACTTAGATATTATAGGCCGCTCCACACAAGTTGGCGGATATGAAGTTAGCTAGCTAGCAAGCTGCGCCATATCCAATCGTGACGTGACGTGCCATGAAAGCCGCACGTTGATTGGCTATTGCGCAGCTTGTAGTTAACTTCACATCAGCCAACTTGTGTGGCGCGGCTTATACTAATCTACTAGCAAATACAAAGCAACTATAGATCATCCACAGACCCTAAGTTAGAAACAAAGTAAGTGGTGATAGTTAACACTAAGTAGTGTTGTATTTTCTTGAAGTTAATAAAGAAACTTGCTTGAAACTTCTAAAACAACATTTTTTGGAGCAACCTGTATCTGAACAGCGATTTGAGCTATTTTGTTTGACATTAGTCAATAATAGCGGGAATACCACAGAGTTTGTTTGAAAATTTAGTTTTTCATGGTTTTTAGGGTTCCTTACCTAAAGGGTAAAAACGGGACCCTATTACTAAGACTTCGCTGTCCGTCTGTCTATCTGTATTTCACCAGGCTGTATCTCATAAACCGTTAGGTGTAGCTAGAATGCTGAAATTCTCACAGATGATGAATTTCTGTTGCCGCTATAACAGCAAATATGTACTAAACACAGAATAAAATTAATATTAAGGGGGCTCCCATATAACAAACCTCAATTTTTAACCCTTTTTCGCTTGATATTAATAATGGTAACAGGTAGAAGCTTGAAATATTCACAGAATGTTTAGTTATAATATATACAATTCAATACTTAATAGATAATTGAATTAAAATAAAACAAAAATTTAAGGGGAACTCCCATACAGTACGGAACCCTGCGTGCGCGAGTCCTACTCGTACTTGGCCGATTTTTCTTATTGATTTTAAGATTACCTACTAGTTTCTAGTAGATAATACTTATGGGTCAAATTAATATCGGAGTCAGCTATCCACCCCATATAACATGTAGGTAGGTAGAGGTACGCGAATAATTGATTACTGATTATGCTCCGCCAGCGTGTGAAATTTTAATTTTCTTATTCTTTTTTTAACCTTTGTTGTCTTCGCCCTGAAATTATAGTTTCGAATATTTCGCGGGAAAATTCTATGTATTGCAGACCAATGAAATCTCACACAATTTATAAAATTCGCGCCATTCATGCTGATTGGCCACAGCTGTTGTCACTTACGTCACTGCAAAACCATACCAACATAAAGAACCTAATTTCATACCAATCTTAAAAATACCAACCAATAGCAAGTGAGCTTAGCTCAGCTCTAGACATAGACTACAAGTTTCTGTTTCGTTCAAAATTATTCTACTTTAATGTTCCTCAACACTACTCTTAAGCTCTAATGACATTTTGCCGTAATCGCTGGTATTTCATTGAAAAATTATTATTATACATCTCTGTACATTTCTTCAATTTGATTTACCTTACATGCAGTCAACGTGGTTCTGTGTTCAAGAAATTGAAAATAATTTCTTCGGTTTGCAAAATGTACATTTTTGAACGAACAGTTTATTTTGAAATTCGAACTTAGTTTGACATTTGTGACCGTTACAATTTACATTTTGAGTTTGTATTTTGTAGTATGTACGTTGAAATTGAAAAATTAAAATCTTATTCTTGAAAATGTTTTGATTTTCTTTGGAAAAAGTTAAGGTGGATTTTGTATAAAAGTTTACTAGTGATAATGGGAAGTAACGGCAGCAAACCTAACAATGAATCCATCGGGGACGTGTCTATTCAAAAGAACGACGTAGATACCAATCATTCAGATCCCAGATCTCCAACTCCTGAAATTACACGGACTCCCTTACATGTGTGTATCCTCGTACAAGCATATTTTGTTTTGTGAAAGATTCTGTCTTCCGCGATTTTACCGTACAAAATCGACTTTGGGTTTGCTTTGATCAAGCTTGATCAACATATTTTTTGTTCTTAAAATTAGGTTCACCTTTGCTAACAGCATAAAAGCAAGCTAAGCATAATAATGATTGAATATGAATCAAATTATGTATTTATGGTACAATAAAAACGATTGAATTGAATTCACTTGACATCATTCATTTACAATATTTCTTGATTCCCGCGTCTGTAGGTAGGTATAGTTGCAGTTGTATTTGTGCTCACAAATTTTGTTTTGAATTTCAGGGTAAGCCTGGTGCTAAACACAACATAACGAAAAATTGTGACCTGAGGAAGACATTTGATGCTGCTGCAACGGAAGAAAAACTCATACGCAACAATCCTATTCTGTCGGCTGTAATAAAAAATCATTTACAATCGTATGACCCTCGATCTCCGACGCAAGACTTCGAAAGGACACCTATTGTTATTGCTTCTAAAATTGAAGACCTAAAAAATGGTAAAAGAATTGTTCGACAATTCAGTGAAAATAATAAACAAGACAACAATGACGAAGAAAATTGTGACAGTTGTACTGAAGCAAATGAGCGAAGCCCTGAATTGATCATGCCCACAAACTTGTGTGACAAATTCTGTGATATATCTCTCAATGGCACTATTAGAGATAATGAAGAACCTTTGGGATCATCAACTGCTTCAAATGAAGTTATACAAGAGAACATATCACCTGCATTAGAAGATTTTAAACCAACTAAGTTATTAGAAACTGATTTTGACTACATAGAGTTTGTTGAAGAGAAATTCGAAAACAGTTGTGAAGATATTCCGAGTCCTAGTGATTCCGTCTCGTCTGAAGTTTTGAAGAATGTGGCAATGTTTAAAATTCTCGAGAACGATCCACGGTCTCCATCTATTGGCATTGAGAGGACTCCTATAGTTGTTGCTAAGATTGATGGAGATAGAGCAGATAATGTAGAAGAAATGTCTGATGATTCACTAATTAAAGTATTACAGAATACAAATGCTAACCTGCGACAGGCCACAGTTAACAAGGCAGAAGAAGAGCTTTTAGTATATGAAGATGAAACTACACACATCGATGATACACCCAGGAAGTCTAAACTTATTAACAGTGGTTCGAGGACACCATTGTCCTGTATGAAAAATAAAGATGGAGCACATGCAAGATCAAAGTCCGCTAACATGTTGTATGACCCTAAAAGTCAGAAAGCTGCTGCTTCCAAAATTTCTAAGAGAGTGTCTCACATTCCGAGATTGAAATCTTTGTCAAAGCCCACAAAATTAGTACCAGCTGGAAGCAGTATCTCATTGAAGAATATCTCAAAAGCCTCGTCTATCAGTGGTGACTGTGAAAATACTCCACCACACACTCATCGTGATAGATGGGATAAAGATAGCAGTATTGTCCTCTAAAATAAGTAAATTAGACTACATTTAACAATTTTATCATAAGCATGTCACTGCTCTTTTGCTATTGATACTGCAAATTTGACATGTAGGGTCGATAAAGGACCTATTATGACACTATCATTTTAATTGACATCATGTTATTAGTGTTAATTACTATTATGTATGTACTTAGACTCAATAAAGTAACAAGTTTTAAGTATTTGCTTTTTTTTCAAAAGATGGACGGATGGGAAGTTATACGAACAGCGCTGGGCAAAAAGCAAAATATAGGTACGCGCGGGAGCCAGAGAGACGAGACGCTGGGCACACCCGCCCGCTAACCTCATGACTCCCGCGCGCTCCCTACTTCGCCACTTGTGTAGGCATTGTGCACACATGCGCAATAATTAGCGAATCACGGCGAAGTGTCATCTGCGGTACTTCTGGTACTTCTCATCCGACGACTTGTGTGGCGATACGTATAAGAAAAATTGTGAATAATGCTACCTACTTTACAAGTCCTAAATACTACTGTGCACACACTTATTCACCATCGTAATGGGACACATTTTATTTCATTTGATCCAAAATGAAAACCTTATGCACCTGCTCAAAGCTTTATTTTACCTGATCACATGCTAGACCAAAAGCCTACAGGTTATTTAGATAAACAGCCTCTAGCCTAATAGTATACTTCCTCTATGGCCTAAAGGCTGTTAAATATGTCCATTGTCAGTTCTGTCTAGCTAGCAGGTTATCATTTTACTTATCATTATCAGTTTGACTCATGTTTACTGTGGGGCTGGGGCCAACCATGTAAACCCAAATAATACCAACTTTTTGTATGGAAATGCTGATTTTTTAGACAATTTCAGGGTTAGCCACTTATTTAAAATTAGACTGGAGAATATAATGCCAAGAATATATACGTCGCCTAGAGAAACAGTAGGTATAGATAAAGTAGGCGGTGGCTGGTACTAAAATGAATGGAAGGCAAGTCGACTCAGGCTTGGCCACATTTTGGATTCTATTGTTTTGTAGAAAAATATTTCCGTTGGCTAGTCTGACCACTGGGAAACGCCCGATCATTACTTTATTATACAGTGTTACTTTACAAAGTGGGACTTTCAGTGGCGAATTATTCTACTTACAACGGGGCCAACGGCAAAATCGTGAAAAAAATCTGCTGTTCCATACATCAAGTTAATTGACTCTCGACTAAATGTATAGAGTAGCTGACACTTTCGCGATTGACCCCAGAAAAAGTTTTTAGGGTTCCGTACCCAAAGGGAAAAACGGGACCCTATTACTAAGACTTCGATGTCCGTCTGTCACCGGGCTGTATCTCATGAACCATGATAGCTAGGCAGCTGAAATTTTCACAGATAATGTATTTCGGTTGCCGCTATATCAACAAATACTAAAAATAAAATAAATATTTAAGGGGGGCTCCCATACAACAAACCTGAATTTTTAGACATTTTTCGCTCTATATTAATAATGGTACCAGGTAGATGCTTGAAATTTTCACAGAATATTTAGTTTTATATTCCCTTCAATAATAAATAATAAAATTAAAATAAAATGAATATTTAAGGGGGGCTCCCATACAGTACGGAACCCTCCGTGCGCGAGTCCGACTCGTACTTGGCCGATTATTAAAAATGATGCGCATAATATGCTCATCTTTTATTAATTATACGCCACCAAAAGACCCTTCACTTAGTAAAACAACACCTTGTACAACCGCCCATTTTCATGCGCCGAAGGAGCCGAACCCATTGCAGTTCACCTATATATGAAATCCAATGTAATATTGCGCACATCGACTTGGCATTTTTTGCGGAACTCTGCATAGCTGTGCAGCACTGCCCACATTTGTCAAATTCTGTAGGCGTTCGATTGACGCGGCTTGGCTCCTTTGGTACGTTAGGTTCATTAGGAAGAGATATGAAAGACTGACTAGCTTATTCTAGTCGATTTTTTAGCCTAGTTATGAACAATTTACCTACTAGCTGATTCTAGTCAATTTTTTTAAAGAAATCAGTTACTTATGTTAACAAAGTTGACTAGAATCAGAGGTAAATTCTACATCTACATACCCTATCTAGGATATATGAAGCGCAAGTAAAACAGCCGTTTTAATATTATTGATTTAATGTTTAAGCTAACTTTAAACTATACATAAATAGATAAATTATGCAACACAACAGTTACTTGCTTACATAAAACATTTTAGACAGATTATTAGAAGTAAAATTATATAAAATTATGCATTAAAATTGCTGCAGCATGGTTTTTCATGGAATGGTTTCGAGAAAACATCGAAATGGAGATGATTTAGATCTTGTTAAACAAAAAATAAGCCCCACTCGTTAGTTGATCAATTTAAATCTTATTTATGCATAAATGTTCGGTATCTTTCAACACTGTATAGCTGAGTATCCACTAGTGACATCCTCTGACCGAGCGACTACCCGACCGAGATACTAGTTAAGCGCCACACAAGTCGGCGGATGGGAAGTTATGCGAAGAACGCTGCGCAAAAGCCGAAATATAGGTATGCGCGGGAGTCAATGCGCACGAGAAGCCGGGGCACACCCGCCCGCCAACCTCATGCCTCCCGCGCGCTCTCTCCCCGCTCTCGACGCCCGTGCTCAACACTACGCCACGCGGCGTCGGAATTGTGCACACATGCGCAATAATTGGCGAATCACGGCGAAGTGTCATCTGCGGCTAACTTCTCAACCGCCGACTTGTGTGGCGCTTAGTATACCTCGACCCGAGGCAGCGCAACTGGAGATGCGATCCTCAGCCTGAGGCACCTGAGTCCTGAGCGAAAAGAGGAAGAAATTGCCTTAGTCCGCCTCAAGTAGAGGCTGCTAGGCCTGAGGCTGCTCAATATTTCTAAGAAGCTCGATTACATATTCAATATGAAATAATAAACATTTCAAAAATTGACGCGCTCGCAGGATTTGAACCTGCATCCCTCTGGGATTCCGGCCCAGATGCTTTGTCCAATTAAGCTAGAACGCTGTACTACGAACCCGCCAAATTAGTGAAGTGTTTATCATTTTACTACCAACTTCTAGTGTTGGAAAGCGCCATCTGTGTGTGTAGTGTGCGAAGCACGATAAAAATCATTTGATTGAAATAAAGCTATCACAAAAATAGCCTTGACAGCAAAAATAATAATAGCACGGTAATGGTATCTTCTATCCAGTATTGCGACTCGCCAATGTCCTTGAAATAAATATCTACAACCCCCGCGTGGCCACGCAGTACGCAACACGCGCTAGGGCAGCGCGCCTGGTAGGGTAGACGCACCAGTTGTGGCCATCTTAGTATAATTTGTGGCCACTTTGAATTTTAAGGATTAATAAGACAATTTAATGTTAAAATAATATTTTTAAAGAAATTTTCAAACATTTAGATCCACATAAACAATATTTATGGTATTACATTGTTTATAATTATCATTTATGCAATATTTTTGACACCAAATGGCCACAACCGGTACACCCACTATATGTGAATTGCATGCTTACTGATAACAAGCCCACGCATTCGTTCGTCGCGCGTAGATATAATTCGCGTTCCGACTGTTCGTATGAAGACAGTAATACTGCATAATGTAGATACTATTACCGTGACTAGCTCTCCGAACATTTACGCATAGAATATTTTTTATAAGAACTTTATTTTAAAGGCAATTAATTCTTCTTGCAGCCTCTTCACAGCACCCCAAGAACTAGAAATTAAATTAATAAATAACATAAATTACAATTACTTCATTATCTACATATTTCTAGTAGTAACATAAATACATTACGACATAGTTGAAAATAGATGTAATCTAAAGCAGAACAATGTTTGATTTCAAATCTACTATAATGACATCTATTATGAACTATGTTGTAACGTGATCAATTAATTTAAATAACACTTACAATACAACTCATTAAGTAAATAAATTTACTTTGGGCGAAACTTCTCTATCAGCGCAAATAAATTCAATTCCTTTAGCTTTACCAAGAAGTATACCTAGGTAGGCCTTCGTTTTAGTGTTCCGTTGCTGTATATAGACAGATATACAGTAGAATGAGTTTTATGTCAATGTTCTAATATACAGGGTGATTCAGAACAGGTGTACTAAGCCGAAAGGGCTCGGTTCAGACCATCATTATGTTGACCACTTTTGATATCCAACCCGGAATCCGACGAAAAAATCAGCTTTTCCATACAAAATTGCACTAGGAATAGAAAAAAAGGTAATAAACAGCTAATTTTTCTCTCGGATTTCGATTTGGCTCTATAGTAAAAATTGTTACCTTTGTGAAAAACCCTGAATATTTACTTATTTAGTAGGTACATTGTATAAACCAACCAATTATGTAAATCAGTCAATAAGCTGGCAAAAAAGACAAATACTGGTGTACTAATTGAAAAGTTTAACCTTAAAATCATGCAACAAACAACAATTATATATTATTATTTAGTATATACTATTAATAAAAAAAATACAGAGCAGAACTAATACACATGCATTGACAATAAACAATGTTAGTCCGATAAACTATTTGCATTTGGCACTTTCAATGGATACAATACTATCCAATGAATTAATTAAAGTGTGCAGTAAAGCTACAGGCCATTTTCTACTGTTGGAACTATGATTTCGGTAACTTTTTAGCTCCTACTGATAAAACTATTAAATAAATTGAAAACTATAGGACGACTATGCTTCGTACAAAATATATTAAAGCGAAATCGCGCTTTCTTAGAATTACCACATATACAGAAAAACATATAAAGAAAAACTATACTTAAATAGAAAGAAGAAAGAAAGAAAGAAAGAAGGAAGAAAGAAAGAAACAAAAAATACGAATTTTAAGCCATGTATTCACTGAGCAACAATTGTTTATAAACTCAGTATCAGAAACAAAATCTACGTGTTTCCGAAACAAAAATGTTTCAGAAACAATTATTTTATTTCTGTCAACAATACGTGTTTAACGTTATGTTCCGGTGCTCCCCGCTTGCGACGTGGAACACGGAAACAAACCAGTTCCTGGAAACATCTACGTGATGTTTCAGAAACTGTGTATCCGAAACATTGTTGCACAGTGAATACATTGCTTTATATACTAATAAATAAATATACAAGACTTGGTCGTTTAAAGGTATACGAATAAATCTGCTAGTAGATAGCCCGGGTCCTTCATTATTTTAGTTTTACTGTTAATTACCTACAAACAAAAATTTTAACTAAAAACAAATTACCTACCTAAATTGTTTACTAATTATGTAATAAAAATATTCTCACTGCAAGTATCTAAAACTACTTTATCATTAATTTAATTAGAACAAAACTTCAATAGATAAGACGTTAGTGATAAGCGGAGATTCGAACTATTATTTAGCAGCAGAAATCGAGTTTGAATTTATCAGCAGATTGAATATAAACATCGTGATACAATGTATTATTTTATAAATAACGTTTACATCTACTTCACGCGGTTCCCGACTTTGGGGCATTTTCATACGAACATATTTGTTGTTAAGAAGACTATAAGCCCGATTACAGAGGCGCCATCATAATTATATTAGCTAAATAGCATAGTTCTATTTCTTTTTCACTTTAGGCATTCGATAGAGAGAACGCTTTTTACGTTGCTAATAAATTAATGCTGGCGCCTCTGTTATCGGGCTTTATATCTTCATCTCTATTGCTAAAAGTGGAAACTTTAAGGCTACTTTGAGGAACTTAATAATTTAGCAGTTTGTTTTCTAATAATGTTTAAATAAATAAATAAAATAATGAAGCAAATGCTTAAATAATGTAAACTTGATTCCCAGAAACACTAATTAGATTTATAAAAATCTGATATCAATCAGACAACAAAGCAGGTGATATCAGTTTTACATAGTTTTTTCATTGAAGATAAATTTTAGGCGATTAAATGTAATAATTGAAAATTGCTGTTCCATAACTGTTACAAGCGCTGTTTATTTACCATTATCAGGATATAATTAAACATCGTTCTTATCTGCATATATATAGGATATGTTGAATTCCAGTCAATTTGAGAACAAAATCAGGGGCTAAGACTTTCAGGATATGATTTACTAAAAAATATTGCTCTCTCGAAATTATTTCTGTAACTGATTCTCTTGTTGGAAATGTCATGAGAATAAAAGAGAGAAAAAAAATAGCAAGCGTTTCCAAATACACAATATGTCACCGAGTTTTGTAAAACAAATATAACACTGGATTGAAATACATGTTCGCATAAACCATCCTTACATAGTATAAAATAAAGTCGCTATTTTCGTTTGTTTGTTTGTTTGTCTGTATGCTTAAATCTTTAAAACTACGCAACGGATTTTGATGCGGTTTTTTTTAATGGATAGAGTGATTCAAGAGGAAGGTTTATATGTATAAAAATTCCCGAAATTCCCACGGGAACGGGCACAACGCGGGTAAAACCGCGGGGCGCTGCTAGTTAATAAATAAGGGGAAAAATATCACTACACTACGCTTGACATTTGGTAACACATAGCTTTGTAGGAATAGGAATTTCGAAAAATACAAGCTAATTATACGTAATCTCAAAAACGCGAGATTGAATAGGAAAAAAATGGCATCGAACAATTGTATCCATATACATAATTGAAATGCAAGATGTTTAAAATCCCTCTACCATCATATGGTAGGGGTTTCACAATACTGTTTTCCTTATATTATTACAGAGGTAGGTTCACATTATAAATGTGTAAGTTGTGTAGTGTAGTCTTATCATATTGGGGCCATTTTTAGTGCTAAGACATCTAACACCGATATTACAACATCGAAAAATAGGAAAATCTAATTTAACCCATTTTGTTTCATGGCATGCATCATGCAGTTCACTTTTCGTTCGCCTCATTTTCTCCCAAATAATCTGTTGGACAATGTTAGTATCGTTATTCACAACACACTGTTCTACAGTAATAGCAAATAAATAATGGACATCTAAACCTTTGGAAAGAGATAATCGTAATCGGCTAGTTACGGGTTACTCGATTTTGAAAATTAAACAAAATTAATCACCATTGGACTATCCAGCGACAAATAAATGTCACGCGACTTTTGTCGCTGTTTTCGTTTAGTGGTTCGTGAGACTGAGATAATAACGCTATATGAAATTAGCTGATTATCTCGTGCCAAATGTCGAAGTTCATTATTTATTCGTGCGTAATGTAGGTATGTAATGTTAAAGTTCAATAATAATCAAACATGTCATAGATTAACCCCTATAGATAACGGTGTTACGTGAATGTTTTCTTTTAGCAATCACTACATAGTATAAAGCAAAGTCGCTTCCCGCTGTCTGTCCCCATGTATGCTTATATTTTTAAAACTACGCAACGGATTTTGTTGCGGTTTTTTTAAATAGATAGTGATTCAAGAGGAAGGTTTATATGTATAATAAACCTGTGCGAAGCCGGGGCGGGTCGCTAGTAGTAAATAAAATAGATAGTAACATACAACCGAAGTTATTGTACCAGAGTTTTTGTATCTAGGCAAAAATGTTGTGTCGCAAGTCATTGTAATTTCGATTTGTACATTGCTGGTTTCTCATGCTGTTATAAAATTTCACACTACCATGGTAGAATAAAAAGCAAATAAAAATATTGCTGTCCCTTTTACGCGCGTACCGTGAAAGATGAACGAACATATTTATTTAAAGGGCTAATTATAATGACGCTTTGAAATAAATTGATCACATAAGTGTTTATAATATGGCAAAGACATGAGACTCACCAATTACAAAATCATTTCATTGTGTGAAGCATGGAATCTATAGGGGTCATCTTTGGTTCATGTGCAAACAGGAATATTTACTTTGAGTAGTGGTATCTGTATAAAATGATGAAAACAACATCAAACTTGATCATCAGCATCTGCACTTTTTTCTTGTCTGAAAGTTTAGTCCAGACGGAATCTCACACTTTTGTTAAAACAAACAAAAAAATTGCAAATCCTTTGCATGCTGCAAAACTGCACACAAAAGTAAAATAAGTGATATAAACAAATAAAATTAAATTAGAATTATTATTTAGCAGAATAATGGAGTTTTAAAAGATCCATCACTTTAAACTAGATTTTGAAAACATGTTATGTTTCAACCACTTATAAACTCTCATAAGAGGATTTCATCATACTTGTTGATATAAACAAATTCTACAATGAAGTATAATAAATAATAATCGGCGTTATGATAGGCATGATGACTAAAAAAATATGGGTAGTTATTCCGTCAGATAGAGTAGATCCACTATAAAAAATATTTGACATGTATTTTTTCATTTGTCAATTGATGAAGATATAGCCCGCCAAAGTTCCGCGTGACGTCACAAGTGCCATACAAGTGTATAGACTTCTGTAAGAGAGGAGACGTCACGACCCCCACTCTCAAACTTTGACAAGGTTTATCTTTGTCTTTTGTTGTTTGATTAACAAAAGAAAAAATACGTGTTCAACATTTTTTGATAATCTAACTCACGGACTAATTAAAGTAATGATTTTTTACCCAGTAATCATGCTTATTGTATCAAGATTCAAGATAGGTTTTAAAAAATTTAATTCATGAAAAATTAACGTTATCGGAATCAAGAGAATAGGACTTCTATTAAATTGAATTTATCTTTTTATCAGAATAGATTTGATATGGAATATTACTGAAACGAGATGTACTAGTTATTATTTATAAAAAGTAGTCAGGATAATACCAAATATGTCATACCTTCTCCATTGTCTTCCACATTTTTGGCGATGAAATCCCGCAGCTCTGAGTATGCCTTGTCCAGATTGTCGTTTAGAATTAAGATGTGGAAGTTCCCGGGTTCTTGACCTGAAATTGTTTTATTAGACATTTGTAAAAATAATTAATTGATTATGTGACTTTGCCACAAATGTAAGTATAGGTCTAATCAAACAACTCGGCGGCTGTGATGTTAGCTACAAGCTGCGGACAGGATAGCCCATTCCTGACTGAAGCTCACTTAAAAGCTAGGTACGCCAGCTAGCTTAGCATACAAGACCACGACAAGAGTTTATCGAGGTGTGCAAGGGTGACAGATATACGCTTCATCATAACTCTGTCACGTTCTGACACGTCGATAGTAATATTTTATGGTCCGTATGCTAAGCCCGCTGGATTGGGTTATCCGCAGCTAGTAGCTAACATCACAGCCGGTGCTGTGCCGTGCTGAGTGCTCATTTTCACGCGCCGAAGGAGCCGAACCTCACGGCAAATGCTGGTGCATGACGTTACATTCGACGATTTGATATATGTATAGGGTTAATTCTAATCAATTAGCATCCTTTTAGGGGCTTATTCTGTACATCAAAACTAACAACTTTTGTTCTACGACTTTCAAACCTGATGGCGCCTCTTCACAATCGGCGATCATAGACGATTACACGCGAGCACGATCGTGTAGAAGGGCTACTCGCCTGTAGTCGGCCATGATCGTCCATAGTCGTCGTCGTGATCGCGGCGATCGGTGACTTGTCGGTTTTTCGGACACGCATCAAAGGGATTCGCGTGTATAGTCAAACCGTTAAACTCAGACATCGCCTGCGCGGTACAGGGGCGCCGGGGGAGACGACACAGGGGACTGAGACAGGCGCGGGCAGCGGGTCCCCGGCGCCCGCACCTGTCTCAGTCCCCCTTTGTCGTCTCCCCCGGCGCCCTTGTACCCGCGCAGGCGATGTCTGAGTTTAGCGGTTTGACTATAGTTGGGAAGCGCGTGCCCACACGATCGCCGATCATTCAATCACCGGAGGACAGCGGAGCCGTGCCTACGTCCGTCGCGTCGTTTTTTTGTTTATAAAATAACAGTTAGTGCAAGTGCAAACCCATATAGTATATACTTATAGGTATTTACTTTGATCTATTACGATGAATGCTCAAACACCACCATCTTCTTCAATTTTTTTTCACAATTTTTCGTTCAACTACGTTGATATAATGATTGTATATGAAAATTAAATTAATGGTAGCTGCAGCTATAACCTCTACGTCCATCTTGAAGGCTTGCCGCTCAATAAATGAACACGGACGATCGTGTGGATGCTTGCACAATGATCGTGACGATTACCTTGCCGATCACAGGCGATCAACGAGTGTCGATCATCGCCGATTGTGAAGAGGAGCCATGAAAAAAAAAAACAGCTATTCCATACATTTTGTCGAGGGTGAACGATATTTTGCTATGGAACAACTTTTTTTTTTTTGAGAATTAATAAAAGTCTTAGTACAAAAATTGTTAGTTTTGTTGTATAGAACAAGCCCCTAAAAGGATGCTAATTGATTAGAAATAACCCTGTATAAAGTGCTGATCGATCGCTTTAGTGCTTATGCACCAGAGATGAGACCCACTTTTCTCAAGCAGCCTTGTAGTAGTACACTTAGCGCCACACAAATCGGCGGATGGGAAGTTATGCGCAGAAAGCTGCGCAAAAGCCGAAATATAGGTATGCGCGGGAGCCAGAGAGACGAGACGTCGGGGCACACCCCGCCAACCACATGCCTCCCGCGCGCTCCCTACGCCCGTGTTCACCAATACGACACGCGGCGTCGGAATTGTGAACACATGCGCAATAATTAGCTTATCACGGCGAAGTGTCATCTGCGGCTAACTTCTCATCCGCCGATTTGTGTGGCGCTTAGTATGCAGTGTGGAGGTACACAGAAATAATTTATTTATTTGTTTATTATTATTTATTTATATCAAATTAGCACGGTAACAGTAACTAATTAGGTTATGGGCGTAGATTTAGGGTTCCGTACCCAAAGGGAAAAACGGGACCCTATTACTAAGACTTCGATGTCCGTCTGTCTGTCTCCAGGCTGTATCTCATGAACCGTTAAAGATAGCCTAGAAAGCTGAAATTGTCACAGATGATGTATTTCTGTTGCCGCTATAACAACAAATACTAAAAATATAATAAAACCGGCCAAGTGCGAGTCGGACTCGCGCACCGAGGGTTCCGTACAAACCTGCAAGGTTTACAAAGTTCGTTCATTACGACAAAAAAAGTAATAAGTTTATATTTGTTAAAAAATATATATTTTGTAATGTAACTAAAAAATTTAAGGTTTTCGGAATTTTTCCTTTATGTGTGCTATAAAACGTTGCTTCATGCCAAATTTCAAGATTCTAGGTCGACTGGAAGTACCCTTTAGGTTTTGATTCCCTTGCGAGTACTTGCGAGTTTCAAAATATGCAGCTTAAATTGCTGTTTCTTTTGATTGCGTTGACATAGAAGTTTGATTTTGTTACAGCTTAAAGGTATTATAGACCTGAGTATTTGGTATGAATTTCAATTTAATACCTCTACGCGTTTATGAGGAAATGGGTAGTAAGGTTAAAATTATTAAAAAAAATATATATTATGTGATGTAACTAAAAATTTATGGTTTTCGTAATTTTTCCTTTATCTATGCTATAAGACGTTGCTTCGTACCAAATTTCAAGATTCTGAGTTCACGGGAAGCACCCTGTAGGTTTTGATTCCCTTGCAAGTGTCGAAAATTTGCGGCATAAACGGCTGTATCTTTTGATTGCGTTGGCTTAGAAGTTTGATTTTTTCACAGCTTCAAGGGACAGTAGACCTGAGTAATTGATATAAATTTCAGCTTCATACCTCCACGCGTTCCTGAGAAAAAGGGTCTTGACAGACGGACGGACGGACAGACGGACAACAAAGTGATCCTATAAGGGTTCCGTTTTTTCCTTTTGAGGTACGGAACCCTAAAAATAATTTTTAAGGGGGGCTCCCATACAACAAACCTGATTTTTAGCAGTTTTTCGCTCGACTAATAAATAATAAAATTAAAATAAAATAAATATTGAAGGGGGGCTCCCATACAGTACGGAACCCTCCGTGCGCGAGTCCGACTCGTAAGCAGTCTGTGAATTTTTAAATTTAAGTCTCGATTTGAGTTAATAATCTGCCAAGTACGAATCGGACTCGCGCACGAAGGGTTCCGTACTGTATGGGATGGCCCCCATTAAATATTTATTTTATTTTAATTTAATTATTTATTAGTAAAGTAAGCATGCAGCTAAATATTCTGTGAATATTTCAAGCATCTACCGGTTTCCATTATTAATATCGAGCGAAAAACGGCTAAAAATCAGGTTTGTTGTATGGGAGCCCCCCTTAAAAATTATTTTTATTCTATTTTTAATATTTGTTGTTATAGCGGTAACAGAAATACATCATCTGTGACAGTTTCAGCTTTCTAGCTATCTATAACGGTTCATGAGATACAGCCTGGAGACAGACAGACGGACAGCGGAGTCTTATTAATAGGGTCCCGTTTTTACCCTTTGGGTACGGAACCCTAATTATATGTACCAACCTACTTATATTTTTCGTAAAAATAATTATGTATTATCCACAGGTATCTTGAAAGCGATAAGGCCACCCTTGTACCACCTAATTTTAAGAATATTATGTTATGTAAATACTTTGTTATTTAAGTTGTTTTTTTTTGGTGTACAATAAAGTTTTATTGTATGTCATGTTAGTAAGTTTCGTAAATTAAAATGTAACATTAAGTAAGTATTACCTTACCGTCTGGCAAAGAGCCTGGATCGTACGACACAGGTCACCCTAGTGTGGGAACCAGTGCACTATGAATGTTATTTAATGACTGTCTCGGTGGCTCAGTGGTTAGTGACCCTGACTTCTGTGTCAAAGAGGAGTGGGTTCGATCCCCACTCAGGGCAAACATTTGTGTGATGAACATAGGTGTTTGCTCTGTGTCTGGGTGTTATTTAGGTACTATCTATATAAGTATGTATTTAAAATATGTATTATATCAGTCTCTGGCAGCCATATCACAAGCTATGCTTAGTTTGGGGTCAGAGACCTTGTGTAAGATGTCAAAACAAAAAAATTGTTTGTTTATTGTAAAGGAATTTTGTTTTATAAGGAAGAGCCTAGATCCCACGACACAGGTCGCCCTAGTGCGGGATCTAGTGTACAGCTTGTTTTGTGTTAACGTTAAGAACAATAAAAGTTGGTCAAGTGCAATAAAGTAAGTTCGCATAGGCGTAAGTCAAGCCCAATGATAATCACATACCAAATTCGATTTCCTTGCAAGCCGTCTCTAGCCTCTTCCTCAGAGCCTCCTCTTGTTCAGTGTTGCGAGCACGCAGACGCCTCTCCAGCTCGTCAATAGACGGGGGCATCACGAACACCAGTAGTGGGTCCAGGTCTGTACGCTTCACTTGTTTCACACCCTCCATTTCAATGTCCAGGACACAGATCTTGCCCTGGCGGCGGACTTCGTCTACTGCACGTTTACTGGAAAATTTCATAGGGCAGCTTTTAAAATAAATATACAATAATCGGCCATGTGGGAGCCAGACTCGCGCACGTAGTGTTCCGTACCGTATGGAAGTTCCTCTTAATATATTTTATTTTTAATTATTTATTTTTGAAGTGAATATTCAACTTAATAAAAAATATTTCAAGCATCTTCCTGTTGCCGTTATTAATATTGGGCACAAAAAACACGTTTCTTGTATGGGAGCCCCCCTTAAATATTTATTTCATTACATATTTATTTTTTAAGTAAATATATCTAAATATTCTGTGAATATTTCAAGCATCAACCTGTCACCGTTATTAATATCGAGTGAAAAATGGTAAAAAATCAGGTTTGTTGCATGGGAGCCCCTTAAATTTTTGTTTTTTGTTTTTAGTATTTGTTGTTATAGTGGCAACAGAAATACTTCATCTGTGAAAATTTCAACATTCTAGCTATCACCGTTCATGAGATACAGCCTGGTGGCACACAGACAGACAGTGGAGTCATAGAATATAGTCCCGTTTTACACTTTGGGTACGGAACCCTAAAAAGCTTGTGCTCAAACACCTACCAGAAAAGCTCTTATTTTGCTTTCCACAAATTATAAAACCCTGACAAAATATAAATGGTCACCAAAATGTGTATCCAAATGTATTAAAGTGAAGCTATTTTTTTCATTGCCTCCAGTTAAGCTGTTTAAACTCCATTAAGTTAATTTCATTGTGTGAGTGTTACCTTCACCGTCTGGGAAATAGCCTGGATCCTACGACACAAGTCATTTTAGTGTGGGATCCAGTGCACTATGAATATTAAATTAAGTTTGTATATTAGTATAATGGTGAATTTGTTTTGATACTATAAGGAAGAGCCTAGATCCCACGACACAGGTCACCCTAGTGTGGGATCTAGTGTAAAACTTGTTTCGTGTTAACTTTTATGAACAATAAACGTTTTATTTATTATTTATTTCAATATTTTACCTATTTTGTGTCCGAAACAACAATGTAACTACTTAACTGTTCATAAACGCTTATTATAACTACCTAACTAATAAAAAATGCATCTTTTTTATTTTTACTTAAGTAGAAGGCTTTCAGGCTGCTACATAAATCAACCTAACTTAACAACCTACTGAAAATAAGGGGTTTTCTATGAATTAAAGGTTTTCTAAGCTTCTATAAATGAAAAACCTAACAACCTACTGAAATCTTAACATTTTTACCATGAACAATATTTGGTGAGCATTCATCTAATTTCGGCAAGCATTATATTTTCTTTGGTACTTATTATTAGGGTTGGGAAATGTATTATGGTTAGCATTTATTTTGTCCCCATACAAAATAGCTCAAACTAGTCCAACATGCTATGGAAAGCTATGCTACGAGTTTTCGAGATTTAATCAGGAATGAACAGATTCAAAGTAGAGGAATCAAAATTACTAACTGCAAAGTTAGTAGTAGCACATCAGTTTATACTGCTTGCCTATAAACAAATAAATAAATAGTACAAGCACTTAAGCTTAACAAACACAATGTACTAAAAAAAATCAGCGAAACAATTTTGGAAAACTAACATAAGGTCTTTTGAAGTCATAAAGCCTATTTTCATTTAAATGGGAGTATAAACAAGCAAAGTTGTAGTAATTGGTAACTTAAAAGACAGAACTATGTCTAAAACATCAACAACCACTTCACAGTCCAATTAAATCATCAATACTTAAGTTCCGGAAACGAATGACATCTCGATATGGCTCTTCAGAGAGTGGCATGCAATACGGAGGCTAGATTTCATGAGTGTCACAATTGTGACATTCAACATATAGATGAAATCATTTTAAACAAATAAATCCACACTTTTTCTCTTTACAATATGGGGCCGTTCAAGTATTACGTAAGCAGATTTATTACAATTATTTACCCCCCCACCCCCCTTGTCAGCAAAAGTAAGCAAAGCTCTTACCCCTCCCCCCCATTCTTACGTAAACATTGGTACCTGAATGCATTTTATTTTTTAATTGATTCATGAGCTGCAGATTTAATTCTAGAAATAAGAAAATAGATTTAGGTTAGTGGACTCTAAAAACACACATATGCGTAAAAAAATAAATAATTTGCTGACGTAATCACAATCTAGACCCCCCCACCCCCCAGGTCATCAAAAATAAGCAAAGGATAAACCCCCCCGCCCCCCTATAGTGCTTACGTAATACTTGAACGGCCCCTATGTACTTATTTAAATAAACTTGTTTCATGAGTAGGTAATTGTTTTGCTAATGAATTTTTAATTCCTAAATCTGCCACCGGACACCCAGTACTATCCCCATATTTTATTTATTTACAAGCAGGAATCCTTAGGAGCTCTAACGATTCTTCAAATAGAACATTTAGTATGGAGATATTAGAATAAAAACAAATAAATTAATAAATAAACAAGTGTTCTGACCCATTGCAGTATTTTGTGGGTGTAAACTAATAAAACTGATCTGGGATAATAAACTTTTAAAAGACAGGGCTATTTATAAGTATAACCCAAAACATCATATAAACATGTGAACCAAAATACTCCAGAATATGAACCAAGTAAACAATGATGGTATAAAACAAGTGAGTGCCTACGTCAATGTTGGATAAATGCCAATGTTCCCAAAACAACGAGCACATGGCCACACAAGATTACTATTGATTGAATAGAAAATTATCGCTGAACTCACCTTGTTCCATACATGTTACCACTGAAAGTTGCTGTCTCTATAAACTCTCCTCGTTCCACAGCACCGAGCATTTTGTCTTTTGTACTGAAATGGTAGTGTACTCCATCGGCCTCGCCGGGTCGTGGGCTTCTCGTCGTGTGCGAAACACTAAATCCAAATCTATCCGGAAATTCTTTCAGAAGGCGCTTCAGTAAAGTGCTTTTCCCAGAGCCTGAAGGCCCACATAATACCAAAGGACGTGGCCCCTTCTGAACCATTGTTGAAAAAACTGGGGAAAATTAATTAAATTAGAAAAGCCGCGCGAAGAAAATTGTTTGCACAGAATAATGTCAAGCACTACGACTTACATTTTATGAAATTCGTACTGGTTTTGGAAATACGCAGAGCGATATAATAATAGTTTTAGTGTAATTTAATAAAAAAATCACTCAAGTTTTTTAATTGAAAGATTTTATGAATCAACAATCGTGCTCTGCGTACCGTGCGTACAGCTATATGACTGGTCTGGTACTGCCACAGAGCTATTACAACTAGAGAGATAGCGCTGTTGTCGCTTGAGGCAATTCTCAACCACAAAAATGTATGGAAAAATGCCCAAAGCTGTCAAAACTCTCAAATTTTTTATCTGTGGTCCTTCCACCACCTTCTTTGGTGTGGTGAGTATTGGCCTCGGGGTCTCTCCCCTTTGCCAAGGCTGGGCGCCAGAGGCTACGACCTCTGGGGAATATGGTTTGCCGCCGGTGCCAGATGGCCTCTCAGTGGCTTTTAGGCGTGAGACGTATCGGTCTTTGCGTTTACGTCCATTGTATTACTCTTTTTTTTTGCTTTAACTATGTTTTAGTAACTTCCTCGTTGTTGGTATTGCTATCGTCGTCATTTTCACGCAAAATCTTGCGAGGGAGCGCGCGATGTGCTTTGACGTCAGGTGGGCGTGTGTGTAGAGGGGCAATATTTCTCAGATGGGGGTGCGGCCCGTTGTCGGCGCGGTCGTACATACCGCGAGCCAATCGAGCCACGAATTCCCCCACTGACTCAATTCCAACGTCCCGGGCGATTACGTCGTTCCGGACGTATCGCCCAGCTCCGGTGCACATCCTTAGGGAGACATTCTGAACGATCTGTAGACGTTTTCTCTGGCTTTCTGAACATAAGGCACTCTCAAATATGAATTGGAATTTGACACTACTGAGAGAAAAACACGGCAACTAGCCACTGAATCGAGATATTTTTCATGTCTCTTTCAAGCTCATGCCATATTAAATCACTGCATCTATTTCTTTCTTTTCTCGATCGACCACATTATCCCTCTGGAATCTCTGTGGGTACTGCTTAGGCTAATACTGCTATTGCTATCATAAAAAAAAGACAGACACTGACAGAACAGAATGCCAATTTGTCAAAAATTTACAAATTCATGCAGTGATTCCAGATTGGGAAATTGAAATATAGTGCAGGCTATCAGAAATTACAGTATTTTCATTATAATACAGTATTTTTTTAAAAGAAAATACAGTAGATTATGGAAACAATAGATAAAAAACACACACACTTTTAGAAGTTTATATTGCCTGAGAAGACAAAGTCAGCTAAGAGTCTCAGTTTTCACTTCACTGCTTCGATTTTATGTATAGATGTTGATTCTCCTCTACACGTTGCATTTTTTAATAAATCTTGAGAATACCTGGTACATCTGGTTCTACTTTGAGATTTTTATAGGGGGTATTTTTCGATCAAAATGGGAGAAAATGAGCAGGGGGGCAATTCTGTTAGCCGACCTCTTTACTGAAGTGAGACGTTCTTGAATCTCTCTCGTTTTTCTGACAGTTCTGACAGCTCAAAACTGTCAGAAAAACGAGACAGGTTCAAGAACGTGTCACCTTAGTAACGAGATCGGTTGACAGAATTGCCCCGCAGGAGCTCTATTTACCACCCGTTTCCAATAATATTTGACAAAATCGTTTAGCAAGATTTGTGAGTTCCTATCAACCAAATCAATTCAGGAGCGAGTCGAGATATGGGCTTTTGAAGATTCAGATGCGGTTTTTTTTCTTGGTACATAAATATTTGATGCGAAATAATACTATAAACCTTTTATATTTATTTTGAATAAAATTCAGAATTACGATTAATTTATAAAAAGATTTCATATATATTCACATTTATATTTATATTCGTTAATTGCACAATATAATAAATTTTTATATTTTTTTATACAATACAAAGATTTAAATAGATTTTGTATCAATAAAAAGTACAGTGATTTCATACACTTTGTTCACCATAAAACAGTGTACAGTAGATGAAGTAACATTACAGTAAATCTGCTGCAATTACAGTGCATCTGGAAACACTGGAATCATGTCATGAGAGAATGGCATTAAATGTATTGCCAGAACATTAGTTAACAAAATATTTTGGAGCAAGTATGGCAAAATTGAGCGAAATATAGTCGATCAGTCACAGAGATACAATAGGGATAAATATTAATGTTAAGGCCACAGATTTATAAGCAGATTAATAATGCTGTTGTCACCTTAGGCAATTCACAACCACAAAAATGCATGGAAAATCTTTCCAAGCTGCTGTCAAAACGGTAAAACTTTAAAATTTGACGTTTATTACAAATAATAATCGGCCCAGTACGAGTCGGACTCGCACACGGAGGGTTCCGTACTGAATGGGAGCCCCCCTTAAATATTAATTTAATTTTATTATTGAAGTGAAAATACAACTAAAGATTCTGTGAAAATTTCCTCTACCTGTTAGAGCGAAAAACGGCTAAAAAATCAGGTTTGTTATATAGCCTACCTTAATTATACATTTTATTCTGTTTTTAGTATTTGTTGTTATGACGGCAATAGAAATACATCATCTGTGAAAATTTCAGCTTTCTAGCTATAACTGTTCATGAGATAAAGCCTGGAGACAGACAGACGGACGGGTCCCGTTTTTAACCTTTGGGTACGGAACCCTAAAAACTACTCATTTTAAGTTTACGGAACCTCATTTAGCAGCCATGAATACGTAACTTTTACGTGTTACACCTAAAAACTTGTCTGGAGGCAATGGAGATGGCTAGCACAGGACGGAAAGATTGGCGAAAAAGAGAGGAGGCCTATACTCAGCAAGGGGTGGAACAGGCTGAATAGATAATCATTAAACTATAGAATAGAATCATTAAACTGGCCACTATTTCGGTTTTTAAATGTATGAACTCGTTAGAGCGGTGCCACGCTATCAAGGGAGGGTCCAGCCATTAATTTAGGGGAGGGGGTTATCAAGTTGTAGTAATTAGTTGGCGGAAATTACGCGACATTAGCGTTCATATTTACGTTTTTTCAATAAATCGTTTCAATTCGGGATTATAAGTACCTACTTAAAAAAGCAAAGGAAGCCGAACCCTTCCGAGAGAGCGCGAGCGAAGCGAGCGCGAAAATTTTTCAGTTTTTATTGAAATTTTATATCAGACATGAGCTTTAAAGAACGTTTTACCGCGAATATGCGAGTAATATGCGATAAGTTTACTATATTTTTTTTTAATTTTGAAACATAAGTACAACTCCATTGACAAAAATATGCGCGAACGCAGCGCGGGCGAAAATTTTTTTGTACATATTTATAACTTTTAAATTTATATGAGCAAACATGTAAACCAGGCGAGCGTAGTGGGCGCAAAAAATACGGTTTTTTGTGCTCAGTAACTTGAAAAATAATTATGGAGCAAAGGATTCGGCACTTTATTATAATGTAAATACTACTAATAATAACTGCAGAATGCATGTACAACGCAGACCAACCTACTGCTTTAATTCGCGAGCATAGGGAGTGCGAACATTTTAGGGCTTTTTCAGTAACTTCAAAATAGACATGAGGAAAAGAGAGCACTCTACTGCTATAATGCGCGAGCGCAGCGAGTTCGAACTTTTCAAGTGCAAGTGTTGCAAGTGTGAATTTTAGCTCTTACCACTCTTGCATTTGAAAAATCAAAATGTAGGACGATGATCTAAGCAAAAACCACCATCTGACCAAAGACTAACATGGTAATAATAAAGGTATATATTATAATCATTAGGACAAGTAGTAAACATTACATTGTGTAGCATGTGGCGCAGGTGTGCGGCCTGCCTAAAATGAAGCATTCGTCAGCATCGTCAGTTTTTTGGACCCGACTCTTTGATCTTTCTTCAAGCCACATTCGCATTTCGATCGTGTAGAAAAGCCATATTTGTAATTCTCCATAGATTTAAGCTTCCGGTATTGAAATGATCTATGGTTTTTCGTCGGATGTGGTACTCATTTATATAACTTTTAATGTTTATCCCATTGAAGGAAATTTTATAAAGCCATTGAATCGAATATCACTTTGTGTTTTGAGTATTTCCTAAATCAAATTTTAAAACAACATTGCAGCAGCATTATAAGTTACGAAATGATTAACTTAAAAAAAAAAAAAACAACCAATCACAGAGTTACCAGCTGATTGCTTTCGACCAATGGCTCGTTATCGTTCGAAATTGATTTGAACTTCATTTTAGCCGTTATTTTCTTTCAGTTTCAATAAGTCAACAACGAGACAAATCACAAACAATTTCGTAGAATTAAATCAGTCAGCAGTGCTTGTGCTAGATTATACTTTGGTGGCCGCCGTAGCTGGAAACTTACATGTGATTAGAGCATTATATCTGCAGTTCAGCCTAGAATAAATATGGAGGTGGCCCGAAGACACAGAGCGGTGAGTTTGCTTCGGTTAGTTTATTTCTACATACATTAAAAATCACCCTAGCCGTATTAATAATACTGTGTACTGTTAGGCGATGATCCAAGACCAAGAAAATGTGAACGTCGTTCGGGGCAAACCTGCCATGCCACTGCCTAAGAAGAATGGCGCTTATACGCGTGCTCTCGGAGAAATTAACGCCAACGTCCAAGTTCAGCGTGACATTAACGTCGGCAAAGTCGCAGTCGCCAAAGCAGAGTTTGAGAAGAAGGCCAGTTTGGGCAGAGCCAGAAGGTGAGTTCATTAGAACAATATATGGTAAATATGTACCCTCAATCATGAGACAATAAAAATGCATTTTTTTAATGTATTTTCAATATTTAGCAAGAAATCTTATTTATTGCTTTACCTGGGAATGTCTAGATTTTTCAATATGTTTTCTGCTATTAGCAGCTGTTCTAATTCGAGATCTAATCGATAAATGATTTCAATCTACCCACATATTCATTATTCCACAATAGTATGATTAAAGTAATATTATTTTGTAATCAGCCAACATCAATCTGTACCTAATTCTTTACTATGAAATCTGACAAGGTGGTAAAATTTACTACAAAATTTTACCATCTTCATTTTGTCCCTATAGAGCCACACATCAAACGGAAGAAAAAAAGTAGGTAGTGATGAAACAGTGTTGATGATTCCAGGCTAGCATTTGTAATGACAGACACATAACTAAATAACTAGGTACCTAATTCTTCAAATCACAACTTTCATTCTTCATTTTAAGGTTTTTATCTGTTTGGAGCTCCAGAAGAGATAGCCTAAAGCAGAAAAAAACATTTTTTTCTACAAAGGCAATTCTTTATCAGAGAGGGTAAATAATATTTTTTATTGTTGTGACAGCTACAACCATGTCCAATCTAAAATCGACACGGGGCTCGCAGGGAAGCCGTCCATCAATGTACAGCCGACTGCCCGGCCTCCGCTACGTCGTGAAGAGAGTACAGCGGCGCATGCTGCTAAGGCCTTACGTGCTAAAAGAGTAAGTTTGTATAGGGGTGTTATCCCTACATCAGAGTGAGCAGAGTCACTGTGAGCTGGCCCAAGATCTTTAATATAGCTAAGCAGTAATCAACATCAGCACACATATTGGGCTTATACATTAAATAGCAAATATATTTATTTATATAGCACAGTATACTCATTATGAACAACTTGAAGAAATTAATTCAACACTAAAGTTATGGCTTACATTTTGTTACAAGTACATGAACTTTTTGTTCCTGATAATTGCTGTCATGTCTGAGCCATCCATCAACATCTACCTGTAGATATCTTATGGCTGAAATGATGATTAATTAGTAGTTCTCAGTATGTAAATCATTTGAATGTTTTTTTTTAACCCCCGACGCAAAAGAGGGGTGTTATAAGTTTGACGTGTCTGTTTGTCTGTCTGTCTGTCTGTGGCATCATAGCGCCCGAACCACTGAACCGATTTCAGTATAGTTTTTTTTTGATGAAAGGAGACTTAATCGAGAGTGTTCTTAGCTATGTTTTATAAAAATCGATTGAGCCGTTTAAGAGTTATGGTGGGTTAAAGTGAGGATGGAAGAACCAAAATTCTACAAATGTTTGTTGAAGTGTTTTGGTGTGGGGGGTTTTTTAAATTTTTAAATCTAGATCCCGGTCACAAATCATTAATTTTATGATGATTATTTAAAATGTTGTATTCAATAGTATGCTTCTGGAACCAATGTCTGGAGCGGTTTTTGTAGTTTAAGTGGAAGAAATGTCTCCATTTGAGTTCAAAATCTTAGAATCAATAGACTGTAAAATATCACCTATTTAAATTTATTCACAAAAGGATATTGCAGAAAGTAACATTTGCACACTTATAATACTCAACATTTTGTTCCAACCCAGGCATCTATGAAAGAATCCACGAAACCAACCATCAAAGAACCATCAGTCACCATAAAAGAGTCCAAGAAAAATAACGAAATCAAAGAGAATAAAAATAAAGTCTGCACAAAGGCCATATTGAAAGATCCTGCGGAGTCATTGGGAAAGTTGAAAATTGGAGAAAAACAATCGATTATAAATGTAAATAAGCTGAAGGGGACAGCGGAAGAATATTCGGATCTGAGTGTGGAGCTCCCCGCAGACATAGAAGATATTGACGCTGGAGACTGTGATCCTCTTATGCTTATGACTGCGTATATTAAAGATATTTACAGGTATTTAATGGAATTGGAGCTGAAATACCCAATTGAACCTGACCACTTAAAGAATCAGGTGAGTCATGTCTTTTAAGTTTTTTTTCAATTTAGCTTTCTATATATTTTGCTTTCTTTTTTAGGGTTCTGTAGTGAAACAAGGAACCCTTATAACTTCATTGTGCTTGGCTGTCTGTCTGTCCGTCCACCACATTTATGAACCATATCGCATGAAATTGGAGATTATGATAATATAGATCTCAATCAAAAACAAGATTTTTTTTTAAAATAGTGTAATTACACGTTACACGCCACGCGGCCCACCGTCGAGCTTACCACACCTTTCCGTTCAGGCCACGCCAAAATCACCCAAGGGTCATTTTCAATATCTTGAAATTTTTATTGCAAAGTTTAACAAATGGGGTAATTCGCTTAGAAAATAATAATCGGCCAAGTACGAGTAGGACTCGCGCATGGAGGGTTCCGTACTGTATGGGAGCCCCCCATAACTATTTATTTTATTTTAATTTTACTATTGAAGTGAATATAAAACTAAATATTCTGTGAAAATTTCAAGCATCTGTTACCATTATTAATATAGAGCGAAAAACGTCTAAAAATTCAGGTTTGTTGTATGGGAGCCTCCCTTAAATATTTATATTATTTTCTTTTTAGTATTTGTTGTGATAGCGGCAACAGAAATACTACTACAGCTAAAAATTTCAGCTGCCTAGCTATCATGGTTCATGAGATACAGCCCGGTGACAGACAGACAGACAGACGGACATCGAAGTCTTAGTAATAGGGTCCCGTTTTTCCCTATGGGTACGGAACCCTAAAATGAGCAACTTCTACCGTGTATTTTAAGAGATATAGCCAAAAAGCTATTTATAATTCAATAGGCAAAATCGTTCAGCAACTTAATCCTAACAAGATTTGCGAGTATGAACCAAATCGGCCAAGAGCAAGTCAAAATAATTTATGCTTATGAAGATTCATTTAACACATCAGGCCCCACGGCCCACCGGTGAGCCTAGCTGTGAGCATGCTAGAAATTTATAGTTACAAGGGTTACCGTTTGGAGAACTACTAGTATGTATTTATAAATTATGTTTTTGAAGTTTTTTAAAGTCATTGACTTGTTGTCCTGACTGTTTTTAGAGTAACCCTAGCGTTTTGCTTAGCTAGTCTTGAATAAAAGTGAACTTATCCATTGTATTTTAGAGTCCAAATCATCTACAGGGCCACACGGCTTACTTAGATTCTCGTATTGTTTGATAGCTGCTGTCTTCAGCCTGTGGAGTGTTAATGTCTAAGGTCTGAAAAGTCAGTGGTGTGAAAATTCCCACAAGTCCCAAAGGACTTGTATGGGACATACCGGGCTAGTTTGCGCGCCACGAAGTTATTTAGTAGTTAGTATGAGTTATTTTCGTGGCTTTTCGTGGTGGCATGCTCCATAGGAGGATTTGATGCTCTCATGCCAGGATTTGAACTAAAAAAACCTCTCGCTTATAGGGCGAGCTTACTAGCTCGTGGTATTTTCATCATCATCACAGTCATAGCCCAAACTAGTTAGACGGGCAAACTCACGCTACCAAGCGTTTCTTTCATTAAATATTTGGATGTTTCCATTTCAGAGTATTGTGACGCCTAGGATGCGGTCGATGCTACTAGACTGGCTCGTGGAGGTCCACCAGCAATTCAAGCTCCTACTCGAAACGTTCCATTTGACTGTCGGCATCATCGACAGATATTTACAGGTAAAATACTTCTAAATAATTTAGGTATAGTCCGAATCAAAATTCAGCATCTGAACACGAGGCGAGTCATTGCGCAGTAGTAAAATCACCGTTCACGGGTAGGACTACGTCCTGCAGTGGACCATTAAAAGGCTGATACAGTACAGTACATTACAAATTCGTTATGTCAGCTGCGGGAGAAGCAGGGATGTGTTCAGCTTGCAGGTAACTAAGCTAAGGCTCTAAGGTTGCCTGGCAGAGATCGCTTTCAGCGATAAGGCCGCCTCTTGTTACACGCTATAGTTTTAATGTTTTTGTTATCCGTGTTATTTGTGCTCTTTGTGTTAACAATAAAGAATATAATATCTATCTAACTTCACAGATTCCGAGATGTTTGATTCAATCTATATAAAATTGCCTTAAGAATTCCATCTATGTATAATAATGGTATTTATTAGGGGAGAGAGTGCTGATTTTGTTTGCTTATGTAAGCCAAGTAATTTTGGAACTACTACATACTATTTTGAACAAAAAAACATTTTAAGTACTAGATTCATATCGATCGTGCCGATTTATCTTCTTTAATTAACGAACATATATCTGGGTTACTATTGTAGTCATAGAATGTCGTAAGATCTACTTCCACACAATCCCACTCCTAAAATATTACTGTCGTCGTAAGCCTAACACACCCTGTAGATCTTCAATAAGACCAGTCGGAAGTGGCTTGCATCCACAGTCCGTTGGTTGTCGCACAGTACTTATTAGCCGACTTCAAAAAAGGTAGTTCTCAATTTGTATATAAGTATCTTACACTATTACTTTTCCAAATTCTGAACCAATTTTGATGATTCCTTTTGTGTTTGGTAGATCATACTTCATATATATTTTATCGAAATTGGTTGAGCTGTTTTTGATAAATCAGCAGTAATCTAAAAATGACGTATGTAATCGATTTGAGCGGAACTAGTCCTATTTTGTCTGATTGAAGTCCATCCATAAGGTAGATGGATGACCTTATTAAGACTGCGAGATCACTCTGTATGGAAGTCGCTACCAACCGGTCTTATTGGAAATCTTTAGGGTAGGCCTATGTCCAGCAGCGGGCATCCTATGGCTGATGGATGGAAGTCGGTGGTGCCATTTTTGGCAAACAATATTTATTTTAGTTTTCCCAAATGTAACATTACAGGTAGCCCCAAACGTGCAACGGAATAAGCTTCAGCTGATCGGCGTGACTGCCTTATTCATCGCATGCAAGTACGAAGAGGTGTACGTTCCGGACATTGAGGACTTCGTCTATATAACAGACAGCGCTTACACGAAGAAGGAGGTGATACGGTGTGAGCAAGAGATCATGACAAAGCTGACCTTCTGTCTTGCCAGGCCGATACCGCTCAGCTTTCTTAGAAGGTGACTATAAGCACAATAATACTATATAATATAATATGTATAAATAATTTTAGTACCTTTTTGGCCAGTATCTGTGTTTCTTTTCGCTTGGATTGTGTGGGGTGCGTTAAAGGCCGAATCATACAAGTCTGCGGGTGTGAAGTTAGTTACAGGCTGCGCAACATCCAACCCTGACTATAGGTCACATAAAGCTGCGCGTTGAATAGATATTGCGTATAGACAGCGTCACACAATTTGGCGGAAATGAAGTTAGCTACAAGCTGCACAATATCTAATCAACGTGCGGCTTTATGTGAGCTTCAGTCAGGATTGGATATTGTGTAGCGTGTAGCTAACTTCATTTCCGCCAACTTGTGTGACGCGGCTTATAGCTAACTTCAAATCCGTCGACTTGTATGATTCGCCCTATGCTGATTTGTTGTTTATTCAGATGTGCTATTCTAAATCTGATTTTTCAAACGTTTAAAGAGATAGTAAGCCCGATTACAGAGGCGCCAGCGTAACTATATTAGCTAAATAGCATAGTTCTGTTTCTTTTTTACTTTAGGCATTCGATAGAGAGAACGCTTTTTACGTTGCTATTTAAGTTACGCTGGCGCCTCTGTAATCGGGCTTATTGTCGATGTTATAAGTTTTTCAAAGTTATGACACTAGATCTATCTACAGTTACTGTACAGCTTTAGAGGCGTTACAACAGAAGCAGATAATCAGTAATCACCACAAAATAAATAATAGCAAATATATTTCTCTCTGTAATAAAGTAAGTTCGTATAGGCCGGGTGGCTAGCCCTGGTGTCAGAGTTTTTAGGCTGCTTGAAGCCTTTGACATGGCTAAATGGTGAAAGCAACTTTAAATAAAAGGTATAAGTACTTATGCACTCATTTAATTATTCCACAGATTCATCAAAGCGGCGCACGGCAACTCGAAGCAGCATCACCTAGCGAAATACTTCGTCGACCTCTGCCTCATAGACTACTCGATGTCACACTACCGACCTTCGCTACTCTCTGCCGCCGCCATTTGCCTATCAGTATACCTGCTGTCCAACCAAGACATGGAAGAAATCTGGACGCCATCCATGGAGTATTACACCAGCTACACATTTGGTGACATCAAACCCGTTGTAATAAAGCTTGCGAAGATTGTAAGCAATGTGGAAAATTCCAAATACAAGGCGGTTTACAACAAATACCAAGACGCTACGTTGGCCAAAGTGTCCACTTTGGCCCAGCTGAAGAGCGAGTGGCTTTACGTTATAGCGGACACTAATATAGATTCAGAATAGTAGTTAAGCCTGCTACGAGGTGACTAATGTTTAATTTGTAAAGTTATTTTGTAAAGCTGATCTGATGCTTTGATAGTGAAGTGCGAGTTGTGTTGTTTACTGCTCAGCAGAATTTAGACTTAGACTTGGCGCTACCATTGAAGTCGATGTTAAAAATTGGAACTAATTTTGGAAATTTGAAACTAAAGTTTCTAGCTTTATTCTTATTTTTTATTTGACGAGTCATCCAATTATCTCTATTGTTGACTGCAGACAAACTTGACTCTTATATGTAATCTGGAAACTGAGATTGAAACGTCTCTTTCTCCTATCGGACTCGCTACCCATGCACCCAATGGCTTTACCCCACCGGTGGGTGTAGGGGTAATTCCTGTTCACCCGTGTACCCACTGCGTCAAGGTTGGAATTATGTAGAAAAATATCGATTCATTTTGTCGAAAATGTTAATATGAACAATAAAAAGTTCCCCCGCCACGATAAGTCACTTGTTTATTAATACTATATTTATACTATTAGACATAATAAACGGATAAATTACGTTAATAATTATAAAGAGACATTCATAAGGTATATTATTCAGAGAAAAATCTAACCAAGGTGATTATAAGTCGGAAAGTATGTTTTAAATTTTAAAAAAGTTGGTAAATCGGTAGGGGTAGCGAGTCTTCTATCGGACTTCAATAGTGGTGTGGAGAAATTTCAATTGGCTTTATTTTTATATCCAGTGTTCGTTAGATAAAACCGAAGCGCAGTAAGGAAATAGTGACAAAGTGCGGTCCGAATTGCACTAAGAGATCGTCAAACATTTCTTATTCATGTCGTTCATTTTCACTTCTGCTGGCAGCGTCAGTGAGCGTCATTTCACTAATTTCTATCCGTAGTCTTATTCGGACTGCACTATGACTACCCGCGTTTGTTTGTTTCACGGAAACCATGTCACGTATAGACCGAATCAACTTCTAGGCGTCTGTAAAGTTAGCTACAAGCTGCGCAGGTCCCCTCTCTACGCGCAGCTGACTACGAATTTGCTACTGCGCGCGCAATCACTCGCCTCGTGTTTATGAACGCAAAGAAGTTTGATCCGACCTGTAGTTCATTAAAATTATTTTCCATGACAAGACCATAGAGAAGCTTAGCATACGACTACGAAAAGAGTTTTGTCGACGTGTGAAAAAGTGACAGATAAATACTTCACCATAACTCTGTCTCGTCTGACACGTCGAAAGAATTATTTCGTGGTATAGGCCGCGCCTCACAAGTTGACGGATGTGAAGTTGGCTACAAGCTGCGCAATAGCCAATCAAATGCGGCTTTATGTTAGCTTCAGTCAGGTTTGGATATTGCGCAGATTGTAGCTAACTTCACATCTGCCAATGGCGCGGCCTATACGTATATTGGCCCGGCTGGTGCACTAGAAAATGTGCCCATTTTCTTCGCTCTCATTAGACATTTCGGGAGTGTGACTGATAATTCTAGTTTTACTGAATATCCTAGTTCGCACTTCATTGTCGTTCAAGCCACCTGATAAGGGACTATTGTATCACGATCGAGATTTATGCATGACAGCTTTCGATTGACAGAATCGTGCGCATCAAAATAGGGTTCCAAATGCGACGTAAATGATGTATGTAGTGATGTATTTTATATTGACTGAACGCTTTATAGGTTTGTTTAAGGTAAGTACCTGTCTTATTATATTAGTGATACATATAATTTAGAAATAGTTTAAATTTTTTTACGTAATGTAAGGCGGATTTTAAACGTTAAATAATTTTTAGATATTCGTTTTATGAATTATGTATGTTATTTTGCCATTAATATGTGTATACTATTTATTGACTACTCTGGCATTTTGATGGCTGGACAGGTATTTTTACGCGTATGTATGTATGTAGGGAGCATGACCGTTTCGAATTGTGTATTTTTGATGCAACTGGAAAAAAACCTCGAATGGTCCTCAAAAGTAACGTTGCAAATTCACTTGCGGAAGTTGTATTGTTTTTATTTATCGCTGTATTGTTGCTTTGCAAAATTCAGGGCTTATTCTTTTAATTATAAACAATCTTTAATATGGGACTAATCCCGAAAAATCTCAGCTGTTAGTCAGTAAGTTCATCAGCTGTCGATAAAAAAAATGTGGTACACATTTTCTTTGATCTCATAGATGGTGGTACCCACAGTAAAAGTTTTCATAATGATGTGTATAATTTTAAACCTATGAAGTTCCTTACACTTTGCAAAGTAACATCTTTTGTCTCATTTGCCTTTTCAGTCTTTAAATCTTATATATTGTGGGAACTCCAGTGATTATATTTTTATGACATTTTCTATTTTGTATTTATTACATACATATGACAATTTTAAATGTATGATTTGTTTGCTATCGAATGACTATTGACAATTCAGTTAGTTATTTTTTTGACAAGATGAGATTCTAGAAATAGATATTCTATAAATAGAAGGTGGCAGACAGGCACGTGTATAGACAGAATCATACAAGTCGACGGATTTGAAGTTAGCTACAGGCTGCGCGATATCCAATCCAGGCCGAAGCTGCTTAAAGCTGCTCGTTGATTGGGCTTCGCGCAAGCTGTAGCAAACTTCACATCCGCCGACTTGTATGATTCGACCTATAACACTTCACAAGGCAAACAAACATATAGCTCGTCTTAAAAATTTAAAAAAGAAACCTATTTTATTGACTAAATTTTTACAGTTGCAGGCGGCGTCCACAAGTTGACGAAAATTCCGCCAACTTCTGTGACGCGGCATGTACAAAAAGTTATTTTTCTTGAGGGTTTGCAACTTCAGTTGTAGAGATTCGGTAGCGAATAAACTATATTTTCGCATTATTTTACTATGGAAACAGACTTCTTATACACGACCAAAATCACGTCTATACTATTAACTTTCGTGTGGATTTAATTTATAAGAACATAATTGTATGTAATAGGTTGAATTTGTTGCGAATAAATGGATTTTTGTACAAGGGTCGTTTGAATTTTTAAAGTTTGCTTTGCTAGGTTGCTATGGCTAAATAAAACTTGGAGTTCTTGGGGTCTGTGATGTCAACTATGGGCCAAATCCATGGATGTATTAGGGTCAAAAATCCTTGACCTAATCATACAAGTCAGCGGTTATGAAGTTAGCCACAATCAACGTGCAGCTGTAGGTGAGCTTCAGTCAGGATTTGATATTTCGGAGGACTTCATATCCGCCGACTTGTATAATTCGGCCTATACAAGCTGCATTTATCCCCTCTCTTGCGTCGCTAACATATGTATATTACCAGTACCGACTCGTAGTCACACCAGATTATCACACCAGTATGACAAACAGGATTTTTTTTCACTACCGACTCGTAGTCACACCAGATTATCACACCAGTATGACAAACAGGATTTATTTTCTCGTTTGTCACACTACTGATTTTTCAACAACATGTATACAATAAGTGCTAGTGCTGTACCTACATTATAAAGTCGGTTTGCTGACTTTCGTTTTTGCCGACTATTTTTTACTTTTAGTTATATTTCTGCCGAATTTTTCACAATTTGGTAGGTAGGTATTTTCAGAAAATTTTCTTTTCTCAATAAAAATAAAATAAAACTAGTACAAATGGAATAATATGTTATATTTGTAGTAAGTAGTGCAAGCTTTACTATACATAAAAACAGAATCTAACGAATTGAGTGGGGAAAAAATTAAACAGTTCACACCATACATGGCCCGACAATGGCTAAATGATGAACAATATGTCGCCGACTGGAATGTAGTTGGTCAAAGGCACAGAACCAACAATGTATGTGAAAGTTGCCCAATTAAATAAAAAGATAAATAATAAAATCGGCCAAGTGCGAGTCGGACTCGCGCACAAAGGGTTCCGTACTGTATGGGAGCCCCATTCCTCTTGCCGTTATTAATAGCGAGCAAAAAAGTCCTAAAAATCACGTTTGTTGTATGGGAGCCCCCCTTAAATATTTATTTTATTCAGTTTTTAGTATTTGTTGTTATAGTGGCAACAGAAATACATCTGTGAAAATTTCAGCTAAAGTAAGTAAGTAAGTTCGTATAGGCCGGGTGGCTAGCCCTGGAGTCAGAGTTATTAGGCCGCCTGAAGGCCTCTGACATGGCTAAACGGTTCAAACAACCGGGGCCTACAATTTAACGTGTCATCCGAGCCACGTATAATTTCACCTGCCTAGCTATCATGGTTTATGAGATACAGCCCGGTGACAGACAGACGGACATCGAAGTCTTAGTAATAGGGTCCCGTTTTTACCCATTGGGTACGGAACTCTAAAAACTAGGTAACCATACTAAAATTATTAACAGTATTATTCAATCAAAGGGAAATAATTATACAAAAAAAGAAGGGTCGACCAAACTGATAAGATATTTTTTTAATTTCCTGCCAACTAAAACTCTTAAATGGTGAAATAACATTGGTACATTTCCTTGAAACAAGCGATAAATAAATAAGCTAATACATAACTTGAAGGTTTTTTTACAAACTAAGTATAATAACTAGGACAGCACTAGTTAGGATAAAGGGTGCGGAAAAATCAGTAGTGTGACAAACGAGAAAAAAAACAGTACCGACTCGTAGTCACACCAGATTATCACACCAGTATGACAAACAGGATTTTTTTTCTCGTTTGTCACACTACTGATTTTTCCGCACCCTTTATCCTAACTAGTGCTGTCCTAGTTATTATACTTAGTTTGTAAAAAAACCTTCAAGTTATGTATTAGCTTATTTATTTATCGCTTGTTTCAAGGAAATGTACCAATGTTATTTCACCATTTAAGAGTTTTAGTTGGCAGGAAATTAAAAAAATATCTTATCAGTTTGGTCGACCCTTCTTTTTTTGTATAATTATTTCCCTTTGATTGAATAATACTGTTAATAATTTTAGTATGGTTACCTAGTTTTTAGAGTTCCGTACCCAATGGGTAAAAACGGGACCCTATTACTAAGACTTCGATGTCCGTCTGTCTGTCACCGGGCTGTATCTCATAAACCATGATAGCTAGGCAGGTGAAATTATACGTGGCTCGGATGACACGTTAAATTGTAGGCCCCGGTTGTTTGAACCGTTTAGCCATGTCAGAGGCCTTCAGGCGGCCTAATAACTCTGACTCCAGGGCTAGCCACCCGGCCTATACGAACTTACTTACTTACTTTAGCTGAAATTTTCACAGATGTATTTCTGTTGCCACTATAACAACAAATACTAAAAACTGAATAAAATAAATATTTAAGGGGGGCTCCCATACAACAAACGTGATTTTTAGGACTTTTTTGCTCGCTATTAATAACGGCAAGAGGAATGGGGCTCCCATACAGTACGGAACCCTTTGTGCGCGAGTCCGACTCGCACTTGGCCGATTTTATTATTTATCTTTTTATTTAATTGGGCAACTTTCACATACATTGTTGGTTCTGTGCCTTTGACCAACTACATTCCAGTCGGCGACATATTGTTCATCATTTAGCCATTGTCGGGCCATGTATGGTGTGAACTGTTTAATTTTTTCCCCACTCAATTCGTTAGATTCTGTTTTTATGTATAGTAAAGCTTGCACTACTTACTACAAATATAACATATTATTCCATTTGTACTAGTTTTATTTTATTTTTATTGAGAAAAGAAAATTTTCTGAAAATACCTACCTACCAAATTGTGAAAAATTCGGCAGAAATATAACTAAAAGTAAAAAATAGTCGGCAAAAACGAAAGTCAGCAAACCGACTTTATAATGTAGGTACAGCACTAGCACTTATTGTATACATGTTGTTGAAAAATCAGTAGTGTGACAAACGAGAAAATAAATCCTGTTTGTCATACTGGTGTGATAATCTGGTGTGACTACGAGTCGGTAGTGTATATTACTACTGCGTAATCACTCATCTCGTGTTCACAGACCCAAGAGGTTTTATTGATTAAAGTAGATTCCTATGATAACTTTCCTATTAGTTTATAATTATTAAGGTACTTGTAGTAAGTATTTAGTTACTCCTTAGCGCTATGGCAATCGAGCGTGTGGTGGTCGAAACAAACTCCTTGGCGGCTGTAAAGTTAGCTACAAGTTGCGCGAAACCCAATCCTCGCACAGCTGTTAAGTGAGCTTCAGTCAGGATTGGGTTATCCGCAGCTTGTAGCTAACATCACACCCGCCAAGAAGTTTGATTCGGCCTATAAACAAAATAGTCACGAGCTCTTACGTAGGAAAAATATCTATCAAAATCTCAAAATGTGGTTTTATCAAAAATCTGCATCTGCAGCACAAAATCTTAGCTCACATAAAACAGCTGATGTAATTTTTCAGATGCCGCATTGTTTTTGATCGATATTTTTTCGCTTGTCACTTGTTTTTTAGGGTTCCGTACCCAAAGGGTAAAATCGGGACCCTATTACTAAGACCCCGCTGTCCGTCTGTCTGTCACCAGGCTTTATCTCAAGAACCGTGATATGAGTCCTTTATAGTTCTAATAAAATTCCAATATAAAATAATTTCCAAAGACCCAAAAGACAAGTGGCGTTTGGTTAACCTTGAAAATACTTAAACTTCATGCTTGAAATGTCTCGATTATAATCTGATACTGATAGCGTTATCGGTTTCACAATTATTATTTTTGAAGTGATTTGTCCAAGCGGAAGCTTTTTAATAATATAATTAGTTATATCAAAAGTACCTATACTCGTATCTACATATTTAGATTTTCTCATGACTTAGTAGCTTACTTTAAAATCAGCCTAAGTACCGTCTTTCTAATAAAGGACAAGTAAAAAGACGAAACGACGAGAATAGTGCGCGTCCATCCTGCCAACGGGGCTTCCCGAACTACTACTACTAGGCGCAGCCTAAAAATGTCGGTCCACTTATAAATGTACCATACCATGCCGTAATAGGAGCTTGTCAAGCAAAAAATATTTATTACTTAGAAAAGTATGAGACTATGCCCACTGCACAGTTCCGACACCGACCAGCACCGTCGCGAACAATGCACGGATTATAGTGGGCATAGTCTAGAAGCGCATCGTGTTGCTTTCCATGCCTGATACCTACGCTCCTAGAGCGGCTATGGTATGGTACGTTATGTATAGCATAGATATATAGACACCGTAATAGGGGCAAATCCTGAAGATCTTCTGGCCAGACACTATCGCCAATATAGACCTCTAGAGGCAGTGCCATGAAGATCCTGTCGATTTGCAAATACGGCGCCGTAAGTGGAGCTGGATTGGCCATACGCTGTGTAGAGAGTCGGACCACATTCCAAGGCAAGCCCTGGACTGGAATCCGCAGGGTAGACGCAAACCTGGTCGCCCAAAGCAGACATGGCGGCGCGCGGCGCTCGATAATTGCCGAAGCCAAAAGCATTGGATTAACTTGGAGCGAAATGAAACGCAAGGCCCAGAACAGACAAGAATGGCGAAGCACTGTATTAGCCCTCTGCCCCGACGTGGGGACTTAGGATAAGAAGAAGAAAAGAAGAAGAATAGGGGATTTCTCTATCAAGTGCATCTCGTCACTTATTCAACATACCTATCTTGGGTTCCAGGGGTTCCTTCTGCTGGCAGCGGTGTCGTGCCACAAGTTCGTGGTCGGTTTCTGTCTTTCTGTGTGGGCGCCGAGCTGTGCGCGTCCTTCCCGGGCCGTCTGTGCACTCATATCGTCTGCATCACGTTGTTCAGTGTCGGGTGAGTGACATGCTTGCATTAAAGGCCCCATTCACCATCAGGCCAAATGGATGGCATCCATTCGATGTTACGAGTTTTCGACTTCGTCGTTAGAAATGGCGACTTTTCGTTGGTATAGCGAGCGCTTTAGCGTCAATAATAGTTTAGCAGATTTATAGATTTATTTGATAGATAGTTGTCAGATTGCCTTCAAAAAAAATTTCGTTGAAATTTTCACAGATGACTTTTTTCTGTTGCCGCTTTAACAACAAATACTAAAAATAGAAAAAAATATTTAAGGGGAGCACCCATATGTGATACACTCACACACTCAGTTACACTACACACTTCCATTCACATCCATAACAAAAACTTATTAGTTATTTCAAAATTTTAAATTGGCATTGTATTTTATTACAATTTTTTCTTCGATTGTATAATTATGATTTAGTTCCTACTGTTATCCGGCGGAGGGCAGTGCTATTCCAAAACACAGGTTAGTTCCTAGCTTGGATGGCAATGTTTCTCAACTTGCTAAATTACCTACTGTGTTCATGACTAGTGTTAATATTATTGATAAGAAACGTTTGTTAAAGCCAATAAATTTCATTTTCATTTTTCATTTTCATACAAATAACCTGATCTTTTCGCCGTTTTCCGCTTGATAACGGCGACAGGTAGATGCTTGAAATATTCACAGAATATGCACTCCAAAAATAAATAGTTAATTTAAAATAAAACAAATAAATATTTAAGGTGGGCTCCCATACAAGTAACGTGATTTCTTGCTCGATATTAATAACGGCAACAGGAAAATGCTTGAAATATTTACAGAATATTAAGTTGTATATTCCTTTCAAAAATAAATAATTAAATTAGAATAAAATATGTTAAGGGAGAGCTGGCATACGGTACGGAACCCTTCGTGGGGGAGTCCGACTCGCTCTAGGCTGATTTTTTCTTTTACAGTCTATACCTACAGGGTATCTATGGGTGTAGTGTAGGTACTAAGTCGAAAGGAGATGATTCAGACCATCATTAGAAACTTTTATAAAAAAACCCGAAATTCTAGAAAAAAAGTCAGCTGTTTCATACATTTTATTGATTCAGAGCTGCATTTTGTAAGGAACAGCTGTTTTTTTTCTTTAATTCCGGATTGGTCCCATAGTAAAAGTTGTTCATAAGGCCTTAATTACCCTCTTTCAGCATAGTACGGGGCGAGCAGATAACCCTGTTTAGTGTAGGTATACCTTCGAATGTATGTAAAGTGTATAGGACATAGGTACCTACAACCTACCTCTAATCTCGTGGTATTGGTATTTTTGCTGAGCAGATGATGATGTCTCTACTAAAAAAGATTTCCATTACGTCCGTTCGCTGTCCACGTTATCATAATGTCAATCAGTGCACTGCTCTCGATAAATTAGAATTCTTGATCTTTAACGCTAGGAAGGGCTCAGATCCTGACAGGTTTCATTAAACTTTGCCAACTCTTCGAGTTATAAAGAGCCGATGATCGATTATTTCGTTTCTATATTTAAAATGGTATATCCGGCCATCCGTATCTGTGAATCGCTATTTTATTCTGCTACTGCTCCACCTGCATTAACGTTAATGTTGATGTCAATGTTCAAGTACGCCTAAATTAAGATGTTAGATAAATAGATAGATAAATATTCTTTATTGTTAACACAAAGAGCACAAATAACACAGATAACAAAAACTTTAAAACTATAGCGTGTTACAAGAGGCGGCCTTATCGCTAAAAGCGATCTCTGCCAGGCAACCTTTGGATGGAATAGGAATATAGAACAAGTAAAGACGTTAAAGTTTACAAAGCTATAGGTGATCGCTAAAATTAAAAGCAACGGGTAAGACTGTTTCCTAGTCATTGCTTTGGAAATATTTAGACAAATTTGATGAAAACTATTCTACAGGTTTCTTTACGTCAAAAAGTTCGCAGAGTTTTAGAACAAAAAATTAATTAGGCGGGTAATTAAGTCGAGTTAGGCATGTATGCCAGATGTCCCGGTTTTAGCCATTCGATGTCAAAATTAATGCATAAAAAGATTATATTATAATGAATATAAAACAATAAAATGTTGTGTATGAATTTGAAAATTAGTTATTTTTAATATTTGATTTTCAATACAATCTTTTGAATTCAAAGTGGCCAAAAATGACACTGAAATGGCCAAAAACCGGTACATCTATTATAAAGTCTTGCACTGACATGAACTTATACCTACCTACCTTTGGAATGGAAAATTCTATTAGAAATTTTTCAGTTCTTCTTTATTAGAATTGTTGGACATAGTCCTCCCATTACATTTTGTCGACGGTCAATTAATGAACTTTTTGTATCGTAGAGCTATTTTTATTCCATATTAAAAGAAGCTTAATATACGCAAATACTAACCCACGTTAAAGTTAAAGCATTGTAGCTACTACGAGTAAACTAAGTAGGTAGCTAGGCGCTCTTTGCAACGGGAGGTCTAGTCTCCACGATTGGGGACTTGAAAATGTGTACCTAGCTATTATATTAATTATTGGCGATTATATCGTATTCACATTTCTGCCTTCTGCCTTGAAAACTCCAGTAACTACAAAGTAGAAAGTTCTATTTTGGCCGGTCGCAATAAGCGGGCGCACATTGCCTGGGCAAAGCCTGTCGACATACCCAGCCGGTCCGCGTAGCGTTTTCCACTTTTTCTCTCCGCAAATTCGAAGAATTTATTAACGCTTGGCGGTTAGCCGAATCGTTTTTGTTCCCCTTTTTTACTCTGACCGGAGTCCTGCACTGAGACCAATGTACAAAGAAACGTGCTTTTTATTTCTAGAAACATCTGCGCGGATTAGCTATAACTTTCGAAATATGCAAAGTTTTTGGGAAGGAAGGCTATTCAGGTTTTATTATCTACTATTGAAAACTAGCTTCGCCTGTCCTATGGGAATCTTTTATTTTTCCGGGATAATAAGTAGTCATGTCACTTTCCAACCTTCTATTTTCATGTCAAAATCAAGTTTATCCGTTGATCTGTTGTTGCGTCAAAGACCATCAAACGCATGAGAGTGGTTTACAATATTAGTAAAGAAGTAATGATTTGAAAAGAAAAAAGTAGATCGGGGGACCTACTTAAAAAGTAGGTAGGTATGTGTCTCATAGAGAAATGAACAGCTATAATTATTACTTAGTACCTAGCTGTATCTGGATAGATATATAATTGCGTAGGTACTGCATACCTACGTTTTCCTGTGCTATAGAATATTGTTATGCAGTAGGTAGATTGAAGGTCTGTATCTAGATAGGTATGTACCTACCTAATGACCTATTAGAGTAAACAATCCATTTAATCCTAAGAATCATCCATAATCTGCTTTCTCTTATTAATTTTTTAGCCAAACCCAAAGGAATTACCTATTTTATTGTCCACGCCGTAGAGGTACAGTACCTACTTATCTAGTCCTAGTAGATAGGTACATATTTCGCTGGTTTTCTTTCCAAGTTCCCATTTTCTCGAGAACAGAACAAGGGGCCAGGACGGAAATCTTTTCCCATTGAATGGCCACTACAGCACGGCCAGCAAAAACCTGAAAATTGTGTCACGTCCAATAAACAGCGCAGCTATCTAGTGCGGGTGGAAAGTCACGGTGCAGTCGCAGCAGTACCGAAACTACGAGTATAGTCGGTTCTATAACCGCTGAGACCTAGGGTCGCGACGATCTTTGACGAATATAATTATCTAATAGGTTTATTTTAAAAAATATCACTATATTTTGGTAGTTTTAAAAAGATAATAAACGCGTGCTGAAAATAGGTAATAATTATGTATCATTTTTACGACTTGTGCCAAATTCTTCTATAGATTTCAACTGGTTCAATCTCAGCGGTTATGGGACGGACTGTAGCCTCTTTTGCGCCAGGTGTAGCTTCTATATTGGTATCTCGAAGATATTGGTGTATTTCTTGATGATAGTCAAATTGTAGGGTATCATAATATACATTATTGCCACTTATACTATTGAACCAATCTTGAAATAGCAAAACACTCATAGGTTAGGTATATACTCATGATATAGAATCAACCCTAAAATAGTGATTTCGCGAAAATAATAGCTTTTTCATGGAATGATACAACGAAAGGATGATGTTTATCAAAGTTGTTTACAATTTTCTCTTTCTAGCCGCAGTAGGTACTGTATCCACAGAGTTAGTATAGTCAATGCAACACCGATGGACCATGATGCATTTTTGCAACCAGTAACATAGGTACCTACGTTGTACTAATTCTCAACATAAAGAAAATTGGTCGGTCCAACTTTAATATTGCATGTTTATCTGTTTATTGACTTTGTGGAATTTAAAGTAATAACTGAAGTTGCAGTACTGTATCAACAGAACCAGCGTAGTTAATGCAACGCCGGCGGGCCATGTTGCATTTTTGCAACAAGCGCCCGCAATGTATGCACATAGTCGTTGTAATGCCGCGGAAGCCTGTCTCGTAAATATTTCCCCACGCAATTTACAGCTTTGGGAATCCTCTTAACGGAATACACGGCAGTTAGTGAGTGCCAGGCATTTATAATTTTAATTTAACGACAAATTAAAACATTGTTCCGGAAATTAGAATTTGCCTAAAGATTTATGGAGTAGAATCGTAGGTGACAACTTGACAAAACTGCATTGGCTGATTTTGACATGACAACGTCTTATAAATTGGTTTGCCGGGTGACACTTCAAGAAACTGCGTTACGCTCCGCTCACACTTCATGCGCTCTCATTCGTCTCATTCGTCTCAAAGTCGTTGTCACGTAAAACTTTCGCCCGTATACCGACTTTACAGGCAACCAATTTTTTTTATGACGAAAATAGCAATGGGCTAGGTATATTAAATTCTATTCTCTTCAATATTCACTGGAGTAAAAGATTCTGATGTTATAAAAACTATGAAAATAGTAATTACCCGAATGGCAAGAAGGGTATTGTTATCTTTTTCATAATGCTTATTTGTATATTTAAATGATCTAGTTTATTTTGCTACAATTTACGCATAGTATTGATTCTGTAGAGTTTAGTTATTATTATAGTTATTTCAAATGTAGCAGTTACTACTAGACTAATAGTAATACAAATAAAAATGAGACGGCGCGGCGTATCATACCTACATAAAACTTTGTTTCAAAATTAACCAGACATTTTGGTTCTTAAATACCGCAAAAAGATTAAAACTTAGGTACGTAATATCTAGGTGTAATACTCTAAAATATTCGCACCTAGATACAGACAATGAAACTACTTTGCTAAAGAAGTTAGGTGCCAATGGGTCTCCTTGTTGTAGGCACCATATGTAACGTACCTACCTCTGTGCAGTTTGGTCGCGCCGGCCGCGTCCAACAAACTCGTTAAAAGTTCCCGACACAGCAGCGACTTCGGAGACACTTGCCACTCTCGACGTTAAGTACGAACTGTAACACGACAATAATATGAAACATTTTGTTGCTGGAAAACTTGTCTTGTTGACGTTTAAGCTGGTCCAAGAATTCTTACTGCACCTGAAGTATTTGCGTTAGGAAAATGCATTGTTTTCAGAATTGAGGCAATAAAATGAATACTCAACAGAAAGTCGATGAAATTTTTATGCCATAATTTCCCGAGTAACCTCTACATTACCAGTGATATAGAAACGGTTCGCAATTGGTAGGTGCTGCGCCGTGTAACATATTATGCGCAAAAATATGACTGTCCATAGCCTATATAAATATTGTAACTTAGAAGTGGGTAGGTTATGAGTACAATGAATCGATACCTATAGGTGCTTTCTTAGTTGCTAACATTTTATTTTCTGTACATGTATTATAAATAAATATACAATGATTTTTGAATTACAAGAAGATTAGCGTGGCTCTTTAAAAGATCCAGTTACTTCTATCACTATTGATTTTTGATTTTAATTATCATCATTTAAATAATTCTCAACCAAACTATCTCTTCTAAAAATTTACCTTCCATGTATTAGGAATGTTTTACAAACACGAATCGTATTTTTTTAAATATCCTTCGTTGAGCTTAGATCTCTTCATTCATTGTACTGCACTACACTACTAACTTACCTAAAGAGCTAACTAAAAGCGCAACCAACAAATGTCACAGTACCGCATGGAAAATTCTAAATCTACAATTTAGTCAAGTCCACAAAATAGCGTGGCCGTTTTCTATAGTCCACACGATGGGGTGGCACTTAAAACTGCCGTTAAAGGGGCTACTTTTCAAAAGCTGCGTATAAATAACGCGGTATTTACTCCGTCGACGATATTTTACAATATTCTTTCATTTCCCAGTAGGTATTTTTCTAAAATGGCGCCTGTGGCTCTCTCTAAATAGTTGAGTTGCTCCCAACAGTAACTCCGACTAATGGATTTTGTGTAGGATGACTAGACGTTTGAATGTGATTCAGACTAGGACTACAGAAACACAGGTAGAATACCTACAAGATTTTTATAAAGTATTCAATTTGTGGAAAGGTACTTCATAAATCATGCTCGTTTTATTCAAAAAAGATATACTATGGCGAAAAAGGGAAATCACACGGTCACTATGTCATTATGAACAACTTATACTCGTAGGTACCTACTATAGAACCAAACCTGAAAAAAAAAGTCAAAATGTCGAGTATTTCACACATTTTGTCGCTTTAGAGTTACAATTTTGTATGTGACTGCTGATTTTTTTTTATAGAATTCCAGATTGGCCCCACAGTAAAAGTGGCCGTTGTGGCTTATTTTTTTTCCCCTTTTAGCCGTTGCTTACTCATTGTACATAAGCATATAATTTTTCACCTTATAAGTATCATCTTATAAGTAGCAAAATCATTGTAAGCGATCTAGGAACATCATTTTAAAAAACCACGCTTCTCAGCTTTGCAGATTTAGATAGTTCTGCTTATTCGAATATTTAACATTGAAGAGAGTTGTCTCAGGAGATGATATTTCTAGCTAAAGAATTATCTGAATAAATAATTCACGAATAAAATAATTTGTAAAAAAAATATTATAAAAGTACCTATAACTCATTAAAAATACTAGATTTAGAGATCCTGGATATCATGTAGCAGAAGAGTGCTAGCCAAGACAAGTACCTAAAACGAGCCTAAGCATGATGGGTATATCTTGTTTAGTACCTATGGCCACCTTCCGATTCCATCATCAAATCAGCTCTATGGCACCATTATTAAATTGTCACGCGATATACATGCGTGCAAAATTTCAGCTCATTCGGAAACCGGGAAGTTGTTCAAATTTAGCTTGCAAGATTCCACCCGAACTTATATACATATGTACATAGGTACATCCATTCTAAGTTAAAAAAAATTGTAATAAAAATAGCTTTCAATATCCGCAAGCATGAATAAAATCTGTTGTTAAAAATAAGTTTCTCTATAGGTATTTGTATGTACCTATTTATAAGAAAGGGCGCGAGACTTCTCACGAGGCGTTTTTCACAACGAAAGCAAGCTGGGAGTTCCTTCCTAAATCATAGCTTTGGTTTGGGGCGCAATGAATGTTAGGGACATGCTCCTTGTTTAGCCGAAGGTGCGGCCAGCTCTGTAAAAACGCGCCCTTTGGCCCGAAATGGCGAAAATTGACGACGTCCGGCACCCTGTTTCACCATTATTTATCACTGAAACTATCATCATCATCATTGTCTACAGTAAGATCTACTAATGTCCAGTAGTCTTATGGCCCTTGTTTAGCCGAGGGCCGAAATATCAAAAAATGACATTAAGGTATTTATCATTGGAAATATCATCAGTGTCTGCCGTAAGACGTCCACTGTTGGACTAAGGCCTTTGGATTTCCAAAATTAGGTACAGGTTGTAATCAGCTTGCATCCAGCGCTTTTTCTGCGGTAGAGAGACTCCGAGCACAGCCCTCTCCATAGCAATGGAACTATGGAATGTATTATGGAATTATGAAATTTAATAATAGTATTTCTATATCCATCTCGCTGGCTCAGTTGCTACGCATACTACACATACGCCATCGAATTTTTCCTTTAATGAATGGTCAGTTGTGTGAAATTTTCAAAAGCCTTCACTTAGGTATAATATTTACTACAGGTCACGGCATATAAGTGTAACGCTGAGCGTAGTGGGGAGGAGACGGCTGCGCATGGGTTTAGTATGGCGGTCACCATGCGCAGCCATCCCGTCCACACAACCCTCAGCGCTAGACTTACGTGCCGCTACCTGTACCTACTTATTACCCCTAAAGCATGAGACATGACAAAAATATAGTTATAAAGTTTTAATCCAACCAAAACAATCACACCGTCTTAGATAACCCGTTTACAATACTATTTATTAGTGAACAGTTAACGCCGCTCCCTAACTGGTACTTTAGTACTATATTACTCCTGATTATATTAGCTGGCTTTAAATCCCCTTAGCAGGCAATCGTCACCCTTTTCACGTCCGCCATAGCTCTTGTTTGATTTGTTTGTAAGATTAACGCCTGCATACGTGCCTAGCAAGGTAACGTTGTGAGATTTTGGCTGCCTGATTAAAAGTTGATAATTAGTTCGTACTTAGTCTAAGAAGTTTCCTAATGCCTATAAAGTTGGAATGCTAGTTCCAAAGATACCTAGTGAGAGTATCTAGACCTTCTGTATCTTAAATTTATGTTACACTTTTATCGATACATCGGGACTGTACTTAGGTAACGCAAAGCGGTTTTAAAGCCAGGGGCATCATTTTTAGTGTTCCGTACCCAAAGGGCAAAAACGGGACCCTATTACTAAGACTCCGCTGTCCGTCTGTCTGCCACCAGGCTGTATCTCATGAACCGTTATAGCTCGAAAGCTGAAATTTTCACAAAATTAATATTTAAGGGGGGCTCCCATACAAGAGACCTGATTTTTTAGCTGTTTTTCGCTAGATATTTATAATGGTAACAGGTAAATGCTTGAAATTTTCACAGAATATTAAGTTGGATATTCAGTTTAGAAATAAAAAATAAAATTAAAATAAATTAAAAATTTTAGGGGGCTTCCATACAGTACGGAACCCTCCGTGCGCGAGTCCGACTCGTTCTTGGCCGATTATTGAACTTCGCACAGTTTGGTCATATACGGAACTTGTATGGAGCATTCGCAATTTCCATAGATAATATAGTGTTTGTAAACGTTCCGAGGCGTTCGAAATTCAAAAATAAGGCCCCAGAGCGATAAATAAATTACTCTTATGAATGATGAATTCTACTCGAAGTGATAGTGAATACTGATAAGTAAGAAAAAAACTAAGGTTGCTGTGTGGGCCTTATGAATAAGTTAAAAGTAGCCCAACGCGCTATGGAGAGGGCTATGCTCGGAGTCTCGTTGCGAGAACGAATCAGGAATGAGGCGATTCGCAGACGAACCATAGTTACCGACATAGCCCAGCGGATTAGTAAGTTGAATTGGCAGTGGGCAGGGCACATAGTTCGGAGAACTTATGGCCGAAAGGGCAGTAAAAGTCTCGAATGGAGACCACGCACCTGCAAGAGCAGCGTAGGACGTCCACCGACTATATTTTTAAGACCGCAGGAACGTACTGGATGCAGGCTGCTTCCAAACGGGCTTATTGAAATCCATAGGGGAGGCTTATGTCCAGCAGATGACGTCCTACGACTGATAATGATGATAAGCTAGGTTCTAACTACTCATCATCCGTTTCCTATTACTGTGTAATGTCCAGTCCATCCAAAGGTTGCCTGGTAGAAATCACCAAAGGCGATAAGGCTGCCCTTGTACAACATGTATTGTGTAGCTTCTATAATGTGTTTATGTGAATTTGGTGTACAATAAAGATGTATTTATTTAATATCCCGCACTTATTTACGTGGGGTCGGTACAGTAGTATGTAGTTACACCTTTCCCATTCGTCTCTATCATTTACCTATCTGAATTCACTACCAAAACTACTCATATTATCTTCTCATATTTTTATCTACTAAAAATTTAAGTAGAAACATTTATGTGAAGAACATTATTTTTGTATTCTTTAAATGCAATTATGATCATGATAAAATTTGCATTTTATCGTAAACAATATTTGAATAAGATTTAATGAATCACTTACTCTATCCATTCATCGTGAATATTTAGGTATTTAGCTCTACCTTAGAAATAGTTCGGTCTAAGGGCAACAAACCGCATTATTATGCATATTTTATTCCGAAACGTTCTGCGGCGAGAGCAGTAAAACTGCCTATTGTCGATGCACGTAACCCCAGCATTAAACTGAAAGCGATTCTCGAATGCGTCGCGACCGCGGAAGTAGCATTATAAACTGGAGCCACATACTCGTGAAAAAAAAACGTAGCCAGTTATGAAAAAAAAAAGAATGTTGCGAGATGTTTGCGTGATTCAATCTCGTTTTAACCGACGAAACGGTTTACAAGACGACGCGTATTTTTTTTTCAGTAAGTTTAACCACGCATAACTTTTTACAGAGTAGTCCGATTTTAAAGATTCTTTTTTTTGATAGATTATACTGCAAAGATAGCCCCGTTTAAATTTTATTGAAATCGGCAGATCATTTTTTGATAAATCTACAATAATGTAAGAAAATTACTACATCGATCCGTGCGAACTATTCGAATTCTGTACACGGTTGAAGTCGGTTATTGCCATTTTTTGCGAAAAATAATTATTGTTACTTGATAGAAAAAAAAAACCTATTGTAGATGCGCGTAACTGAAAACGATTCTCGAATGCGTCACGACCACGGAGGTAGTTATAAACTGAAGTTATATGTCCGTTAAAAACATGGCCAGTTATTTAAAACAAAAAAAAACCGCAAGTCTCGCATTAGTCATGCGTGAGTCAATTATCTGTTTTTGTTACTTGGTTATTGGTTTGCGTGACGAATAACCTTATTTAGCGAAATAACTAGAAAATTGTGGGATTAGATCGGATGACAGGGATGTCATTAAATTTAAACAGATAAATAGCAAGCTTCTTCGATACCATACCCGTGCCATACCCAGTAAGGAACATATCCCTAGTGCCCATAGTAGGTAGGTACGAGTATCTCCTTATGAAATTATTTTTCTTTACGGTACGGAACTGTAGGTATCATTATTATATCTTTCTTCTTTTTTTCAAATGGTGTTAAAACCGAAGTCACTTTTACTTGGTAGCACTTTTGGACATATTTGTGTCCACATTGCCAGTTGGATGTCGAGTTTTTGAACATCACTACGTGACTACATAGTATAAAGCAAAACCGCTACTTTCGTGTGTTTGTCTGTGTATCCGCTTATATAGGTATATTCTAAACTAGACAACAGATTGCAATGCGGTTTTCACTATCTTTTAGAATATGTCTGCTGGAAAGTTTATAGCTATTCATAACCGGGCGAAGCTGGGACAGGCAGCTAGTTTTGTATAATACCTCAATGGTCCCGACGTAAAGTATCGATAGGAAACCAGCCGACTCGCCTTGTTTTGTTCCCTCTCGCCGTTTTACTTTACGACTCTACGTGGAAATGGCTTTGCTGTTTTCAAAAGGAAAACCAGATCAAGACACTGCATCATGCGACTTTGTTTTGAAATTTGAAAAGTTGTGTCTAGTACCTTACATAGATGTTACACATTTTAACATCATGAAAAAATTAACTTGCGTTAAAAATTTATATTAATACATTCGCGCACGAAAAACGGTTCCGTCTCTAAGCTCTCTACTCTTGTACTTAATACTATAGAAGTGTAAAATTATTTATGACGGCAGATGAACGTAGATATACGACTGGCCTACCTACTTAAAAACCGCCTATATTATTTTCTTAAAATCCGTACTAAAATCTAGTAAAAATCCAAAAGTGTGTTTTTTTGGGATTACGCAGACAGTTGTCAAATACTTGATTCGTCAAATTCTATACTTGTTAAATCTCTACTTGCCTAATTCGCGACACAGGTTTGCTGGTATCTACTTTGCTACTACACAACATCAGATCGAGAGATCGATTTGATTTATTGATTGATTTGATTTGAATGGAAACTTAATGGTCGGAGAGTATAAAAGACATTTGTCATATGACATTTTTCATGGAAAAATAAACCGTTCCTATGGGATAGCACAAAAACCAAAATATCACAAGAGCAAAGTCGTGGGCTATAGCTAGCTTCCATATAACCAAGTACAAATTTGAAATCGTATTGTGTATTATGTGGGGTTTTAAGAACCTACTGTACCAGCCTTTTAATACTCCACTGCAGGATGTAGGCCTACCCACGAAGGATGTTTGCCATATCCACCACGCTTGCCCAAGTGAGGGTTGATAGATTCACATACGCCATCGAATTTCTTCTACGGACGTATGCAGATTGCCTCACGAAGTTTTCCTTCACCGAAAAACCAGTGGCGAGTGTTTAAATCCTGTAGACATTACATTGCATATAAACAAAAATTAACCAACAGCCAACCATTTAAAAAGACGACAACTCTTAAAAGGACTCCAGAAGAGTGGTGTCAATTTTTCCTGTAAAAATACGACGCGCTCAGCAACGTCGCTCCGCGGGACGCCGGCGTCAATTGCCGGATCCTTTCCGCTTCCGGCTGCCAGCAGTTTGCTGCCGGTTCGGATTCATAACTCCGACGCTTAGAACATTGTCGGTGTCTACTGAAAAATACGAGCGCTCCACTCTCCACAAATAACGGGAGCTTTTTTAAATGGACGACTTTTTTAGGATACGAGTATTTGTTATGACTAACTTTTACTATAGGACTGTAGCGCTCGTAGCGTAGTTTGATTAGGTGTTTGTCAGCGATCAACGACACCAGGGCTAGCCACCCGGCCTATACGAAAGTACCTTACTACAGGACTAATGCAAAAAAAATGTTCCGTATGTATTATCGGAATCATTGAATTTTTATATATAATAGGTGTAATTGTTTCAGGGTTTGTCTAATAGTAAAAGTTTGTCATAACTATAATTACAATTACAAGTAAGCATTACACAGGTATTTTATTTATTTAATATCTTAATTTTGAAGTTTTTTACAATATACCTACAACTATAACTATACTAGGGCGAAGTCGCGGGCTAATGCTCGTTTTTTCAAAAAACAGCCTTTAATTTTGTGCAAGTGCAATTTTCCACCGAACCCTCTCGAATTATTAACTCCGTACTAGTTTACTCATTACCCGATACAACTTTGACTTCTTAAAAGTAGTTTCCCGGATAAATTTATAAAGGAAGGCCGTCCGTAAGTAGGTATTTGTTTGAGGAAATACGGAGCCGGAGCTTTGCTTCAACTACTTAAAAGTTTTGATGCAAATGAAGCGTTACAAAAATGAACGCGCCTTTGGGAAAAGCCTGTGGGAAAAGCGGCGAGCTTTTTTTATTACCTTGACGTTATTGTACTGAAAAGTGCTTTTATAAATAACTAGTATTAAAAGCGAAAAGTGTACAACTTGATTAGATGAGAAATCAAAGATGCCTATTACGAGATTTTGCAGCACAGCGTTTATAACTCCGATTCTAATTCTAACCCCGATTTGCAAAGCATCTGTCATGTCAAGTAATATCATTATGAATGTAAACGACAAATAGGACTCCATCGCTGACATCAAGCTAATAAAAATCAAGGAAAATGTGGGAGCGAAGCCGAAGAAGTGATTACGAGGAGCAGCGTGTAATCGCTACGCTAGGGCGACTCGAGTCGTGCCTCCCCTCGACAAGAGGTCGCGGATCCCAGAAGTCACTTTTAAGCCATTACTTACTCGCTTGTTTTCGATTTGTTTTTTCACCGGAAAAAAGACAGCGCCAAATACATCAGGGACCAACTTTCGGGCAATCAGCAGGCTCCTACTTCGGAAGGGTTAAATCAAAGGGTTCCGGTTTTATGAAGACTTATTTCAGACTTACCTTCGAGTTGAAATTAGATTTAATCTGGCTCGAAGCTTTAGGATTGAATTTTGTAAACAATTTCGAATACCTCTACAACTTCCAGGCTTTGTTGAAATGCCATTGGGAACTCGGGATTCCGTTGTTTAGAAATTCCTTTGAAATGAATTTGTACTTATATGAGGTCGAGTTTTGTAAATATGTGGACCATTTCATGTTCAATGGGTACGTTGGATTGTCTAATGATTATTTAATTTGGTTTATATTTGACTTGCTTTTGTACGTGTTTCCAAACGTTATGCCCTTATTTTGGCGGTAATAATTGTGTAAACTAACAACGAGGCATTGTTCGTGTACGATAACTTATTTTATACCAACAAAATAATTCCTAAATACAGTCTATATATTATTTGTTAGGTATTGTACAAGCGATACTTAACTATACAACTTATACATATAAATGGTATTTTTGAAAGCAATATGCTATACAAATACTTAAGCAGTTTTTTCATGTCGTCACACAAAACCCAGAACCGGATGCGTGTTTCCTTTTGTATTGGATCTTTTAAGCTTTGCTACTGATCAGGATGGACAGCAGAAAAGTAAAAAAAAACCCTTGAGTAGGTATGATATGAAATAGCAAAACAAAACAGTTTGCATACAAAAAAAAAAATATTGCATTTGAAGAAAATGTATGTAACAGTTATTTATTAAGATTTTGTGGTTGATAACATAGTAAAATTATTATGATGGCTAGTAAAAGTAAAAGGTAGGTACGAGTATATCTATGATTCTATAAACATCCTTAAATGTATACAATTGTACACGTTGTAAAGTAACACATTCCAGATATTATATTCAGTTTGACTAAACGAATTCACATGGAAGGTTTTTTATTTTTCATTTAATATTATGTAGAACTGTAGGTATTCATCTGCATTTTATGAGTGAACTGAACTGAACGATCTACAAAGGTCTTCCTTTTTCTTAGGTAATAGAACATTTTGAATTGATACTCAAACAAGTTATAAGCAAAGAGACTTCAAGATTTTCGAATTTCGAATCAGAAATGTTAGTATTTCTCCTGTCGTTGAGTTTTCAGATCACGAGTCCGTAGTTTTTTGCGAGCCGTACCAATGGGGCCCTTGTGGTTTTCTGTGGCGACTTTCATTGCCTTGCCACTCCAAGCTTTGTGTGCAGCACCCGTGTTTGACTATTGTTACATTTGGCACCTCGGAAGGAAATCGATGACGTGTGTCGAATACTTCGATATCGAAAAGTCGCAGAGTAGCGACATTGTTTTTTCTCAGAGTACGGCGGAAGAGTTTTTTTGCGGTAGTGAAAAAAGTTGCTGAAATTAAGTGTAGCTCGATTTAATGTTTTCTTTAAATCATTTTTAAACTATGAAATGTGCTGGGAAAAAATATATTAAGTTATGGTTCATCGACACAACGAAGGCGAAGGAGAACTCAGGGTATAATTTGAGTAAACAAGTAAAATTTAAGTAACATTCCAATGTACTGAATTTAGGCTTGTCATCAATTACATCATTAATACCGAAAAATAGACACCATTTGTGTAAATGCCTGGATGGATTACTCAGACAGTCGTCAAGTAGACGGACCTATATAAATCCGTATTTGTCTGTATTTCTTAGCTAAGAAATTCTAGACTACGTACGTATTAAATTTATTAATTGATGTTCTCTCGCGTGCTAAAGTTTTTGTATCAAGTCCAGGATTATAATATTTTAATTTTGGTACTCAGAAGCAAAACACAACAGCAAGTCACCACTAGTGGGAGCTTTGGTAGAGACGACAATGTAAGTCATCCACCACCAAAATTCCTTCGGAATTAAAGAATTACCATTTTTAGGGTTCCGTACCCAAAGGGTAAAAACGGGACCCTATTACTAAGACTCCGCTGTCTGTCCGTCTGTCACCAGGCTGTATATCATGAACCATGATAGCTAGGCAGCTAAAATTTTCACCGATGGTGTATTTTTGTTGCCGCTATAAATACAAATACTAAAAAAAGAATAAAAAAATATTTAAGGGGGGCTCTCATACAACAAACGTCATTTTTTTGCCGTTTTTTGCTCCATATTAATAACGGCAATATGTGTACGCTTGATATGGGGCTAAGGGGGTTCCCATAGGTTACGGAACCTTTCGTACGTGAGTCCAACTTGTACTTGGCCAATTATTCTCTTTAGCTGTGTAAAAATGAATTTTTACTTATAACTAAATGCTCTTGTTAAAGGAAACATTATTGCGCAAGGGATGAAACAAGAAAACTCACGCTACGACCCCACATCTTCGAAAAAAACACACGCTCATTATATCAAACATTGTGGAACCTCTCCACACTTTTTTCTCGTTTATGAATAACCCATTGAAGCGGCAGGTAGAGCTAAAAGCTAATTATCCCCATGTTTCCGTCCAAGAGCTTGGCTATCAAATCGTTCGAATTGCTCGCTTATATTTACGAGGGGAGAAGAGGGCAAAACGACGTGCTGAATTAAGCCAACATTTTTTCTAAGTGGGCAGTAAAGACTGCTTTCGCCCGTATATATTGAAGCGTCGTATATTTTATGATCCATACCGCTTGAGGGCACTTATACAGGGGCAATAGGGCGTACATCCCTACGAGTGGACAAAATTACCTCGACCGTGTTTTACAAACCATGCTTGATTGTTTTATGTTTTCCGATCGCATTTTTTTGGGTCGGGTGCTCTTTGTGAAATGTGAAGAGTGGGCTCTTTTTCATAACGTTTTTAAAAGGCGTATAAGTGATTGTTTGCTTTGAAAGGATTTACTTATCTAAATCTTGTTATGTCTTTCTTTGCGAGTATCTGTTTCAGATTGTTTTAATGTGTTTCATGACAATATTGTGTGACATGTTGTGTGAAGTGTAGATAAGGCAATATAATTATGGTAGAGAGATGACGAGAAAAAGATCATAGGAATAACTGTATTTATGTAAATTGATTATGTATAGAAATCTTATATCTAGAGTTAAATGAGCATACATAATATTATTATTTTTTCAGAAACTCTATCTATTTTTCACGTATTATCACGTTTTAAATATAGTCTGTGAATCTACATTTGGACAGCGTGGGAGACTAAGACTTACGAGTATGGCAGGGTTGACACAGAGTTATCTGCTTACCCCGTACTAAATCGAAAGAGGGTGATTATGACTATTAAGAAAAACTTTTACTATGAGGCCAACCCAGAATTTGAGGAAAAAATCTGCCATTTCAAACAAAATTGCAACTCGGAGTCGACAAAATGTATGAAACACATGTTTTTTTCTCTTGAATTTCGGGTTAGCCCCAGATTAAAAGTTGTTCTGAATAATAATCTGAATCACCTCCTTTTGGTCTAGTACACTAGTTCAGGATAACTCTGTATGCATACTTCTAGTCATAGTCATATATTAGGAACTAACTTTGTTTGTCCTATTGTCACTAACAATACAAGTCAAGAGCATCTCATTCCAAACAAACTTCTCATTTTCCTCAACCTCATTTTTAAACTTAAATTGCTCCATTTTAGCTCGTTGTTTAACAATACAGGGGTATCCACGAGATGGGACGTTTCTTCGGACATGCAAACAATTAATTACAAGGGTTTTAAATGCCGGACATTAGTCAGAAACCGTGTCAGCGGTCTCTCGGACTCCCGCGGACCGCAGGCTCATCCTTCAGCATATTAAAACCGTCTTTAAATAATGCCCCTGTATTTTCTGAAGCTTTTAACAAAGTCCAAAGAAATAATTATCCTTTTTGTACGATGAAGTCCTGATGTTGCTCGCGAGTTGGATGTAGCTTTCTTCCTGTAAGATTGTACTCGATCTTAATTTTTAACTTGTGTTGTGGATAAGACAAGAACACTAACAAGTGTTTTGTATTCTTTATTCACCTAAGGGGCATCCAAAGTTATATCATACGACAGGGTTACTGGTAAATCAATCAGCATCTTTTTATGCTGTAATAACTTCAAAACAATATGCCCTTAAAATGATGCTAATTGATTATCAATAATCACTTGCTGTTTGTTTTTATTTCTTTAGGTATCCTGTTAAAAAGAGGTCATTTCTCTGATCATTTTACAATAAAAATAATTCATATAAATATACTATGCTGCAATTTAATACAGGAACTCAGATATTATGTTGTATTACTCACAGAGACACAGAGAAATAATAAGCTGTGTATGTGTTATTTATTTTATTCCTTTATCTTAATATCTTAGAGTCACGAGCGTAGTGCTGGAAATGGTAGAGATCTTCTACAATAACATGACCCGCCTCTCCAAAATTTAAAACGTTAGAAAGTATTTGTGAAATTATTTACAACGCGCCAGTCGAGCCACCATGCATGTGTGCGTACCTTCGAGCAAATATCTACAGAGCCACAGTCCCTAAGTGAAAGTAGTAAAAAATGTCCGAGCGCCGTCATACATACCTACCGACTTGGATATTTACATTTAATAATTCACAATGACCCGTTTTCTCGAATCTCGACGTTATGTCAACTGTTAATTAGTGCTAAGTAGCGCTCGTAGCGTAGTTTGACTAGGTGATTGTCAGCGATCACCGAATTTAAGCATAAAGGCAGTATTTGGATGGGTGACATTTTCCAACTGAGCGCCACCATGGCTCGGATGACAAGGTAAATTGTAGGTCCCGGTTGTTTAAACCGTTTAGCCATGTCAGAGGCCTTCAGGCGGCCTAAAAACTCTGAAACCAAGGCTAGCATACGAACTTACTTAGTGCTTGTAACCGAGCACTTTGGCATCGCGCGGCGTTGTAGTCGGCTTGCGATCCTTACGACTAACTAAATAGCATGCCCACTACGTAGCTTGGGCAGAGTTTTAGTTCAGACACATTTTTTGCACGATTGTGACTCTATAGATATTTGCTCGAAGGTGCGTACTGGTACGGCCGTTAAACAACTAGTCGAGCTAGCAAATCCAAGGATTTGTTGCTCGTTACACATTAAAACAACAATGTGGAGGGGCGGGCCATGTTATCGTAGAAGATCTCTATTACTTACTTATTGTTGAAAAATATGACTGCTGTCATTGGCATAGGCATGCGACAGAAGATAGTTATCTGTGGGTGGAACTGTTCAATTTATTACTCGTCTGGCTATTCAATCGTATAAAAAAGTTTATCAAAGTTATTTCAACCTTCTAGAAAAAACCGAGTCAGATATCCAGCCGACAAACAACAGGTTATTAAGTCAAGGCATTTTTAAATAATTGAAACAAAGTTGGTGTATATTTACGTCAGTTACCAAGACTTTTTACCTTTACACACCTGGTTATTACAAAAGTTCCTAGATAGGCTTGTATTCCAGACACTTTACAAGTTTCAGCGAACGTTTACGACGTCAAGATAATAAAAGGCGGAATTTAATACCAAAAAATATCGTTTGACGTCAATAAATTTGTTGTTTGTTACAATTTTTGGATTGTCGTCTGCCAATCAAAGGCTGTACGAAGGCGAACAAAGCGATCGCCGCAGGGTTAGAGATAAGATATGGTTGTCAACCATATCTCAATTTTTTTTTAATTATGTGTATTGTTTAATATTTTTGTTAGTTGATTAAATCAGGCGTTACTTTGCGAAAGTTCTTCAAATCTTTGTTTTGAATAAATCTTAAGTGTATTTCCGCGCTGTTGTGTTGTAGGCAAATAAGTTTAAGGGCCCTGTTCAATAAATTAATTTAATAAATAAAATCGGACATGGTATTTTTTTTTATCGAAAACTTACAACTAATTATAAAATAATGTAACAATACATAGTGAAAATAACTAATTAATAAATTTTACTCTTATTTTAACTCTTCAAAATCTATTAAAATTAATCCGTTAAAACTAAACAAACAGACATAGCAAAAAAATTAAAAAATAACACAAAATAGTGAAAACAGTTAATTAATAAATAGCACTCTTATTCTCACTGCACTGCACTCTATTCGACACGTGTTTCGCCTCTAAACGGGCATCTACAGGACGCGTTGCGAGCGATCTCGAAGAGTCAACATTATAGTTGTAATTTTTTTTAAAACATAAATTACCAATTCCATTTTAGATATTAAATTAATTTATTGAATAGGGCCCTTAAGCTATTACAACAGTGCGGAAATACACTAAAGATTTATTCAAAACCAAGATATTATTTTTGTGGTCATCAAGCAGTACAAATGTATAGCTCCTTTTTTACACTCCTACTCTATTTTGGAATAATTAAACTGAAATGGGTTGAATATTGTTTGTAAGAATTTTCAGTTACAGTAAGTAGGTACTTAAATACATGACTTGTTCAAAGTTAGTCGAATGTAGGTACGTTTAAGAGTTTGTACCAGGGCTTGCTTAGAAGTTCCTTGGTTAGGATTTTGCCTCGACTTTTCTTTAGTCGAAAGAGTGAGGTGGAATCCAATTTAAATAAGTACATGTATGGGCTTGTAAATATGTGTAATAAGCATCGATAATAGCAAAAAACTAAAGATTTTTAGTAGATTTAGATGACAACCCTAAATAAAGCCTTACCCGTAAGCATCTTGGAAAAAGATACGATACGCAGTTTATTTTTAAACATTCCATTTCACGTTTGTTGTTGTTAAGGATGAATGTCAAAGATTTACATTATTTTTAAACCGATAATTTTCTGTAGAATCCGTAAAATATGCCATAATTTAAAACGAAAAGACTTTATTTACTAAAAGCTTTTCATTTGTTAATGTAATTATTTTATCGCTTACGAACTAAGGTAGAGACTGAAAGGTCTTTACCACTAGCGAGATATACGCGAGTTGCGGTGGTGCTGTGCAGCACTGAAAAGTGAACCCTTCATATCAATAGTCTGAAAAAAAGTAACTTTAATCCCCCTTTACAAACTTAGGTATATAATATTGCAGAGCCCCCATCCTTGAGGACTTTTAGTATGTGCAGCATTTGGATCGGTATCCAGCGTATGTCTGTACCAATTTACAAATTTACACGAATTATTTCGCCTGATTGCAAATATTTGGCTTCATTTTATCGGCCTAATAATATACTTGTACAGATACTAGTTACTACTATATACTTATACATCTAGATACTTGGTTGTGCAAATAAAATTATCTGAATGTATCATTTTACATATATCCAAAATGAAATGTCAGTATTTTGCATCGTTTAATGAGTCAGTTACTTTAATAATTCACAAAAGGAAAAATACTTAAACTAATATTTTGTAATAAATTAATTGAAAGTTAGTTATGTACCTATTTTTGTAAGTCATATGTGTTTTGTGCTGTATAAATACAAAGTTTTTTTATTTTGGGCGTTCAAAATGTCAAAGTTAAGTACTACAAAGAATTTTGGTTCTTGTGTGAATCCCATTTCTGATTCGATCTAGTAGAGAAAGACTCAGAGCATAGCCCTCTCCATAGCTTGTCCGACTACTTGGAGCTTATCAATAATGCCCAGAGTAAGAGACCACGTTTCCAGGCCTAAAGTCATAACTGTTAACGCACTATAGTCGATCATTTTCGACTTGAAGCATTGATTACCTAATACATAAATACAGTAGGTACATCCAACCTAAGACACCTACTTGTAAATGTGAAGTTACTAGATCTAATATTGATAAAGCTGTAATAAGCAATCGGCTTATTGGCTAATTTCCGCACATTCCATGTTAGCCGCACTATCTAATCATTACATAGTTGTTAAGAGGCAAGCACTGTTAATTAATCTTCAACATTCTTGTACCGAATTTGGTCGAAGATGATAGTGTACAAGTAGGTAGAAAAGTGAACCAAAATAATGCACTTCCTTTAGAAAAAATGCGTGTATGAGTACCAAATAAGCTGGGGCACTATTTTTGAACCGATAGCTCGCTAGGGCGTATTCGTAAATGTTCGTGAAATCGAGTAGCAGCGAGTACGAGTACACACCTATGTTGATTACGAGTACGAGTTTTATGTAAGTGTGAACGGGGTTAGCGTAGCATGCGATTAGGTTATTTTCTAAGGTTACAAAAATTGAGCTCCTGATCTTATATGAATTAAAATTAGGCTACTGGTTCCGTAAGTCTTTTAAGCTACGTTACGAACCAAGTTGTGGAATCTACGTGAAATCGTTAAGTTACAGTATTAGGATTCTTTCACTGGTTTTTGAACTTTCATTGAAAATTCATTGAGCTATTATAAAAGAATATAGAAGTGACGAAATTAAAACTTATGTAACAAACTATGCACAAAATATTTCTTATTGAGAAACCAAACGAACTGTACCTGCTACTTAAATTTAATCAAAATACCTATGGATACCAAACTCTGAAGAGACCGATAGACGCACCTTCTTTAGAATTTGAACCTAGTAGCTCAAGAAAAATCTGACAGTAGTACGCTTTGCTTAGTTCCTTATTTTTCTAACATTATACCGTAACGTAATGGTACAACTTGTGCGCCCGACTGTTCATATAATCCGATAAAATATACCTATCGCTCGCCGCCCGCTCGTTATTTGTAATTACGTCTTTACACGTTTTCGTGGTACGTGCATTTTCCTTCATACGGTGCCGGTAGATAAAATGTTATGGAGTTTTTCTGTAAACGGTTACAAGAACAAGGTAATAAGGAAGGTAAATGGTATGTGAGCGGCCAGTGGGTTCGCGGCACTGAGTGAGAGGCTGCAGAGGCTAGGTTTCACTTAGTTTTAAGAGATTATAGAGTGAACTTTTTTATTTAGTTTCACCTGTCCCGTTGTCTGTCGGTCTGTAATCAATTTGATCCACTTCCCGGTTACCGATTGAGCTGAAATTTTGGCATACCTACATGTGTAAATCTCGTGACAATGCAATATTATGATGACATGGTATTGATCTGATGATGGAGCTGGAAGGCGGCCAAAGGAACATAGCAATAAAACGACACAACCTCATCAAGTTTGGGTTTATTTGAATGGTCCTGGTGAGTAGTTTGTCTTTCAATGGTAACCAGGGTCTGATGATGGCGCTGGAAGGTGGCCATAGGAACTGTGTTATGAAACGACGCAACCCGATAAGGTTGCGTCGTTTCATTACACAGTTCCTGCTCGTTTGATTCGTCTTGGCTAGTACTTGTTTGGCAAAAGCAAGGTTTTTAAAAATACAAAACTTGTTTAGCTGTATACAATTGCTAAATCTAACTAAGCCTTAGAGTTTAACTATTGTACTTACACAAATGCGGCTAATAAAATAGCATAGTAAAATATTTAGGTAGGTATATTAATAATAAATAGCAGGTATTATGACGACATAGTTCCTCACCAGATAAATAAATAGGATTTATGTGTGAATTTGGATGTGAGTAGGTATAAATTAAACCAGCAACCCGCACTGGGACAGCTCGGTGGATACGGCCCAATCGCTCTTCGTGGGTAAACTTATGTTCATAATTATGCTATGTTCAGCGGTGGAATATAAAAGGCCGATGTAGTAAAGTTTAAATTTAAATAACAATACTATATAATTGCACTTTCACTGAAATTCATGTGCCGAAATAAAAAAATTGAAACTTCATTTTCACTTTTTAAATTTTTATTTGCTCTTCTTGATTTGAAAGTTATTATTTCGATAGCCAAAATCACATTCTAAAATCACAATTAGTGCGCATTAATTTGTGCATGAGCGTCAGCCAATAATCATATTTAAATAAGCATTTCCGATTAGGCTAATGAAGCTGGGATTTGGACAATAAAGAGTAATTTGGACATTATCGACCATGGGCAATTAACATAACACCGGAGTTATGGATGGTTTAATTCGATGTAATGTGGTGTTTGACAACAGGTCAAATGGTGGTTAAGTAAAATTTCATTTTGGCTTTTCAATTGATAAGGCTCCCCTGAGTATAATGTTCATATGGTACCATACGTGGTTTTATTGTAATATTTCTTTAGACATTCATTTTTAGGTATTACCTACAAATTGTAATAAGTATAAACTATTGTTATTTACAAATAATTTGATAATCTTATTACGGGCCCTAAATTAGGCAGTAAAGTCTGTGCCTTGGGATAAAGTGCCACAATTTATAAATCTGAATGACTGAACCGACTTTTATGATATTAGAGTCTCAGATTTTTTCCAACAATAAAAGCTATTAAAACATTGGAAAAACACAAAAAAGCAAAGCTAATCATACTGCATAGTAGTAGCTATTTTGGGTTTGAATTCTAGCCTGGTCGATATTTGATGAATTTATTATTTCTTTCGGTCTAAGTCTTAGTTGTCTAATTCTTTGTTAGCGTAAAAAGTCTACGACTCGAGTTTAACCGTTGTTTAAGTACAATAACTACACGTTTAACTTAAACAGGCGTTTGTGAACTCGAGTCTTAGTAGGTACAAAGTTTGTCGGGTGAGCTAGTTTCCAATAAACAAAACAATTCCATCCCAAGAATCAGGCCAGACGTCTTCCTGACCACATTGCAACTGACCAATCATGGTCGAGCATTGTTTCACCCCAGTTGCAAACTGTTCAAATTATATAATTATCGTTCCGAGCAAGGTGCTCGGCGGAATTTTGCGGTTGGTCAAAGACGTTGTGAAACCCCAATTGCTTAATAAATGTTGGTCGGAGCATCCCTTGTGGCTACTCCACTCGGCCTGCTCGACCGATTAAATGTAGGTATGCGTGCAGTGGAAAATAGTTACTGCTTAATCGTGTTTTGCGCAAAAATTTTTAGTAAAATAAAAATTGGCCAAGTACGAGTTGGACTCGCGCATGAAGGGTTCCGTACCGCCGCTCGGAAAAAATAAACACGTTTGTTATATAGGAGCCCTCCGTAAATATTTATATTATTCTGTTATTAGTTTGTTTTGTTGTTATAGGGGCTATCAAAATACATCATCTGTGAAAATTTCAACTCTCTAGCTATTATGGTTCATGAGATACAGCCTGATGACAGACAGAAGGACAGCAGGGTCTTAGTAATAGGGTCCCGTTTTTACCCTTTGGGTACTGAACCCTAAAAATTATTAGGATAGAAAAGTCCCATTGAGCACATAGTTCTTATAACACTACATTATTTAAGCACATTATTGGCTGTATTCTGTTTTGTGTACCAAATAAATAAAATCAAAATTAGATTAAATGAAGTGGTTAATTGGTTTTAAATCCTTGGTCCCGGTTGTTTTAACGGTTTAGTGATGTCAGAGGCCTTCAGGCGGCCTAAATACTCTGACGCCAGGGCTAGCCATCCGGCCTGTACGAACTTACGTACTTACTTAGTCCTTCAATTGAAACCCGGGCAATGTCACACAATTATTTTAAAAGCGTTTTTGCTATGTTTTTTTTGTAAGTACATAGGTAGTTTCAGTATTTTTAGGGTTCCGTACCCAAAGGGAAAAACGGGACCCTATTACTAAGACTTCGATGTCCTTCTGTCCGTCTGTCTGCCTGTCTGTCTGTCACCGGGCTGTATCTCATGAACCATGATAGCTAGGCAGCTGAAATTTTCACAGATCATGTATTTCTGTTGCCGCTATAACAACAAATACTAAAAACAAAATAAAATAAATATTTAAGGGGGTCTCCCATACAACAAACCTGAATTTTTAGACGTTTTTTGCTCTATATTTATAATGGCATCAGGAAGATGTTTAAAATTTTCACAGAATATTTAGTTTTGTATCCACTTCAATAATATATAATAAAATTAAAATGAAATAAATATTTAAGGGGGGCCCATACAGTTCGGAACCCTCCGTGCGCGAGTCTGACTCGTACTTGGGCGATTAATTTTTTTCATGTTTTTATATCTATTTTCGCCTTAGTGGACGTCTAATTCTGGATAAAGGGCTCCCCTATTGATTTCCAATAAGGTGGAATGAAAGCGGCTTGCATCCAGCGATCCTGTGGTTTTCTTAGGTCATATGTCCACCAGTATTTATTGCATCTATTGAAAATGTGCCATCTTTCGAAATGCAATTTTCCACTACAACGTCCAATAGCTATATTTTTTGTTACCAAAAAGCATATGAAAAGGAGGACATAAATCCAAATAACTAATAAGTACGACGCTAGGATTTGAACTAATTTCATAATTTTACTAAAATGTGTACCAACGATTACATGATTTATATGGCAAGCAACGTAAAGGTACCACCTTCAGTGACTCTAAATCAACTTGATTCTACGAAAAGAAAAATTACAAAATAATGCACATTTGCAATCCCAGGTTACGTCAAAGAATGACCGCTGCTCTCCGACTGAAGTGGATCGGCTTTGACTCACAGCTTCAATTCCACCCCGTTTGATGTGTTTAATTACTTTGTTTGTTCTTGTTTGAGCAAACGATGCTAGCTGCGGTTGCCCTAAGTCGTGAATGCTTCGAAAACTGTTACTATTCCGAAATTACACGCCCCAAGTACCCACGTCAAACTAGCCGAGTGTTGAAATAGTTTTATGCTGTACGCAACGTAATAATTAAAAGCGGATATTGAGGCGGGTGAAATGTCAATCATGTCGGCAACTTTGGAGCTCTCCTTGATTTGATGGATTACGGTGCTGATTGTTTCGTGTTTAACCTTTTAAAGACAGTTTAATGGAAGTACCTACCTCGTTAGTGTAAGTGTTAACAATTAATGAAATTTAGTGATTTGTGAATGATTGTAGGTTTTTTGGTGTGCGTTATTAAAAATCGTAACCTGTACCACCTGTATCCTTAGTATCAGATTTTATATTTGAAACTGAGAACTATAGTACTTTTCGTGAGGCTTCATACATTTGTGTAGAGCGGTGGAAACGAGGAAGAAGTAATAAAATGTATGGAGCCAAAAGAAAACTATTAACGCTTTCGTTTGGCTTCATACATTTTAAGTATGTAAGTAGTAGGTACTAAGTACTAGTACTTCTTCTGTGGTAACAGTTAGTAATATAAGATAAGTAATTAAGTATGGAGTCATCAACTCTAAAGTAACAAAGTTGTAGGAGTTCCTAAACATTGCGGTTAGTCGATCTAGGTAGCGAATAATTACCAAAACGGTTAATTTTAAAGTAGCACGGGGTTCCCGGGGCGTTCCACAAGGGCGCTCCTTGGGTCCACAATATATCTTGTGGGCAGGCAACCGCGATTTGACTGACGGCCCACTCTGAAAGGACATTTATCAGTCTCACTACTAGGGTTACACTAAACCAAACAACAATGAATTCTCATTGACAAATTATCTCGGCGTTTGTTGCTGTTAAGTCCATTCTTTTGACTAATCGACGCTAAGATTGCTCCTGTCAAAACTAGAGTTGGGTTTGTAGCTAAAATCCTTTATTTTCTGACCTAAATCCGTAAGCGTCAGCTCATACCATGTCGGGACGCGACACGATGATGCGGTTTTCCCAACAGAATACCAGCGCTGGTTGCGTACAATTAACAATGGGCTTGGGACTAGATTGTGACTAAACTTGAAATGCTTTAACATGCTCGTACTTATAGTTTTGTTACAAATTGGTCCCAATTTAGCGTATATTGCTATTTGAACGCAATCAGCGCTGATAGTTTGTTGGAATTGACATAACTTTTTTTTGTTATGTATCTACCTACCTAAAGTGACGATCACAAATTAATTTCTACAATTCTGTATTTACTTAGATACTATTTTAGTTTTAAATAAAGCGATACTTTTATGCAACGTTAAACTTTCTCATAAAGAACTAGACTTCGCCTTTTGTATAGTACCTAGGTATTGTAAACAAAGTTTTACGCAGTTTAACGATGCATCTTGCTCAGTGTCAATTAATGATATTTTCATATTCACTATAGAATTTCCATCAATTGTGGTGCAACGCTCTTCATTTCTGATAAAGTTGCACTAAAGTGCGCCACATGAGACATTTGGTAATGTAACCAATATAGATAATTCGTCTTAATATAAATAATCGGCCAAGTACGAGTCGGACTCGCGCACGGAGGGTTCCGCACTGCATGGGCACACCTTAAATATTTATTTTATTTTAATTTTATTATTTATTATTGAAGTTAATATAAAACTAAATATTCTGTGAACATTTCAAGCATTTACTTGTTACCATTATTAATATAGAGAGAAAAACGTCTAAAAATTCAGGTTTGTTGTATGGGAGCCCCCCTTAAATATTTATTTTATTTTCTTTTTAGTATTTGTTGTTATAGCGGCAACAGAAATACATCATCTGTGAAAACTTCAGCTGCCTAGATATCATGGTTCATGAGATACAGCCCAGTGACAGACAGACAGACAGACAGACAGACAGACGGACAGACGGATGACGGACATCGAAGTCTTAGTAATAGGGTCCCGTTTTTCCCTTTGGGTACGGAACTCTAAAAAACAAATAAGAATACGACCATATCCGCATTCAATGCATCGCAAAAACTACTATAGTTTGACATACACGATGCGATGATTTGATCAAATTTTCGCTTCATGCCAACTGGGAGCTCATTCAGTTAATTCAAAGGTAGGAATTGGTAGTTAACGATTTGTACTACTACCTGAAACTGGGCGCACAGAACGCGACGATCGCATCAATTCATCAGATCAGTTCAGTGGAGGCCAAATATAGGTAGTTAACTATAGCTGGTTCGTAGTTATTGAGGACCTTTGAATTAATTGAATGAGCTCCCAGTTGGAATGAAGCGAAAATTTGATCAAATCATCGCATCGTGTATGCCCACCTTAACACACAATATGTCGACTACGGAAATATGAATTAATGTAAGGGACAAAAGGCCATTTTTCAGGAGAGCCAAAAAACGATCGCATTTTTTTTTATTTCTTTATATCTTTTTTGTTTCTTGTCTGATTTAAATGACTTCTAGGGCGAAATTGCATAAAATTTTGAACTGTTTATGTTAAAGATATCATTATTTGAGATATCCCTGTAGTTTAGGAATTGACATGTCCCTTACATTATTTTTTTCTGTTAAAATGACCAAAATTTAAAAAAAAAGTTAAGGTAACGTACATCTCATAATCAAATACGAGGTAAAATTGCAGTGAAGGACATCGCTTCAATAGGTTTTTTTAAATAAATAGCCAAAAAAGTTTATCATAATCATTAATTTTCAATGTAATTACCTATATTTAAAAATGTGTCACTGACGCTAAGTTAAAAAAAAACAACATAAACAACTTCTTATGTAATTAAAAGTCTTAAGCAATACTTTTAAGTAAGTTATATCACAATAAAATGCGTTAGAAAACTTTTTAAATAATGAAAAACTAACGTTCATAATCATAAAAAGACCGTGTAGGAACTTTTATATTCAGTCTTCCATAATATAACAATAAAAGCTTCCAAAAAATGTTAAACTACGTATAAATCTTTGTAAATTAAACAAAATCATAATATAGTTCTGAACCATGTAACAAGAATAGTACTTATTAAAATTAAATTGGTTTCTTTTATGGCAACAGTTGTTTTAATTATTTGTGATACGAACTATGATTAAGTTTATCCTATTCGTTTGACAAAAAAAGGAAAGGCAAGATCATTATTTCAATTCACTAAAGATGACTGCAAAGTACTAGGCTTGTATAGGTATAATATGACTTTTCAAGACTTTCCTTGTGTTGTCATATTAAATTTACAAGATTATATTAACTTATGTATTTACGTAACACCACTATGTAGGAACTGCCTATTGCAATCAGGCACATAAAAGGCGTAAGGCAATAAGGCAAGGCTGATTGCAATAGTTCCTACATAGTAGTGTTACGTGAATACATAAGTTAATATATCTTGTCAATGTAATATGACAACACAAGGAAAGTCTTGAAAAGTCATATTATACCTATTAGTTAGTGACTATTAGTCTTCCATAAAGAAACAATAAAATCTATTAAAATAGATGATAAAATACTTATGCCTAGGAACATGTTCAGTCAAAATTAAACAAAAACAAATAGGGCACCTAAATATCCATGGTTTACCTATAACAAGCTATTAAAAAATAACAAGACAATAACCTTGATTTTAGCAAGTAAATTATTTGTAAGATGAATCTTATCCAGTAAGTTTCTTTTATTTTACAACAAAAGGAAAGACGTGAAAAACCGGATTCAAAATAATAAATTTTTAAGTGACGGTTACAAATTGGCTATATGTTTTCAAGACTTTCCTCGTATTGTCCAATGAAAGTCATAGAATTATCTTAACTGTGATAATGACTTGTTAATAATGTTTACCAGAATTAACAAAAATACGAGTATCAAAACAATGAGAAAATCTTAGTCAACATTTCTGTAGCAATGCTTTCATGATTATATTATAGTGAAGAAAAAATAAATGCTTATTCATCATCATCTATTCATGATTTATTGATTATTTAAATGATTATTCATTCATTTGAGGTTAATCCTAAAATTTACGGTGCGTCTTCATCTTCTTCGTCTGTTTCCAATGAAGTGTCTAAAACTGCACCATCATGCGGAAGATTTAGGTAATCCGCGTGAAATCTTCTGGGAATGTTGTTTTTATTATTTAATAAATGTTGTTTTTATTAGTTATTATACGTAAATACATAAGTAAATATCATCTTGTAAATTTAAAATGACAACACAAGGAAAGTCTTGAAAAGTCATATTATACCTATACAAGCCTAGTACGTTGCAGTCATCTTTAGTGAATTGAAATAATGATCATGCCTTTCCTTGTTTTGTCAAACGAATAGGATAAACTTAATCATAGTTCCACAAATAATTAAAACAACTGTTGCCATAAAAGAAACCAATTTAATTTTAATAAGTACTATTCTTGTTACATGGTTCAGAACTATATCACGATTTTGTTTAATTTACAAAGATTTATACGTAGTTTAACTTTTTTTGGAAGCTTTTATTGTTATATTATGGAAGACTGAATATAAAAGTTCCCACACGGTCTTTTTATGAAAATGAACGTTAGTTTTTCATTATTTAAAAAGTTTTCTAACGCATTTTATTGTGATATAACTTACTTAAAAGTATTGCTTAAGACTTTTAATTACATATAAAGTTGTTTATGTTGTTTTTTTTTTTTTAACTTAGCGTCAGTGACACATTTTTAAATATACTTACATTGAAAATAAATGATTATGATAAACTTTTGGGGCTATTTATTTAAAAAAACCTATTGAAGCGATGTCCTTCACTGCAATTTTACCTCGCATTTGATTATGAGATGTACGTTACCTTAACTTTTTTTTAAAATTTCGGTCATTTTAACAGAAAAAAATAATGTAAGGGACATGTCAATTCCTAAACTACAGGGATATCTCAAATAATGATATCTTTAACATAAACAGTTCAAAATTTTATGCAATTTCGCCCTAGAAGTCATTTAAATCAGACAAGAAACAAAAAAGATATAAAGAAATAAAAAAAATTGCGATCGTTTTTTGGCTCTCCTGAAAAATGGCCTTTTGTCCCTTACATTAATTCATATCCGTAGTCGAATATTAATGTAAGAGGCCAACTATTATAGGACATGTCCCGTAGAGGCTGCAAAAATTATAAATCTGTAATCAAACCACTTTCCTATAAAAACCTCTGCCTGTTTAAGTTTGTTTGATTTTCAATTAATATTTGTTTGTCTGCGTAAGGGCCAGTGTATATTTTTGTAAATTGATGTAAGAGGCACATCGGACTTGAAAAACGTAACTTGTAATAGCGTAAGGGAAATCAATTGGTTAATAGGATGATAAACTTAACGTATGAGACGAATTGCATTTTTTATGTCTGTTAACGTACTTTTTACCCCTTATTTTTGATATTTTTGCTCACTTTTTTTTGTGGTAAGCGACATTTTTTTTTCAAGATATTAAAAAGTTATATATACCATTCGATAGAGCTCGGAATTCTGAATCTAACGATGTATATAACTCAAAATCACCAAAATGGCCCTTACATTAATTCATATTTCCGTAGTCGATGTAAAGCAATTGCTGCTTTATGATTACGCGCAAAGCGTCGCGTCACTGTCTGCACTGAAACTTACAAATACCTTCGCTTCATATTTTTAGGTCTACAAGTTTCCACTAATGATTTTCTAAATGAAATTGTGATGTAGGTACGAGTGAGTTTTCGTTTTAATATAATTTTACTCCGGAGTAAATGGATTGCAAACTTTCGCAAGAATTAATTCTTAGATTAAACGCTTGACAAACTTATTATTTTCTAATATCTTTGAAAATAATTTTGCGGTGACTTCGAAGCCAGATTAATAATACAAACGTTGGTTTGAAATACAACAAAGTTAACGAAGTAGTGAACTGCAACTACTTGGAAGAAGGATTAGTACTTAGGTATATTTTTAAGGATTAGTGTTATTAAAGTATTTTGCAAAGATTTAAGCATTTCACTAAAGTTTTTTGATCGAGGTATTTTTTTTAAATTAGTTACTTTAGGAAGTGCCCTTATTTGTTTTCAAACCATCGTAGCTGAAATTAATAACAGCTATTTCTAAATGCAAATCCCGAAAAAATATCGAAAATGAAACAAAGCGTACGTCTTCAGAAGCACCTAGAGAGAGAAAAATATCTTATTTAACATACCATACAGATAGCTAACATATGAAATATGAATCAGAAAAAGAAGTTTCTGACAAGAATCTACTAACCGCTTCAGTCTACAAGAAACTCGCATTCTCATCTCATCAGCTCATTGACACATAATCTAAAACTTAACGTTTTTTTAAACCGTTGTAATACAATTTTTAAATCAACCACTAATCTCTTAAAAAGCGAAGAGGCCTCGATCTTTTCACTAGCATCAGGTCTCATTCAACCACATTCGCAAAATGAAAGCCACTTATGAAAATGAATGTGAAACGCGCGGATAAACCAAAGCCTATTTTCCGCGGTGCAAACCGCCCGGTTACAAATTGCTTTGGGCAAAGCGTAAATTTTAATTTTATCTCTAATACCCGAATGAGTACCGTGACTCGACATAATAAATGTACTATTACCACGTTAGCCGAAGGCCTGCTTCGGTAAATGTCCGCTCTAGCTGTCTGCTGCTTTGTAGATCTGTTTGGTAGACCTATGTTTTTGGGAGAATGTTTCTAGGTTGCCAAAATTGTGAAAAGACCGCGCGATTTTCTCTGACAAATCTACTGAAAATACGAATAAACATGCAAGTAGCTTAATTTTATGCAATTTTGTTTCATCTTGCAGAATTCACTCAAAATTAATTCAAAACCATTTTACATTTTTATTATTCTACCTCTAATACCTAATTGAGTACCGTGTCGTGACTCGACATAATATAATTATTTTTTTGCAAAAAATAGCATGACCGACTTCACCCGTGTACAGAATTCGCGAATATTTCGCACAGATCGATGTAGCATTTTTCACATTATTGTTGATTTATCAAAAATGGCTAAGCCGATTTCGATAAAATTTAAATGAGACTAATGTCGAAGTATATAGTTATTTAAGTATAAGTGTCGAAGTAGTTCTTTCCAATAAAAAGAAGTATTAAAATCGGACTACTATGAAAAAAGTTATGCGTGGTTATACATAAAAAAATATGTACGCGTCGAATTGAGTACCTCCTCCTGTGGTTCGTCGGTGAAAAATGTGCTCTAATACCCCCACGTTTAGCTGAATGCTAGCTTCAGTAAACGTCAATCTGACTGACTGCTGTTCCGTGGATCTATCAGTGATTTGAGTGTTGGGTGTAAATTTTATAGGTTTCTCATCTTACGGTATCTCCCTATTTGACATAATGCATATTTGGGCGCAACAAAATTAGATTGTAATAGAATTTTTTTTATACATTCAAATTTATTGTTTCTCGATTCTAATAATAGTGTTTTAACAAATTCAGTGCTTAAATAAAATATTAATGAAAAGTCAAACGAAAACCATACGTTGACGAGGTCTTGAATCACAATCATTGCTGGAAATATGTACTTACATTTGTTTGGCATGATTTCAAAGGTTCTTGTTAAAACAGTAAATTTTAAACAGTAAAAAGTACATGCGAAATGAATAGATTCTATTATTGGACATAAATTAGAGAAATGGAACCGCTTACAACACTAAGGTGCTATTGTAAAATGATAACTAAATCTAATACATTTATTATTATCGTTACCATTTTACTACATTACATTTTAATGAAAAGGAAACTGAGAAAATCTCAAATGTAAACGAGATAAAGACGTATACAGAATACGACCCATAGAACATCATAGGGTTACACTTGGACGAGCAGTAAAACTTCCTCGAGCAGAGCTTTTTGTTTTTACCTTGTTACTTGCACATGTCAAATTACGAAGATCAAACGTTTCAGCACAGCTCTTCGGCATAGCTCGTGATATTGGCGTGCGAGTCACGACGGGACAGTTTATTTCAACTTCTCAACTTCTCAGAGCGTTCGAATGGGGCATAATTTTCATAAGGAACCCGCTGCGCCCGACGCAAAAATTAGATTCATCAGAGTTCGAGGCACATTCTCGAAACATCTATACGGTGAATTCGATTCGAGTTCGTAATGAGTCGAGAACAATGTGTAGTTAACTTTTGCTTTGCATTTTGCTTTGTTAAGAGAGTGAGACAGTGATGAATCGGTTGTATTTGATCCACGAACCTAATGTAAATGTAAAGATTACAAATACCTACCTGTTACAAACCATAACAAGGAAAGAACTTAAAAATCAACACTATGGTATTTTATTTACATTAATAAACTTAAGTCACTTTTTATGTAGATACAATCTGTAGTAATTTGCACAGTTACACACAGTTTACACAGTTTGTGCAATAAACTTTTACTTTACTTTACTTTACACGGTACGTAAGTATTATTTTTTAATTTAATGACAATTAATAAAAATGGACTGTGAAGTGCATTGAATCAAACATCCCAATCAAAGTGTATGATTTGGTAGCATAACGAGTGACAACGATAATTACCTATATTCTGAATATGGTCATGTACCGTAGAAATAGATTTAAGTCTATTTCTCCTAAATTTTTTACAGTTCCCACGCTTTGGACACAAATTATCATTTTCCACATATTTGAAAATATTGAATAAAACTATTTACATGAGGAAAATTGATACAAAATATTATTTATGCTTCTAAGCAAATAGAAGACCATTTTAAATATAAACTGACACATTCTCAAGTCGGAGGTACTTCGTATGCTGCATGCATAAGACCCGAGTTTTATGAAATTTTTCCATTCGGAACACAATCTTGAAATAGAAGGTATGTTTATTTGAGCATATCGAATCGCAGCGCGACACATTGAATACAAGGTGGCATTGGGACGCAAACATAATTTAGTTATCTCACGCGAGACCAGAAAGTTTCGTTCAAACAAATAATATAGGTTTCGATGCGGGGAGCACCTGGGCGGCACTACGATCGGTGTGTCCCAAGGGAAATAAAAACTTTGCTACACGTCGCTTGTCCTAAAGCCTTCTTACAGTCTCCGAGACACGTTCGCCGATTTGCTACCGGCGACCGACGTACACTTTATGGCTTTGATTCTCAGCGATACGTTTACGATATTGTTTCGCATTACTGCCGCGTGGAATGTGACTGTAAAACGCTGACGGAGTCTTTGGATGAACCGGGCGTGACGTAACGGCTTCTATACGAGTAGGAACCCCTATCTCGTTTGGGTAGTTATATGGTTTTGGACGTACAGATATAATAAACAGTGCCTGCTATCTAGTTTAAGTATGCTGGGTAGTTATAACTTTGTTTTTTCTCTGTACCAGCCTTTTTAATAGTCCACTGCAGGACTTAGGCCTACCCACGATTGGGGATTGGGTCATATCCACCACGCTGGCCCAGTGCGGATTGGTGGATTCACATACGCCATCGAATTTCTTCTACGAACATATGCGGGTTGCCTCACGATGTTTTCTTTCACCGAAAAGCCAGTGGTGTAAAATTCCGTACGTAAATTCCGAAAAACTCATTGGTACCAATGGTCCGGGATTTGTACCCACAACCTCACGATTGCAAGGTCATTACCACTAGACCACCACGGCTTTTATTTTTTCTCATAAACACATTAAAATTCATTTTCTATCCGACACCAAGAAGTAAGAATTTATGTGGGTTGTATGTTTTATTTCTAAAAAAATGTTAACCAAGCTCTTTCGAATCGCTACTAAGAAAATACTCAATCAAGTTATTTTTAAACTTTCCCTAGTTGAGCACATGATTCTTATTTTACTAAATAATTTAGAGGAAAAATTGATGCACCAGGCATAGAAACATGAAAACCATGGCACGATAAACTTATAAACCCCTCAGTTTCGCCAGTGTTACTTACGATGATGAAAAGTGACATTTCCAAGTTGACTAGTGCAGAAAGTTTGCAACGCGACTCGAGTTTGATAACGCCGCAGTTCTCAGTAGGAATTTTTAAATTAATTTAAACGAAAAATAAAATTAACGAAGTTGGTGAAGATTAAATTATACTCCTAGTAATTTGTGTCAAGAAAGTTAGGTGTGGATCGCAGCTCGCTAAGTTTTAACACTTTTTACTCAGTTTAGGAGACATGACTTTGTGTGTTATCTGCCGCTGCTATCTCTGATTACTTGGAGAAAATTAATTTAGTTTTACTATAGGTTAGTATGTCAGTTTCAGAACCTAGTCACTTACCTATTTGCGAGGAGAAAATTTGATGGGCAGATCCATTAAAATCTATTAAAATTTTAATCTAAACAATCAATCATGATCAATCTAAGATCAATTCAAATTATTGAGCTTGAATTAGAAATCAATATGTATTTATTTCGTAAACACAGTAAATAGTAATCAGTAATTGCATTATTATTTAAATTGACAACTTTAGTATATCAGAACAATTATTTATATCGATGATAATACCATATAATACAATAACATGGCAAAATAGGTAGAAAGCTTTCAATCGGAATAACGATAGTTGTAGTTCAAACATCAGATTGTTCATTTACTTGATTTTTGGCTATCGTGTATTTATCATGGAAAATATATCAGCGTTGTACATTTATTCTTTTGCACTTAGAACAGCTTCTTTTCTCTCTTATATGGTTTTGTTCTTGCAAATTAAATCTCTGATTATAAGATATGACAGTAAAATGTATTCAACTGCTTATAACCACAAGTACAATGATGAAAACTTATTTAGCAGTAGTAAGTGCAGCGTTATGCACTTTTTGGGATGGGTAAAATATGTTAAACTCGCGTCAGGACACGTGAGTTGATCAAAAATTCGTAAGACGGAGGAAGAGTAGACCGCCACAGCGACGTAGAGAGGAAGTAATATCTCCCTCTCTTTCTACCGCGTAGCGAAAATGTATGCCTGCTCCTGCTGTTTCGTTTAAGCGGCACAGGGGCGCTTGCGCGATTGTGTGTGTGATATTTTATTTCACCACACAAATAATAGTACTTTATATGTTCAAGTTTTCACTTCTGTCAGAACTCCCGTAGTGCAACCCATTGCTTTTTTGTGCATGTTCATCGATATTTTAGACAATTCTAAGCCGATTAAAAAAAAAACTAATTTAGTTATTTTTAAAAATAACCTAAATGGGACCACCTCGAGAGTATACCTCCCATTAAACTTTCATCGAAATCAGCTAAGCCGTTTTTAAATAATCAACAACAACGTAAAAATGTATACGTTGACTTGAGCGAACTATTCAAATTTGGTACATGATTGAAGTTGGTTGTGTCATTTTTTGCGAAATATAATTATCTTCTCATCACATGGTGAAAAAGATCGCCAAATGCGGTCGAATCGAAACTACAGCAGACTTGCTATATGCTATAGCAATGCGTCAGTAATACCTGTGTTTATTTCAATCAAAAAATAAAATTTCGATTTTCATTTGAACATACTCGTATCTTCTCTAGCCCAGTATTGTAATACATATCTACGAATCCACGTTACACTGACATCAATAAAATTGTACCAAACTTTTACCTCGAACACTCGAACTCTGTAAATAGGTAGATATTCCTAAACATCCGAAAGCAAACACAGAAAAGAAACTACAGAAAAAGTTTATCCAATTTTCAAAGCCTACCTGTACTTGAAGTTAAACCTACTTTGTCGTTCTTTCTCCGCTGATCTATGAACTCGCGTCTCCCTTTTACTCCATACAATCTATAAAATCTTTGAATAAACATTTGCCTTCTTTGCCCTTTTGCACTCGTAAAAGGGCTCTGAGAAACTCCCCTAAACTTATTTAAACTTTTACCCTAGGAAATCCTTTTCGCAAGCAGTTTAAATGTGAAATTGAATATGTATTAGAGAATAGGGAAAGGTTATTGGGAATCGGTTTCGCAGGTAAACAAATGTTTGATAAGCGTTTTTTAGTAACGATCCTTTATTTGAAAACGTTTATAATATACGCTAATCTATAGTTTGGTAATCACTACATACTCGTAGTTTAAAATAAAGTCTCTTCCCGCTGTCTGTCCCCATGTATGCTTATATCGTTAAAACTACGCAACGGATTTTGATGCGGTTTTTTTGTAGATAAAGTGATTCAAGGGAAATTAAGGTTTATATTTATACTAATATAATAAAGAAGTAAAGTTTGTGAGGTTGTGGAGAGTAATCTCTGGATCTACTCAACCGATGACGATAATTCTTTTACCAATAGAAAGCCACATTATCTGTGAGAGACTATTATAAAGTAAGCGCGGGCGAAGCCGCGGGCATAGGCTAGTGTATAATACAAATAGTAAACGTGTTTGATAGATAAGTGTATGGTTGGTGACGTCTTAATTAACGCAGTGATTTTTTGGAAATCTTTAGCAGTTCGATGAGTTTAATTGGGTTTTAGCTAAAACTACGACTATTCTAAGTACGCGGCACTGGGATCACAGCTGTTTGAGTCAAAGATTCTGAAATAGCTCCACTCGAATTTTTTTTGCAGCAAAAATGACTGGCTCCTAATAATCATCATCATCCTCATAACTCTTTATCCCACTGCTGGGTAGAGGCCTTTCGCTTATTGTGCCATCTGCCTCGGTCCTGTGCCAATCGTGTCCAGGTTCAATCGCGTGATTTCGACTATATCGTCGACCCATCTTGCAGTCAACGCTCCGCTTACCTTGTCTCGAGGCCGAGGCGGAGTGGAGCCACCATTCTATGACGCGCGAAATTCTACTCGTTAACTCACGGTTTGGGTCACCAAGACACAGGCTTAGCCTAGTTTGGGGCCCACTAGTAATAAAAGACGATGTTAATATCTATTAAGTACCTACCTTTCTACTCCGGTAATTTTGTAAATTTCAGTTAGTGCTTTTACTTCTTACTTTTGTACCTATCTGAATTGTAAATTTTTCGTTTAGTTAATAAGTACTCAAATTGAATCTGTATTGTTTGGTGTTTAGGTTAGGTATTTATGAATAAATAAATTATCTTATCTTATCTTATCTTATGACAGCCTTACTAATAATAATTTAGTTTTATCATTGTCTTTAGTATTAATCTGCCTATAATATAGGTTTTAATGACCAGTTGGATGTGACTTCCATCCACCATGTTTCTGTGGATATATTCTTATACTTGTTAATTTTAACTAATTTTTTTGTTTATTACTTGCAATCTCTATCAATTTAATTGCCTACGATAAATTTTATCATAAAATATGAATTGAGTAAGTAAGCGGTAAGTTTTCTAGAGCATTGGTGTAGTGAATAAAATTCAAGTTTCGATAGAACGTTCGCGCTACTTTAAATTCTTTGCTGGTTTATTGACAAGGGTGCGTCTCAAACTTGGGGCAAACACTTTCTAATAACGTCGATCAGCTAGATCAGTTTTACAGTTTTCAAAGGGTTCGGCTAAAGTTCGCCCCGAGGTATTTCTCGGATCATCACGGTTTACTAATTTCAACTTCGGCTGAGGATGAGGATTTTACAAATTAACCTTTTTTGGTACGAGCTAATCAAAATTTTGTTGATCTTTGTTTCAAACATCTGAAAGTTTCTAAGTATGAGGATATTTTCGGTTTTGATGTTGAAAACTAGTGAAGTTGTTTAATTAAGTTTGTAGTTTTGTGCCCGTGTTTTGGTTTTAAGTTCGAAATTTGAGCTCAAATCAAGTGTTTTAGACTGTTTAGACAGAACGTAGAACTTATTTATTATTTTTTCTTAACTTTTATGCATATCTCTAGAAATTATTACAACAGCTCGTACTTGAGTTACAAAAAACCAAACGTACCTAGGTGACAAAAGTTACGTTGTAGGCACATTTACTATTTCGGTGCATGTTATTATCTAAGGGCACGCTTTTATCGAAATCGAATCGTAAAAAAACCTACTTTTTAGAAGTCGGCAGAAAAGCACTATAAAACAATCGAATTCTTTCAACATTTAACTAGTCTAATAAAAGTGCAAGATGTCACAAGCTGCACCAAAAAGCAGATCCCAGAATGTTTTTACTAGCGGACGGATCTAATTATCCGCGAGCTGCGCATCGTCAGCTCTTTAATCAAGTGGATTAACCGGCTAAGTTCTAGCCATCGAGCATGAAATTAATCCAGAAGTACTCTCTAGGTGTAAGAAAACTTCATAGAATCTTGGATTTGAACAAATATTTAGTGTAGTAAAAATTGATAGCCTAGAGCACCGCCGCCGTAAGGTTGCGAGTCTGTCGAATTTTTATAGGATGCATTTCGGAGAATTTGCATTAGAGGTACATGGTTTTTTTTTGACTTCAGAAAGAATTCTTTATAGATACTACCGCGTCTCGGAGGGAAGCATTGAGTGGTTATTTGAGAGTCCCACTCGGTATACCCACTAATAACCCTGGAGTGTTCCGCCACAGCGCTTGGTGACGAGCTACGCATTCGCACTCATCCAACCCTAGTCTGGCTCCACGGCAGATTTTGCAGAGCTACAAGACCTAATCCAAATCCCATAGTAGTATAAAGACGCCTTACTACCTGTCTAAACTATTGTTTTTTTTTTGGTACTAATTCTAATTCGAAGTGGAGGCGATTAGTCCTGCACTGACGTCCAGCATGGGGTGTTTTATGCATTTCCCCCTACAGCGTCTATCTGAGCCAACCCAGCTCCTTCAAATAACGGAGCGTAGCTCTGGGCCGCTGGCATACCTGCTCCAGTAGCTTAGGTGGTGAATGTAATGATGGCGATGTGGACGACAAGGCTGATGATAATGCAGAAGCATCATGCAATCCGTTAGCTATTCTAGTGTCTTCTGTGGCTTTGCAATGCCACATTTTCTTGGGTACTTACAAAGCGGTTTGTATCGGGAGGTAAGCGCAAAAAATGTTTTACAGTGGCGCCAACTTAAAGCCTGACTGAAAGGCCTTGTTACTTGTTTCAGGTAATTGGCTTCCATCAAACTCTCTTTTAATTAATTATCTATCCGCACACCAATTTTCAGCTTTTAAATAAGACACTCATTTATTTAAAAAATCCCAGCTGACTGAATCCGGGGTATTGTTGTACACTACCATGACAATATAATACAAAAAATTCAGCTTTTAGAAAGTAGTTGCATTTTTTGCGGTTACCTCCCGGGCTATAACGTATCTGATCCGTACGGCAAGGGAATGGAACTGATTGCCGGATTTTTTGCTTTTGAAGACAAGATGATAGGTATAACCTTCATTTACAAGGTCAGTGTGAATAGGTATCTTATAAGTCTGCTTGTTCGTTGACTACAACGTCGCTAACAATCAGGCAAGTCACAGTAACGCACGCATTTATTCACGATAAGAAAAATTAATGAAATGCGCTATTGATAAAATAGCGCATTTTATAGATTTTTCTTAATTTGTCATTCAGTCCTCTGTGAAAGACAGAGAGCGCGCTACAAACTACTCTACTGTAGTGTAATTTGTGTGGCTTTACTTTTCAAGCGCCAAAAAGTCTTTCTGTTCTTTTTCGTAGTCAAAGGTTCCTAGCTTACCGAGGAACCTTCTCACATACCTGAAGTTGGGCGTCAACGTAGAGTGCTACTTGGGCAATCTTCCAATTTGAAGTGGTTCAACTTTGTTTAAACACTTTATGATTTTAAAGATAGAAGCGAGTAAGTGATGACAATTTGGCCTTTTTAGATTGGAATGTTGTTTCTTAGGTTACATGATATTTTGTATGATAATATTATATTTTCACAGTTTAGTTAGAAACTTACGAACAGTTAATAAAATAATACACTAATAATGATATTTTGATATTAGTTAGCTCGAATAGATACATGCCATTTTTAGATTATTGTTGATTTTTCAAAAACCGTTGAACCACTTTTGATAACATTTGAATGGGACATTTGAAGTGTGATCATTAAAAAAACTTTAAAATCGGTTCATGATTGGCGGAGTAATGAGTGTATTGTTTCTATTTTGAAAAATCATGGAGGACCATCAATATGGAAAGATAAAATGACAAGTCGATGTGGAGGACACAGCAGCTGGAATATCTCTAAAAGAGTTGTTACTGTAAAGGAATAATTAGGAAGAAAATCACAGCTATACATTATGGTACTTTAACTTACTTAGATACTCACTTCTGCAGAAGTACAGACTGCAAAAAAAATACTACCTCCATAACCAAGTTGGAACTCACGCTCACTTCTTTTCTTACCCAGTGCAAGTTTACAGACAGCAAAAAAGTTACTCTCATAATCATGGTATAACTCACGCTTACTTCTCTTCTCATCCAGTGCAAGTGTACAGACAGCAAAAAATACCTCCATAACCATGTTTTAACCTCACTTTTCTACTCACCCGGTGCAAGTGTACAGACAGCAAAAAACTACCCCCCCATAACCATGGTTTAACTCAGTGCCGCATGTCATTGTTTAGAGATCTCAGAACGTCGCCGGAGTCAATATGCGGAACATTTCCTATTACACGCCCACTTCTTCCCGAGCCTTGGCGAACTTTATAGAGAAGATGAAACCTCAATGACGAATTTCTTTGTGCACGTGAGAAACCCACACACACAATAATTCAGTTTTTTTACAATGTTTTTTCCGTAGACTTCATTGTGTCTTTAGATAAAATACCGTAATTTAGGATGTTGGAATCATTTAAGATTATAATTTAAAAACAGAGTTGTAATTAGCAACTTTTTCACGGTTTTAATGAGGTATTTTTTATAAGACAAATTTTATTGTTTATTTAACTAAACTTGAAGTGAAAGCTCTTTTTTTAATGTCTGAGTTTGTAACTTTTTAGTTCAGTCCTCTTATTGAGGTTCCAGAGACGAAATTGAACTTTCCAAGGCGGCAAAACTGATAACGTTTATCTAAATATTTAAGGTCATTTCAATTAAAGAAGAATGATTTCAATTTGAAGAAATATAATAATACACGAGATATATGTGTGTATATGCGTGGTATTTTAATTTTTGTTCTATTCCATAGTGCCATTTTATTTTTTTGAAATAAATAGTAGCCTATGATACTTTCAGTCTTTCAAACTTTGTGCATTCCAAAAATCAAGTCAGTCCATTGTTCCGTTGCTGTGTGAAAGAGGAACAAACCAATTAACCAACAAACACACTTTCGGACATATGATTGATGATGATGAGATGATTAGTAAGGATGTAATACGAAATTCTTGCTTTCGAATATAATTTCGAATAGTTTTAACACCTCTCTACATTTCAAGCCATATTTTTATTCCAACACAATTTGTAATGGAAGCGACACGCGGAGACAAGAGAGCAAGCCAGGGCGGGCGGGGTTCCGGGGGCGGGGGGAAATTACTTGCAAATTCCATTTACGAACTCGGCGTCCAGGCGTCAGAAGAAACTGCTTGTCTGCCCTTGTCTTATCTACCTAGAATGTGGTCTACAATTCGCTCAGCTGAAGGTAACATAAAATTAATTAGAATTGATTATTACTATTATTAATTATTTTATCGAGTTAATAAATTGCTAGATAAAATGGCAGGATTTAAACTAAAACCTTTGATTAATATTTTAATATTATTATTTTCCTATAGCGAGTTGAAGGCCAAAAATATGTTTTTTAATAAAAGAAAAGAAAAGTACCTGTTCCTGTAAGAAAAATAAAACTAAACGCAAAATGGATTTCTGGAAGCTAGGTAAAAAGCTAGCTTCTGTGGGCGTAATAGAAGTTCTATGAAAGGAAACTACGATCTGATGTTATTTTACTGAGAAATAAAACTGGATGTTTATTTCTTAGATCTTGAATGCTTAAGTATTTAATTTGTAAACAGAATTACATAATAATTACTTATAAATTAAAAATTTAAAAAACCCCCGACACAAAAATATTTGACAACCAACTTCAAATGGACAACCATTTAGGGCACATTTGTAGAATTTTGGTTCTTCCATCCCCACTTTAACCCACCATAACTCTTAAACGGCTCAATCGATTTTTATAAAACATAGCTAAGAACACTCTCGATTAAGTCTCCTTTCATCCAAAAAAAACTAAACTGAAATCGGTTCAGTGGTTCGGGCGCTATGATGCCACAGACAGACAGACAGACACACAGACAAACAGACACGTCAAACTTATAACACCCCTCTTTTGCGTCGGGGGTTAAAAAATAACTGAGGTATTTTAGCTCCATCAATAAATTAATGGGCTTAATTTACATTTTGATAAAATAAATGATAATAATGATCATACTCGTAGTTCCTAGATAAATGATTAACGATGCAAGAGAGGCATGGAGACTCTTCATGCGAGTTTCATATTTAACTTTTGAAAATACTGATCAAAATTATCTATGTTTGTATGACAACTATTTCGGTAGCTCCACAGTACTATATAATTTTATTTTAAATGATGACGTTTCTGTCAGTTTTGTACAATAAGTAGAATATTAAATTCCATTCTGAGTCTAAAAACACCTCAAATCATAAGAAACATGATCAAAACTTCTTTGTTTGTGGCATGATTACCAATGGACGTGAACTGAAGGTCCAGTCCGATTGGTATGTAAGTTACGGGGCGTTACCGCGAACTTAGCTCATTACCAGCTGTGCGCAGACGGAATGACAATGCAGGAAATTTTCACTTCATTCTTTTCCACGCTCGTTGTTTTGTAGATAAGTTAACAGTACTTAAAGTCGCATGGTGGAAAAGGTAACTTCAAGTTCTTGTACATAATCTTTAGTTTAGGTAGGTACTGTACCAGCCTTTTTAATAGTCCACTGCAGGACGTAGGCCTACCCACGAAGGGGAGGGTTCCGAAGAACTCATTGGTACGGGAGCGGGATTTGAACCCACGACCTCACGATTGTAAGGCCAGTGTCATTACCACTAGACCACCACGGCTTTTTTAGGTTTAGGTAGGTACTCTAAACTAATTACAGATCTAGTAGAGCATCGTTGTTTTTTATAAAGCACAATTTATTATACCAACACGTAATATTAATGCAGAAAAAATCGAATTTCCTAAAATACAGGATTATCTGTTTGCCTAGTACTAAGTCTATAGGGGTGATTAAAACCATAATTATGAACAATTTTTACTATGAAACTAACCCGGGATTCGAGAAAAAAACTCAAAACGTATGAATTACTTGATTTTTTTTAAGGCTGGTGTTTTAGTAACATTTGTTCATAATGATGGTGATTCATCACCTGGTTTTGGCTTAGTACACCTGTCCTGGATAATATTGTGCAATACAATCATCTACATTTTTAAAACTTTAGGGCAGTACTAGTAATAAGTAAGTAAGTAAGTTCGTATAGGCCGGGTGGCTAGCCCTGGTGTCAGAGTTTTTAGGCCGCCTGAAGGCCTCTGACATGGCTAAACGGTTGAAACAACCGGGGCCTACAATTTAACGTGTCATCCGAGCCACGGTAGCGCTCAGTTGGAAAATGCCACCCGCGGTCACCCATCCAAGTACTGACCGTGCGGAACGTTGCTTAATTTCTGTGATCGCTGACAATCACCTAGTCAAACTACGCTACGAGCGCTACTAGTAATAATGTTAGTGTTATCGTTTGTATTTATTTACAAATCCACTTGTGTAGTGGTAAGAAAGTTCACAGCTATACAAGGAGTTTTTCTAGACAATGGACAAATTTTTTGTATAGAACAGCTGCGATTTTTTTTCAGGAGTTCTATGTTGGCTTCATAATAAAAGTAAACCTTTACAACGATATCCAAGAAAATATTTAGAGATAGATACAGTCTATAATTTTTCATATTAATTCCACTAGCTTATCTCTACTTAAAATGCAGAGTGAAAAACATGTGCAGTTGTTACCATTTTTAACAGATTTTATTCAAATTCGGATTATAATAAGTGTGTTACACAAACACAATTTTAGCAAAGTGGAAAATAAAATTTTGGTAAAAAGTGTGAAAAATTATATTTGTGTTTCTGATTTTATCAACTAAACGACGAAAAAAATGATGGCAAGACACATGAATGTAGAGTTTTAACAACTTTATGCATCATATGGAGGGCTAGTTTTCGTTATTTTTAGAAATATATAATTGATGAGTCATTAGACTTCAAAAGAAATGGATGAATACCCATACTTTAACTTTATCGATCAAAGAAATCCAATTTGGTTTCGAATGTTTTTACATTACATTTGTTAAACAACAATTTTTGTGGTAGATCTTTTAGCAGACATGATTGAAAGTTCATCATGATGAGTTTGTAAGTAAGTAAGGGCGTAATCTGGTTAGTAACTATACATATATTCGTTATTTGGTCAGCTCAGTTCTCAAATTTGAATATGTACTGTACTGTACTGTACCAGCCTTTTTAATAGTCCACTGCAGGACATAGGCCTACCCACGAAGGGTGATTGGGCCATTTCCACCCAATGGCCCAATGCAGGTTGGTGGATTCACATACGCCATCGAATTTCTTCTACGGACGTATGCAGGTTGCCTTACGATGTTTTTCTTCACCGAAAAGCCAGTGGTGTGAAATTCCGTACATAAGTTCCAAAGAAACTCATTGGTACGGGACCGGGATTGAACCCACGACCTCAAGAATGACAGGCCAGCGTAACAACCACTAGACCACCACGACTTAACGAATATGTACATTGGACTTGAATATGATTAATCTACACAGATTAATCATAAGTTATATTCGTACACACGAATATAACTTAAAAGAAAAATAATAGCAATTGTTTGTTAATTTAAAATGTTCTACACCCCAAACAGTCAAGTTATCCAACGTCATACAAAAATAAATCCTTTTATCCGCGCGTTGGGTCCATTTGTAACTCTAAAAACTCTGTTTATATATAGTTGCAAGCATTATCTAAAGCAACCGAGCACGATATTGGCAGAATCTATTCCAAGACTTGTCACAAAGCTTCGGCCTATGAATAATTTACGTTTGCCGCGACCGCAAAGTGTTTATTGTGATAGCGGCTGACTACCGCAACCTCATGTGAAATAAAACACCTAGATTTTTCCTCTCAATCTCTGAGGTACGTCGGCGAAAATCTCCCCTCTCTATAACATCACAAGCAACAAAAGAAATCACTCCAAAATGTGTTATATTTTTTCGGTATAAGTCGCAAAATGCTTGGACATTTCTTAGACACTCGGGTCTCGGCCGCCGAGATGAAATCAAGAATGTAAGGAGTTATGCCGAATGGATGAACCACGGGATTTGAAGACGAACACCTTGGGTTTAAGGGTTATAATCATTTGTGAGCGTTACCGCCAGTTTGCGAGAGCAGGAATCGAGGGAAAACGGCAGTAAATAACAAGCGAGATCGGATTATTTCGATAAGATCGTAAAATGAAACAAGACGCGTCTCGGCGGGACGTTTTCTTTTTGAATATGTTACGCGTTAACTGGCGCGTTGGACACGTTAAGCTGCGAAAGTTTGACTATGTTACTTTGTTTATTCAGCCTTTCTTTTTTTTACTTTTTCATATCTAAATCTGTATCACATGTATTTGTGTATTTCAGTAGCTTAAAAATGTGATAAAAGAAGTATGTATTAGAATAAGACAAGATGATAGACTTTGGTTTTAAAAACATAAAATTTTAATAATTTTTCCCCAAAAATGCCAAATCCGACTACACTCGTGTACAGAATTTGAGTAGTTCGCACGGATTGATGTTAAACGGTGTAGTAATTTTCACATTATTTTTGATTCAAACAAAAAAAAATCGTCTAAATAGGTTCATAACTGGCGGGAGTCATCCTCATTTTTTCGAGTTGGTCAAAAAGGACATGCATACAAAATCATCTATAATGCTTACAAGTTGAGACATCGGTTTTTTTTCAGTTTTTAATCGACTTCCAAAAAGTAGGAGGTTCTATATTCGTGTGTGTGTATTTTGTTTTTGTGTATGTTCATCGATAATTTCGCCAATTGTGAACCGAATCGAAAAATTATTTTATAGTTCGAAAGGCTCGTCCCAAAGTGGTCCCATTTAAATTTTACAGAAATGGGCTGAGCCGTTTTTGATAAATCAACAATAACGTAAACAATTCGAGCCAAATATTCGAATTTTGGACACGATAGAAGGCGGTTTTGCAATTTTTTGCGAAAAAAAATTCTCTGTAAAAACAATTATATTTAGTTTTCAGTCTTCTGTAAAAAAAAATTATATTAGTTTAATTTAAATAAGTATAGAAGGTATACTTCTATAAAGGATTCGAAAGTCCAAATCTTAGTGAACACGAGATATTATTGAGTTCCGCACTCAATGGCGACATTTTTGTATGCGCTACGAGGCTACGGAGCTGCAGCAAATATGCTACGATAATGCTACGAACGCTCTACGGAATTCGTTTGTACGACTATGTACGTAGTTACTGTTACGGCACTCCTTTTACTATTATTTTTAAGATCCCTATGGAAAATTTGGGAATCGTTTAGTTACTTTTACATTTTGTTATAATGATCTAAACTTTGACGGTTAAAGTATATGTCATCGGTCAGCGTGTAAAATTATATTTAGAAAAGTGCATCGCCTAACGTTTCGAAAACTTACAATGAACAGTTTAAATGTAAATAAATGGCAAAAACGCCAAAAAAAAATTTCGTGCGCTGAGTGAGATCGTACACTTTAAGTTAGTAGTGTTTAGCATTACGGTTACTTTACTAGTAGTAGTTAATTTCTTCTTTCATCAGTAGGACCAAGTCAAACTCTATTCTTCTTCTACTCTTCTTAACCACCTACTCGTACTTTTGAGTCAAAAGTCTTGTTTGTTTATGGCACAAAAAAACAGGACGAAATAATAGATCAGAAAAAGTTAGCCTCGCCCATCTGTTACAACACTTCGTGTGACATTTCCCACCACCTCCGTTTTTACCAACAGCATTAGATGTAACCGGTACCCCCTAGCGTATGTAGCACGCGCGGTTCGACTCGTCCAAGTGCAATCTTATTTTTCCGGGCGCTGGCTCGCTGCCGGCGGCTTATTGCCTACGTGCCGGCGGCCGGTCGCGCACCCGTCATATTATTCTATCGGGCGGCTATCGGCACAGCCCACATGCCTGCCGCGCTAGAAACGAGCTCCCAGTACTGCAGGTTTACTAAAGTCTCGAAAGTTAAACAAACTTTATAAACATGAATATAATTTTTCAGATCGTTTTTGATATGGTGTAATTTTCACAATAAACTAGTCTATTTCAGGGCTTGTTTTCGGGTTTTATTGAAGGCATCGAGATTTTCATAAGAATGCATCGCTTTAGTTTTTCCTTTTGATTACGCAGGTCGTCTTGCTCTAAGTTAGTTCTTTACCGTATGTAGCACGCGCGGCCCGACTCGTCCAAGTGCACATATCGGCACAGCTCACATGCCTGCCGCGGTAGAAACGTAACGTAACCAGTACCCTAGATACGGTATTTTTTGAGAATTATGCAATTATGTAAACTAGGAACAATAACCTGGTAACCCATTTCTGATCATTTCTTTCAGTCATTTTTAAGGCTACTGTAAGACGGCAGCCTCAGTATTTAATTGAAAGCCAGGATCCAGGATGATCTTGAATTAATTGATTTCCAGAAGAACACATTGAAGTTTTTGATATTTTAATTCCCCCCCTTCTTGGATCGTTACAGGTTTCCCTGTAGCATAAGAAGCCTTTTATTTCTTGTCTAATTGGAGGAAAATCTATTTAACATTCTTGACTGCTCTGAGATTCAGCAAAGTTTTGTGTGACTGCATTTACGAAACTTTCCCTGTGATTTGTATTAGAGTTTCATTCAGAATATAAGGATATCTAAAATTAAATCTGAATTACAAAGGAATTCATCATTTTTTTGGCGATTTTTTTTTTCTTTTGCGGGAACACTAACAGACTTCAGTCAGAAGTACGCTCAAGTGTTCAATTTTAAAAACATAAATAGTAGGAAATAGAGCAAGTCAACCAGAAAAAAATCCCCTATTTTATAACTTTATATATAGCCTCTAAAACTGTAAATGGGATTACATGAATGTCATAACTTATCTAATAGTACATCCGTTCATGGTTAAAGAATACATTTCTCTTTCTTCCAAGTTTCAGCTGAAGTTAGATCACTGCGTGCCACTGTACATTTGATATTAGTATACTCGCCTGCCTTCTTCAGATATTGCTCCGGACCGTAAATAAAATTGCTGTGACCGTGAGCTAGTGGGTAGTGGGCACTAAAGCTGTATTTGTCACGTTAAGAGTGTTGTAGGGGAATAATCGTGTTACGGGTAAATTGGCCGATTTCTCTTGCGACATGATAATACAATTTCCTGAGAACGTTGTTTATTTTACGGTGTTAGTTATGAGTGTGTGTTGGTAAGCTATTTATGTACGATCTAATATGGAACAGTTACCTTTTTTGCGAAGTATTTTGAGCTGTTTTTTTAGGAATTAAAATTGTTGTATGTTCGTGTTTTGTAAAATTTGAACATCAATTGATTACAAAGTGTATATTTTGTGACGGAACTTAATAAACCTTATGTATTCTACTAATGTAGAATACACCGTTTTCGAATCCAAAACTTTCGATCTGTGTGTTTGGTTTAAGTTATTTTATGAAATGATTTAATTTTATTCACACACTAGGATTTATCTAAAACAAATGTTTTTTTTGTTATAAACATTTCAAAATTTGCCGCGATCGCAGGATTTGAACCAGCATACTCTTTGGGATCCGGCCCAGACGTTTTACCCAAGCTAGACTGATCAATTGCAAACTCGCCTGATATGTGAAGTGTTTATATTTTTACCACTACGCAATCCCTATGGATTGCATAGGCTAATAAGCTTGAGTTAAATAATGAGTAGCACTTTGATAATTTCTATTACACAGCTACTATTCCATCAATTAGTTTTAATTTGAAAGAGAAGTAGTCATTGAAGAACTCGGCAGCCACAGGAAATTTCGTTGCAGCGGTTCTTCCGCAGCTTGGTTTGTTAGCTAAGTCGCGCATTTATGACCAAACTTGTTTATCACAATTACGCAAACAATAACGTAATAAAGGCCGCCGCAGCCGGCGTTATTGTCGGCACGAATGTTGCCGCTGAGGGTTGTCGGAAAAAGTGAAAGTTTTTATCTCCGCGGTCCCCGGCCGGCCTTTCTCATTTCCAGCGCCTCTCGATCGCTATCGAGTCTAGGGTTGAATGGTATCAAATGAGATTTAACCACTAGATAATTGCTGACTAACCAATGTGTTTCACATTAAACAATGGCGTATATATCTCCGCTTCTCGATAGCTTTCGAATCTAGTGTTGAATGGTGCTGAACGTGACTTAAGTACTGGACAATTGCTGATGAAATGATACATGTTCAAAGATACAGAGATAATATAGATAAGTGACTTGATAATATATAAAAAGTGAAAGTTAGATGCCGCAGTCCCCGGCCGGCCGCGGCCGTTCTCATTCCTACCGCCTCTTGATCGCTGTCAGATCTAGGGTTGAACAGTGTTAAACGTGACTCAAGTACTGGATAATTGTTGGTTCCATACAATGCAGGCCTAGTAATTAGAGAAATCAGTTAACTTTACATTAATTTGTATGTTAACTAAAAATCTAAAAAGCTGAACAAATTACCGTTCTATTATTATCTCTTTTTAGGTAACTTTCGATTGCTATCGCGCTTAAGGTTGAACGGTACTAACCGTAATTTAATGGCTGATTAAATTTCATTTTTCAGCGATACAAGAGTCACAATTTATTTCATAAACTATTATCGACTACATTTAAAATTAGAAATTTCAAAAGAAAGCGATATTAATATGATATCCATAAGCCAATAGCAATTGCCAAATATAATATTTTAAATATTTTATTGTATTTGTTGTAATTTCCCTTCCTTCTTAATCTCTATCTAATCTAGGGTTGAAAGCTCTCGAAAGAGGAGAAACTGTTAGTTAATAATAATTGTAGATTAACATTTTGCAGTGACACAATTTTTTAATTACGATTTGTTTTATACAATTTTTTTTTATTTTATTTTATACTTGTTATCATCAAATTTAACGTTATTTGAATTTTGTTAACTTTGTAAGTTTTAAAATTTTGTAAGCATTTATGATCTTTTATTTTTTTAAACGTTATCTGCTCTGTATCTTTCCTTTACCCATTTAAAAATTTCCAAAACATTTTAAGTCAATGCATCCTTTTTTCCACCAATGCCACTGCATGTTACTGGGTCGAATGATATAACCACACGCGGCTTAAACGTTGGTTAATTGCTGATCAACTGATACGTTATCGAACGGCGCAGGGCATCGATTTACGGATGCTAATGAGGTTCTATTTTTCATTTTACCGACTGTAAAGGTACCTATTTAAAAATGCATTTACTTGCCTTTATACATGCCATATTGTAAAGCATTTAAAACAAAACTTTAGTCGTGATATACCATTGATAATAATAAAAGTGATGACTAAAAAATATAATTAGTCCGTCAGATAAAAAAAAAACAAAAGAAATAATACGTGTAAAATAGTTTTTGATTATTTAATTCACGGACTTATTATAATAATGATCTTTTTACTCAGTCATCATGCAAACTATAATTACGTGTAAGATTGTATACAGGTGAAATGTGGTGAAACCAGTTTTTTGTGTAGTTATTATAACTTCACCTTTAGATGTTATTAAAAAGTCTTTAATATAGGCAGTAAACGGAGGCATGACTTGGACTTGATCGTGAATTTCTTTGACTATTTTGATTATTTTATAACCAATTTCGATAACATTTAGATTGATACTGATAAATGTGTATAAATTTGAATGTTTTCGTGGTCAACAAATTAAATGAAGCAATACCGTATATAGTAAAGCAAAAGCTCTAAATGGACATTAAAATTAAATTAGACCTATCCCAAAATTCAACGAGGAAGCAAAGATAGTCAAAACAAACTAACTTTTGTCAAACTTAGACTAGTTACCCAAACTAACTGGGTTAAGTAATGTTCGCAGAAACTTTTGTGAACAACTTTTAAGTCGAGGTTTAGCAAAACAAAGAAGCAACCCTATTCTTAACAAGGGATGTGAAACAAAGAAAAAGGTGTACGCACGAGGGGACGATACGTCAAAAAATTAGGTATCTCGAGTAAACTGGTGTGGCACAAGCTTTATAACTCGGATGAATACAGTTTTGCAATGCATTGATATCACTTATGGAATTGGATTATTTTTAGAATTTCTCTATTTATTATTTTGTTTGGATTGCGTTTCGATGGGCATGGTCGCGTTTATTTTTTATGTCGTGAGTAAGTGTGTGGTGCGGTACATGTAGACATTTCGGTAGTTTCATAGATTTTCTTATTTCCAAAGATGGACCAAAATGAAAAAAAATCTCGAAACCTTTAAAAACGAATATATTACTACTGTAAAAATGGCTCATGTCAATTCATCATGCACTTGATCATAATTCATCATCGTTAATAATTTTAACTTTAAACAGTCTAATATTCTATTCTCAAAACTTAAATAACATAAAACCATAAACTAATATTTACATAGATGATGTGATTAGGTGTCTGTCAGCGATCACCGAAAGTTCCGCACGGTCAGTATTTGGATGGGTGACCGCGGGTAACATTTTTCAACTGAACGCTACCGTGGCTTGGATGACACGTTAAATTGTAGGTCCCGGTTGTTTCAACCGCTTAGCCAAGTCAGAGGCCTTCAGGCGTTCTAAAAAGAAAAATTAACGTACTATTTTTAAGAAGAATATAAATTGATACCAAGTCTAATTTCCATAAAATTCAGCCCTCTTTCTGGAAGTCAGGAGGTCTTCCAGGTTCCAATTTTAGCTCTGTCCTGAATTTCTGAGAAATTCTGGATGCTTATCTAGGAATAATCTGGCTTCATTTTGTCCATTACTCATTTTGGTAGGAGTACAAAGATTCGCGTTTCGTCGACACGACCACGACCACAGATTATCTTATACTTGTTACGGCTAGTGTAAAACAGTGCATTAGAGTGCCGAGTTTTGGCATTTGACTCACGCATCATTTTAGTAGTTGTACTGTAATGTACTAGTCAACTTTGTAATAATCCACTACTGAATATTATGTCGTGCATTAGAAAATTATGCTACACTTAGTAAGCTGACCTAGTGCGGGTTGGTAGTTTCACTTAGGTACTCCATCAAATTTCTTTTATGGATGTATGCAAGTTGCTTTACGATGTTTTCCTTACCACAATCAGCCGTGTGTATATCCGTGCATAAATTCCAAAGAATTCATCGATATGGACCGTGTTTGGACCCATACCTCAATCTTAGCAGTTGTAAATCGTAGATATAAATCATGAAGCGTATTAAATTAAGCAAATTCAAGATTACTTGTTTAATTTCCTTATAAAAATTGACTATTTCGTTGAAACCAACGTATTGTGCAATGTGCACCTCGTTGCGTAAATGCCTGGTGTAGATTTGTAAACTCTGTGTAGAAACTACGTAGGCTCTGCGCTATAGATCAAACAAACGTTTATGCCAATGCTCTCTGACGATAACGACAACAAATTTTTGCTTAATTTTTCATTCAGTTAAGTTATTATTATTATCAAGTTTATGTTATAAATTAATAGCATAATTAATATTCACTATCTTACTAATAAATAATTTAAATTACATATGGTTACCGTCAGCGACATCTTTTGCACCCACATAAATGCCCGGTAGCTGATAGTTCAAAAAATCTGCCCACAAAGCGAACAAATGCTCCAACACTCTCGTCTAACCAGTAAGTCAAGCATGCGACCACAAAAAGGCACGAAAAGAACTCTCTTCAAAGTGTGAAAAGTGACAGATATATACTTCGCCATAACTCTGTCTCGTGCTGACATGTCAAAAGAAATATCGCGTGGTGCGCATCCTAGCCCGGCAGACCTCACATACTGCAGCCAAAACTACACCGACCAGCCACAGGTTACACAACAGTTATTAGGGCCACGGCCCCTAATAAAATGAGCGGTACTAACGCGGTGTTTGCGCTGAAGCGACGCTGATGATAGATACGGCACGCCGCCATCCGCCGACGGTCTTATAAACTAACCGCACTGAACGAAAATTTGAAAATGTTTTTGTTACCTATCCGTCTATTTATGGTAATGGCTAACGCTGTTTGCTTAGATTATGATTGTAATATCTGTGAACATTTATTGAGTACAAGAGTACCTGTCTTTCAATGTACTCTATTACACGTAGACCTACCCACAGATGATAATTCAGTGAGCAACATTTGAGAAACAAAGCCTAGGCAATGGCGTAAGTGGTAACACAAGTTTATTATAAGTTGATATAGACAGAAGTTTTTAGACTTTAGGATATAACTGCAACACCATACTGTGAATTAATTCACTGAACGAAAATTTGAATTTTTTTTTTTACCTATCCGTCTATTTATGGTAATAGTTAACGCTGTTTGCTTAGACTATGATTATATCTGTGAAAATTTAGTGAGTTATACTGCTCAAAGAAATGCCTAACTCTCTAAAGTATAAACTCTGATACCAGGGCTGACCATTCGGGCTATAAGTCGAACGAGTGTGATAACGCTTCTAGCATTATGATACAGACTGATCTTTGAATTTATAAGACTGGATTATTTCATGTACCAAATAATTATAATATTAGCAGGAAATTGACGTGTATAGATAGGTGTAGTAAATGTATTTTGTCCAAAGAAACTCATTAACAATGTAAGTACTGTACTGTACCAGCCTTTTTAGAAGGCCACTGCAGGACGTAGGCCTACCCACGAAGGGTGATTGGGCCATGTTCACCACGCTGGCCCAGTGCAGGTTGGTGGATTGACATACGCCATCGAATTTCTTCTACGGACGTATGCAGGTTGCCTCACGATATTTTGCTTCACTGAAAAGCCAGTTGTGTGAAATTCCGTACATAAATTCCGAAGAACTCATTATGTAAGTAACAGTAAATAATTGAATAAGCTTACTAATCACGTTCTCTACAAATAATAAAGCAAGCACCTAAATCTAAATTCGTGAATCAGAATTTTGTTAATAGGTAAACAATGATTTTCATTAAAATTCCGGACAAAAATGCCATAACTCACAGGCGAGTTGTGTATAAATCAACAATTTAATATCATTATGCCTAAAGTAAGCTGAAAACTTCCACGCTTTTAATTCGCCTGCGAGAGGTTTTAATTTAGAAAACTGTTTCCTCAAAGTTGTTATAATGTATTCACATATTAGCAAAATACCGACACAGAGTCGAGTGGGTGCGTAAATGCGAAGTGGGGTTTTAAATTTAGATTTTGTTTTGGTTCGTCTACGTTGCGTTTTTAGGGTTCCGTACCCCAAGGGTAAAAACGGGACCCTATTACTAAGACCCCGCTGCCGCGCTGTCCGCCAGTCTGTCTGTCCGTCTATCTGTCTCCAGGCTGTATCTCATGAACCGAGAGTTGAAATTTTCACAGATGATGTATTTCGATTTCCGCTATAACAACAAATACTATAAACAGAATAATATAATATTTAAGGGGGGCTCCCATACAACTAACGTGATTTTTTTACCGTGGGGCTCCCATACGGTACGGAACCCTTCATGCGCGAGTCAAACAAAAACTCGTACTAGGCAGATTATTTTTAATCTTTAAAAGTTATGAAATAGCTGACCGAACTTGCGTGGAAGTGAGCTTTATTATTTTTCATAGAAGTTTTTTTTTATTAATATTAATTTGAATAAAAACGTAATAAATAATGAGTTTATTTTGAGACCCTCAGAGAACTTACGTGTATATATTTTTTTATCTTATTGATTTTTAAGATTTTGTAAGATTCGTTTTTTTTCTGGTTACGTATATAGTTACACAGTCTGTGGAATCTTGATTGTTGGCGACACACACAAGTATTTTATTTTAACTAGCATATGCTGAATGAAACCCGCTTCCAAGGGAAGGCCTATAATTCGGCAGTGAATGTCTTCAGCAAAAGAATTTCACTGACAATGTTTTACTTACAAATCTAATTTAAACATGGTTACTGTACTGTACCTTGTAAATCTGTCTTTAATATTCCACTGTTGAATATAACTTTACTAACGATAGGAGATTTAGCCATATACACATACACTAAGCTAAATAAAAAACTGTTATACAAAAAACCGTACTTGTGAAATTTCAATTTCGTACAAAAGTTTGTAAATACACATCCGCCGGTTCTGTTAAAACGAGAAAGCATTACTTTGCACTGCA